>CM066609.1:11752575-12956362 GCA_033884665.1 Argynnis bischoffii washingtonia | reverse complement strand
ATTTACAGCTTTTTAGTTTTTGCCAATTAGACGTTTGAAGTCACGAGTATATTTAGCATTTTGTTATCCTAACATATAAGTTGTATATATTTTTATTTTTTAAGTATTCTTAAGTAGCAATATTAGCGAGAGTGGTTCTTAAACAACTTTAAATTTTTATATACCTATTAGGGTGGTCCTTATTCCTAAGATTTTTTTTTTTAATTTCGCGGGGCACTACGTAATTTGATTATATACCATAAGAAAGTATTTCAGTATTTTTTTTGATTTTTTTAAATGACATTTAGAGGTCGCTACCAAGGTTTGAATTTTAAATAAAAACTCGAAATCTGAATTTATTAGATTCTTTTATTTTTATAGCGAGGACATAAAAAATATTACAAAATTATTGTTGTTTTTATGAATTAAGATATTATGTAGATATTTGTACGTCTTATGGGTTATGTCTTCGATTGTTTGAACGGTCTAAATCTCGACGCGTCGGTACAGAAGAGAGGTCGAGGGAAGGAAGGGATAAGAAGCGATTGTTTATGCGAGTTTCACTTGCACGTAAAATGTGATATAAACACCTAAATGAAACATTAATGAAACCATCATTTAAGCTGTCCTTCAATGCTTTTTGTAAAAATTTTGGCAGCTGGTAGCGACCTCTAAATCTTAACAAAAAAAAAACAAAAAGAACTTATTCCATATTTAGAGGTATATAATCAAATGAGAAAGTGCCCCGGGGATAATTCAAAAGTCGAAAAATAAGGACCACCCTAATACCTATCCTAAACTGTTATTTAAAAAGAAAAATCGTTAAAAAGGTATTTAAAAATCGTTTGTAACGTACAAATGATTTTTAAATACCTATTCAACGATACCCAACTTGACATAGTTCGTCGATTTTCTTTTCATTTTGACAATATGGCGTCTGGTTCTCACTGTGGTGAATTTTGATTACTTCCATATCTTTAGTGACATTCGCAAGGTTAATATCATTCGATTGATGTATCAATTATCAAAATCGCCCTACGCGTTTGGTCTCTAGAATGCCATATAGAAACAAACATACATACATACATGGACTGATAAACACATTACCCTACTTTGCGTTGCGCAGTCGGGTAAAAAATCGTTTTCGAGGCAAAGTTATGTTACTATTGAGTTACATTGTTATAATACATTAAGAGCTTCTACATAATATGTGCCTTTCTCAAGTGAAGTAATGATTTTTTTATAATTATTATCTTCAAACTGTTTTCAAATAACTTTGACTTCAAATCGTAAACAATAGTAAGTATGCACCCCTAATGGATTACTTTTAGTAATTCCAATAGTTATAACGTTTGCATACAAAATTGGGGGAAACGGTTAGATCTTACTTTAAAGTGTTTACTTAGTTCGTGTATATTTTGTATTAATACTAACATTGTATTTGTTTTTTTACTTATTCTTAGGGAAATTGTTGCATGAATAAGTATTCTATTTTCGGTATAGTATACCAACCTATAATATCCTTTAAACATCCTACTATTCAGTGCCTTAATTTTGATCATATTCAATGACGCCAAAGTTTTTATCAGATATCCTTCTTTCCCGTATCTCGAGCATCTTTATCAAAGTGTTTGATAGACAAGTTCTCTAAACCATTTTGAGGCAATTCGGTTAAAAGTAATAAATAAGCAACACTTGTTTGTTTGTTTTTTGTTTGTTTGTTTATTTTTTCTTTCACGTTGAAACAAAGTGGCGGATTGGCATGATTTTTTGGGTGGAGATAGTTGGAGAGTTTAAATCGCGGGAGATTATCTTATTCCCACGGAGAACCAGTTTAAATACAACTCAACAAATTATTTATGATCACAAATACTTGAAATTTGGTATTAATGCTCTTTAATACAATTAAATATATACGTATTTTAGCAATTTTCGAAATACATCCCGTAAGGAGGTGAAATAGGGGATGAAACTTTGTATGAAACCTACCTTTTTTTGAGTTTTTTTTTTGTACCTTTAGCGCGAGTAATAAAAAAGAGAAAATAAACTCTCTTTGTTATACGTAAATGATTGCACCTGCGAGATTTACTAGCGAATCTTTACTATGGTATTTTTAAACCTTCTTCATTGTTTTCGAAAAATTCTTTTGGAAATTATTCAGTGATATTTATACACCATATTTTTATTAATTTAATTAAAAGTAAGAGAAAATGAAATATTTGTTAGTTTTTACTATTATAAATACATTAAGTATGTACATTGTACAACATATAAGCTTGTTACTGTTTTAATAATATGACATTATCTATACTAATATTATAAAGCTGAAGAGTTTGTTTGTTTGTTTGTTTGTTTGTTTGGTTGAACGCGCTAATCTCAGGAACTACTGGTTGGAATTGAAAAATTCTTTTTGTGTTGGATAGTCCATTTATCGAGGAAGGCTTTAGGCTATAGAACATCACGCTACGACCAATAGGAGCGGAGCATAAATGAAAAATGTTGCAAAAACGGGAAAAAATCATTCCTTTTGAGAGCTTCCGTTGCGTGCGCTGCGTAAGCGGTTGAAGTTACGCAAAAATCGTGTATGACGGAATTATTCTCCTTTAAAAGTTCTAAAAAAAAGTCTGCGACAGCATATGTCTATCTTTTAAGGTTGACTCAAAATAACCCTTTTTATGGCAATCAAATTTGTTCTAAAATAATGCATTACTTCCGAAGGTGTTTTTATAAACATGATATTAACCCTTATCCAAATAAATACGTTATTTATCACAAGTATTTAATTTTGAACAAAATTGCCCTTGACATCATTTGATTTCAATGAATATCTTAGGAGATATCATAGTTTTAAAATATACATATTTAACTTTACGCGGTCTATGGGTGAGCGCGCTCTCAGCCCAAAACAAGGCGAGGGCGGGGCGGTCGTGAGGGGGGAGGGCGCTGGCCGCCGCGCCGGTAGCTCTGCGAGCAAAGTCACTATTCCACGCGGACGAAGTCGCGGGCAAAAGCTAGTTTTATATATAACTAGCAACTCACCCTCGCTTTTTTCGTTTGGGTTCGTCCCTAGTTTGCTTCCCAATATAAACTTTCATACCTATTTTCACATCCTTTAGGAATAATTTCCGAGTTAAAAAGTATCTTATGTCCTTCCCAGGGTCCCAAACTATCTTCTAACCAAATTTCATCTAAATCGGTTTTAGTAGATCCAGAGATTACGCCCTACAACCTCATTTACTCACAAACTCACAACCTCATAAGCTTTACCTCTTTATAATATTAGTATAGATGTATAAATTGAATGCAACATGCATCATGAGCCAGGTCCTTAATTGTTGCTCCGTATAGCGTGAATCAAAAATCAAACGCGGACGGTCTTTTGGACAGCAATAATGGCATACTTCACCATTTGACCTCGTATAGGGCAGTTGTTTTATTACTTTAATTCTAGCTCTGTTTTGGCAATTTTTTTTCATATGAGATACCTATATGATATTAGTTTTTATTCACAATATAAAATTGATGTCTAAATATTTCTTCCGAGCAGTTACTACTGTTTTTACTGTACCTTTTATTTATAAGTACAACTAATCATTTTACAGTTTACTTTGTTTAAGTTTGATATGGGATAGCTTTAATTTATAAATATAATAAAATTCTTAGCCGAATCTGTTAACATTAAATATTTTTTGGAAAATCTTATTGAGATCGTCATTATTATTGTTGATACAGAGGCCGAATCTATATTTTTTAGAATTTTTGTCTATCTGTTTGCTTGTTTGGGAACGCATCACGAGAATACCACTGGACAGATTTTGATGAAATTTGGTATGATGATAGCTGGTTATCGGGCTCCACAACATATAGGATATTTTTTACTGCGGGAAAATATCTCATCTCTGTGAAATCTATACCTACTAAACGTTAAACGTAAAACTTACGAACCCAAGCGGAACGAGGGTGAGTCGCTAGTTTTTTTTTTCAATATAGATTAAGATAAACATTTGCAATTTATAAGATTTACAATTATTTTAAGTAGTTAGTTATAAAGGTGATAGAAGCCGAAACGAATAACGTAGCAAAGGTACATAGGATATTTATTTAACTATATTATATATTACAAAAGTAAAGCACGACATGATAATATTCTTTTGCAAACAAAAAAATCTATAAAAGTATAATGGCTTAAAAATTAGAAAATACAAAATTATTTATTCATTCCGCGTTCATATTTACACGATTGACACGAGTCAGTGCGTCGTATTCTTGTAGTGTAGCGTCACAAAGTCAACTCAACTCGTCGCTCAGCTCAACTCAGCGCAAGGCCGCTTCAGCATGTCAAGTTCGCTGGTGCCACCGCGTACATATTTCGCTAAAGCGGCGCTACAGTAACAATAATGGCTCGGTCCCCATTGTTTGGGCCCGTGGCACATTACGCTTTTGTCTCTGCCCTCTCCCGTTCCTCACAATGCGGCCAGGAAACAAGTGAGCCTTTATTTCGCCTCTTTTTGTCTCGGAGTATCGCTGCTTATTGTCTTCATTCGATTGTTCGGAGCTCTTCAGAGGGCACATTGTTGCGGACTCTGTTGTGTTGCTGAGCTTGCGGATGTGCAATGTTCTAAGTGTCGTTTGAATTTTAATACGACGCTAGATATTGCGTGTTCGCGTTGATGTTCTTTCTTTACATTACAGATTTATAGATATGTGAACGGATATGTTAAGATTAAATGATTTCGTTTTAACATATTTTTTCTGTTATCCTAAATACGTATATAAAGACACCGTTAGTTATACATTTCTAGTGGAAAATCATTTTTTATTATTAACATTAATATTAAAATTTCTCTATAATGTAAAATAAAATAAATATTTACTTGATTTTTTTTTATACTTTATTAAAGCTTTCTTTAGTAGTTATTATTATAATTAAAACTTTTAATTTAGTTTATACAAAGATACATAACATTATATACATATTGGCGATTCGTTTTTCGATTTATTAAATTGATTTCAAAGATTATCATTTTTAGCGCCGTGGACGTCTCCACCTTTATCTGCGAATGATACAAGCTACACAGCATCTCTTCTAGTTAGCATTGTTCGCACGGCCCCATTGTATGGCCGGCTTTGTTCAGGCACGCCCCGTTTTTTCCTTTTGGCTTTCGAAGCGATGTGATGTTACTGAAAAACAGCTACAAGGGTTGTTCGTAATTACGTACTTATATGAAATTTGCAATTTACCAAACACTCGTGCCTAGTGCTGTAATTGTCACACGCCGTTGTAACATCAAATTTTCTTTAAATCATATCCGCTCCACAAATTACTGCTATACATAGTAAGTACAGTGTACACCTTGCTTTTCCTACAAATCTCGACATTTTATTAGTAAGGTAAATTATAATATAGTAGATATTTAAGCATTTAGATTGTTTTGAACGTTGAATAGAAATATATACAAATAATAAATTACGAAAGGTCTTATTACAAAAACATACATAAAAATGGTATACTAATAATAAATTCAATGTCAAAGGTAATATGTATTGTGAAGCGTTTGCCTGGGAGAGCCGTGAGTAAATCGCGATTGTGTGTTACTTTCCTCAAACCGGGCGCCATTCATGTTTCCCGCGTTTTCCATACACAATATTGCGACTTTGTGAGGCTGCACGCTTCTCAAGACTCCAAATAGTCCATTGACGAGCGCCGAGCAAATTCGCTATAGCGAATTAACACTATTCATGAGAAGTTTTGAAAGAGGACTACTCTCATACAATTTGGTGGCATTCATAAAGATTCACTTCTTAGCTAGCTCGATGAATAGCTTTGTGGAAAATGTTCTATATTTTAGTTGGAGCGCACTTGAAGATCCAATTTCAAAGTTCATTCAAATTATTTTCTTTTTCATTAACGTACAATTCGCTTTATTTTTAAGCTTATTATGAACGAAAATGAATATAAATTTTTGCGTTATATCGTTTGTTTTTGTGTAATTTCTGGTAACCGGAGTAGCTTTACCGTGCTACGTCCTACGGGTGGCGCATTTTATAATTTTGCCACCAAATTACAGAGCTATTAAGTAACCCTCGAGTAGATGAGGCAGGGAACAATTACCGCGGCGACAATACCGCGCTCGCATTGTGAGGCTATCGTTCTAGAAACAGTTGTTCTAGGCGCCACTGAAAGAATGCACAGAGCCGGAGTCGGAGCCGGAGCGACGTAGAACAAAAGATGGCCCAATTGTGTTACCAACCAGCCACTTTTTGTCCACCACCAAATAGGGAATTGGATACAATGGAATTTTCAGAGCTAAAAAACTAAAAGATTTCCCTCTGGACGTCTTTTATTCGATAGCGTATCAGTCTTTTCATTAAAGTTTAAACTTCATTTTATTTCAATAGCTGCTTGAGATCTTATTGTTCACAACTTAAACTTGTCCGCTTTTGTAACTATATATCGTGTGAAGAGGATAATCTACAAGAAATTAAAATTACTATGCACCTCCAGTTAGAAGTAAGAGGTGCAAGAAAAATATAAATCGATTAATCAGCACGCGTAGTATTAAAATTCAAAACTCAGTTGTATCAAAACTTGGCTCTATTCGCATATTTGTAATTCCATGGTATTCCATTGTGGTATTTAAAAGTCATAATAATAAAAAATCCAGTTGTGTGCAATGTGTACGAGTTCTTGATGATATGCTATTTTTCTTTTATCATAGTATTTTCATTAGTACACTAGTTTTAGTTGAAAAATCGAATAGAAATATCAACTACCCCTACAACATTGCAGAATATATAGGATATACAGTTGCCATTGAATTGGCAGTGTGGAAAAGTAAACAACAAAGTGAGGAGAAATTCATCTACTTCTTTCTCTATGGCTGACAAAAGTATGGAAAGAACGTGGAAGCTCATTTTTCTAAACTGATGCACCTGTTATTTTTTTTTTCTATTAGACGACATTCGAACTGCTACTATAAATGTAAAAGTGTTTGTACATGTTTGTTACTCCTTCACACTATTGGATCACATGAAGTATACAGATAGACTAACACTTAGAGAATCATATTATATGCTACTATTAGGATTTAGGCACCTAATGAACTATACCGAAATATAAACTCAAATTAATGCATCTACATATAAAAAGTTGAAAACAATTTTGTGTATGCAGTTTCCTTAAGGTCCTAACTTGACTATTGCTGGTGTACAAATTCATTAAACTATAGTTTTCAGGCGGCAAGATAAGCATAATATCAAATCATAGTTGAAGGCGAACCTTTAAGGCATCTTTCAATCTTTGAATGGTGTTAATTTACTTCTGAATTGGCACAAGTCCCGAGTGTGAGTATTGAATAGAAGCTTTGGCCCGAAATTGTATATGGAAAATGTTGAAAACATAAATAGAGGCTGCAAAAGGGACTCGAAAGGAGGGTGATTTTCTAAAGGCTTCAGCTATTTTCAATGGGCCACTGTTTAAATCTCTCATTGAGCTGTTTTCTGTTTACCTCGTCAAACTCAAAGGTAGTATATGTTCAAAATTGGTAGCACTCGAAAGAGCGTCGTGACTTCGAGTATTCTATTGGAACAATAATTTACCTAATATGTTTAAGGCCAGCTTTTTAATTGTATTGTTTTGAAAACTAAGAAAATGGTATAAGTAGGTAGTTTAAAAATATAAGACAAAGAAAAAAAATATATAAAAAATACTATTTTATCTGTATTAACCATTGACATGAACTAGGATTTTAATGTCAACAAATTATTGATCGTTACGGCTAACGTCGCGATAAAAATGTATTTTGATCGCGTTTGACGTGATTAACACACAAATTTTGAGCAGGATTTAAATTTTTTTGTCATTGTGAAAATAGTAGTAATAATTAGTTGTATATATTAGTAAATATAAATAGTTTTAGTGTATATATAGAAGATATTGTGGTAAGTTTTATATTTTAGATTTGTATTTTCAAAATTTTCTTATATGTGACAAGGCGAATATGGAAAAAGTAACACATTCGGTCCCTCCGGATCCAGGCGAAATTTTTTATATGCCAGAATCAGAACTTCTTCCATCCAATTCCTACTCTAGGAAACGCCCTGGAATACAACACGAAAATCTCGTCTTAAACAAAAAAACGATCGTTGATCCCTCGACAGCTAACCCCTCTATCCAAACAGTTTTTTTGAACCCCGCTTTCAACGAATTAATTAATTCTTATTCTGATTCTGACATCGGTCCTTTTATTATTCATGTTGCAAGAGAAGAACCAGATCCGTCTGCAGGGCTAACTATTCGCGCAATCAAATTTGGTGAATTTCTTTTTAAAAATAAATTCCAGGATATAGTCAAGGAAGGAGTTAAAAGTATTGGCCGTAACAAAATTAGTGTCGAATTTTCATCTGCCACATCTGCTAACAAGTTTATTCATAATCCGTTACTTTCCTTACATAAATATAAAGCTTTTATACCTACATTTAACATCTCTCGCATGGGCCTAGTCCGAGGAATTCCAATAGATTGGTCTATGGAAGAATTATCTAGGAGCCTGGAGCTTCCTAATGGCTGCGGTGAAATTCTTAAAGCCCGAAGATTGAATCGGAAACAATTTGTAGAGGGATCTCCTAATTGGATTCCTACTCAATCTGTCGTTTTAACGTTTAGAGGTCAGATGCTTCCAAATAAGATATTCGCGTTTTATTCTTCTCTAAATGTTGAAACTTATAACTTACCAACTATTATGTGCTTGAACTGTTGCCGATTTGGTCATACTAAAAATATATGCCGGTCAAAACCACGATGCTCGAAATGTACCCAATCTCACCCAGGAGAATCGTGTCGTGTTAGCAAAGATGCCGCTCTTTGTTTACATTGCAGTGGTAACCATTTTGCGGATGACAAGACTTGCCCTGAGCTGACAAGACAAAGATTAATTAAATCTGCCATGTCGCAAGAAAATATTTCTTTTGCGGAAGCTGCCACACATTATCCTCCTGTGAGGAGATCATATGCTGAGGTTGCAAAAGAAATGTTTTCCTTATCAAATCCTTCCACTAGCAACTCCGATAACCTTATTAATTATAGCTCTCCTTCAGCTAATATTCACTCCTATAAAAAGACAATAGTAAAGATTCCACGCCCCCCTTCTCCTAGAGCTAAGGGATATGATAAACAGACTCACTATAATATCTCTTCTCCCTGCCCTTCATCTCTTGGTAATGGCTGCGCCATTAATTCCATCACATCTCAACCTTCGTCTATTGATCATCTTTTACGCACTTTATTAGTTGCTATTAACAATCATTTTTCTTCTAAAAATATTTTACCGGACAACGCTGCTCAAAGCTCTGTAATAAATCCATCTTCCTCCCTTCTATCAGCTCATCATGGATCTAATAAAAATCCTGCAATGGAATTGCAAAAGTCTTTCAGCTCGTAAATCAGACATAATTCATCTTATTAATAAATTTGAACCTGCTGTCCTTGCCATTTCTGAAACCTGGTTGAGGCCTGGAACCCGTTTTCGTATTCCAGGTTTTTCCTGTTTGAGAGATGATAGGGATGATGGTTATGCAGGTAGTGCTATCTTAGTTAATCGTTCATATTCGTTTTCACAAATTTCTATTCCCAGACACAGCCATGAAATTAACGTTGTAGCTATTAAATTTCTTAACATATCATTTGCTTCTATTTATATTCCTCATCCTCACCCTTCGCTTGCTTCGGAACTTCAGCTCATTTTCTCTTCCCTACCGCGTCCAATCATTGTAATGGGCGATTTTAACACCCATCACACTGCTTGGGGGTGTTATTATTGTGATTCATTTTCTCAATTGCTGATGGACATAATAGATGAGGCCAACTTTTGCTTCATTAATGATGGATCTCCTACAAGACGAGTTTATCCTAATCAAAATCCTAAAAGTGCTGTTGATTTATCCCTATGCTCTCCCAGTTTGGCATCTTGTTTAAATTGGAAGGTCCTCGCTTCATCCTATGGCAGCGATCACTTTCCCATTCTTATGTCATTGAGCATGAAATCATCCCCATTCCCAGTATTAAATCCGCTGTTTCCATTTTATCTCAATCGAGCCAACTGGTCCGCGTTTCGGTCATTTATTGATTTACAGATAGTTAATTTTCCAATTGTGCATCCTCAAAATTCTTTGTCTTGCTATGATACTTTTGTTAAAATTTTACTTTTGGCAGCTAATTCGCACATTCCAATAAAACGCTCAGGTTCTAAAAAACTTTTGTCTCCTCCTTGGTGGGACGAAGAATGTACGAGAGCAATTAAAAAGCGTAAATTTGCTGAGCGCAACTATCAGCAATGCATGACTAGCGCTAATTTTATAAATTATAAAAATATAGCAGCACAAACAAAACGGCTTTTTAAAAAAAAAAAGAAATCGTGCTGGATACAATTTTGTAAATCTTTACATCCTGGCACCTCATCTTCAATTGTTTGGCAATACATTAAAAAATTCCGATCCTCCTTTAATGATTTTTTGTATAACATCTCTTCTAATGAGTCACACTGGCTCCAAACTTTTTATAGTACTCTTGCTCCACCTTTTGTCCCTTCTTCAGACTGTTTCCCCTCTGATTCTCCATCTCGTTATGATGAAATGGACATTCCTTTCTCTTTTGCTGAATTACAATGTGCTTTAAATGGTCTATCTGATTCTTCTCCAGGTGAAGATAGCATTCCATACTCCTTTTTAATTAAACTAAGTAATTCAGCCAAACAGATCTTCCTTTCCATTTTAAATACAATTTTAGAGTCCAAAAATATCCCCCCATCTTGGAAATCCCAAGTTATTATTCCTATTTTAAAACCTGGCAAAGATCCCAAAGATCCCTCATCATACCGGCCTATTGCTTTGTCATCATCTTTGTGCAAAGTTATGGAGCATCTTGTTAAGAATAGGCTGGACTGGATAATCGAAAGCAGGGAAATCCTTTCCAAGACACAATTTGGTTTTCGAAAGGGCATGGGTACAATTGACAGTCTCAGTATTCTGATATCAGAAATTCGTCTTAGTTTTTTAAGAGGAGAATACTTTGTGGGGGTCTTCTTGGATGTCAGCTCTGCTTACGATTGTGTACTTCTTCCGCTTTTGAAATCTAAAATGCAATATTTAAATTTACCGCCTAAATTATGTAATTTTATTTTTAATCTTTTTATTGGAAGATCGATTCGAGTGAGACATCAGGGTGAACTTCTTCCTCCCAGAACAATTTGGAAGGGTCTCCCACAAGGTTCGGTTCTTAGTCCTATTTTGTATAGCTTTTATACTCATGATCTTGATAAATCCGTTGATAGTTTTTGTAATATTTTACAATATGCAGATGATATTGTTTTATTTTATAGTTCAAAGAATATGACTGAGATTGTGTCTAGATTAAACTCTGCTTTGTATTATCTGGGGGAATGGCTACAGTCGCATGGTTTACTTTTGTCAGTTCCAAAAAGTAGCGTAGTTGTTTTTACTAGGAAGAGACATATTCCAGAAGTTAACATTTTATTTAAGGAACAAAATATTCCTGTTGTAAATACTGTAAAATTTTTAGGTATTTTTCTAGACTCTAAATTATCAGGTATTACTCATATAGAGTATATCTCTAAAAAATGTGAAAAAAATATTCAAATTTTACGTGCATTATCAGGAGTATGGTGGGGTTCCCATCAATATTCGCAAAAAATTTTATATAACGCTATTATTCGTAGTCATTTTGATTATGGAGTATTTCTGTTAGATCCTTGTAACAAAACAGCATTAGAAAAATTAAACAAAATCCAATACAAGGCTCTAAGATTAATATTAGGTGCCATGAAATCATCGCCTACAAATGCTATGCAAGTCGAATGTGTAGATCCTCCACTTCATCTTCGCAGGCAATATCTTTCGGATCGCTTTATTTCGAAAGTTTTACAATCCTCATGTCATCCTTTACTATGTTCCCTTAATCATTTATTACAAATTATTAAACCTTATCAAAAAATTCCGTGTATTCTTAAAAGTTTCCAAAAATTTACAGAGCTTCCTGCGCCTATTTTTAAACTAAACCTTAATCCCTTGTACTCAGTTCCTTTTCATTCGCTTACCTTTGTTCCTTCTATCATAACGAATCTTGGAATTGACAAAGATGAACCTGGGGCCAATGTTAAATTTCAGAGTATTTTAGATAATGATTGGTCTGATTATATTAAAATTTTTACTGATGCGTCCAAAATTTCTTGTGAGTCTTGTGTTGGAGCTGCCTGCTGGGTTCCTCGATTTAATATTATACTAAATTTTAAGTGTCCTCCTGAAGCCTCTGCTTTTTCGGGGGAGTGTATAGCTCTGCTTGAAGCCATTTTATTTGCAGAATCGCATAAAATGTCAAAAGTCATCATTTTCACAGATTCTTTAAGTTCCCTTCAGAGTATCTTACAAAACCCTTTCCGCAGTAAATCAAGGTTTGTTATTATATTTAAAATTAGAGAAGTTCTTTTTCGATGTCATGAACAGGGAATCCTCATAACCTTGGCTTGGATCCCTAGTCATTCGGGTATTTTTGACAATGAAATTGCTGATAGCTGCGCAAAATCTGCAACGGTTAGCGGCACTTTAAGTCATTATTGTAATTTCTCCCACGACTTGCGTTCTTTGTCTAAAAAAAATCTTTACACTTCCTGGAATAAATTTTGGAACGTTTCTAAAACAATTAAAGGTAAATATTATGCCTCAATCCAACTGGAGGTTCCAGTCTCCCCTTGGTTCTTTCGATTTCGCCGGGCTGACCGTAAAACCACCTCAATTATATGTAGGCTCCGTCTGGGCCATGCGTGTGCTCCGGTACATTTAGCTAAATTAAAGATTAGAAACAGCTCTATCTGTGAATGTGGCTTAGATGAGGGTTCGACTGATCATATTCTTTTTAATTGCCCCAAATTGAAATATTCCCTGCATGACATAATCCCTCCTCAAATTCACCGCCCAGTTAACACCAAATGTTTATTAGCCCTTGTGTTTAGTCCATTTATTATAAAATTAGTTAAATTTATAGTAGATAATAAAATTAAATTATAATATATTTTCATTTTCAATCATTGTGCCATTTTTGTAATAAGTAATTATTTTCTATTGTTGTAGGTTTCTTCTGTAGACCGATCATTTTTTTTCATCATATTATTCAATCATTTCACCGACTAAATTTCAAAATTACCGCTCAATCTCATTTGTGTCTTCCTCACTAAACGTGACACTGGCAGAATGTATTGCGTCTGTTAACGCAACTCTAAGCCATAGAGAGAGAAAAAAAAAAAAAAAATGTATTTTATATATTTAAAATTTAGATAATTAACTGTTTAGTTATATTAATTGTTATTTGTTTACGAAATTAACTACGATTGAAGGAAGGAAAATAGGATGCCTTTTCGATTAACCAAATCCACATGTGAGAGTAGCTACGAGGTAGCTCCAGTTTACGAGCCTAAAGGATTGGATGTAAAATGCTGTATGAAGGCAGTGGTTTTCGCTGTGGTACTTGTCGCTCAAATATGCTTCTTCTTTGTTTTTCTCTGGATGAGAGATATAATGTTATAAAATAGAATTAGTGTACTATATTCTCCAATTTTTGTTTATTTTGAGTAAGTATTGTATTTAAAGATACAATTTCAATTAAATCTACATTTGATTTCTACACTGCCTGATTATATAGGTACGTAAATTATTATTTTGACACACGAGTACATTATATTGCTTTATTTAAAGCATTTACCTAGGCAGCGCACGCTAATAATGGCTTAAAGCAACTTAACTGCTAATTTTGTTGCATAACGTTGTTATGACTTCTAGCAGTAAAATCATTTTTATCGGAATAAAAATAGCACTCAGCAATAATATTTTAGCCTCCTATTAGTAAAAGTATTTTTAGAATCGGATTAGTAGTTTTAGAGAGAGTACTCCCTACATCTAAGCTTACAAACCGGAGTTCTTTATTATTCTATCATATTTTTTAGATAAAAACAAACTAAAAACTTGAATAAATACAAGAAAAAAACAAAATTAAAAACTTTGTATCCGACTGGGATTCGATACCGGTTACACCTGTAAATGTCAATCTTGCACCTTGACTGATTGACCACGACGCTTATGCCCGAGTGTAAGAAATTAGCGAGCATATTTTGCGTGGAATAAGAAAGAAAGAAATCTGCATGAAATCTTGAAAACACACGTTTTCCCAGATATAAGACTAATCTAGATCGATCGATTTGTCGCCCCCAAAAACTTTCACATACCGAATTTCAGCGAAATCACTAGAGCCGGTATAAATAAATAAATAAATATACAAGAATTGCTCGTTTAAATATATTAGATTTCATACAATTACTACCCGCGCCTTCGTAATCATTTAATAGCAGGAGAAAAAAGTGTTATGAAAATTTTGTTGTGAAAGATTAATTATTTTGTTGTTAAAGTGTGGCGTAAAAAAAGAGTTGATATAACTTTTTTCCCCTTCCTCGCAGCAAATTTCTACTATTATGAAATGCAAATTAAACTCAGTCGTGATATAATTATTGAGCAATCATCAGATCAATTCAGAAAACGGTCAAGGAGTTCTAATTTGATACTTTTGTAATTTGGAGTCCTTAGTGATTATCTAGTTTGCGACTTTGAGCGATTGCTTAATGAGGACAGAGCAACACGTTACAAATCTACCAAATTAGAATTCTCCATGAATTTTTGTTACAAAAAACCTAATGAATATTAGTCCATATGGGTAACTAAATTACAAAACTAAATATCTTTTTATCGAATTCTACGACTTCATTATAATCGACAATAATGATAATTAACACAAATAGTTATATTTTGTAGTTATTTTCATTGTTTAGCTTTTAGTAATAAAAGCTTCACATCTTGCAAAGTAGATTTTAAATTCAATAAGTACTTTTCGACAATTGAGCGTGCAACCGAATAAACAAACCGACAAATAAGCAAATATTTCATTAATAAATTGAACATTATTAAGAAAATGTAATTTTAAAATTCTTGTTTGGGTATAGAATAAAATTTTATCTGTCAAAAAGACTATGTTATATTATTGTGTGCAAATCTTTAAAAGTTAAGTTTAGAGTGTGATATATGCGGGTCAACGAGATTAAGATTACGAGATAGGAAGAATTCTTCAGTCTGAATTTAACAAGGATATTAGTAAAATATTTATCACAAATCAATTTTATTTTATATTTGGTTAGTAACTACTAGATGGCTGTTTGAAATGAGGGTCAGAGTACTGAGTTCTACTGGCACAAATATTTGTAGTCGTCTTGCATTATACAAAATGTGGTGTGTGAGATGAGATGAGTTCTACAAGATGGCGATCTGATTAATGGATGACGGATTTCTAATGTATAATATAGTAAATATGATCTGAATGTTTGTGAGTTTTGACGACGGCTACAGTTTAGTACATAGACGCGGCCTTTGGGGGAGTGGATGGTATTTTTAGATCACCTCCCGATAGGGAGTCTAAATATTATGTAGGTATAGTATAGTAATAAGAGTGCCGATTTTATAATAAGGTTTTCATTACAAAGAATGATATTATTTTAATGATTTACTTTAGTTGTAATGCTTACGAAGTATCAAAGATTAATAATATTGAAGATTTTGTTTATCACCTAACGATCGTCTCTCACTGTGCTGGCGCCGCGCGCGTCTTAATTTTTTTATTTTTCAAAGTATTTTAGCACGCTTTTTTATTATTAGGGTACCATTCAAAAAATTTAAACGTTTGTACCTAGGGACGAATCCGAGCGAAGCCAAGATAAGTCACTAGTTTATCATATTTTAAAGCTGAATGCTGTGTAATAAACCACAACTGAAGTTATGAATGTCAATGCGTGAGGAAGCTTGGTAATCAATCGACCCCGCTTCTTCCAATTTTGCCTTATTCAGTCTGTCCGTAAGTATCGAAAATCGTGCCGTCTCTCAGTCACGAGAACTGTTGGGGTAATCATGGTAATACTCATGTTTATTTGAGATATTTTTATTTTAACATAATAGTTTTCTTTGCACTTCTTCTTTTCTCTGCTTTTATTAACATTATGTCATTTGGAAAATTAAATAGTTTAGACAATTAAGCGGATAAACAGTCAAGTTTTGTCATTGACTTTACTATATACTATTTATATTCGAGATGAGAAAAAGTAAATTGATGAAGCAAATTATGTAACGTTGGATTGTGAAGTAAAACTTTGTGGGTATTACCTAAGTTTCTAATACGGCTCTGTCACCAAGTCTTAATTTAGCATACCTAATGCAATGTCGAAAGAAACGCCACGTGTTTTACAGAACAACATTGTTTTGTAAAATAGCTGATTTTATAATCTATTATTTATTTTTACGTTATGATTACTTATTGCGGCAAAATGAATTAAGTTAAGAAGCATCATCAATATCGACAATATGCCTGGGTCATTTTACATAACAGCAAGTGTTTAACTAACGGCACGGTTTGTATGTTTTTGTTTGTAATTAAGTATTACATATACAATATGCCTGCAACTTTTAAATGGGAGAGATAGAGCTGCAGCTTTTGACTGATTCATCATCAACCGTTTAACCTAGGAGGCTGAAAACATAATATTCTATTACTATAATGACATAAGGATACCCTAAAAAAACTTTTTAAATCATTCATCTACACGGAAAAAGGAGTGGCCAAGTTTGTATGAGTAACAATGTTATCTGTTTGTTAAATTATAAAAGGGCAGACCGGCAGGGTAAAGACCTTCATGAGCATACCGTAACTTCGTGTAATAACTTATTTTTTGAAGTTGATGTCTGATGATCTTTCAACAATAATAATAACAATAATCATTATGATTAAAATTGAATTATGTATTAGTATGTAGAAATACATATCTACTAAAATGTAAAGTATTTTCTATATAAACTACATACACTACAATTCTAAATAATTTATATTATATTCTGTAAAATATAATAAGTAGGTAATATTTATTAATATAAAGGCACCAATACGAAACCGCGTCTTGTTTGACAATGGCGACATCGGAGGATGAATATCGTCATTTCTTTGATTCCCGCCTATTGTAAATCTGATAAAAGACACTTTTCGCGCCCATCTGACTGAATACACCCATTATGTTTACACAAAGGTAGATAATAAACGAAATATTATATACCTATAATACTTATAATAGGAATATTTACTAGAATTCAGTTGGTGTTCTGGAAACTCATGTAAATATAAACTTATTTATCAACTACAAAAACTAAGCACGATGACAAAACAAATCCTTTCAATAAATAATATGCGCCGCCTTGAAAACAGTTGCAAAAGTTGCTCAGTTGTCAATAATACGTGATATCAAGGTTTTTGGAGATTTTTTACAAGTCTAGTATCAAAGTTGTAAACCGTATTAGACGCCTATTACATAAATAAGTTCGCTATTACGCATTTATGTTTTTGAATACAAAAGACAAATACATAGAAAGAGACCAATACAAAAGCTTACATTTGAAACAGCTATGCCTATGTCTATCAAAGTTATTTATTCGGATAAATATATTAAACAAGTAGCCCTCAAAATGACCTAAAATTCATGATAAAAGTGTATATGTAAGAGGGATAATTAATTGGCGCTTAGTCTAATCTCTGACAAAAATAATACTCGTATGTACTTAGGTATATACGTATAACATATTTTTACTCATATGGTTACTTTGATAAACAAACAGTAAAAACATTATAACTGGAGACTGACCTCATAGTAATTGGAAATATAAAAAAAAAGAAATGAAAAGAAGCTTGACTGCGTAAAAAGCGAACTAAAAAGATTTAAACGAGTTGACGAACGTACACAATATTATTATAAATTCATTAACAGTAATTTCATAAAAAAATCCTTAAGTAGGGTATTCTAAGTCTAATCATGTCGTGGTTTTGGAGTTCATTATACAAACATTGACTATGCAGCAACCAAAAAGTTCAAGAATTTGTGCATTTTGCAATTTTCGGGCACGTTGTACTTGTTATTTACTTTAACAGAGTCACGTTTTATTACATTATATTCGTGTTGTCCTCTCTATAATTTCCTGTTTTCTTTTAGTTTCGGCAATTAAAGGCTTCTGTAAGTATTTATAATAATTTTTAACTTGATTACCACTTGCCTTACGGTGAAGGGAAACATCGTGAGGAAACCTGCATGTCTGAGAAAACCTATTAAGTTTTCGAGACATGTGAAGTCCGCCAACCCGCACTTGGCCAGCGTGGTGGACTATGGCCTGACCTCCCTCGTATTGAAGGGAGGCCCGTGCCCAGCTGTGGGACGATAAAAAGAGCTGAATACATAAGAATTTAAAGAACTAAACGTGCATTGAAAATTGCATTAAACATCAAATTCACGTAAAAGTGTTCAATTATAATGACTTTAACTAAAAAATCATCCTTTTTTGTTAGCTGACATGACAGTGTAAAATTAAAATCCATGCTACTTTTCTGAACACTATGTTTTTTTTTATGACATTCACCACCTGATGGAAAGCAGCTCCTGTCGCCCATAACACCTACGGTTCATGCACTTAGGTTTTAAGTAACAAAAATGCAGAACCACAGGTGCGTTGTCACCGTGAGGACTAAGATGATATGCCTCTTGCCTGTAATTGCGCTGGCTACCTTATCCTTCGTACCGGAACACAACAATGCAATCATTGTTGCTTGGCGGTAGAAATAGAAAAGGGGGCGAAACCCGTCCAGTCGGACTCCTCAGGCTTGACAGAGTCCTACCACCTATCTTAATGAATATATTATTATTTTATGGATATATTATGCACTTTTAACTGTAGGAATTTAATGTTTTGCTGGAGTATCCTAACTAGCTATTGAGTATAATTATTGTGTTAATGGCTCCTAAACCACACGCGAGAGTTTCTACATTTTTGATAATAAATAAAAATCCAATTAATTCCAAAATTTTAGAGTCAAACCTATATTTGCAATCTATACATATAATAAAATTGTAACTAAGCCGAATGAATCTGTACATTAAATATTTTTTGGAAAATCTTGTTGAAATAGACATTATTATCGATACAGAGGCCGAATCTATAGTTTTTAGAATTTTTGTCTGTCTGTCTGTCTGTTACCGCATCACGGAAAAACTACTGGAATGATTTTGAAGAAATTTTGTACGGTACGTTTTCACGGTTAGCTATGTTTAGGTATACATAAATAGGAGCTTGCTACTCCTAAGACATTCATTGAAATTATATAACTATTTACCCTCGTTTTGTTCGGGTGCGTACGCCGTACGCGGATTTTGTTCACAATTTCGTGGGTTTTAATTTTTTTTCGCGGAACCCTGATTCTTTTTTTTAAATAAAAGTAGCCTAAGTTACTCCCTATAACATCAGCTATCTGCCAGTGTCAGTCCCTTCAAAATCGGTCCAGCCGTTGCGGAGTTTAGCCGGAACAAACAGACAGACAGACAGACAAGAATTGTAAAAAATGTTGTTTTGGTATACGTACCGTGTATACATCCATATGCATTTAGAAAAAAGCGGTTATTTTAATATTACAAACAGACACTCCAATTTTATTTATCTGCTTAGATGATAGCTGGTTATCCGCAGGGGCGGATCTAGAATTTGTGGGGCCCTGGGCTGAAACTACTTAGGGGCCTATCTAAGTACTCAACTAATAGCCATGTCAAAAAACTGTTTCTATAATAATATATTATTATTGTATTGTATGTATGTATGTATTCAGCCCTTTTAAACGTCCCACTGCTGGGCACGGGCCTCCCTTCAAGACGAGGGGAATCAGGCCATAGTCCACCACGCTGGCCAAGTGCGGATTGGCGGACTTCACATGTCTTTCGAAAACTTGCTAGGTTCTCTCAGACAAGCAGGTTTCCTCACGATGTTTTCCTTCACCGTAAGGCAAGTGGTAATTAAGTTAACTTTATTTTTTTATCTTTAAAATTAAAATGACATAGCTATGCAGTCTTCAATACTTTCACTTATTGATAATCAACTTAACCCCTCATTTAAGAAAAAAATATTGCGCCTTAAAAATACTTAAAATCTCACTTGGTGTTTTTTTGAGTAGGTAGGATTATTTCGAGGATTTATTTTGATTTTTGGTTCCCGACGTTTCGAATGCTTTACAGCAATCATGGTCACGGGAGAGACTAAGGTTTTAGACATCTCAAAGGCGTTATGTCCTTGTTACAGACAGTGCCTACCCACAATTTTACAGTAAATGATTTCAAAAATTCAAAAATGGCACCAGAATACCTTTCAATATTTGTTGATTTTAATTCTAAGCATATTTTTTTTAATAAGTATTATAATTGAATACAGTAATATTATTAATTTAATTTTAGCTGTCATTATTGTTATAAATATTGCAATTTTTTAAAAAACTTTATTAATTTATACTATTATTATTTGTTGCTATTACTACAATATGTATAACCACAAAGAAAATTAAAAAAATTAAAAATATTAATTATTTATTTAAGCAATATTATTATTTTGCAATTTGAAAAAAAAATGTTTTATATGTAATTTAATTTAATAAAATTATTAATTTATATTGCTATTATTTAAAGTTCAAATTCTCTTATTGTGATCCACACAGTAGGAATTAACTACATCTGCTGGTCTGTTATGTTTGTTTTTGTTGTTAGATTTTATTATGTTTATTACAGGATCCCATTATGATGGTAGTACCCGGCCATCTTCTCAGAAGTATAACGCCGTTGAGATGTCTAAAATATTAGTCTCTCCCGTGACCATGATTGTTGTTCAGCATTCGAAATGTCGGAAACCAAAAATCCGAAAAGACAGTTTTATTTAAAATGTCAAATATTCGCGTAAATCTAAGAAAGTATTATATTAAACATAAAATTACTTATTTAAGTTGTTTATTATTAGGTACGTAGGTAAGTATCTAACTGTACTTACCTCTTGGATACCTTGGTTATAAAATAAAATAAGTATTAAAATAAACTTTGAAACTCTGAATCCACTAATATTATCACCACTAATATACACATACAAACATAAATACCAAGTACACTAATGTTTGTTTAGGTATAGCATTAGCGAGAGAGTTAAATTAACCAAAATTTTTTTTAGATAGGTTAAACTTGATTCTACTATAATCTATGTATTAATTTGTTATATTGAATTATTTTTTGATGTTTACTACCTACTCTTTTGCTATATCATGTGATAAAACTTACTGAACTCTAAATAAATCACACGAAAACTCACAACAAACAAAACTAACTGCAAACACCAGCCAGTAACGATATGCACGTGGACGCAGCAAAATGTCTTCGTCGCTTGGATGGAATTTAACGCGTCAAATATGACCGATCACAGTGCGAGAACTCCCGAACGCAGTTTCGGTTTCGGTCGTAGTTTCGGCAGGTTTGCCGCCGAAACCGAAACTAAACCGAAACCCGTTTTTTTGCCGAAACTCGACCAAAACCGAAACCGAACTTTCGGTCGGACACTAATTTCCTTACACAATTGTGCTGAATATGAACCTCAATCATAAGCGATATTTTTATTTTAACTACTTTTTTATAGTAAACAAATATATGAAAAAATGGTAAACATTGACTTATTTTAATAGTCCTCTGAAGATTGCAAATTTTAATTTTTTTTTTCAAATTGAGGTTTATTTAGAAGACACATATAAAAGAAAGTAATTTTTGTGTGCCATTGATTTCGTATAAAAATTGTAGCTTCCATCGTGTACACCAACTGCTAAGTCGGATGACAACCTACGATGTGTAACAGCTGATATCTCCGCTACTTTCTAAGTTATATTTTTGTAAAATATGAAAAAAACTCATGAATATGTGTATAAAATAACCTAATAGTTTCAATAAATAATATTCATTTTTATATCTTAAAAAAATTAATGAAAATCAGCATGAAAACATCCTTTTACACGTATTTACCCCCTTAACTCAATTCATAGAAGTATGCAATTTTTCATCAATGTTTTTTTATGACATTATTACGTAAAAATATCGTCCGTAAACCGACTTTACAGACAACCATTTTTTAAATTCAAATTATCGCCTATTGTTTTTAGCGGGGTCTGGGGGCCCCTTGTAACCTCGGGGCCCTGGGCTGCAGACCAAGCAGCCCTTAGGTAGATCCGGCCCTGGTTATCCGGGTCAACATATAAGATACTTTTTACTGTGGGACAATATCTCGTCTCTAAGAAATCTATACTAAACGTTAAAACGTAAGTAGAGACGAACCCGAGCGGAACGAGGGTGAGTCGCTAGTAAATATATAAGTATAATGTTAAAGGGTAGAAATATATTAATATGGCAATATTGTTATAAAAAAAATTATTATTTCGTACGTGATTTTTTTCTTATTTTGTACAGCGCCATCTAGTTTCTCGAGTCAACTTTATGTGGAAAATGTTTTAGATTCGTAGTATATGGAGTTTTTCATAGATGGCGCTCAAAAATCTTGTGTTGCTCTTGAGTACTTAAAAGAATAGCTTAGATGGCGCTGTTTCCAATTTTTATTTTACGTAACTTGTTTAAAAATGCTATTTAAATTACTTATCGGATTCATTATGATAAGGTACTTGTAACGAAATTTGTTTATAAATGTATTTATTACTAGCGACTCATCCTTGATTCGCTTCGGGTTCATCTCTAGACAAAAACAAATCTATCCCACAGGAACCGTACATTTTCCGGGATGTTATGTAGCCTATAGCCTTCTTCAGATAACGGGCTATCTAATGCAAAAAGAATAATTTTTCTAATGGGATTAGTAGTTCCTGAGATTAGCGCGATTGCGATTAGCAACCAAACAAACACACTCTTCAGCTGTGTAATATTAGTATAGATAAGTATTTAAGAAGTTATTTCTGGATAATTCAATAATTTATAATGTTCTTGTATTTTGTCTTATTTATTTTTACCCTCTTTTGACGCACTAGTTCTTCAAATATCAAATAATTCACTCTCTCAACTCAATTGAGTTCATTTAATTTTATATTAAAAAAGATATGAATAAAACATTTCTCTTCTTTATTTATTGAATAAATAGTGTAGGTACAATATACTGAATTATTATCATTTGTTTATTTCTATCGCAGAATGAAATCTTTAAGTTTTATTACGAGTAGGTTAAATCAGAGATTTAACCGAAACAACAAGCATTGATACAGTGTTTTAAGTTACAATCTATCTAGAGCACTTGTTTATAGAATCAATAATCGCAGGCGCGTTGGAGTCGACCTTCTTTTGTTTACGTCGTGAGATATCGTACTGGAAAAAAACCGAATGCAATTGATTTTAGTATCAAACAATCATTGATAAGGGCCATTTTTAATGAAAAGTATATCTTTCTGTAATTTTAAGCATATATACCACCTACGACTGCTCATATCTAATTAATGTTATTAAAAAAAGTAATGTTCTTACTCCCGTGATTTGTCGTCAGTCAGTCTAGTCACGTATTCTCGCCATAATGTCGTTTACTCATTTACACATCGCATTACTTAATATTTGTTTACAATTTTATTGTGATTGAGTCATTACAAGCAAATTTAAAGTTTTACATGAAAATATATGCGTATTACTGTTATAAAATTTTTTTTATAATAATACAACGTTTTCATTAAGTGGAAGTAAATTAATATTGTAAACTCTTATAGTGGCCTTCATGAGAAGCACATGGTTTTCCGTAACTTTTAATCTTATTTGCTAATAGTTTGGCATATCGCCCGCTTTAAATTGTTTACATTACTAAAACGCGACAATGTAAGCGACAAAATACATTACATACGGTATCAAAAAATAGATATTTATTTTAGTCCATGTAATTTGTTTACATAATTATACTCAGCAGTGCATTTTTCATTTGAGTTTGGGAAATTATGAGGATAGAATTGTAATTGAAACAATGAGTTACATATAAAAATATTTTATTAAAAACATTTTGGTAACATTTAATAAGAACACTTAGGTAAAAATAAATCGACTTCAAAATTATTTCAAAAGAACAGCCTGGACTGGAAGTTCACGGAGGAAGCCGGAACAGCAAAAAAACTAAAATAAATAAAAACAATGATAACTCTCTAGGCAGACATGTCTAATTGACAACCAGAATTAAGGCATCACAAGAATAATTATTTAAGTACGATAAAATACCTACGGCTATTATTATAATTACAACAAATAAAACGCCTAGTGCGCAGCGTTCGCTTGGATGCGCCGTGGTCGCCCGCGACTCTACGACCGCCAACTTGCAATAATAATTATGAATTTGCTGATTTTCTAATATTCCGGTACACATTACAATATTACACCAAAAAATAGGAAGCAGTACATTAAATATGTTTAGAAGACAATTACAATTTCGTAATTCTGTACATAGAATAGTTCGTTTGTTTGTTGCGTACCGGAACAGTCGTCGGGTCGGTTGGCAGCCCTAGCGGTGACGCGGCGAAGCGCGGGCGGCGCGCGACCCTGTACAGTCTCTTGGCAGGGAACTTACATAGAGTATTATTGCCACTAACATTATTTCACTCCACTCACGAGACATTTCGCTTGCCACTACGCCGTTATTATACACTACTAAACACTAAAACATCCCAATTATACAAAGCTATGTTAAAAATTTACCTAACTAATAATAATATTATCTTCGGTTAATTTTGATACTAGAATGATAAACATCATCTCATATTGTACTCTTAACATTACGTTGGATTATAAAATGAGGAATTACATATATAATATTGCAAGCATTACAGAGATTGTGCACGTTACGTGAAGTGATCGTAGTAACGATTGGACTAAGTGTTAGGAAAGACGATCTTACACTCGAGTCGACGGCGAGGGCCGGGTGGCCGCCTCGCAAACAGCTATATTAAAGGAACAGTCAAAGATTAAATTACGAGCATTGGCACATTCAATATTAAACCTTAATTATTCTCGAAATAGCACTGCATATCAATAACCAACTTAAAAACTAAATTCAGATCAGTCATTTATGATATCACATCAAAATAAACAGGGAAATACATAATGTGATCATCGATCGGATATACTATATTATATAATATATATTATATTCTTTTCAAAAGAGGTATTAATTTTCTTAAGGGTTACTAAAATATTGAGCTCTGCGCCGCGGGCCGAAGCCGTGCGACGCACTATATCACGATAATAGGAGAATAACATTAAACCAATAAGTTTTGGTACTTGGAGTTTGTCTCCGAGTAAATCTATTTCGCTAAACCTACATAATGCTTATCAGATATACGTAATACACTCAAGACGCTCCTGGGCGCCTCGTCCAGGCAATAGACCCTTCATCCCTATACAATTTTCTTTATAAAAATACTGTCATTTGACTACAGTTCGATGAGAAAAAATATTTATAAATATGAGTGAACGATAGATAAAATACAACACATCATGTATAATATTGTGTATATGATTTGACTAAACAAAATAAAATGCATAAAATTGATACGATTTAAACGTTATAAAATCACTTGAAGACACTTAGCGATGGAAGGTACTAGATCGATATTTCGGAAAAAAAAAAACTCATTCAATTAAATAAATAGCACAACAACCAAAATATTTGGCAATGTGGACAAAATAAACACTAACAACTAACCCCTCGGCTGCTACTTAAACAAAACTGGAATGCAAATATTGCATCGCACCTCGGCCTATCGATGTCGGCACGCCTACGCCTATAGGGAGACCTACCCAACTACCCACCTACCTACACTTGCACGTCACATCGAGAGCTTATATAAAACTGTGCGTATCGCTCCGAATCCTTCCCCATACCTTTGAACTACATTCGATTGAAACTTGTCATATTAAAACTAAATAATAATCTGAATGCAACATAGACAACTAACCATAACAACCATTTTGTGAGTATGTGTGACTGAGGATATAGCACACGGTGAAGGCACCTCTAACATTTTTGGATTTAGAAATAAGCGTTATACTATAGAGATGCTTTCGTTTTAGGCAAAAATATTGTTAGGCATATAATAAGTGTTATTGTAAGCTGCATTCTGAGATCCATGCTATATGATCAGTCATGACCCACTGAATCATAATTATATAAATAAAAATTTTGTAAATTCACTTATTTGTTTCTAAATATGTGTTCATGTTCATAGCCCGCTTGTGTTGTATGGAAAGTGTGGCGATGACTCAAAAAAGATAAAGCAGTGGATAAAATGCAATCTAAATTTAAATAATGATAAAACATTTTTGATAGTCAGTTCTGCTACTTAAAATTGTTATAAAATTTAAACAAATCAACACATTGTTGGTCCCTTCCAGAATATATGCCGAACCATGTACCATAATAATAATAATATAAATAAAAAATTTGAAAACTACAACTGTATTGTCTCATATTTAACATTTTTTATAAAAATAACTTTGTCTAAGTCCAGTTTAAGTTTAAAGCTGATCACAACATAGCAGAACGAAATTGCACAGAAGGACAGTATCAATTATCATTATAGTTATATGTTACATTACTTATATAATTCAAGAGACTCACTATTAAATATCTTGACTAAATTAAGAGACCATGGATATTACAATTTAAATATGCATTTAGCGATATTGCCAGTCTGTAACGACACTTACTATAATTTCACTAGAAGCCCAGTATCTGGGCACATCAATGACTCCATTTAAAACGGTCTGTAACAACTACTAATACCTTAGAATATCTAATCACTGTTTTAATTTGTGATGATATGCACTGATCACCCATTCTGACTATGTACGTAATGGGCTCCTCGTTAATTATATGAATCAAGCTTCCACACATAGGATATAGAGAGGGCTATATCATCAAGACCATATCCTCTTATAACATGTCATCACTAATATTATGTATGCTCGGACGGTAAATCCAACAATCATAATAAGACCTTAAAATTAACATTCAGCTTCGCTATAAATTCGTGCCGTCTCGTCAAAATCGTAGTCAGAATACACGAGAAGCAGCCTTTTGGTTTAAATGATGCTACATGACTGTGGAATATATTTAAATCGTAACTACACACTAACTATTATAAAACAATATTCAAACAACTACAAGATGTAATGTACTGGTGGGAATAGCTAATTATGATATAAGTTAATGTCCATAATTTAAATTTAAATATTGCTTTAAATTAATTGAGCACAAAAACTAACAGATGAAATCTTTCAGCCATTCGATTTTGTGCTACACGATCAATATAAATTGAACAAAACAATTTATAGAATATAATATGCATAAAACAAATAAGATTCTTTGGATAACAAATTATTATTAATATTTCTAAGAGGAACTAAATGTAGCATAATATATTATTTAATTTCTGTATTTTTATATTAATTATTTTTAGAGTTGAAAAGTTTTAGACTGAGTCATTAAGATTCTAATTTTTGGAATTTTAAATGCCAATTTTGTATGTCTGATATAACTTATGGCATTGAGTAAATATAACCTAACTTTTAATTTATCACACGGTTAAATAAGTTAAAAACAAACAAAAACGAAATAAAATTGTATCGTCACGCGTTTCACAGAATTTGTCAAAAATTGCCTTTTTTAAATTAAGATCACAGTATTAGGTCACTTTTAAAATGTAACTCTGCGAATTCGCGAGACGATAACATCATACATATTCCACAGCCATCCATCGAACTGGGCCACAGCAGGAGGGCACTAAACTAAATTATTAGGAAAATGTCACAGGTCCAACGGCTGCAGTTCACATAGAAAAATTTGTTCATTGTAATTGATTTAAATAAATATAGTTTAGTATCTGGTAGATAATAGGATTCCCTGACATTTCACAATGACAGGTCGTCAGGTTAAGTGAACTATAGTCGCCGGTATCACGGATGTACAAGCACCACTAAGTGACAGTTAGAAAGATTTGCACCCTGTTGTGTCCCAGTAACACATCTCCATTTACATGGCGTTGTCAACTCAATCTGTGGCGGCTACGACCCATGAGAAGCCACATGAGCGGCAAGAGTCTTTTACGTACTGCGTGCGAGTTCCATACGGCCCGAGGCGGTGGTACTGCGAGCGGTTTGCGAAGAACAATGCCGGATTGTTAGGCGGCAATACCGTAGCACGGTAGTTCCACCGAGGATCGGTGAGATTAGCACTCAAGTTGAGAATATCATGCCCTCCATAAATCACTTTGACATCCTGAACCTTCCGCTCTTTCGGACGTGGCTGTGGTTGCACAACGGGTTCGAATAATTTCTGGAACCAGTTAAAATTGCTATTTCAACAAAATCGGGTAGGTATTTCAAATCAGATAAAGATAACTGTAACATATAATCGCATTTGTTTCTGTTATCTCATTCATGGCGGACATTTTGATTTTGTAGTTAAAAATTTAACAATAAACTTTATTTATGTACTATAATCATAGGCATATCATAATTTTTAAACAAAGCATGCGATAAAATTAGCCGATGCTATGTATACTCGCTAAATCTTTCCATTATCATACGTCAATTGTATACAACATTGATAGCGTAAGACGTTCGCCATTACGGAATATTATGAAAATAGAGAGGTCAAGGCCAGGACAGACGCAAACAAAATAGTGCAAATTTTATATTAACTCACCTTCTCTGTTGTCTGAGGACTAGAAGGCAGTGAGTCGTTGTTAACAGACTCTGATTTCAACGAGCCCAGTGAGCCGATACCGCTAGATTCGCTGGAGACAGATGGGCTAGGGCTCGTCTGCGACTGCGATAGGCCCGCTATGTCTATGATATGCCTGAACGAATTAAAATTTTCTGTCTCCAATCCGGCCAGAGGTAGTGCAACTGTTAAAGCCATGTCTGCAAATGGATAATAACAATTATACTCTAATTTACACGTGCATATATGCCACTGCGTGTGAACAGTTAAAGCTATGTTGACAGAAATCAACGCGCCAATTTTTTGAGAATCACAGCACAAATTATTAACGCAAAGCTCACCTTTAACTAGATTAAAATAAAAACCTATGAAGATACGCAGTAAAATAAGTAAAACACTATTACCGAAAAGCGCAATCCACAAAACGTACAAGCCTCGACGTAGTTGAAAGAGATCGAACTTTTATGGAGTGAAGTTGGTCACATTATCTCGCGTTTGCGTGTGCGTGATGTCGAGCGGCAAGCGGAAGTTATTTTACAGTCGGTAAAACAGTCTATTACGCAGCAAACCAAAGCTTTTGTAAATAAAGTCCATATATGTTAAGTTCTTATTATTTAAATGCATTTTGTATTTAGTAAGCTTAAAAAAGGGTTATATAAACTTTCAAATATTAATTTTCTTTTATAAAAGAGAAATATTATCCATTCTTTAACTAGCGCCCTCTAGCAAGTAGTTGATGAAGTAGTGGAGGTACTTCATAAGTATGGCGCTAGATGGCTCAACTAAATCGCTGAAAGACTTCACATTCACTAGTACAGATGTCGCTTCGACAAATTCTAGATAATCTAAAAATAAATATTTTCATTTGAAGTTATTATAGTTTCGCTGGTAAATAATAAATATTTTCAGCGTTTTAGCATGATAAAAAAATGCTATTATTAAATAACTGCATCTTTAATATGATGCAAAACATTAACAGGGAGAACTATGCTATGTTGAATCATGAATGAGTAAAGAAAGCTAATTCGATAAACTTCTGTTTAGCCTGAGACAAAAATTATACCCTTTTTATATAAGTCAATACAAATCTTAATTGCGTCATTTGATTATTTGGCAACATTACAATATTTTTTACATAAATGTCTATAGCGTCTATCTTTTTGATAACCGCATATTATTTATATATTTAGTTCAATGACTTTTGTACATAACATAACGAATTTGTGTCAATCATAACATCTTTTACGCAAAAACTACTGAATGGATTTTAATGTTACTTTACAATAATATAGCTCATATAGCACAATAACACATAGGCTATTTTTTATCCCAGAAAAATATACGGTTTCCGTGGAATAGATTTGGTCTTTCGTTTTTCTAGAACTGAACGCGAGCGAAGCGAGGGTGAGCCGCTACTTTATAATAATTTGAATAAATCGACCATTATTAACACTATTGACCAGAAAGTCAAATTTGGGCAACGTTTAAAATATTTGTTGATACTAAATAAAAGTACTTCTTTATAAATAAAAAAAACCTGATTTTACATCGTTGTTCTTGTAAAAAATTAACAGCTTCGTTTTTGACTGCATTTATAAGAATATTTTTCTGACCTTTAATTCTTTTTATCCTCACCTACGATTTTTTAATTCAAATACATAAAAAGATATGCTTAGTTCTTATTCTGGCAAAGCCTGATAGGAACAAAATTGCGCATTTTTAATGAGTTAGGTTCTAATATCTATAGAGGAGAATTTTTATACACTACATGCACTGTTGCATAAGTCTTCACCATCACACAAAAATAATATTCATTTCACATGTTTGTTTTGAAAAAAACATTCAATTTTGTTTTTTAAAAAATATCTACAATATTTTTTTACATAACTTGAAATTGTAATATGCAATTGACTTTTAAAATATTTTTGCCGCATATTTTATTACTAGTAATACCATGGTAACGTTATGTTTTTTTTTAAAACAATGGGATCAATCTCTGACAATGAAAATTAATTTAATCAGTTTAATGAGTAGTTACTTCAAGGATTTCGCCACTTCTTTTAGTTTTGGGTCTCGCCATCCTTATAATTTTAAATTAATTTTCTATAATTATTAGTATGAAAATTTAACATAGCTACATATTGATGATGTGTTTTATAACTATGCCAAGATAACCTAGATGGCGTTGTAGTCGAGCTACTAAGAAGTCTTTATTATCCAACCAAATAATTAAATTTTCGATGTACATGTTATGTAATAGGTTCTTGTGAGTTTTGTGCTAATAAGAAACTCACAAAGTTTGTATTCGATAGTTGTAATATTTTCTTAGATTTATGCGAATATATAATACAAGCGACTCACCCTCGCTTCGCTTGGGTTCGTCCCTAGGTATTTTTTATTTTTTTGAGCGAAACCCTTTCTTTTACTGAAACAAAAGTAGCCAAAGTCACTTCCTATAACATCAACTACCTGCCAGTGAAAGTCCCTTCAAAATCGGCTCAGCCGTTTCGGAGATTAGCCGGAACAAACAGACAGATAGACAGACAGCGGACGGACAGACAGACAGATAGACAAAAAATTTAAAAATTATGTTTTTCTTATAAATACCGTATTTAATTCCATATGTATTTAGTAAAAAGCTGTTATTTTGACATTACAAACAGACACTTAAATTTTATTTATCTGTATAGATTTTAAATAAAACTATGTTTCGAGAGGTCTTCCGTGCCCATGATTGTAGTAAAGCATTCGAAACGTCGGGAACAAAAATCGAAATAAATCTGCCAAAAACTCCGAAAAGATAGTTTTCATTAAAAGATAATCGTAAGTAGCCAAATTATTAATACATTTATAATCCGCAAAATGCACAACAGTATCTATCAGGCTACTAGTCGGACTAATATTAAAAATGTGAAAGTTTATACAAACTTATACATGTGTGCACATTTGTTAGTATATCACACCGCACGGCTGAACTGATTTGGATGAAATATAGTATACAGATCGACTATGATAGAGCATACATAGGATACCTACTACACTCTAGATTAAGTGGAATATAAACTTCATACTGGTATCTAAATTCTATTTTTTTATTTTTTCTAATTTGGTTATGTCTTATAGTAGGTACAGTAGGTACAAGTAAATAGAAAAATCTAAAAACCGTAAAATTGTACTTTGTCACAAAAAGAAATGCTATTATAAACTTATTTTAAATTTTCATGCTACGGAACCCTCGATTTGCGAGTCAGATTCGCACTTATCCAATTTTTTGAAATAATTAGTCTTCTTGAGATAATTTCAACGATAATTATCGATTATGTTATTTTATTAAGCGATTAAAAAAACCAATACTAACTAAATATATACAATTAAAAGTGTATCTTTTAACAATAATATATATATATATTATTGTTAAAAGATACACTATTAAATTATATATATATATATATATATATATATATATATATATATATATATATATCATTTGTTCAATCAGTTGAAATTTATCTTACAAGTCACAAGTCAATCTAAAAATGACTGAACCGATGTTACTAATGATGTACCTTTGCCAAAATTATTGCGTATATTTTATTAGCTAGATCTACATGTACATATATATCTATTACCTATAATCTAAACATGTATTAAAATTCTAACTGAGCCGGATCTGTACGTTATATATTTTTTGGAAAATCTTATTGAAATAGTCATTATTATCGATACAGAATTTATAGTTTTTAGAATTTTGTCTGTCTGTTTGTTACAGCATCACGGAAAAACCACTAAAGGGATTGTGATGAAGTTTAGTATGATGATAGCTGATTATCTGAGGAAACGTATAGGATACTTTTTACTGCGGGAAAATATCTTATTTCTGAGAAATTTATATTAAACGTTAAAACGTAACTAGGGACGAACCCGAACGGAGCGAGGGTGAGTCGCTAGAAATAAATAAATAAATAAATATTTTAAGAAATATACCTACTTCATAAAGTTAGGTTATATATTTTAAGATGCCTACTGATGCTTTTTCTCAAAGGTAGCTATGTACCTATACGTACATATTAAAAATAAATACGTAGATAAGCAAATAATTCACAATAACTTGTTAGGTAGGTACTCAAAGAGAACTTTTGATAGTTCAATTTTTCTTTATATTGGATTTCATGGGTAATTTATATTTTTTCTTAAAACGAAAAGCAAGTTCGCATTTCTTGATAGCTTCATCGTTTTCATAGATAACTACCTATTATCATGTTTCAGGTTAAACAAAATGAAAAATTAATATTGTGTCTCATTAATAGCTACTTATATACTATGTAGTATCGACATTATCTATAGAAATACTTCTTTTTTATCATATTAAGGAAATTAAATATGCAATTCTTTAATAAACGTTTTATGTTACTTAAGTACCTACTAAAATATATATAAATATAACACTTAAGGCCTTTATCCTACCATAAAAACCTTTAAAAATGTATATATAGATAAATAAAACTTCAAAAATATATTATATTCACGCTACCTAACCTATATTAAACTCGTATTGTTATTTGCACAATATCAAAAATCAAATAACACGTCTGTTTGTCTGTTCGCATGTATACACAATTCATGTGAGTGGTTTCATTATTTCGAAATATCCTAACAGAGTTTCGATCAGAAATAAATCCAGAAATATTTTTGAATTTATTAGTTATATGAAAATGATAAAACTTTTTTAATGAGAAATCCTTAGGTACAATACCTTACCTACTCCTGAACAAACTTTTTTAATCCTTAGATTCTACTTTAGGTTAATGAGTGTCAAAATACTTAAAAATAAACACGACATATCTAAGTATCAAATGTGAAAATAGCAGCTACGTTGCCTATGTATTTTTTACTAGCGGCTTACCTTCACTTCGCTCGGGTTCGTCCCTAGGTACGTTTTAATAGTTAGTATGGAATAGATAGACTTTATATTATATTACTGCTCCGCTCCCTTGGGTAGTAGCGTGATGATATATAGCCTATAGACTTTCTCTATAAAGGGTCTATATATATATATATATATATATATATATATATATATATATATATATATATATACATATATAATGGAAAAAGAATTTTTCAAATCGTATAAGTCGTTCCTGAGTTTAGCGCGTTTAAACAAACAAACTGCCTCTTTATAATATTAATATAGATTATTTCATTGATGTAACCATTAGTGTCGTATGTAAAATATATATTTAATTCCAACAGCAGCTCGATATTTGAATAAGAATAACAATTCTGAATAGGTAGGTATAAGTTTCAGCTGCGTTTACGTGCCTGAAAAGTTCCGAAATATATTTTATCAATTGTGAAAATAGCTTTATGATGTCTAAAAGTTAATTTCACTCCAGCGTTTTGAATTTACGTGTGTAATATAAATTTTTATTTAATTATGAATTTCAATAGTTTATGATTAATGAGGGTATAATTGATTATAAGTTCTTGAATAATTTTCTATTGGCTTATTTCACGCTGGTAATACACTTGGCTCTTTTAAGTATTTATATTATTTGTACCTATTAAAAAATAGCTTTCGATTAGAGCTCAAATAAAAATTTAATGCAACAGTAATATTTTTCATTAACAAAAGTGTTTCTCACAGAAAATGTAGAGCGGATATTTTATTTACATGTAATAAACTTCCTTTTGATATTTAAAATCATTTATTATTATCATTTTTAAAGTAAAAGAAGCAAAAAATCGCGTGTATCCTAAGAATCCATTATACAACGTAAGCTGATACCGTAACCGACATAATTATGAAATTTCAGCGGCAGCGCGAAAGTGCCATAATTACGTGTCACTGTCACGTAATTGCTCCGGCCAGCACTCGCGATTTGTAAATATTCTTATTTCGCTACTTATAGCGCCCGTTCAATAAAATAATAATAGTAAACATCCGTGCAAATGGCCGGCGGGCGGCGGGGCTCGGGCGCGGGCCCGGTGGCCGGGGGGCGCGCGGGGGCGCGCGGGGCGAGAGGAAGCTTATCGATTCGCGCCCGCGCGACACTGTATCTATCCTCTCATCGAAGCCCGTTCGCTGGCCCCACAAAGAAAGAGATAGGTTTCGCCGACTTTGATCCTTTTGTTTTTGGGCAGCGTCCGGCGATGCGGGCGGGGGCTGAAAAATGTGAAGGGGCGCTGATTGGCCGGGCCGGCCCCGCCCCCCGCACGCAGCCTCCGTCGAGCCTCGGAGAGCAATCTCGAGCTCAGTTCAAGGGCGGTTGTGGCGTCGCACGCCGACCTGTTTGGTCTTCGGTTATTTATAACCTGATAATATTACCGCAAGCCGATTACGGCATGGATGCTTATGTATTTGCCAATCACAGTGGCAAATTCTTTCACGATCAACGAGTTAACACGACTGTTTACAAATCATGACAAGGCTGACGCTAACAAGGTGTCCATGATAGAATGAAATGAGTAGGTATATAACACAATGAATGATGGACAGTCTAGGACGATTACATGCAGATAAAACACTATTTTTAATTGAAAGCATAACTATAATTTGATAATTATAACGTTGCTTATAAATTGCCAAATTAAATAATACAAATTATAATTAACTATTATTTTCTTTTTTCATTACCACTTTATTGAGGTAGAATTATGTTATATAAAATAGAAGAAAATGATACAAATCCAAAGTTTACTTATTCTTAAAGCTTTTATTGTTTAACTTAGAACATAGAAAATGATTCTTCTACTATAACGGAATATGCTTAGAAAAGAATAATTTAATATGCAAAACTTTATTAAGGTCACTATGTTTTCGGATTTTTTCGCGGAAAGATAGTTTTATTTAAATGTCTAATATTCGCGTAAACCTAAGAAAGTATTAAGGTCACTATGTTTTATTTCTATTGTGACATATTTCCTAATAGATTTGACCCGTAAATTATCATTAAAGATTGAAACATGGAATAGATGATTGAAATTTTGTTTACCATTGCTATTGAAGTTAAACTAAAAAAACAACAAATTATGACGTTTTTTTTAAATCTAAAACAAAACACTATTCATTTCGCTGATTGTCGCTTCGTTTTCATACTATATTATAAAAGTATTAAGTAAAAAAGCTTTTTCAACAAGCTTTTATAATTTGAGTAGAGTTGTTGAGCTTAATGAATTGGTACGCAGTACCTACATCAGCGGTACCTACATCTTGAATTTATAGTTTGGAAGCCTTTAATAAAAACCCAATAATTCTATCTATCTAAATTACGTACTAGGTAATAACTTACGTACTACGTACTATTAGGTATACTTATATTTATTTAAAATATTTACTTTCCAGTCAAATCCGTTATGTAGGAAATAGAGTTTCTTTTTATTGACTTCAAAAAGAAGGGGATACCTACTCAATTCGTCTTAGTGCTGTTTTATCCAAACGAATGATTAAAAGTTTTATTTTAATTTATAGGTATTAAATACACATTTTACTTCAAAAAAGTCGAAAAGATGTATTTTATCTATATATGTAGAAATAAAGCTTTGTTTTTAAAATAAAGGAAAACACTCTCTACTGAAAGTACAAAACGTATTGGTGGTTTATACTAATGCGACGAATTGAATAAAACATCCAACTGAACAAGGTTGCTTGTTGTTAATGTATGTACGTACGTATGTATATGATATACGATATCTAAAACAATTTTAAATCGATTTCAATAATTATTTTTTTAATTACTAGGTAATACCTTAATCTTGATAAATTTTAAGAAAAAAAAAATCATCCCTAAAGGAAATTTCTCTAAAATATATTTTGAAGTCGGTAAAGATTCTTAGTACGGGCTTGGGGTGCTGAGTAGCTCCCAAACTTTAACAAGTACCAATATGTACCTAAATATAAAATCTTTATATATATCTTTATATATATTTATCTTTAAAGTTAAGTAAGATATTGTGTCTGTTTGTGTCATTTTTCATTTACCATTCAGTCGATTACTAGAGCGTGTAGGAGTACGTCCGCTCGCGAATGTTTCTGATCGAATCGTCAACGTACGATAGGTGGCGCGAGTCGTATCTGATAATTGGAGACTTATTAATCTTAATATATGTAGGTTTATATAATTTTACATATTTATTTCAGCTACATTTCCCGGCAGAATCTTTTATGTCTTCGAAGTATAACTTTTTTGTAGAACCAAATTTTCCATTCTGAGTAAATAAACTTTTTCATTCTGTGTTTCATTTAGGCAATTTATATCTTACGTAGTAATGAACTGAGTTAACAATGGTAAATATTGATGTATTTTATTCATTAAATATCAATTTATTGCTATATACCATTAAACGAAAGTAATAAATGATCGATTTTTTAACAGGCCAACTACTAAAAAATTAAATTAATATTACTATAGAAAAATTGAAAAAAATATCGATGTATAACTAACCAACATACAGCATCTCATACGTTGAAATGCATCGGGCCGTTCAGTCAACAATATACGACAAAGAAAAACATAAGTGAAATAGGCACATAAGACACATTCAAAAAAAATTTACTGATATGTATAAAATCAGGTTAGCATATACATATTATATACAAACTAGCAACTCATCCTCCCTAGTTACGTTTTAACGTTTAGTATGGATTTCTCAGAAATGAGATATTATCCCGCGGTATCCTATATGTTGACCTGGATAACCAGCTATCACCATACTAAATTTCATTAAAATACCTCCAGTGGTTTTTCTGTGATGTGGTAACAGACAGACAGACAAAGAAAACTATAGATTCGGCCTCTGTATCGATAATAATGACTATTTAAATAAGATTTTCCAAAAAATATTTAATGTACAGATTCGATTAAGTTAGAATTTTATTATAATATGTATAGATTTAAACATATATATACGAGAATTTTACTATTACATAAAAGATGCATTACAACTGTATCTGTTTTATAATTTAGGACTTATTTATATATGTTAGGTATATGTAAATTGATATAGACTAATAATTATTTTTTCATATACCATATATAGAGATATCATAAAAATAACATGGAGTACCTATTTAAGAAAAAAAATGCATCTTGTAGGCTTTTATACTGCTCCAAAATATTTTCTTCTTAATATAAAACTTTTAGTAAATATTTAATTAGTATGAGTAGTTTTAGTAATGTTTCCGCATGATGAGAAAATATTGCCTTTGAACATACAACCTTATAAACGAAAGTGTACTGTGTTACAAATATGTGAAAGTAAAACGCCAATAGGATCTCTAGACTCATAAAATCACTGCTGTACACTAAGCTATAAGACCCTGTCGTTAAATCCGATGCGCACGATTCTCTAGTTGATTGTCGTTTTGCATTCATACGTCTGTTACCTTATACATATATCACTTTTTCCTTTTTATTATAGAACCAGTTCAAATAATGGGTTTTTCATTATAGATCATTTTTTATTTGCTACTATTCTTGCTTGCTTATGTTTAAACAATAGACATATGACTTTTTAGTGCCGTGGTTAATAATTATAAATACATATATATAATGTATGTATGTATGTACATATATATACATATATTAGAGAAAGTGAATTTTCTAATATTTAAGTATTTAAATATATAAAATTTTATTACTTTTATGAGAAAAAAAACGATTCTAAGAAGTTTTAAAGGATATTTAAAAATGCAAAACGAAATAAAGACAAAGACGTGAAAAAATAATGTAGAACAATGTCTACGAAGTAATTGTAGGGCCCGAGGATCTTGATGATTTTTTAATTTAAAGCATAATCAAGCCAAACCAGCTTTTGAATTTTTGACTGTAGCTGAAAAATTGCTACTGCAGTAAAATTGATCTCAGTCAAGAGAGTTCATATCAAGCACAAAACAAGTATTGTGATTTTTTTTATTTTTGCAAAATTTATGCGCAGTTAAAAATTCTCGTTTTATTTACCTTAAAAGAAATAGATATAATTTGAAATAAAATTAGTTGTAAATATGTAACATGTAATGTTGTTATTTTTAAGTAATATGTAGGTACAATATACGTTAGTAAAAGTGATATCCATGTTAATATAAATAGAACCCAATAATGTAGAAGGCATTTTACATATGACAAGTATCGGCTGTCGCGTCAATCACTTCATAGGTGGTGTAAAAGCGTCTTCTTATACTCAATATACATATAGAACCCAACTTGGTTCAACTTAAAGAACTTTATTTCTCACTAGCGACTCACCCTTGCTTCGCTCGGGTTCGCCCCTGGGGGATTTTTTAAATTAACATAACTTTTTTATTTATGAACCGATTGAAATAAAACAAACACTAAATGTTAAGTAAAGCTTACTACAATACATTAGTAGAAACTGCACCCAAATCGGTTAAGCCGTTTCTGAGTTTAGCGCGCACAATCGCGCAGACAAACAAACAAAATTTCCAAAAAATATTGTTTTAGGTTCTATTGTATTAATAAAGACACCCAATAATAGTTTTTGACAAATATCTTCTGTGTAAAGATAGCGATTAGTTACACCTATATTATATATGAAAGAGTCTTTTACGTGAGACACTTATAGCTATAGTAAATTATTGCATTTGATCAGTAGAATTGGGAATTTCAGAAGGAATATACATACTTATATAACCTAGACTTGAAGCTATTGAAACTTTTCGATTTTTTATTTGATTCGGTAAACTGTTAAAGAGTTTTGCTCCCTCAAAAGTTACTTGGTTCCAGTTACAGGTAGCATTAAGAAGCTAGCTAACGTCGAGTAGCAGCATGACTATGGTTATTTACTAACGAGTAGCATAATTATGGTTCCTTATAGTTATACTTAATTTCATTTAATTATGTTCTATCAAATACCGCATAAGGGTGAGAGGGTAAAAATGTTGCAGCACCACTCAATTCCTAGACATTACTCTGAAAAAAAAAATGAAATATTTTAATATACATACTAATCTAGTCAGTAAACTGTAGTCATTTCTAGACTCGTTGGAATGTTATTTTTGTTAAGTTGAAGAAAAGCTTTTTTGAAGTGAAATTTTCTGTTTGGATGGGGAGTGAAATTTTTCGGTTTGGATGGGGAGTAAATTCATGTAAGTCGTCATCGACATTGTCACGTGACGTGTTAACAGTAACACTCAGAGTGCCGATAGATGTCAAAACCAGATAAATGTAAACAATTTTAATTTACAAATTTTAATTTAAGATTAAACAATGAATAATTTTGAATATCTAAAAATAACAACTGTTTGTTCATAATTTTAAGTTTTTACTTCTGTCGGCAGACCTCATGATTGCTTTTATTGTATAATGCATTTGGCATATCTCTTGAAATGTAAACAGCATCATGGGTTACCTTGTCTATTATAATATAATTCTAGTGACTCTTCCTCGCTCCGCTCGGGTTCGTCCCTAACTGCGTTTTAAGGTTTAGTAGAGATTTCTCAGAGATGAGTTATTTTCCCGAAGTAAAGTGTATCATAATATGTTGATCCGGATAACCAGCTATCGTCATACCAAATTTCATCAAAATCTGTCCAGTGGTTTTCCCTTGAAACGTTCCCAGACAGACAGATAGACAACAATTCTAAAAAATATAGATTCGGCCTCTGTATTAATAATAATGGCTATTTCAATGAGATTTTCCAAAAAAAAATACTTAATGTATAGATTCGACTCAGTTAGAATTTTATTAGTATATGAATAGGTAATGTTAATAATATCAGAAATCCTCAACATGGGCATACTAATCATGTGTGTATATCTATACTAATATTATAAACAGGAAAAAATGTTTTTTTTGTGTGTTTGTTTGTAATGGATAAATTAAAAAACTACTGGACCAATTTTAAAAACTTTCACCTTTATTTTAATAATGTAACCTAAGGTATCAAAAATTTGCCAACAATATCTAGGGACGAACCCGAGCGAAGCGAGAGTGAGTAGCTAGTGTTATATAATTAAACTATGAAAATCATTATAATTTTAATAAACATGTTTCATGAACATAATTTTGTAATTAATTACTAGCAAAAATGTACAGTTATTTTTTGTCGGCTCCATGCCAAAAACCTATCCGTATACTCCCATACATTTGTGACAGAGTGACAGGTAAATGAACGCGACCAATTGAGACTGCTACGTCATGTCACATCCGGAACATTCGGACTGATCAGATCGTGATACAACAAACTAAGAGCTATTTTGCATTGAAAATGACATCGAGTGCTCTTCATTTTTTGGCTGTGATCTGAATTTGGAGAATTCCGATCAGTATATACGCGCTGAAGTTATTTTTTATTGTTGAATACAGCTTAGATATCTATAGGCATATATGTAGGTCGCATGCTGCAGGCTTTACTGCTTTTAGAGAAAGTTTTAGTGTTTTTTAATGTATTATTAATTTTTTTTATTATCTTTGGGGAATTGGGCTATAATATTATTGTATGAATTTTGTTCTAATTAAGATTTCTATACTTTTTTTCATTATATTTTCACAAACGTCTAAGATTTTGTCTATTGTTTCGGGTAAAATATTGAAAAAAAATAAGGAACACGCAATATATATAAAATGTCTATATATATATATATGGACATTTAATACGTTTTTACTATTCTAGTGTTAAGATCTTGAAGTAAGATTCGATTTACAATGACGACACATAATTTGTCCATAATACGGTACCATTAGTTAATGGTTGTGTACCTTAGGTGTTCGCTAAATGACGAAATATTTAAATAGGTATCCATGATCCATCCGCGGCTATCTCCAGATAAAACGCCCCAATTCACATGCGTGAGCCGCGTGATGGATGAGTCCGACGATCAGACCCTCCCCTCTGAAATTTGCCTTCCCCCTCTCACCCCCACACAGCCGGGCCTAAGTCCTGTAGGTGATCCATTACACTGGCATTTTTGCGTAATCCCCGTTTATAAATATGAAATTGAAGGAAGACCTATGATGGTTAATCGACTGGAGGTCGAGGTCGAAGCGTCCCTCCGTCCGATAATTTATAGTGAAAAAAGTCCCCAAAACATGTGGCTTTTTTCAACCGGACAGAGTAAGTAAATCAAATCCCGGAAAACCATTGAAATTTGATTCGAATAAAAATAGGTTGCGGACCGCAAGAGAGTCGCTGAGTCAATACGGCGTACGCAAATCATAGTAATTGTAATCAATATTGCAGTCGCTATGATTACAGACGGGGTACGTTGTGATTACATATAATTATAGTTGGGGGAGGTGCGTCGCTCTGATGAGCGATTTGGGTATTATTTGCGCTTTATTTAGGTATTTATTGCGCTTGAGTGACGACGCAGATATTATGCTCGGCTATAATATGCCGCGTCCCTTGAGGGCTGCCTCCCTCCGGCTTTGTACTTACGCGGACGTTGATTTGGTAATATTTAGAACGAAAAAAATAAATATTTGTCTTTGCTACTTTGCACGGATAATATAAGTTATAGGTAATATCTTGGGTACTTACTTATTAAGTTGTTAAAATGTATGTTTCTATATTAAAATTATAGCATCGGCTTATTAATATTTTGCATAATTCAGTTTATTTACATACTAGCGTAAGTATGCGGCTTCACCTATGTGTAATATGCTATTTAGTCTATGACCAATTAATAAAATCCCTGCTTTATGTGTGAATGTGTGCAGGACGTAAAGTTCAAGCATTACTTTGCGTCTTTTCCGGTAATTGAATTATAATTTAGGTATTTTTTTTATTTCCATTACCACAAAAAGTTGCAATGAGGTTATTTTATTAGCTAACTAATAATATGCATGCACATAATGTATGTTCGATAAAATAATAAGAATTATCTTATATTTTATATTCACAAAAAATATAAATGTTGGCTCAAATACAATTTTATCATAAGTGTAAAATATAGATAAATATGTAGATATTACTACAAGAGTTACAAATTTTAAATAAACAAACACAATTTTCCAGTTTTTAACATTCAACAAAACAATCGCCCAATGTTCACAGTAACATAGTACGGCTGTGGGGAGGGAGGGGTTCGCCGCAAACAGCAATTATCAAGATTACGTCAATTTTGTTCAGAATTACTATTAGTGTATAACATCATCAGCATAATTGCATCATGCGTTTTAATTAATTGTTCACTAATATGTAATTTTAAATACTTTCCTACACTTTGTACTTCGTTCGTTTTGTACTTCAGTTATGAATGGAAACAACACGAATTCCATCAAAAAAACAAAGTCCTAACTAAGTACTACTTAAGATTTATTTACACATAAAATTTATTTAAATTAACATAATAATACAAACGTCAAGCAAATATAAAATGCGATTAAGTGGAATTTTAGTGACGTATCTCGCTTTAGCCCACAATACCTGGGGGCGTGTAATACTCATTAGGTGCAGGCCGGGAGCTTCGATGCTTAGTGCACTGATGTGGCGATAAGCGCTTGTTTGGGGGTTACCTCAATTCTTTCCGAATTTTAATGCCAATTATACTGCACAATATTACTACGGCTGAAAGGATTGAAACCTTTATTAGTGTCGGATATTGTTACGTGCCCATTCGCGCGGAACTTCGATGGTTAAGAATATGCTGATTATAAGGGTAATGTCCGGGACCCGAGGGCTGTTGCTATACTAATTATGTTTGTTACGTTATAACGAATTAATTTAATTATTGCTTCAGGCGAATATTTTAATTTTAATACCGTACATAAATTGGTCGCGAGAATAATGTGTAATATTATGCTTCGGATTGGTTTGATGAGTAATTAAAGTACATAAGTGTATTAGGGGAATGTAATAGCATTTTTTTATAATGTATAAGCTGTTTCATACACCTTTTTTTTTCAAACACACTTGAGTTCGTAGGCAGGTCTAATGGAATTGCATGTAACTATTTTTCAAACTTTATTTAACAATAGTTGGAAGTTGAAGTTTACCCACTTCTAATTGTGATATCAATTTAAAACTTTGCTATTGTGTGCATAATATGTTTCTACGATTATAATATAAACAATACGATTTATGAAGTAGCCTTATCTGTACATATGTAATGTTACAATAGGGTAGAGTTCGCGTACTGAAAACTTTTAACATGCTCTACTTATCCAACTAAAATACTGACTGTAAACTATGAACTTACATCTTAGAAATCGATTTTAATCTTATTTGCTATTCTTTTAATAGCTTAAATTTTAAACTTTGTAAGTATGTGAAATTATAATCTAACTAGCGATTAACCCTCGCTTCGCTCGGATTCGTCCCTAGGTTGTTTCCCCATACAAACTTTCATTCCAATTTTCACAACCTCAAGGGATGATTTCCGGTATAAAAACTATGCTATGTCCTTCCTAGTATCTCAAACTATCTTCTTACCAAATTTCATCTAAATCAGTTCAGTAAATTCGGAGCTTATTCGGTACAAACAAATAAACAAACAAACAACTTAATGGTTTTTGTCTTTTAAAACAATACTTAATCATTCCTAACGATTTACCCTTGTTTTGATCGGATGCGTCTCTATGTACCTAACAGCGGCCTATGTGCTAGTCCAGGTCATAGCCCATCTGTGTACTAAATTCCATTCTAATCTGTCCAGCCGTTATAGGGTAAAGAAATACACATACACTCAGATACACACATACTCGAACATGCATATATGTACTAACATTTTCCTTTTTTTTAGTAATCTGATTCAGGTTTCTAAGCAAATAATATATGTTTTATTATGTTTGAAAATTCATCTTTTAAGGGCGATGATAAAGTGTTTATATAAAAAATTATAATATCCTTTTGACCAACATATATGAGACTCAAACAAACCAAATGAGAAATGTTTACAATTAATGGAAACTTGGAACATAGTATTGAAACTCGTCAATGTAATTAATGATACAAGTAGGTATCTACGTATTTCGATATTTGCCATAGTTTAATATCATAAGGAAGAAAGGGGGGTGAAAAAATTGGCATAAGAAATATTTTTTCTTTGCCAAAGCAGAATACAGCGTAAAAATCAGTATCAAATTAAAAAAAAACATAAGTATTATATAAGTATATAATATTGTAGTGACTTCTTTTTTTCACTATGATGTATTTATTGCTGACAGTCCCCAAAATAGGTTGATATATTTAAACCTAGGGTAGTGGTAGCCCAATGCTAACGCGCTCACTTGGGAAACCGAGTGAAGCGGGTTCAAATCCCGGGTCTCGCACCTCTGATATTTTCATGTGCGTATCATTTCTAACAGGATTACCACCTGCCTTACGGTGCAGTGAAGGGAAACACCGTGAGGCAACTTGCATGTCTGAGAAAACCTAGCAAGTTTTCGAAAGACATGTGAAGTCCGCCAACCCGAACTTGGCCAGCGTGGTGGACTATGGCCTGATCCCCCTCGTATTGAAGTTAGGCCCGAGCCCAGCAGTGGGACGTTAAAAAGGGCTGAATACATACATACAATACATTTAAACCTTTGACTTTTTCAAGTTACTTAAATTTTCCTAGCACATTTTTTTCATAACGACAAAACATAGCAATGTAAACTATGACTACGTGTATCCTACAAACGTCAGCTCTACCCACAGTAGACTTGTTTGGGTAAACAGTTGCATATTAAGATTGGCTCGATCATTATTTCTTTACACCGTAATGTAGCACATACATCATAACATTAATCTGACGGCCGTGATGGATGTCCGGATTCCCTCTTATATCAACGTATCTTCTTGTTTTTTAACAAGTGCGTAGTTCTCACGATTCGTTCTAAAACAGTTTGCGGGATTAATTGTATTATTCCGTGTTAGCTAAGTATTAATGGTTTACTATCAAGGGGCTACATTCGCACCCTTCTAATTATAGAATCTCGTTTATTATAACGTAATGGCGACATGAATTATAGGACTAATTATTGTTATCAGTAAGGGCCCTCGTGAGGGCAGTGTTGGTATGTGGATAGCTGTGCCAAAATATATTATTTTTGTTTTATGCCATCTATCAATTAAACAAGATATATTATGTAGTTGTTTTGCGTTCTTATTTATCTTATAAGATAATGACACTTACATTTATTTTGAGTCATTTTTGTCTTATATGAATATTTTACATTTTAATAGATCACGTTTTTAAACATCAAATGTGATGTTTTTAGCCTAGCAAATGGCTTCGTATTATTGTTTCGCCAGTAGTGACAAGTGGTATCCCCAGCGGAGCAGTCGCGAGTCGCCGGTGTCCGGAGGGCGAGGCATTTCACGAGCGGCTGCCCGCCTGACCTTTCTGGCTCCGGGGACCGAAATGCCATCATGTTTTCATTTTTTCTGTCAGCGCCGCTCACTCGACGACACTCGATTAATTTTTCACGGTACGCTTGTCAAAATGTGATTTAATATCGCACGCAAGGGTTGACCGGGACTACGCTTTGACGTGTGATGCGTGCAGTTCGCTCGCATGTCTGACACGACCACGGCGAATTCATTTACCACAGGCATTGTCACAATACACGACGATATTTCTACATGTATCACACGTTAAATTCGCATGGAAATGTGGTGTTTATTCGATGCAAAAATATGGAATTTTTGCAATAATGAGTGCTATTTTAACTTGACAATAACTGCCGGTTATTGCTTGAAATTCAGCATTCCGACGCCGATGTTACAAGTGGCATTATCAATAACGCCAAAAATAGGAACCGCAATTTTCAATTTGCCGCATCACTCCGGATTCCAATAGGAAGCGGGGATAAATGGAGTCACATTCCAATATGTCACTGAGCGGGGTCCGACCATTCGGCTTTTCGGCATTCGTGGTTTGGGATATTTGGTACGCTCGTACTTCGTACATACGTCGCATAGTGCCCGCGCGCATTCCGATATTCGCTGATGAGATTCTAATATAGTGGTCAAGGGAAACTTATAAGAATCTATACGAATGTATAAGTACTTAATACTTATATTTGCCTGCTCATGTCACATATTAGGAGGATAAAACTGGTTTTATTCATAATAAAACTATCTATATTTCAATATCCTTTATGTTTTAAAAATATAACTATTTTAATATAATGAAATTAACAGATAAAAATTAACTTTCATTTCAAGCTTTCCTCGGGATATAGTTATGAAGTAAAACTTTTCAAAGTGACGCACGAACTTCACAAAGTAGTTTGAACTCTCCAGAGTCATGTTCATAGTCTTTTTTCTTTTTATCTTTATCCATATCTATTTCTATTCTCAAGTTTTATTTACTAAGACTACTAAAATTACACAAAATAAGACATAAATAGGGTGAAAGGCTCAATACGCGGCCCTTTCAAATGTACATTAGGAACTCTACACGTAAGCGGCATGCATGTCACGTCAGTCGTTATTGCCTGTATGGCACTGCCATTGCCCGTCCTGATTTGAAATATTTTCACGAAACCACTTATACGCACCTCGGAAGCGTGTACCAAGACGCGACAAGATTTTGATCATCGCTTGTAATTATTAAAAATGTTACATTCATATATATATACATATGAATATCCATTATGTTATGTAAATGAAAAGTTATTCGTATTCGGATTTTCTCGTTATAGTTTGAAGAAAATATTTAATGGTTTATTGGTTTTTGATGATAAAATTTACTACATACTGTACCTTTTCGTCATAAAATTTTAAGTGTTACATTGCTGCACTTACGAGTATGTAACTAATTCGAGGCAATCTGAAAATAGATATTAGACTAGCGACTCACCCTCGCTTCGCTCGGGTCCTTCCCTAGGTTGATTCCCCATTCATATTTCATCCCCATTTTCACCCCCTTAAGGGATGATTTCTGAGATAAAGAGTATCCTACGTCCTTTCCAGGGTCCCAAACTATCTTCTTACCAAATTTCATTTAAATCGGTTTAGGAGATCCAGAGATTACCCCCTACAATCTCACAAACTTTAAATCTGTATATTATTAAGTATAGACAAGTAAACATTTTGTCACATTTGTTATAAAACGATTTAAATGAGTACTTAATAACATAAACATATAATTTATAGCAATTTTTTAATGCCTCATTCGATGACAAGGTTTTGTACAAAAGTTTCATTAAGTTAAATTAGTCAATTAAATCAAAATAACAAATAATTCAAAGGATAATTTAATTAAGGTATTTGCCGATTTCGAAATGGCTTAGCAATTATACAAAAAACCTATACTGAAATAATATACATAAATAATTTTAAATATGAAAACCTGCAGCTCATGCAAACCAAATCGGATAACATACGATCGGCACCTAGCTATGTGAGCCTCTCAGGGCGAGAGGGTAATCGTTTTGTAGTGCTGCGTTTTGTGCGCATTGTACGATCCGATGTGAGGCAATACCGCGAGTATTCCTGTCGCGTACCTATTCTAATGGGGTTACGACTCGCGTCTTTACCATAGTGCGAGTACTTCACGCGTTATTACAAATGCGACTCTTATGCAGCATATTGAGACGTCGTGTCTTGAATAACATTTTTTATATGGAATTGACATAAACTGAATTAAAGTCAGATGATAAAAAATCCTTTTATTATTAAGTACTACATAGGTATAACTTATATAATATACGTACTCATCTATACTATATACATAAATAATGATAATTCAATTATATTATCACACATTTTTTTTAAGCAAACATAAATAAAATATTTTTAATTAGTTTTAGAGAATCCTTGAAATACGACTTGTGATGACAGGTAAACTTTAAATTCATATCTTGATTAGTTATTATGATATGTAAGAAAAAATCGAGCAGCTGCCAAAGCCACGGGAAGCCGTTACATCGGCGCGAAATACCTAAGAAACTGTCATCGTTTTAGAAAAAAAAAACTCGATTAAAATCTTGCACAAGCCGAAAGCCTTGTGTGGGCAGATGCGCGTGCGCACCACCTGTCCCACGTGGCAAATGTATAAAGGCGCCTGAGATATCCCATTGTTGCATCTTCGCGTGTATTGATTTAGTGTTTAGTCTATTGTCCAGCTAACGACTGAAGGTAACTGGCATGGGTATTGTTGGACATTTCATGCAGATTACAATATGCTGCTGAGGCTAGTTTCTTAAAATACAATCATAATCCCTGTAGACTAAAAACCAACTATGAAATCCTATCACTATACATGATTATATGAAAATATGCCAGTGGCAAAATATTAAAAAGCATATTATTGTCTTCTTAACTTACCTTAAAGACAACGCTAGCGAAAGTGGGATTATATTATGAGTTATGAGGCAATGTACGATTATATTATAAGGAAAAGATACATTTATTTTAAAATAAAGATAATAAAATATAAAACTTAAAAAAAAACGTATAGCACTTATATATAATATTTAAGTTAGTTCAGCTTTTTAGTGATAGACAATATTCAAGAAGATTTTCTTATAAATGTCAATTCTAGCTAAAATAATATAAATATATACTTGAGAGTATCAATTTAATACTCTGTACATGCAATGTGAACTCATATTAAAAGAATAACCACAGATTATTTATGATTTATTTAACAGATAATATTGACCAGACCATTTATTAAGTCATAATGCCAAACTTAGTAAGGTAGTCTTAATTAATTATAGAATACTAGTGACTTATCCTCGCTTCGCTCAGGTACGTCCCTAGGTGCGTGCACATAGCGTTGCTACAGTTTAATAGGAAAATCTTTTTAAGAGGAATAATTCTGTAATACATTGTTTTCATATAGCTTTCTTAGTTTACGCGGCGCACGCTAATAAAATTACCAGTCAGCATGATTTTTTTCGACATCTTCAACAATCATCGTCATATTTCAGCCAATTTTTACAAAACCTCAATGAATTAATTCACTTAAACCTTCATCATGAATAACTCGCTCTATTGGTGAAAATGAAAACCGCATGCCAATCCGTTTGGTTGTTTTGAGTTTATCGCATTCAAAGATACAGACAGACGCGGCAGGGGACTTTATTTTATAATATGTAGTGATATTCTAATCTTTGCTTACTAATTATTGTATTGAAATTTCTGTACTAATACTATAAATTTAGTTTCTGTTTTAAAATGTGCATATTCATTTTATAATATTTTATACTATGTACAGTAAAATCTAAAACTTATATCATAATCTCTTATTTTTTACTCGAGCATAATTTTTATTATGGCAGCTTATTAATGAACGTTTTTTCAGTGAGCTGTTCAGAACATTTTTAACATTTTAAACTACAAAAACGGCCCATTGTGAAATATAATGAGTGAAATGACCAACGTTCATTCTCAAAATTCATTGATATATCACGAACAAAAATCTACGAATGCCTAGCATTTACCTGCCCATAAGTGTTCCAGATTTAATGATTTATATTTTGTATCACTCGTAGAGTTTAAATCAACTTTAACAAGAACTGTTATAGAGTTCCTTTTTCAATAAGCGATGCGTAAAAAAATGGGTAAATTTAATGTCCTGCAGAGTTATCGACAATTGCTTTACAATTGTCAGAGATGTGCGTCGTATTTCACTGATTTTTACGACAGGTCGTATTTTTAGATTTGTGTCCTCCGATGTGGGAGATCTGCTGTATCAGTTCGACGTAACGTTCACAATACCTGTAGTATCATTAACAATATTTCTCAAATATTAATATTAATTATACACAATAATATTTTACTTAATGTAAAAATATATGAAACATGAATTTAATGGTACTTACATAAGAATATTTTTTATAGAATATTAAAATCACAGAAATAACTAACAAAACCAAAACCTATATAAAAATAATAATTGATTGAAATTCATTGCATGATATTAAAGTTATCATATGTAAAGAATTTTTAAATTTACTCAAAATAAATAAAACTAATAGCGAAGAATATATTTTTAAAAGAATGTCCGATCCATGCAACCCAATCAGCCTACCTGTACTTGCAAGCATGAGCGCACTACGCAGAAACGCACAATAGACGCCAATTTTTTCAATGCAAGTTAAATCGCAGTTTTTCGGCTTGCATTCCAAAAAGACACCTGGTCGGAAACGAGCCCCGGGGGTCCAGTACCCTGATAGAGGCCGTGCCGAACGTGATTTCGCAACACAATGCCTACAAAATCTATCATTCGAAACGGGACGAAGTCGGCGTCGCGAAGTCTGTTTAAAACAATCAATGATGGAGTTTCGTGAATGGACCGTGAAACAAAAATCCCTTTTTCGTCCAATAGTGGGTGGGCAGGACGTCAGGTGAATTATTGAGTACTTTGCCAATACGATAAATGGCTTGAGGCGCTCATTGAGCTAAAACAGCTGTATGAAAGGCATGCATTGACAAAAGGCTTTATAGATGCAATTTAGAGCAAAAAAAAAAATATATTAAAATATTTTTCTGAGGAAAAATTCGATTTACCTTCAAATAACATAAATTCGTCACATATACATATTATAGATATATTTAGCATAATCATACATGTTATATGTAATATGTTCATCCATTCTTACGACCTAATCCAGATTAATACATGCGGAAACAACGGAATCTTGCGTACGCTTCTTAGCAATTTGATTGATCACATAATGAATATGCAGATATGTAAAGTAAAGATAAGGTCCCGCAAAATAAAGCGAACTCCCCGAGGAGTGATTGCTGCTTACTGGCACTGCCTACCTCAGTTACAGCCAGATTTTAATCTCAGATAAGTGGAACGGGCTCTGAGCAGTTTACATAAATTGTAGACTTAGCACCTTGTTAACAAACTGCAGCGTTTGATTATGAGATTGGTTGATAAGTATATAAATACGTTTTACACTGCTAAAGCTAATATACACATTACATATTATTGTCATTTACTATATAAAAATGTATAGTGTAAACGTTACATAAAAAAAAATGAAATAAAGGTACATATGTTTCTATATCTTTTTTGAGAGATCTTGTTATACGAGTAAAATAACTTTATCAAATTATGTTTAACATATTTTTAACTTTATAATCATGTAAATTTAAATAAGCTGCAAGAAATTGATTAAATACAATTATATACAAAACAACAGATACATAGTTTTGAAAATTATATAGGAGTAGCGACTTACCCTCGCTTCGCTCGGGTGTGTCTCTAGGTACGTTCTAAATACATATAAATTGATATTAGCCAGCATTGGTCATGTAATTTTTTTTCGTGTATTTTTCCGATGTTTTAATAGATATTCTGCTATTCGGGACGGAGACAAATCCAACAAATAATAAAAATCAAAGGTCATAAAAATCGGTTCAGCCGTTCATGATTCTATATTATATATATATATATATATATATATATTTCACTGTAATGCGATGCTGCTCTTTATTCATTTAATTAAATTGCTGATATCTTATTTATTTTAGATCAACTTATTTTTACTTATAAGTAAAAGCTTAATTTTTAAAGTGAAAGTTATATTACTGACATAATAGGTAGGTATACCTAAACTGAAATAAGGCTAACCGATCAACAAATGAACCGACGAACAAAATGTTGCCATGAAATTAACAATTTAAAAACGTAAAGTAATTCTGATTAAAATTTCACAACATTTTTTAATTTTAAAGTCTATGCAGAATATTGAGGCACACACGCTACATGAATTTACACACCCAAAGCGCGCAAAAACATTCGCAGAGTGTAAGAAATAATGAAATATCTTCATTTACCCTTCTAATTAATAGCCATCAGTGTCTCCTCCAGTCTCGAGGGTTGACAACGCTTTCAAGTTTTTTAATATGCTTCCTCACCTCGGTAAAACAGGAAGTATAATTGCTTTTTTTCCTTTTTTTACTCTGCCAAGTTTCAGCTCCCTTCGTAAATCTCGCTACAATTAGGAAAGTTGGCTCCGTTTTAGGGACGGGTTAACTTTAATGTTAGCATAAAGCTCGCAAGTTTTTTTGTTTCAATTTCACTGATAGAATTTTTTATAATGTATACATATAGGTAGGTATATATGTAAAGTTATAGTCGATAATATGGCTTTTATGAAAAAGATAAATTTAATTTACACATTTACCATACATCACTTTGATGAGGTATAAATTGTTGTAATTAATTATTTAAAAAATAATTTTATATGTAAATATTTTATTTTATTAAAATTGTAGGTACTATAATAATGAATTAATTAAAATTAGAATAATACTTGTCATTTTAGTATTATTCTAATTATTTTAATTATAGCAACGTCGAATCCAGAGGAGTAAAAAAGACTTGGACAATACTTTGAGCTGAAAATTGAATAGTTGGATTTCGACTTACAGGGGAATGCGTAGGGTTGTGATTTTGTTTATTTTTTGTTACTAGTTATTTTTTTTTAATATATTTGGTTTCGTTATTTCAAAAAATGAATTTTACTTATAATAGTATATAGGATGTGTATTAAATATTCTTAATCAAATAGTTAATGATTTTATTTTTAACGTAAAAATATGTGATATTAATTATGATATAGACTTTCTATAACAAATTACTATTTGTTATAGACTTGACTGTATATATACATACTTGTAACAATATAAAAACATTATTTATTAGAATTTAATTGTTTTTTATGAAATATTTCTCGTTAAATTGTCAAAGAACTAAATAATAAATATAGTTAATATGGACGTCACAATTATTTTATAAATAAAAGTTAGATAATTTCATGAATGTAAGTTTTTTTTATAAGAGATATTGTAACAACCCTACAGTCGCAGGTATATTGTCGACCAGTTTGATTACGCGTCCTATTGTGTTGCAGACGTACGACGCAATTAAGTATTAGAACGAGGTTATGCTTAAGACCTAGGATAGGACTGGTCTGCACATAGAAATGAAGACGTTAAATAAATTATTTTTTTCTATAAATAATAATTATTTAAAGAAAATAATAAATTTTTGAGTATAATTAATATACTCAGAAATTCAATTATTAAATATGAATATATATTTAAAGAATTAATTTTTAAGATTGCCGACTTTCAGAATGTTTGTTTCTCCGTGCTTTTGTGTTTGGGAGATCTGATCAATGATGACACAAGAATATGTACTAGCTAAGTCATACATTATTCGCTGGAATTAAATTTAATTGCCTCATTCTGTCTTGGAAACTGCAGCACATTGCTATTTATGTAATGCTAATCAATAACACAATCTAATACAGACTAGACTCTTACTTCAAACAATTTAAAATTTTTGGCCTATTCATATTTTCTATTTCTTAAGTAGAACTCGATAACGAGCTCGCAAATTATATAATACCTAAAACAGTGATAAGTTACAGAGTAGTTAACAAGAGCAGTACCATTGCACGCCACATAAGTGGTAAATTTGAGGAAGCTGTCATCTGAACACAGCTCGTCGCGATCGCTCAAGTGGTCTGCTAACGAACACGCGTGTCAAAGCGAAACACTTCATTAGGTGAGCGACGCTCTTCGGCCGTGGAAGCCCTCCCCTCGCACACCCCCACCACCCCCACACCCCTGCTGCAGCTCCTAGCATCAGCCTCTATTTAGTGGGCGTCTTACCAACTCCGCTGCGCTAATTAGACGACGCCGACTCTCTTCTCATTAGTGGCGAAATTATGCAGTTTGCTGGAATTCGGGTTAAATGTGAGGTCGAGATGTCGAGTGCTGGGAAAAATGTTGAGTATTTTCCAATGTCATTGGTACATTTTTCAATTTAATTTTCACTTCAATACAGTCTGAATGTAAATTGTAAGTGCTTCTAAAAGATACGTATGCAATTGTTACAATTACGTAAAAAGCAATAAAGTTGTATCTCAAACTCCGAAATAAAACGCGCTTCCGAATATGATAGACGAGATATATTTCATTAAAATGTACAAAAGAGCGTTTGCTAATTAGAATGCAGAGTAAAAAATGTGTCCGAAAAACGAAGCGCAGAATGTTTCTCATTTAGGTAAACGGGCGGCAACCGGCATATTTGTGAGGGAACGTCCTCTCGGGCAAACAACGTTTATCTACAGCACATTGGGTTAATGAATAGGGGAGGAAGAATGAGAAGTAGGCATTATTTTAATTAGGAAAAAATGTTGAGCACTCCTCCGCGACCGGCGGGGTCGAGATCAACGGTACGAGTAGACAAGGGTAATGGACGCAGCGTTCCTGGCTAACTGAGCAAGCTAATAAATTGCACTTGATTCAGAACATGCATTTTAATAGTAAAATAACTGTTAATATACATACTTAGTTGTATGAAGGCAGTTGAAGTATAAAAGGCTGAAATGTAACCCCTATGATGCTTTCAAAATAAAGAGAGTGTTGCGAGTAGCTTTTGAAAACATTCTCGTTTGTCTTATCATTTAAGCATTATCATCGAATTAAGCATATCCTGTGTAAAATAAAATTCATTGAAATTCTCCGCTACTGTTAAAACCTGTCCATTAAGGCACCTAAATAAACATAACAAAGTAGGAAATTTAGCTACGTTAACGCCGCCCCACCCACTTTCCAACAAAGGTTAGCGAGCAAGGTACATACAAAAAATGCCGCATCATAGTTAAATAATTTACGAAATATTGACAACAATAAACGATTGCTTTCGTGGAGGACTTTAAAAAATGTCGGTTATTAATATTATCACTCTTTGTCACGGACCACGTGTTTCCACACCTGAACTCTGCGAATGACAATGTCTAAAAAATTGCAAAAAATTTCCGACGCTAGGCGAAAAAGAGCAGAGGCACAAACAGACAACAGCCAGTTTGAATGATTGCTTCCCTGGAAGAGCGGCAAGTCCATTTTTCACAAGTGCCATTCACCGCTTTCATGTTTCGTAGGTACTGTGTATTTTATATATTTTTTATTTATCGGCCGCCTCCCTCCGCCCTCTGCCAAATTGATATTCGTCGAATGCGAATTTACGGCATCCAATTCCTCACTGTTTTATTCATTTAGTGATTTCGTGATGGTAAACTCGCAGGTAGATGTGTTTAATTTCGAAATGAATGTTTATTGCCGCGTTTCCGTTTTGTTTTCGAGGTTGCTACGTAGGTATGTGATGTACACGATGTTTACAGTGTACACATGTGTACAAATTACATAAAACTGGCTTTTATTCAAATATAAAATTTATGTTAATGAAATATAACAGTAGTAATCATGTAGATTGGGTCTGTCAAATACATGAATGTGAACTTTGCTGTATAAAGATTTCTTGTCTAAATAAGAAAAAGTAATTCAATATAATATGCAAATACTGTGCATGCAAATTAACGGAATAATAATATGTTTAATGACTTTTATAAAGCCTTATTTATCCATAGAACTTGTTAGTCTTCTCCCCTACCGCTTATAATCGACTCAACCGCTGTAGCCGATGATCCAGCCCTATCTAATGACGTAAAAAGTATGTCCCAACTTCAATTTTGGCCAAATCCCCAAAGTAAGAATAAAACTTTTAAATAACAGAAAAGACTTATCTAATAAGAAACATTTTAAATTAGAATTTGATAACAAAAATTGCTTATATAAATAAGTAGGTGTTATTTCGGAGTTTGTTACTTTACACATTGAAACTTTAGCTACAGCAAAATTATTTTAATAGTTGTTAAATAGTAGTTAGTTTGAAAGTTATGAATATTTATTCGTATAGTCTTACATTGTTTAACAATCTTCAACTTTTAAATGATACGAAAATGGTAACCAAATATGTAAAATATTTAACATTATCATTTCTAAAGAGTTATTTTATAATACTTTCTTAGATTTACGCGAATATTTGACATTTTAAATAAAACTATCTTTTCGGATTTTTTCGCGGATTTATTTTGATTTTTGGTTCCCGAGTTACTTTTAGTATTAGGCATGAAAAGACAATCACCGATATATTTTAGTCTATGAGCCTTGTCCACAGCAATGCAAGGGTCGCGAAAGCACGTCGTCATCGGGCGGCAATTTGAATGCGGCCGCTTAGTGACGTCGTATGACTGATGAGGGAAGGGTGAAGATCGTCTGATCATTGCTTGTCATCCCTGTATATAATTTTGCATGCCCCTTTGGGTCACGGTATTATTTTTAATCAGGTGGATTTTATTGCTTAGATAGAGGTCTATCGCTTCATTTTGTTTGTTATTCATGTCTCATTTAAATTGTAATGATAATTTTATTATTAAATATTAAAAAAATTATAAAATAAAAAAAAGGGACAGTGAAGTGATTATGTTACTTAGATATACGTAAAATTTTGAAATTTTAAATAAAACTATGTGTTTGGATTTTTTTCGCATGATCACACGTGTAAAGTAAAACATTCGAAATATCGGTTCAATATCAATTCAAAAGTATATCTAACAAAATAGTAGTTAATGACGTTACCTTTTTATATCAAAAAATATCTAATATTTTAATATAAATAGGTACAACAAAACTAAATTGGGCGGATATTTAGGAAGATTAAAGAAAATTGATACACTTGCATAGTGAATTTTTCACACTGTTTATTGTTTGATTATACTTTATCTTTACTAAGTTACAACAGATTATTTGTCATTGTATTATATGAAGAGATTTGAACTAATCTTTGATATGTTGGGAGTATTTACCTACTTTCATTGTCTTGAAATCGGCAGAAATTTTTTAACTACCAACGCATGTTATGTTTTGGCTGTTTTATGTTCTTATTGTAGAAAACTAAGCTAGCTACAATTTAATAAATCAAAATCATAGTTCCTTTATTGTAGCGTTTGTAAATTTATCTATATGTTATATGTCTACATATTATAGGTCTACATGTTATATGTCTACATAATATATAACATTCTACGTACGTATTAAACCTACTGCTGGGCACGGATGTAAAGGCTTTGAGTCAATATTTGGGGATCACGCCATAGTCCACTACGCTGGCCAAGTGCGGGTTGACGGGATTCACATGTCTTTCGAAAACTTGCTAGGTTCTTTGTGACAAGTAGGTTTCTTAGCGATATTCTTTTTCACTATAAGACAAGTGGTAATCATTTTGAAAATTATTCACACATGAAAATAATACTTTCTAATTTCATGATTTATGCGAATATTTGATGTTTTAAAATAAAACTATTTTTCAATCTTTTTCGTGGATTTACTTAACCAAAAATAAAAATAAATCCGTGAAAAAGTCCGAAAAGATAGTTTTATTTTAAACACACACTTGAAAATGTCAGTGATGCAATACCCGAGATTTGAACCAGCTTCACTTGGTTTTCCAAGCCAGCGCGTTACTACTGGATACTACTACTACTGTCAATATATAATATTTCTATTATTATTAATTAATACATAGTACCTATACACAGTTACATATTAGCTCTCAAGTTAATAGTTCCATTGACCGCAACAGTCAGCCAATCACCGCCATATATTAATACACTGGGGTTTTAGATGCTACGCGCGTGTATGCAAATGCACTTCCGACCCTCATCTTAGACGGGGTTCTCGTAATGTTAGCATTGAAAAATACTAGGATGCAGTCTTTTTACTTCATTTTTTTTGTATTTATTTGCTTAACATAAGATATTAATTCTTTGGTTTTTTATATCAATTATTTATTATAGAATAAACTCTATTGGATATTATTTCTATACATAATTTTTGTATGTTGTGTGTTATATCAATTCTATTGATATTCTCAATCTGATGCCGTAGACAATTTAAGTCAGTTTAGATAGAGCAACATTTTTGGGTCCAATAAGCAAGTTAAGGTGGTGAAAGACATCGTGAAATTCTGAATAGTTTGCCGTCCAATAAATAAACGGCTAGCAGGTGGCGACGCGGCTTGCAAAGTGAGATAAATCTAACCACGTCCAAGGTGCAATCATGGCGAGGATTCGTCCAGAATATATACAGTGAATTTGCGAGTCGCAGTTGAATCGGCAATGAGACGTGGTGTCGACAATCGGGCAGCGGCCGTTTGTGGCGACGCCAATTCGCATTCATTCATGGGCCATTGCAAGCGTCTGCCTCTTCGTACTGACTGTAATGTTTTCCACGAAATATGAATGTAGTGTGGCTAGATTCATTTTAAAATTTTCTTAACATCAATTTAGTTTACGTTCAGATCGTATATAATGTACCTAGCCATGTTAACTTAAATATTTATAGTTTGTTCATCTACCTATAAAAATACGTTGATATTAGTTAAAGAGTCAATGACTACAATAATTCACCTATATTTTAAGTAGATATATGTATATGTTTAACAAGAAAATTTTCATTTAGTAAAACGCCCTAGCTTATTCATAATGTCTTGCGTTTATTTCTTAACTAAATATTATTATAACGTGCAAAATTTCGGCAAGGAAATAAATTAAAAACGCAACAACAAGCTTGTAACGAGCGTTGAACAAAGCCGCCCAATAAATCAAGGTAGGCAGGTGAGGCGGGCGAGTGCTGTTTGTGCATTAAGAAAGCCTCGTTTCCCGGCGGCCTTTCTAGGCCCTTTCTTCAAGTTTTAAAAAGGAGTCGACGCCCGATATTTTCGCGTAGTCATCGACATCACATAAATATTGGAAATGGGGCGGCCCCTTTCTTGTCTCGGTCGAATAATTAATGCGGCATCGTTTCTAAGTCTCCGGTTTTGTTGCCAAATGTGATAGGTAAATATTATACTATAAAGACGATAAAAGGGGTTATTTTTATTGATTATATAAATGAATTTACCGATAACCGTATCTGAGTTTATTCAATATTGGAACCGGACACTATTCCGTAATTGAGTCGGCCTGTAAAAATTTATCGCTAAAATAAAAACAAAAATGTTTGGCTTAAAGTAATTGTTTCTATCGACGCTTTTTGTTTTAACAACGTGTGTTAGATAAGTGATTATTTGTATACTGATTCGATGGGATTGAGTTGTAAAAATAGTGGTATGTTTTTCTTTGATTTATAAAATATTAAAAAAAAAACTAGCGACCTGTCTTTGTTTACGACGAGGCCGGTCTAATCTGGACCAAAAACGTTCCAAAATCGAATTCTCGCTCTCTAGGCTGAATCCTACCCACCAGCAAATTCTCGTGAAAACCGGTTTAGGATGTCCAGATATTAGTACGAATTTTTGATTATATGGACATCGATATCGCTATGAGCCACTTATTAGGTTATTTTATGTCAGAAACTACCAACAGGAGCTTTTATATACATGGATATAGTCATAGGTATATTATGTAGAATTAAAAATACATTTTAGTTTATATTTTTTTCTTTTAATGTACATACCACATACATATATGTACATATATGTATATGTTACGAGATACCTGCCTCAATATTGAAGTTGGTATAATTTTTAGTTGAAAGTTACTCATTTGCTAGCTTAGGATCATCTTATTAGAGATATACAGTTTACATAGTTTACTTGATACATACGACTAACTCTCATTAAATCGAAACTTTTTATAGTCGCGAACAAACTTTCAAAAGTAGGTCAAATTGTAGTAGGAATAGAAGTTATTGTGTAACATTCTAAGTGAAAGTATGAGATCTTGTTTTATATGTAGCACAAACAATAAATAGAGTTTTCAACATTCAAGGTACTTAAGTTAATTGTGGTACTCATAAAATATAATCTTTATCTATATTACTTGTGTGTGACGCAGTGAATTTGAAATTGTAGGTACACTTATCAGCCTAAGCGAACAAAGAAAATAATCACCGCAAAAAATGACAGCAAAGCGTAGAGCCGTCAAAAACAAAAAAGTCAGCGAAACATCTCAAAAGGCTCGTCAAAAACTGCTTATCTCACACACGCAATTTGCGTCGGCAATTTTCGTCGCTTCCTCTCATTACCCTGCCGTGATATATTTGCGTGTTTATTACTGCAATTACTTAGAGTAAATCTCACGTCCTTCCACCCCCCACCCCCCGGGAGGGTCGCGCCCTCCGCCATTTTACCCTCCTTCCGGCCGGCCCTGCCCTTAAGTCTTATGTACGTCGTAAGTTTCTTCGTGGACTTGGTAACCGGATTCAAATTGGGGCGAATTTAGTAGCAATTAATTATGGAGTTGTGAAAGTGTCGCCAGCGTTGGTTGACCTGCGGTTCAATTTATTATAGAATTATTAATTTTAAGATAGGCTCACAAATAACATACTTAAATCTTGCAATCCTCTATATAACTTAAATAATTGAGGAATTTCATTGGAGCATTAATTAGCTTTACGCGATACGTGGTACCTATCCTACAGTGCGTTTATTACCTACATTCATAGAAAAACTTATTGTATCATATATTAGCTCTACCATCAAAAACCTTAGTTCACACTGACTAGTTAGGTATAGATGCGATATCGACTAAACAAGAAGAATCTATTTCATATATTTATAAGGTCTATAGTCAATATAGTAACCCTTACATCAATATAATATGTTTATTTATAAAATAAATGTCGGGCCTATTCTGGGGAGTTTTTATATTAGTCTTATAAATAAATTAAAATTATGACGTAATTTCATTTTAGTCTGTGATCTTCCCCTAATTCGAAGACAGGCCAAACTCCAACCAAAACAAACCGCTACAATCAAATGGTGACAACACATTCACGATTAAAACTGCGAAGTTATGTCGACATTATTCACAACAAAATTCATCGCAGAGAGTTAAACCCAGATATTAATCTCTCGGCGGCATCCGAGCGCTGGATTCGCCATTTTGCGCCTAAATATGATAAACTTTCCCCCGAATTTCTTCGCGGACCCCCTCCTTACCCTCCGGGGGGTCGATTCCTCCCAAGCCAAGTCTTACGCCCTGCTTTTAAACTAAGCTCGTTAATTAATTACAGCCAAGTCGGCTACCGAGGGTACGAGTACAGCCTTACATAGCGCTATGTTTCAGCTCAATATTGCACCAGTTATGTAAAGTCGGAAAAACTGTAAGTACGATGTATTTATTATTAGAAAAAAAACGAAATACTATATATGCTATGATAATATTTTATTGGTAAAAACAAAACGAGCTGTGTTATATAGAATATTTATGAGTGAAAAATACTTTTGGTAAGCATATATATCGTTTAAATTAAGATATTCTTTTTCTCCAACCTAAGCAGGAAGAAGCTTACAAATTAAAAAAATGTAAATAAAGTGACAGTAAGCTATTTTTTTATTCAATCAGAGTTAAGACATACTCTTATTAGCGACTGACTCTGGCTTTGCTCGGGTGCGTCACAGTTCCTAACTGTAGCCTATGTTTCATTCTATGCTTATAGTCTATCTATGTACTAATAATTATCTAACTCTTTAGAGTTTTAATGTAAAGGAGTAACAAACCCTTATATTTATAGTAGTTGTTCAATTAAATATTACTACGGTTTACACAAAAAAAACATATTTAGATTGAAAAATATAAATGTGCTTTTTCTTTCTGCGTTTACCAATTTTTTATCGTATACGTATAAATGTTTAGTCGGTACGTCGTAGGAGAGGTTCAGAAAGTCAAGAGTCGGGCAGTGGCAGGAGGCGCGCGCCTACTCAACTCTACATACGGCTCTGTTTTGCTTTAAAAATTATAGCATTAACATACTCTAAATATTATAACTTATGCCAAGGAATATTTAGCCCCACTGAAATTATAGATGTCAAAATAATTGTTTATATCTGATTTTATCCTTCTTTTATTCACCCACTGGAGTTCGGTTTGATTTACACATCCATAGTTTGTGGTCCGGATAGTGTCAAGGCTACATCCTATGCTATTACAATGAGTCGATAGCATAAAATATGTTGCAAAAAGGTATCTAACTAAAGGGAAAAAAAAATACAGAATCATCAATATTATATTTTTATTATAAAATATTTAAGTATTAAAATTTGCAATAAGCTACGTATTGTCACTTAAAATGCAGGCTCTCGCTTAATTTAGAAGAGAGGGAGAGAGACAGAAGTTCAACTTTTTTTCACTCTTTTGTATAACTTGCCTGTATTACAATTTAACCCAATAATATATTGTCGACTCATATAGTACGATAAACAAACAATTATTATTATTTACGTGTTAGATGTGACTTATTTGTGCTATTTATATTCTCTATATTACTTCTAAACTGCCTCGGTGGTGTAGTGGCTAGCATGTACGGCTGCACATCCTGAGGTCCTGGGTTCGAGTCCCGGGTCGGGCCAAGTTTAGTTATTGAGTCTTTCTGTATAGTAAGCCTCAGTAACAGCCCGGAGTTGGGAAGTTGGCGGTGTTTCACCCCCGTGCCTCGGAGAGCACGTAAAGCCGTCGGTCCTGCGCCTTAACTCTCACCGGTCGTGTCGAGTAGTCGTCCCACTGGAGTATGACAGTGACAGGAATAGAGAGTGCACTTGTGTCTGCGCGTACACTTGTGCACTATAATATCTCCTGCGCAGTTGGTTAGTCTCAATGAGATTGGCCGCCGTGGCCGGAATCGGTCAGGAGAACATCATCATTACTTCTAAATCGTCTATATTTTTTATATTTTGAATAGTTTATAATTAATATCGTTGTGAAGGTAATCAGGATCTACATATCTTAATAGTTCGAATTATTATGAACTTTTCATATTATTCACATACACACATGACATTCCTAGTTCTAGATTACGGAGGTGTTAAGTACACATAAACAGAACGAGCAGACGTCGTATGAGTAAACTAAACAATATATAAAATTGGACAAGTGCGAGTCTGGCTCGCACACCGAGGGTTTCGTAGCATGAAACATTAAAATAGTTTTAAAATCCCCAAAAAAAAATTTTTTTGTGTTTTAACTACAAATTTTCGGTTTTCGGATTTTTGCCTTTACTTGTGCTATATATAATAAGACATTGCTTCTTGCTAAATTTCATGATTCCAGATCCTACGGAAAGTACCCTATAGGTTTTGATTCCCTTATGAGTGAAGTCAATTACGTCGAATTTCAAGGGATTACAGAGCTGAGTAGGTATTTGATATTAATTTTAACTTGATACCTCCGCGTGTTCCTGAGAAACAGACAGACAGACAGACAGACAGAATGACATACAGACGAACAACGAAGTGATCCAAAAAGGGTTCCTTTTTCCTTTTGAGGTACGGAACCCTAAAAACTCAAGTAGTTTTAAAATATGTAAAATATGTTATATGCATGCATAATTAATATAATATTGGTGTACGGTGAGGGTTAAAAAGGAATGCATTAATAATTTTTACTGAGTTTTTGGTGGAGTGGTTGAGTGCGTCAAGTCGTGTAGAACGTGAGCGCGGAGCGATGGCGAGAGGCGCGCGACTACATGACGTACATACGTCTCTGTTATGCCTTTCGGCGGTTACGGCGTTAACGTTTACACTTGTTTACATCATGGGGACCACGTAATACTGAAGCGGAATTTGTACGACAAGCACCTACTTAAAAATAATTATATGCAAAAGTTAAATAAATGTGGAGAACCTATTTTATATTTAAGAGTCAGGTGCAGTGAAAATGATGGAATAATTCATTTTAATAGAACAATTTTAGTCGTTGAAAGAATCGTTCTACTTAAAAAAAAAAAAAAACAGAAAATATAAAGCAAAAATATTTTACATACTATTTACTTAAGAATGTCGTAAAAGACTTTATACTTACGTAAATTGTCTCTTAGCAACAATTTCTATGCAACGTTTTTCTATATCATTACCAATTTAAAAACACAGTGAACATATATGTAATACATTTTAATCTCTATAAAGAACGTCTGTAAATGATTTAGGCCTTAATTTCCTTATATGAGCTGCTCATATGGCACACAGCACCCTCCAAGACTACGCAATCGCTCTACAAGCGCCTACGTCGCCGTAGTATCGCCGGCGGGCGTCTCCGAGTAAAATATGAAATATCTAGAAAAATTACAAGCCCGAGCCCTGGGGCGCGAAAACGCGCCTACGCCGTGTTATTTTATTTTGCGCTCTCTTGAACGCAAATCGTGTTAGTATTTTGTTTTTATACTGCTTCACGAGCTGTTGGTTTTTGTTTACGAAGTTAATGCTTGGTGCATGGATTAGATCTTCGAAGAGTGTTTTGTGAAGATATGAAGCATTTCAATATGAAAGGCGAATGTCTAAGTGCTAAATCTTAACTTGGTATGCTTTCTCTTAAGTTATTGAGACTGTTAGCAAATAATATTTTAGGTTTAAATTTAAATACAGAGCTATTATTTCAAACTTTTAATTTATAAGTACGTGCCTACACTGTATCCTTAATATTGATATCTCATGCAGTACAGACTCATACATTTACGGCAAAAAGTTTTACGTAATTTATTCATAAGTTAACACGTCTTTGCTTTTTCACTTCGCTTACTTGGAATTATGATTTGAATATTAATAATTATCAAAAGCGAGGAACTTAATGACACGTCACACAAGTTTTAATGAAACCTTCTCGTCTGCAAAGTTCGAGGGAAATTAAGAGTTATTTGAAGAATGGATTTTCTGTCAAATTTGGATAAGTGACAGTAGGTTCTATGAAGGGCATTAGAATGTGATGCACACAAATGATAAGAATAAATTAACGTAATAATGTTAATTATAACATTTTTGGCCATGTTGTGGAGGTTCTTGGCCGACTTCAAAAATGGAGGAAGAATTTATTACTACTGTTAGCTACTAGACATCATCGCCAATTATAAGCCTATTTTAATGATTCAAATTTAAATAAGTAGATACCTAAATAAGTAAAAAGTACAGGTGGACTAATAAATGAGTAAAGTGTTTTTGAAGATTGTGTAACATTTTAAAAAATCTAACACATTTTCCACGGTATCATTGCATGCCGGACGCTCCAATCCTGTCAAGCCGCACAACGACTTCACGACGGAGCGGTTCTGAAAATCTATTAAGTCCAAATGAATTCCCTACTGTTTCCTGTCTACGCTAAATCTCTCGCGCCTGCTTGCACTAGGGTCCTTCTTAATTACAGGGCAAATTCTAAGGATACTGTAATATGTATACTTAATTGAACTTCCAAATGAACTCAGTTTAGTTTCTTCGCAAAGTTGAATAAAATATGAATTACTATCAGAATGATTTTTAATTTACATTTTAATTTTGTAAATTGTTTTCTTTAATAATCTTTATATGCATTATAATTAATGTTAGTGCGTCTGTTAGTGTTCGAGTAACATCTGATCATCGCTCAAGGCCAAATTCACACAATCCCTATATTTTTTGAAGACAGTGGTTAATGATTATACTATGTTCCAATAGATGGCAACGTGATTGACAATTTAAATAAATGTTTTTTAAAATATTTATAATATGTAAAACGTATAGTGTATCAATTATCTGGTATCCATAACACAGGCCTCGTAGCTTACCATAGAACTAGATGGTGTTGTGTATTAATGTCCCAACATATTTATTTATTTAAAATTTCTAAATTAATTTTTACACCACGTATTGAAATTAAAAAAGTAATAATCTATAAGAAAGTCGTTGGATGTTAGAGCATCGTTTCCGTTGCGTGCCGGACGTTCTGTCCGCGTCGAGCCGGACGGGGCCGGACGGTTCAGGAACCTATTACGCCCAAATGAATTCCCCGCCGTTTCCGCACCACGTCAAATCCGCCGCACCCGCCGTACCTACGACCCTTCTTAAAACCAGGGCTTGGACGTAGATTGTGAATGCTTTAGGAAAAGTATAAGTCTTGAAACAATTAAGGCAAAGCAATTATTACATATTTTTTATTATTTTTTATCATATTTTTAATTTGTAATAATAATTTAATTAAACTTCTTTATAAAGCAAATTACATATTTCACTTTATTAGTAAATATTTTGTTATTTATATGAATTTTGACTATTAAAGTGCTTTTTCAATAAAGAAAATGAATAAAGTGTTTAAAAAAATATACTACAATTTGTTTATTTTTATGACAACCCTAAAGAAGAATTTGGCGATGCGGAATTTTAATGAAATTTCTAGAAATAATTTTCTCATCTTTTGTCATCTACACATTTGCTTTAACTTAATACAGAACTTCCAACAATAGATTCAAATTGCAGAATGACCAACTTTTTTATGTAAATGTATCTTGCGTGTGTTTTACTTTACACGAAAAACTACTGAGTTTGACACAATTGAGGTAGCTTGAGAGTTACATACTTAAACCCAGATTATATGCAATATAACTATTTTTTGTTACTGCTTTATTACCTTATGTAAACGTAATATTTACACACGAATTGGTACCTAGGATGCAACATTTAGATTTTTAATGATATTTATATAACCTACGACACTCGTGTTATCAAGACGAATTTAAAGACGTATGAATCATAACCCTCCTACTGGCTTCGCCGCAGTCAGGTAAAAACAACGATTTATGAAATTATGTATTATTTTGATTTGTAATTATCGGATTACAAAAGTACTCTTTTTCAAAAAAATCTGGACTATAGGGGGTCTTAGGCAGTAATCTATAATCCGACAAATTCGATAGTTCAACACTGCCCTGCAAAACGTTTGTTGGATTACCGGGGGTCCACTTTATTAACTCAGTAAATGCTAAGATAAAGATAAAAGTTAAGAGTTAAGACTTTAGGTAAACTATGATATATTATGTACATTGTACATATCCTGTAAAGTATGAAATTGCATATCGAAACAAGCAAATACATACAATCCGGTCTCTAGTAACTATTTGAAAGACATCCATAGCATTTGTAATGTCGTATCGCAAACATTGTTTCATCACTTTCATTTTACATAACAGTGACAATGAATGGAGATACCTACATATCGCGTACGCAGTAGCTATACTCGCTTACAGCGTCGCGAGCTGACGTCACGCTATTGTCGCGGCTCACAAATCAAACCGTTTCCCTTTCGACCGACGCATCAATCTTGCTATTTGATTTATCGACAAAACGCGACTATACAACCCTCTCATTAACTTTAGAGTGACTACAACTGCATTGGAATAAACATTCACGCGTCAATAAGATGTGCTTTCATTTAATTTCCATACGTATCCAATCCATATACGTTTGTGGCTAGTGTACTAACATACATATATTATAATACACTAGCGACTTACCCTCGCTCGCCCGGGTTCGTCCTTAGATAATTCTTTAAATTGACATAACTTTTTTATATTGACAATACATTAGTGAAAACCACACTCAAATCAGTTAAGCCGTTTCTGAGATTAGCGCAAACAAACACATAGACAAACAGATAAAACTTCTAAAAAATCATTGTTTTGGGTTCTACTGCATTAATAAAGACCCCCAATACAAGTTTTTCTCAAATATCTTCCATTTACACACAGCGATCAGTTACACTTTTATTATATGTATAGATAAGTTGTTGGTGGTGGATTCGATTTTTTTATAGACCTAGACATAGAAATGTAATGAAAATCATGGTTTTTTAAAATTGCTTCAAAATCATGCCGCTAACCGCTACACTGATGAGTGAGTTTTTTAAATTTACGTCATTTTTGATAAAAGGAAAAGTATAAAATATAGTGATAAGTAAGCTTTTACATAGTAAAATATATATATATTTTAATTTATCCCGTTACTATATTTTAATTATCGAATTTTATCTGTAGTTTAACTACTACAATTTTACTAAATAATTTAAATAGGTACAATATACTAGCTGACCCTGCAAACGTTGTTTTGCCATATAAATTATTATTATCAAAGAAATCTAACGTAAGATACAAAAATATTAAAATCGTGATTAAAAAATGGGTCGAAAAATACTTTACGATATATTCTCCTACCAACCAAATATACGAAATTTTTAAAGTAATACTTCTTTTGGGACGTTTGAAAAAAAAATTATAATTAACTAGCAAAACCCGCGGCTTCGTTCGCGCTAAAACTACAACAAAAAAACTTTAAAAATGTAAGTTTCATACAAATTTTCATCTCTTATTTTATCTCCTTATGGGATGAATTTCAAAAAACGCTAAAACACGTATTTATTTAATTGTATTGAAGAGCATTAATACCAAGTTTCAAGAAATTCTGATCATAAATATTTTTTGGATTGTGTTATACTGTGTATTTCCCGGGGAATCAGATAATCTTCCGCGGTAAAAAGTATCCTATCCGGTCTCTGTATCGATGATAAAGTCTATTTCAATAAGATTTTCCAAAAAATATTTAAGGTACAGATTCGACTGAGTTAGAATTTTATTATATGTATAGATTATGGCCTGAAAATTAAACGTCTCAAAGTCACATATCATAGTGTCAAGTCCGGTAAGTAATTTATTTCTATTATGTATTTTTATCGCAATAATAAAAATAACAAATAATTACATATTTAAATAAAAAGTTATACCAAATTTAAAATCATTTTAAAAGTAGGGAATTAAGGGTAATTTTTGCAATTTATACTCGAGCTAATTATTAAAAAAAGAATCATAAGCCTAGATTACATTGGCGGAGAAGTGTTACATATTATACAAAATAACATACACTCGTATTGAGAACGTTCTCGCTTCTCTGAGGTCGGTTAAAAAACATCGTAACTTGTACGTCTATAGCCTCGTAAGAATTTCATTATATCTATATATTACTAGTATATGCTTGCGTGATAAAAATGCATTGATAAAATGATGATAAAAGCATATAATCTAGGATTTAAATTAGTGTAAAATATTAGATAATAGCGACTCACCTTGGCTTCGCTCGGGTTCGTCCCAAGGTTGCTTCCCCATATAAACTTTCATCTCCATTTTGACCTCTTTAAGGAATGATTTCCGGGATAAAAACTATCCTATGTTCTTCCCAGGGCCTCAAACTATCTTCTTACCAAATTTCATCTAAATCGGTTTAGTAGTTTTAGAACCTATTAGGTACAAACAAACAAACATAAAAATAAATCATTCCTCTTTATAATTATTTATATTAGCATATATTTCATTTCTGAATTACACTAAAATTGATTAAGTTACAGTGTGAAAAAGATAGAAGCAATAAAAAAACTCACTCAGCACCTTTTGCAATTACAATATTAGTGTAATGATCTTCTTTCAGTGGTTTTGCGCGTGAATGCCTTTTAAACTAGTTTCAACTACCAAACATGATCCCGCTTTATATGAGACCGCATAATATAGAGAGCTCAAGCTTTAACTTCCGATCTATCCAACTGTTAAAGTATAATTTCCATCGTCAAGTCCTAATATTTATTAAGTGTTAATAAATGCGAAATTGTGTTTAAAACTCAAACTAAATATTATTTGTTTAATTTAACATTTGCAAGCATTTTTTAAACTGTTTTATTATACTGTTGTTTTTACTTTTATTCCACGAACACAGTTTTTAAATAAACATGTTATAATTCAATGTAGAGTTAAACACAGAAAATTGTTAAACGGAACGGTTATGTAACACGTGCCAATATAAAGTTTTCATAAAGTTGAAAAAACAAACAAATAAAGCTGGCAAAAAGTTAAGCTTTCGTAGAAATCATTTGGTAAATCAATATTAGGAAATATAAAGCCGCTTATTGGCAATCTTCAATTTTAATACAATGGTAAAGACTTGAATGAGTAACGTTAATAGGAAAACTTCGAGCGGAGGTGCTAAGCGATTTCCATAAGCCCGTTCAGCGATCGACAGGTGACAGAAAAATAAATAGCTCTTATAATTCCATTTGGATCGACAGTTTGTAATTTGCTCTGTATCGAGTGAAAATATCAAATGAGTGGATACGTCGCGCGATTGGATCGAACCTTTTCATGCGGGCAAATTGGTTTTCTTTTTTGGCCGTCGCAGCATCGGCTGACGAGGTGGCGACTATTTTTTCCCGGGCTGTATTTCTCTTCACGTAGCTCTCTCGTTTTATGGGTCATGCGACTATGTGCGACTATTTTTAATGGACGCGTAGGTACGCTGTTTTCATTTTTCTCCCGGTGATAAATTGACTCCACGCTCACGATAGATGATCATCTTTTTGAAGCTGCAGTGGTTTTGTGAGCGCTTTAATTTCTTTCTATACACGTTTCGTAATTAGTTTTCCGTTTCACTGGAGTTTTGTTTTTCATTTTCATTTTTATATTAGCTAAAGCGATATTCGTAATTTTTGTGCAATATTGGCGTAGTTTTCCTGCGAAATCTTTGAGTGCTTGGTGCGAGTAATGATGTCTTTTAATAACTTGCGTTATTTACACTTTGCCTGGTATATGCTTTGCTCTAATAAGCATTTGTAAACGAGGTCGCAGTGGATAATAAATTAAAACTTATATTCAATGTTTGTATGTACTTTTTAGCAACTAAGTCTATATTGAAATTTAGGTAGTATATGTTAATTCTAATGTATAATTAAAGTCCACTGAATTGTAATAACTTTTTAGCATAAATACGTTGATTGGCACATACATACATAATATGTATATAATACGTCTACTTAAAATGGTACATTTAAAAACTACTTTAAGCATATATGGTCTCACAAAAGTCTAATATACCCTTATTTATATGCAGGACATAGTTGAATTCCGTATGCGCCGGCGCTTCCGATATATTAGTTTAGCGCGAAGTGATTGGACGTACGGGCACGTGACCCGACTGGCGAGCTAATGCTACATGAAAGCGTTCATTTAGTTACCCTTCTCGTGAGGAAGGATTCTTATTAAGGTGCGTGATTTACTTTTAGTATTTCAGAGGTATTTTCTGTGAAGTTTTAGTTTTATTCGTTTTTTTATTTAAACACTTATATGCATAATATGTACCTACTATAATGTAAAGAATGTAGACAATGTTTATATCAATTATTTTCATGTAACATCTACAGTTCTTAGATATCTATACATATAATAAAATTGTTACTTATTATTGTTAATTAGCGAAATCGATGTGCGCGTTTCACGCAAATATTCTGATTTTAACTAACTTTTGTGTAGTGATAACTTATTACTCGGGTCAACATTTAGGATACCTTTTACTACGGGAAAATCTTTAAGTCTCACGGGAAACCACAATAACTGGTTCTATCGAGTCGTTTTTAAAAATTTACATGTCAAACGCTGGTTTAACCTTAAGAGATACATCAAAATAATGTACCTAGAAAATTGTCGGTATTAATAAGGCCTACAAAAAAATCTGTAATACCATAATTATTTCTCCTAATATCTATTTAATATAGTAGGAATAAATTTTACTGTAGGATTAAACATATAATAATTATCAAATATTAGTAACTACCTTTAGCCCACGCCTTTTTCCTAGTTTAATTATGTATATGTAATTACTTAGGGCTTTAGCACGTTGGGTGATTTTAAATAGCCTATAACCTTCCTCAGTTAATAGGATGTAGAAGTTCTAACAGTTATAGAGAATGCGTTAAAGCAAAGAAAGATCAAACTCTTCAGGTTTATAGTTAATGATAAATTTTGTTATTTATCGTACACTAATAAAAAGAGGTGAATTAGTTTGTTCGTATGATGGAAATAATATCCTAAACTACTGAACTGATTCTAAAAATTTTTTCTGCAATTGACAACTGTCCATATTAGTACTGATCATAGTATAACGATACTATCCTTCAACAAATTCACTAGTAGGTAGGCTTAAACTAATCTATACACATAATAAAATTCTAATAAAAACTATCTTTTCAATTTTTTTGGCGGATTTATTTACCCTTTCGTACATATTGTCGAATATGTACCTACATTAATTTTTTTTTTAAAGTGTTGTTGAAATAGTCATTATTATCGATACAGAGGCCGAATCTATAGTTTTTAGAATTTTTATTTATCTGTCTGTGTCTGGCTGAGAACGCATCACGAGAAAAACACTGGACAGATTTTGATGAAATTTGATATGATAATATGTAGTTGGTTATCCGGGTCAACATTTCAGATACAAAAAGTATCTGAAATGTTGATTGCAGGAAAATATTCCATCTCTGAGAAATCTGTACTAACCGTTAAAACGTACCAAGGGACGAACCCGAGCGGAGCGAGGGTGAGTCGCTTGTGGTTTATAAACATGTAAAATACTACACGTATTTGAGTATAGTGCTTAAAACTTAAAATTTTACATAATAAGACGTAATATTAAGACCTCAATATCTAGAAATAGTCGATTCACATATTACAAAAAACTCGTCAATAGTATTCGCTATCATGCTTATTACTTCCTACAAATAGATAAGACGAAATAGGAGGAAATCGCAGTCGTAACGGCCCCACTTTAAGCCGTCATTAGACGTCGCAACCGCCGTGCGATTTGTACCTCGTTTGTTCTATCTTAAGCCAGCCTATGGTTTTCAAACTTGGCGGTGTTATGGCAAATTTATGTCAGGTATTAATAATTTACGTTAGTTGTCGCACTGCAAGTTTGTTCTCAGTTCCGCCCCCGGTTGAACTGAGAGTTTGGAACGTGGCGCTGACGGCTCTTTCACTCAGATTAAATATTTATTTGAGTTTCAACAGTAACTTGATCGTAACTTGTCAATGAAACTTCTCGTTAGCTAAAGAAAGGTTTTTAGTTAATATGTAATACTTAAGTAATTTAACACTTTCGAACATTGCTAAAAGTTCTTTATTTAATACAAATATGTTAGCTTATGGATACAAGCTTTTGAATTTTGACGTGCTAACCCTATAAGTTCTATAGAAGAGAAAATTATGATATTTCTATAATAATCGACTTAAATATTTACTTTTATACATTTGAATCCACGATTTTTCAGTACTTTCTGCATTTACAAACACTAACAAATAAATTTTTTGGAAATGAAAAACAATTGAAAATATATTACGACTTATCTATAGTAAAAAATATTTTTATACTGATAAATAGCTATTGGTATAAATATAACTCTCTAAAAATATAAATAAATCGGGGCATATTAAACCTACCATTATTTTCCCATCTCCGTCTCACGTAACGCAAGGGATGAGTCTCGCTCGAGCGGCGCGGGGTTATTAGCTAAATAAATTTGCTCACCCAATATGCTCGGTAACTCGATTTAATGGCGATAGAATTGATTCATTCAATTATGAGGAATTTTTAGTGCCCCACCGAGCGGGATAACTTTGTTTTAGGGGACGAGGAATAGTTTTCTCACGACTGGCAATGCTTATTGATTTATACTTTTCCAAAGTTACAAGAGGGTTAGGATTTTAGTATTTTTTATCGTAATTGGATAATTCTAAGTTTTTTCCAATGTCGTCTTAAGTTTATTTGAAATATGTTTAATACGAAAAATATTATATTTAAACCGGATTTTATGATATAATTTTGTATTATATACGGTTATAATTTTATTCTAAATGAGTTAGCAAAATTATGAAATAAGGATCGTAATAATATTATCTACTTTACATGCTAATATGTAAATGGTATAGGCTGAAACGTCCTAAATTTGACACGAATTTATGTGTAAACGTCACCGTCCAGGGCCATTAGTGCCTAATGCTTCCATTAGGGCGAAGGTGGGGGACATCTGCCGCTTGTTTTAGCTAATTTATGGCCTGCCAACAGGCAGCCACCCGAAGGTGAGCGATATATAGGCTCAGCTATGTATTCTACAGGTTCTATGTAGTAGCTTTTCTCAACATTCTCGTAGTATGCGTGAATCGTTAATCATGCTGGTTCAATAAATCCAGTAAGACCAGAGATCAAATTATTTAACAATTTCAGTACATATATGAAAATTATTTATTATCTACATGATAGTACGTTTTCAAACTTATAAATAGATAACCAAAGCTAGAATATGAAAAGCAAGTTATTTAGGTTATGCAGCGTAATACATCAGATCTAAATTAAATTGCAAAAAATAAACGAACACAATATATCTCGTTGCAGGTACTCGTGTCTAAAAGGCTAAGTTGCCAGGTCTGTACTTTATTTTTCAATTACGATTGTTAACAGTATAATCAGGTACCGCACAATCGCAACGGACCGGCTAATCCAGATTTATTCGAGCTGGTCGGATTAAGGTGGCGTGAATTACACATTTATAGGTCATAAAGAGTGATCCGGTGGCATGCTCGGATATAGTTATGATTTGGATTTCCAGCATTTACTATAAGGGATGTTAGAATTTTTTTTTATTTTTTTTAGGTGTCAATGCCATATTATCAAAAATTGTAGACATTTTTTGTTTCATATAGTGTTTGTCAAGTGGTTTAAATTCCATTAAATAAATAAATAAAAATTAAAAAAATTAAAAAAAGCCTTCTATTTCTTACGCTTACAAAGAATACATGCTATTAATAATAATTAAAAAAAAAATAATCAAAAAAGTATCTATGATTATTATTTACGTCTCTATGTGTTAAAAGGCTAACTGTTTTAAATTATTTTTATCGATAACGCTAAAGTTCATCAATAGCTACTCAACAAAAAAAAGAATATGGGTTGGCAAAATGAGGAGAAAAGTCTGTTAAACTGTTTGGTCTTTGCCTATTTTTATATCAATAATAAATAATATAGATAAAGATGTACTTAATTTGGGTTTTGGTGATATCTATACATATAATAAAACTATAACTGATCGCTGTCTGTACATGAAAGATATTTGAGAAAAAATATTATTGAGAATTTTCGGTGTTGAAAATCGCAACAGAACTCAAAACAGTTTTTTTAGAATTTTTGTCTGTTTATCCGTGCGTTTGTGCGCGCTAATCTCAAAAACAACTTAACCGATTTGTGTGCGCTTTTTTAGTGTTTATTTTAATTCAATCGGTTCATAAATTAAAAGTTATGTCAATTTAATATTTAATATGACTAAGTATTATTTATTTTTATTGCACTCACAAAAATATGTACCGTAACTAATTAAAATAGTTTTTAGATTGTTTAATATATATAATACTTGTGTGTAATTAAAATATATTCTTGTTAATTTGTGTACAAACAGCCTGTATACAACGGCGGTAGTTAGCAGTGGCGCGCACGCATCTTGTTGCGCAAAAGTTATGGCTGCCCACGCAAGCGCCGACCCTTCCGCGACAGAATGGTTCATTCAATCATTCTCTAAGGCAGTTTTGTGACTTTGTTACTATAGACTATTCGTATTTACTCATTTGTAATTCATAATCATTTAAATTCTATATGAAACTATATATAGTCAAAAAGTATATAATACAGTATAGTGTACTTATGTACTCATGTAAGAAGTTATACTTCTTTGGCGTAACAGATCAAAAATAGCTAAAGATTTGATCCCGTATGTCACAACTCTATGTTTGTAAAAGGAATGATAAATTAATAAAATAAATAAGGCATATTAGGCATATTACAATCATATATTTAAAATTTAGAATATAATATAATATATCATTTATCAGACAATAAAAACGGTTACCATGACAACAAACAGTTATCAGCTAACTTCATCATAACGTTTTTTGGCTGTCGGTGTGCGCGCGCATCGTAAAAATTTCACTCTCATAATTTTTTTCAAACGTCCCAAAAGAAGTATAACTTCAAAAACTATAGGTACTACATTAGTGACTTACCCTCGCTTTACTTGGGTGTGTCTCTGGTTGTCTTACAGTACCTTATGTGTTAGTTAGTCCAGGCCATATTATCTTTGTACAAAATTTCATTCAAATCCGTCCAGCCATCTTGACGTGAAGAAGTAAAAAATATACATACACTCACTAATACATAAAAACTCTATATTTACAATAGTAATCCGATAAGTGACATGTGTCATTAAAGACTTTTTGTAGTTTTTCACGGTACGCGGTTTAAAAGAATAAAAAATGCCTGTGACAATCTCTGGTAAATACAGTATTTCTATAGACATAATCCGTTTCTCTATTACTATGTTAAAGCTGGCTGGCAAATCAACAAACACACTTTTGAATTTTTAAATATTAGATAAATTTATCACAGTAGTATTTTAATAATGATAAAAACTACTCAATATAAAAATGGCGTCCATCCATTAATAAGGTTAATCAAAAAGTGTCAGTGCATATAGAACTAATAGATACACGTTACACGCTTGATACCCATAAACATTGTGAAAGCCTCGGGTCATCTGAATTTATATGATCATTTTAGTGTCAACAATTGTACAGTCATCGCTGAAAGCCGATAAAAACAATGTAGACACGTTTATACGCTCGTAAACATCCCTAAGAGCCCCGGGTTATCAGATTTTATGTCTTTGTTATTGGCTATAACAATTACAATTGATATGATTTAGATACAAAAATGTAATATTTTAAAAATGTACCTATCTATCTAATTATAATTAGTAGCTATTTGACTTTAGATGTCGCTTAAGAAGCATAAATGGACCTACTAAGTATAATACATGTAGGCGGGAATTAAAATACGTTAAAATATTTGTAAATTAATTGGAATTTCTTTCTTTTGTAACAACATATACAATTAATTTCAAATTTTATAATTTTAGTTTTCTATCGGTGAGTTGAACTTAAAAAATATTAAAAAAAGATTAGTTTCAGCATAAAACCTCTTTCAAGTGTAGAGTCAGCGTGCGTTCTTACAAAATTGAAGATTTCAGATTGGGGTAATAAGGCCATACTGACACTTGTCTTGGCCTAGAAGTCTGGAGGTCTAGAGGGCTGAAGTATAGAGGCGACATGCGGGGTTTGGGACCAACATATTCATAAGGGTAGAATGCTTTATATTTAAATGTGTAAAAGTTAAGTAAAATCATATAAAAAAGAAAAAAAAAAACAACCTAAATTATTATAATTGTTATTTATAATTGCTGTAAAACTGTAACAAAAATCCTACTTTCATCGGGATCGGAACAACCGTGAAAGGTAAAAAGTAACAAAATCTCGAAGCAATGAGAAAAAAAAAAAGTAAAAATGACAAGACGTTATTTGCATTCCGCTAATGGCTGCTACCGCCGTAATGCAGGGGTAGATAAACAAATATTGCTTTATCCAGTCACAATTTATTCTCAGTTTTATTCGCCATTCCAAAGTCAGAAGTCGGGAGGGAAGTAGACGGTGAGGAATTTGGGTTTTTAAGTGATTTGCAAATCATTTCACCTAATCAAGTGATTTGATTATTTGTTTTTTTTTTGTTGGTGACCTTCTTCTTATTTTCTTAACCAAAAGTAATTTATGTATTTGTGGATAAGGAAAAGTATTTTTAAGATTTGTTTTCCCGAATCAAAGGGGTTCTTATGTGGGTCATGATAAGCTTATCTAAATAGGGGGTCCATGATACTCGTTTTTCACCTGCCCTCTTTATATCTTTCCTGGAACCTACATTCGCATACAAACGACTTTGACCCCCATTCTCGGCCTCCGTTTCTCGTAAAGTTCCAGCGTGTAAACACATTGTAACTTTTCGTAATATGAAGGGAATTCATTACACTTTTTTCCAAATTATACGAAAAATGCAAATTAAAATAACTCTCAAATCCCAACTCAACCGTGTCGGAGCTTAATCCGCGAAGTGACAACGGCATTCTGACGAGGCGCCGGAGCTGGGAATTATTAAAACGAACGCCAACTTTTTCACTAAGCCCCGTCGCAAAGCCGTTTCAATTGCGCTGCGCTGAAGATAATTCCAACTGACGTCATCTTTTTTTCAAATTCTCGACTCGGCTGCGTTTCTCTGTGCAGCAATTATAACATTTCCACCGACTAGGAAAACAGAAACACGTGAGAGAGAGCGCGTCGAATCGTACTGTTCGTAATTTAAATTTAGATGGAAATTTAATGATGCATTCACAAAGGGCGCTCGTAAAGTCGGTTGCGAGATATTTTTTACGAGGATCTCGCGAACTATTGCGCGCTTAACGACTCCGAAGCAAGATCGCCCTCCGCTTTAATGAGCGCCCGATAAACGTGTTAACTGCCGCGACCTTATTTTTATGCTGATGTAAAATTGCTGAAAACGGATTCATTACGGTAAAAGAAACATTATGTAGCGAGATTTCACGTTGAGTGGAGGGAAATTTGTGTCTTTTGAGGTTGCAGGCGTTGTACTAGAATGCTGTATACTCCAGCTAACGAGGGCGGATTCCTGACAGTAGTTGTGTAGGTATGTCATTCGTATATATAACTACATAAGTAACGCTCTCTCTCAATATAGTCCAAGAGTATAATAGAATATCTTGATCAAAATTAATAAAGTAAATTGATTTTATCTTTGAAATAAATATTTAAAGTATGTTATTAATATTGCAAGTATGTTATTAATGTTGCAAGTATGTAAATGTGTATTGTAAGCAAATTAAAAGACAATTGGGTATTCATAGAAAAAGAGATACTATATGCCATATCAATGTAATATATACCTATTCTATGTTTAGTTTTTATAATAAACAAGTTTAATAAATATATAGTTTTATATATAAAGAAATTTCGTCGCGGTTATCACTCGTTGGCCCATGTACAGATATAGGAAGAGGGAACGAGAAAGCGAAGCAAGGTAGACCTGGCTATGTTTAATATATGAGGGCAGGCGACGCAGCGCAGGTAAACATGGCCCAACCTTCGCTCCTGTTGGCTACTGTTTGCTCACCGTTCTAGTCTCAAGAGAAAATATGTTTGCTTTGCATACCTAACTGCAGCGTGTTTGGGAGCAGAATATGCTTGCTTTTTTCGCTTTTTTAGTCACTTCACAAATATGTTGAATATTAGCTGTTGTTATATTTTTACTTTACTATTTTTTTTACTGAACTTGTTTGAAATTATATGAAATGATTTATGAGCCGTTTTTATGTTTAGAGTTTTAATTTGAAATTGAGGACTTATAATAGATGAGGTACTTTATTTTATGTTTAGAGAAGCTAAAAAAAAATCATCATAATTTTTGTATTATAAGTAACTAAAGCTTACTTTGAACGTAAAACGATATTTTCAATTTAGCATTCGATAAGAGGACTCATCACGAGCCATAAGAGTCGTTAAAATTCCGATCGATATTAGAAATCATAACCGATGTTTGTTGAAGTGCTGAGCTTCAGGCCATAATCCGGCATACAACTCCACTTAACAAACGTATAAATAATATTCAAGGCGAGGGAACATATTCAAGGGTACGCTTTCGAGGGTAGTTTGACGGCGTAACGAATCGAAAAACCAAATCATCGAGTAGTACCCCTACTGTACACCGCTACATGATAGTTTACAACCGATGCCATGGAGTCGATATTAGATAGGTAAATTGTATTATTATTTATCATATAATTTTATATCTGTTAGTAATTTAGTATTATGTTTTCATGTAAACATATGTACTTATCTCTTATCTAATTTATTTACAACTATATAAAATTATATATTTTTTAGACTTTTGTTTTATAGTTACACAAGTTATAAAATCAAATGAAATAACTTCCTTCACCGTAAGGCAAGTGGTAATCAAGTTAGAAAATGAAAAGTTAGAAAATGTAGGAAAATATTGTACGTTAAATTGAAATGATTTTAGAAAAATATACAGGTAACGGATACTTTGTAAATAGGATCGTGAACATAAAAATAATTAGTAAGTCGACTCTATTGAAGTCTATAGAGCTGAATCTTTAGGGCTGCCCCTTAGCGGTCTGTCGAGAGTGCTCGTAGTAGTTTTTTATATATTTTAATTTTAATTTCATATCGGGCGCTAATGGCGGGGCCTCAGTGCGTGCCAAATCGCACCGAGGAAAATGTATTCATGCTGCTATAAAACTTAATGTAGCGAATGAACTAATATTGTCTTATTCAATATTTAATTTTGAAATATAAATTTGGCGAATTTTTGCGATTCATAAATTTTATTAGCGTTTGTTGATACGGGGGTTGATAGATTGTTTGTGCAAGATATTAAAATATATATCATTGGCATCTTAATTGTTTCATAAAATAGTAAAGTACACTATTATATACATATATATTTTTAATAGTTATTTTGGAAAAGTAGGTATAAGATAGAATGTTTGCTAAGGTAAATCCAAATACATTGTTATTATTATTTCTTTACAACGTTAAAGCAATGTAAGTGATGATGTACTTTGGTGAGAATATTTTTTGCAGAGGTGAATTCGTGACTTCCAGCGCAGAAAGCTGTACCTACATAGTCAAATGCCATATTGTGTCATGGTGGTTAGAAATAGATGTACACTATTTTACACCCTTATTTTATGTTTTGGATTGTATCTTAATAATTTATAACTGATAACGTTTCAAATAACCTATAAGCTGTCACCCCTCATGTACTGAGCAAACATTTCTGGAGTCAAATGAACGCTAAGTTAATCCGTTTAGGTGCGCGAACCCACTTGATTAAGTTTAATTTATTTTAAAAATCAGCGCGAGTCGTGCGCCGCCTCCGGCCATGGGTCCCTACGAAATACATTATTCAGTGTTTTAGAATAATTTTCAAATTCGATTACATAGGGCCGACCCCTGGTAAGTGGGTGGGCCGGGCGGTGTGGTACGGCGCGGCGGGTGTATTTAGCCAACACGGGGGTCTCGTCGCGTGCGATGCTGATTTGAATATGCGTTGCACGTGGCCTCCCGCGCTTCGGCTAGGCCCCAGGGACTTCGCCGATCATATTTCAAATGTCACCAGCGATGTCTCACTCAGATAGTATCGTCGATAAACGCCCAGATACCGGCAAGGGTGAAAATAGTGCCGAGGTCTGGGAGCAATTTTTTACCCCGCGATTATCGCCTGCAGTTGACACCTAGATATTACTTTTCGTTCAGCGCACTCGTATACACTGTTCGCTATACAGGCATTTTGCGGTTACCTAGAAGCTTGTGAATGCACTCGAAGTTTATTGGCGTGCCAATTTTCCCAGTGACTTTTTCAAGACATGTATGTATATTCTTACTCACAACACATTTCAATATGTTTGTATATTTCATCTATTCTTGTGGAGTATATTTTGACGTATTTCCATTTAAATATTATCAGATTTTTCATATTTCTCATATGGAGGTAGCGTATAATCGGTGGGAGTGGTGACACGTGCGGGCGGACGGCGGCGCGTGCGCAGGGCGGCTGCCACGCGCCGCCACTGGCACTCCATTACCGCGAGACCACTGCTTCTGATCAAAATGTACCAAAGCATTGTCAAAGAATAGTATATGCTCAGATGCGAGGTTTTAAACTATTTATGTCTAATATCTGTACATTGTCTTTTATATACACTTCACCATTAATATATTATTTCTACTCTTCCTCTGCGTTCTTTTGTTTCTACACTCTTTTATATAAAGTGCTGGTATCTATATTGTTAATGGAATATATATTCAAGTGAGGAGAAGGGAACTAAGTAGTAATTTTAAGATCTGCATCTAAAGGTTTTTTTTGGCATAAATGTGTTATTATATTAAATAACAACAGATGCATTATATTTGTAAATTATTTATCGCAAGTATAACATAATTAACTTTGTTTACTCGTCGCATCTATGGTTTCAATCTTTGCCATAACATTCAATGACATTGATGCGATTGCTCGAGCAAATCGCCTCATAATCCGCTACTTGTATCGCAAATCGAGATATGGACGAATTAATTCTGGCCGCTTGCCGATGTAATTGAAAAGAGGACTTAGCGTGACAGATCTTTAACTAGAAATTTACTTCATAATTATTATTTAAGCTAATAAAATAAATTTAATTTAAATTATTTTTTTACTTTATTCAAGCGAAATAAATTAAGGTAACTATACTCCTTATAATATGCTTTAGTTTTATATATATATATGCATGAACTTTTAAAATAAATAAACTCGCGGTCATAAGCTAGTATTAATAACGTACAGCAATGTTCATGATTGCGCACCACTGCGCGCCGACGGTCAGAACCCCCTCTAGGATGTCCAATCGGGTAGCTTCCCATGCGATTTGCCTGCGTTACACTCGTGAAACAATTTATCCGAAAAAAGATTTACTACCAAAAGTACGAATATGTAGGATAAAACATGCGAATATATTATTTTTATTATTCTATAAAAAAAAAATGAAATCTTTATATGAACATATCATAAGAACGGTTACTTTTAAGAACTCGATATCAGAAATTATGTTTATTACAATTTGCTTTAAATACATAAAGAACACTGGCTATTAGTACATTCCATAATAGATTTATAAGTATTGTAAACAAATTATGCAGCCACAATCATATCACAATAACATCAATGAGGTCCAAACCAAATGAAGACGAATAAAAAGTGCTAAGAAATTCAATAACCGTCTACAATTCTTTGGATTGTCACCCCAACACAGGGAATACCTTAACCAACAATCAGCGATAGTTCAAAAATAACTTGCAACCCTTATATTGTAGGGCTTAAAGTTTACTTTTGAAAAAAATCGTAACCACCAGATATACTGTCTGTACAATTCCCCGAGATTGAGTGCGGGACACCGCGAGGGTTCGATTATTACTCGAGTTTCGATACACCACTCGATGCATCGCGGGAGCTGCATTACACGAGTAGTTGCTATTTGTTGACTGATCGTTCGACTTGTGTTGCATTGCGTATTACACCAGTTTTTTTTAAATTACTTTTTTAATAATTGTAAACGATTAATTATTTCGTAGTACTATAGAAAATATTTTTTTTAGATTAAAGTATAAAAAATTGAAATAATATACATTTAAAATTATTATTTTAATTGTAAAGTTATGAAAAAGAACTATAAGAAAGGGTTTTTTTATAACAATAATAATATTCAAGTCGTTTTACTAATCGAGCAACAAGTTCACCCTCCACAATGATCCACTAGTCCCAATTTTGTTTCGAGGCCATATGTTGCATTGAATTTATTATTTTGTTATATGTTTATTTACCATCCGCAGAGAGTGTTTAAGCTGACGTTTATGATAGTCTCCTGTGATTACTGAGGGGCCTATGCGTAATTCAAATATGTAAATATTCGAATCATTAAATTATGCATGCATTAATTATGAAGTAAAAAGTTAAAATGTATCTAATATATATAAACGAGCAATTCTTGTATATTTATTTATTATTTATTTATACCGGCGATCCCGGAAACGGCACTAACGATTTAGCTGAAACTTATCTAGATTAGTCTTATGTCTGTTATCACATATGTCCGCGATCGAATCTCAGTCGGGATACAAAGATTTTACTTTTGTTTTTTTTGTATTTATTCAAGTTTTTAGTTTTTTTTATCTGAAAAATTCAATAAAATAAAAAAGAACTCCGAGCGAAGCTCGGTTGTCCAGGTACTATATATAATACATATAAACTGACAGATCTACGCTTTTTAATTTACATGCCCATTGTGCCCTAGTTTTATGAAAATATCACTTTCATATCCATACTAAAATTTGTAGTATCGAAAATTTTATTTGTTATTGATTTTATAAGAATATTAAAACAAAACTCTTGTATCGTAATACTTACTCTATGCAATATTTTAAATCGCTTGCATTGTAGATGAAATACGGAGTGCAGCTCCGATGATCCGCGCACGATATTATTCTGCACAAAGAGCCCCATCAAATCAGTGCCCGCTCTGAAAAATTAAAATTGCGATTCAAATGTACGTTTCGGTCACTAATCGTTACTTGAATTTATTCTGTGATTTTTTTACCTATAAAGAATCAATACATTTTTATCTATAATAGGACTACTTTGCTTGTTTATTAAAGGAAATTGTGCTGTACTTGTACATCACTTTATGAACATTCGTTAAAACACAATTTTTAAAATCTCTACATAGATAAACTATAATTTTTATTTTTTTTTAAACTGCTCCACCAACTATAAAACATAAATTCATAGAGCTGTCAAAGACATACAAGGAATAATAATATTAATTCATACCGCTGATTGACACGGTCATGTGTCTGAGCAGCGCAGCGGGGCACCTCAAGGGTTGTTGAAAAAACCACCCCGCCCTCCTCCTCAGATTGGGGTATTTCAATCACTGCATGAAATGACTACGCCAATTTAAGTACTATTTGTGCTTTATACGCAATGGAAATACGCAGGTACATAGTTTTCATACGATATACAGGAGCATTACTGAATTGCTCCTAAATTTATGAAGCTGTTTTCAATTTGGTTTTATTAATTTAAAAAGTAAATTATGTTTATTTAAACGAAAATATTTTTGGAATTATTATAGAAAAACTAATCAATGTTCTTTACTCTACTTCTTCTAAAAGTGATGAAATATTACGACTTTAGCTATATAGATACATTTATTATCTAGCCTTATTATATATTAGCCTCATATACTGGATACGTACGAGTACACGTTGATTCCTAATAAAATTTTTATATTATTTTCTGAATTGCAATGCTATGTTATTAATGGTTCGCGATATATATGGCTTGATTTTAGGTAAAAAAACTCGAGCAAAATGTGTAGCCAAAAAAGTTGTAGAAAAAGGGGATTTACGATGCTTGCTATGTATGAAAGTAAGCTTTAGGGATCATGGCTTCAAGTTTGGTAGTTTCCTAAGTAGAGGTATTGTTAAATTAAAACCACGAACGTACTCGTAGGTATACTAATATGCAATCACGTAATCGTAGTATTTACTATAGTTCAAATTATGATAACAATCTTATAGTTTAACATTCTTGAGATAACGCAGAGGTTTACCTACCTGTAGTTCTCTAACACAAAGCGAAGTAGCAAATAAATAGATTTTTTGAAATTCAGTTTAAATTCAGTCTTAACATAATATGATATAATTATAAAACTTAAACTAATTGTAAATGACGTTATAAAAATAACTTAAAATACATATAAAAAAATAAAAAAAACAATTATTCAAATACAGTATTAATTATATCAATCTGTGTTCAGTGTTATTTGATTACGGCCCCTAAAAATCTTAGACGCGGCGGCTCGGGACAGTAGGGTTGTCGCCGTAGGGGCTGCCGATAGAAGCTATAGATAATGTGTATACTATAAGGTACGTAATAGATGAAGTCTTATTTGAATATTGTCCCTGATCCGCGGGGGGCGCGTAAATTAAACCGGCTTCCGTGCAGGTACAATAAGTTTGAATATTTGTGGACAAACAATAGACGTTGTAAGGAATCGCTGTTTATATTGGATTTTCATGAAGAATTATCATAAATATGGAGGTAATTGATATTAATGTCTTTCCAGAAGAAAAAGTCGGGTACTGTTTCAAATAATTTCAAAAATCATAAGTTTATTTTCAAGCAATGGTTAATATTTTAAATTTACTCGAAAATTAAGGCTATTATAAATTATTTATTAATAGCTTCAGATAACATTTAGCTAAATAAAAATATTTTTCATATACAGTAAGTATACGTATAGGCATTTTACATACACTTCAGTCAAGCCAGAGAGAGATAAGTTACGTTGGGTCAGTGCCATAGTTTTGTAGTGTGAAAAATGAGCGACTCGCAACGATAATGTTTCTACCACCTAATGATGTAGAAAGCGATAACCACATGTGCACGTGCCCTAACTTGCGTGAAACGAAATCTTATACAGAAAATAAATAGATAAGTTTTCATCTATATCTATACAGATCAATAAAATTGGAGTGTCTGTTTGTAATATTAAAATAACCGCTTTTTACTAAATGCATATGGATGTATACACGGTACATATACCAAAACAACATTTTTTATAATTTTTGTCTGTCTGTCTGTCTGTTTGTTTGTTCCGGGTAATCTTCGAAACGGCTGGACCGATTTTGACGGGACTTTCACTGGCAGATAACTGATGTTATAGGGAGTAACTTAGGCTACTTTTATTTTAGGAAAAGAATCAGGGTTCCGCGAAAAAATATTAAAGCCCATGAAATTGTGAACAAAATCCGCGTACGGCGCGGCGTACGCACCCGAGCAAAACGAGGGTAAATCGCTGTATAATTTAAATGAATATCTTAGGAGTAGCAAGTTAATATTTATGTATACCTGAACATAGCTAACCGTGAAAACATACCGTGAGTCCCTAGTGGTTTATATAAAGATATTAGTAGTGACAGTATGGTAGAACAACCTTCAGTGCTATTGACCTCATACAAATTATTCTGCCTCCTTAGTATCCCGAGAATTAGTCATAATTTATAGTTTTGGATTAACTAGTGACCTGGTGTAAAAAAAAAACTCATATACACACAGATCTACATCTAAATTAGTGGCAATTTTTGCAAGTTGCATTCAGAGTAAAAACAATCAAATTAACCAACGACACTTGTGTTCCCGTGTATGTTGATGGTATTACCATTTTAGAAATATCTGCAGGCGTGCATTATTTTTATGGTGATAGAGTCACATTACTTAAAATTATTATCCAATATGGCCTATTTTCTTCCTTTTCATCTTGCTTGTATTTCTTACATGTTTTGTTGGCAGTAGACCTTATTTAAATTTAGTCATTGATACAAGTTTATTAAGGATAGTATTGGATTTTTAAGTTTCACACGTGGAGGGAAGTGAACAGTGTCGATAACGCAGCCACCACTCAATGAAGCAGAAGCGAATGATAGCATGTACACACACACCTTAACTAAGTCAAATTAAACTAAAACATTTTTTTAACCGAATACAGTTTTGCTGTAAAATCAAATAAATTTTGGGTGTCTCAGATACATGAATAAAAAGAAAAATTAAGGAGACCACTTTAATATCGTTTAAAGATTTAAACATGTTTTATTGATTTTTAATGTTTAAATTTTAAAAACTAACAAACGTAGATTTTTAATAAAAAATATGTAAGTTGAGATCTACAAAATAGGTATGTTTGACGTTACGTAAGTACATACATATATTGAAAAGCATTTTATGCCAGTTAAATCTATGATGAATGTACAAATGATCATGTTTACATATAATATATTACTATGGAATTAAATTATAAGTAAATATTATAGATATGAAAGTTTGTGAGTATGGATGTTTGTTACTTTTTCATGCCAGAAAGGCTAAACGGATCTGGATAAAATTTGGCACAGAGATAGATTGTGGTCTGGAATGACACATAGGCTACTTTTACTTTTTTAGTACGCCATACTTTTTAGAAGTTATTATTATGTTAGTTTCTAGTAGATACTTATTTTTACTTTTGAAGGAATCTAAGTAATTTATATGATTTCTTTAAAAAGGTCATTCAAAATACCCTTACATTTCTCATAAGTGATAGATGGGATGGAAAGGACGAGGCGCGGACAGGAAGAAATTGTCAAAATCCCGCGCACATGAGCCAATAAGCTAAATTGAAATACCTCCTCCACGTTATAGAAGTCTTTCAAAGTAATTGGTTGACGAAGCTATATACGTTAGGGTTGGTATAGATTTATTTTAGTTCTTATATATAAGAGTGAAATATTAGGTACTATACATAATATAGTACCTGCCTCGGTGATGTAGTGGCTAGCATGTACGGCTGCACACCCCCGGGTCCTGGGTTCGAGTCCCGCGTCGGGTTGAGTTTAAAAAGTTGGCGGTGTTTCACCCCGTGCTTCGGAGAGCACGTAAAGCCGTCAGTCCTGCGTTTTAACTCTCACCGGTCCCAACGGAGTATGAGATTGACAGGAATAGAGAGTGAGAATGGCCACCATGCCTGAAAACGGTCAGGAGGACTTATATTACCTACCTATATTATATACCTACTATTGACTTTTAAATGATAAATAAATTGTGTTAGAGCGAAAAACATGTTTTTTTTGTGTTTAAGTACAGTTGAAAAACTTTTTTATATTAAATTGAAATAAAAATAATCTATCAATGTATTCATTCACATTAATTTCTAAGTTTCAATATATATTCAACATCTACCATATTTTTTTTAAAAGGTACTAATTTTGAAATTATACTAAAAATAAACTTAAGATATAGGTACTTAATATTTACATACAGTAAATTATATGTATTCGCAATTTTAGGCCACTTTTTCTAAACATTAACTTACAAAATACAACGTACTAACTCTATAATCAACATGGCTAAAAATTTAAAAACTTGAACAGAAAACTCCTTAAATCTTAATCTCTAGTTAGTAGATCGAATGTCCGACTTGAGTCAATTTGAATGGAGTACCTACCTGACATTAAAAATACTCTCTTTCAATAAATAGCAAGGACAGTCCAGTCCGTATTCATTCGCTAAGTGAACCTAAACACGCCTTTGAACAACTCACTAAGTAGACGCTTCGAACTGAAAAGGCAAACTTTGCACACATACACCTTGTCTGAAAGTCGAGTTTTAAGAGATTTTTATACTGGTCGTAGACTCCGGCTTCATTCACTTAAAACACGAGATAATTTTTTTTATTGTTTACATGATTCCTCCACTTTCGTATGAATGAATGCAGTTAACCCTTATCAGTTATGGCACTGCCTTAAAGCTCACTGGGAATGAAGTCAGTAGGTATTTCTAAGCAGAAATAAATTTTAAATAAGGAATTGTTAGTTATTAATACTAATTATGCCGACTTATATTAAAATTTATTAAGTAGTTGAAGAAAAAAAATGTCGAATAGAACACTTACTGCCATTACAGGATATATTCCAGATAGTAAGTACCTAAATAATAATAATTTTAACTAATTTCTGGATGGATTTGATGTACAAACATAAAAATTATAGTTCTAGGATATGTATCGTAAAATGTCTATCTACATGAATTTCACTTGTCCGCAATTGAAAAATAATATAATAAATCGTATTTTATAAGCTTTTATTATTTAATGATATCGTTTGTAATGAAATGTGTCCAAGCAACTTAAAAAAAAGCTATAAAAATAGGAATAGGTATTAGGTGTAATTTTTTTTTAGACTTTATCCTTGAATGATTTAAGACCAGAATACAGTTTGGTACTTTGGTTTTCTTTATAATAATCTAATTAAAAAATCCCACCTTCACACTATAAGTATTTCATAGACTAATAAAATATTGTTATTATATTTAAATAGTTTTATATGAATTAATAGTACTTTATTAGCTCGATTAAATTCAATAAAATTGTGCATTGATGCAACACGGTCACGACGCAGTGATGTGTGGAATGACGCTCCATCGCGTGTCGGCGAATTAGTCTTCTAACTATCGATATCAATACCTTCCAATCGATACACTGTTTATATTATATTTCATCAAAATTAGAATTCCAATACCCAATATCATTAACTACGAAAAAAGGGTGTGCGTCGATGTGGAAAACGTGCAGTGATGTGCAATGACGTTTCATCATTTGCCAATTTCATTTGTTTCTTTACACTAATTCAGACAATTGAGTTATATTTATATGTTTACTAGAAGAACCCGTGGCTACACCCGCGTTCAATCTACAAAAAAACTCTTTGGTTTTATTCATACATAAATACTAAAATTGCGATTAAAAAGTGGAGGGGAGGGGGGGGGATTGAGAGGGAGGGGCTTGAGGGGGGGGGGGGTGTAAGAGGGTAAAAAATACTTTACGACCTATTCTCATACCTACCAAATATACAAAAAGGTTTCAGAGGAGTGCGACCACAAACACCGTGACACGAGATGTTAATATATTAGATTAAGTTCAATAATATCATACATATATGAGTATTTCATCATCATTATAAGTCATAACTTATAAGTATATTACATCAATATGTAATATATAAATTTAAGTTTATGTGACTCAAGAATAAATTAAACAATTTACTAAATGCCATCATCATTATTTGTATATGAACATATCATGTAGGTATACTTAATGATTGATCATTCTTGATTATAGTATATCAATGATCATTATTTCTAATAACTAAACATGCATTATGTAGTAAATAATCATTATTTGTTAATAATGATTATTGTTACAAATAAATTTCTATCTCAACACAACCTTATCTTTTAGCTCACTATATTTACAAAATAGCTATATTTCTGTATCCCCTCAACAATCCTACGACAGGATCCTTGTCACTTGATTAGTTCCGATCGTAATTATTTTCTCGTACATAATCCGTATTGCAATGAAGTGCGCCACGTGTCGAGCGTTATAGCCTTTAGATGGTCTGTTAGATCATATTCCTTGTTAAAGTGATTTCCAATCTCTATATTGGCTACTAATAAATTTGAATAGAAAAAATAAAATACTATAATATTGTAAAGGCTTCCGTAAAGGTATAATATCGATATACATAATATATTATTATGAAAGTGATATAAATATTCGTACTTAAATTTTTATTTTTTATAAAAAAACACTCTATAATAATTTGCATTATACTATATGGTTTATACTAACCTATACATGGATATTTTTAAAATATTATATTTAAGTTACCTAAATATTTTAGATAAAAAATAACAAAACTAGCAAATAAAACATTGCAAGTATAATTAGTGGAACAACTATACCTCGAATCCAATAATAATAATCTTAATGAATTTTTATATTGTGATTTTCTACGCAATAATCACTAAAGCTGGACCAAATTAAAAATTCGCCAAGCAAAAGGGAATTAAAGTTAGCTGCCAGGCTGGGGGCGGCCGATAACATGACAATAGGAATTTGCCGTTAGCGCGACTACTGGCCGCTCTTTAACCTAATTACCTCTTACTTTCTTATTCGAAGGCGTTTATTACTGAGATTTTGATTTAAGAAACTTTCTTTATAAATAAATATACTGCAAAAATTTAAGAGTTGAAATTAATAAAAATTTAAAACAGTTATGGATTAATATAATTCAGTGTTTAACGACAAATAACATTAGTTGTTATGTACATAGTAGGTATATGAAAATAAAGAATTATGATTACTAGTGCTCATCTAGTGGTCGAAATTTGATCATAATCAGTATTTCAAATATAAAGAAAAATATATATTATAATATGAATAAAATTTACTTATATATATAAAATAAAAACTGTTATCAAATTTTAATTGATAACTAAAGCTCGTCAATGAGAGGAGAAAACGATACTTTACTTTGTCTTTGCCTATTTATATATAAATAATAGTAAGTTCGATGCTTTTATACAATCCATTTAATAGAATATAAATAAAAATGTTTTGAAACTAATATGTGTGTAAGAAACTAAGTAAAAAATCTGATTACAATGATTTAAACAAAATAATATACCACAATTGAGCCGATTAGTTCGAACTCTCGATAGCCTTATGACATGGTATAATCGAATGTTTTTTACAAAAAGTCAAAGGAAATTAATTAATAGTCAAGTGCCCCGGCGACCAGCAAAATGTTTTCTCATTAACGTCTCCACTAAGATTATTTCGCCATAAGCCCCCACCGCATTACTAATCACCGCTTCAAACACTCCGCGCCCCCTCCGGCCGTCGAGCGCACTAACCCTCCCTTGCTGGCCGAATTGAAAACGTATAGCTTCACACACGGGGACTACTATATCAAAGGCGAGTAGGTAGTCGAAAACAAGCCAAGATTTATATGAATTTGGATCGTAAGGGCACCACTAGCCCGTCTCCACTATTACAAAATGCTCGGGGATCCCCCGAATTAATTAAAATAAATCAATCAATATTATCAACGAGATGAGATTAATTTACAAGATTTTTATATTTGAAGTCCCTAACACTATATTTAGCGGTGATCGGGAGAATAAAGAGTCCGTGCGTACAAACAACAAAGCCTTTCAACGTGATAGTGCCGCACGTCGTTACGCGTCTCGCTGATTTTGTTAATACCCAGCTTTCCGTCAGGTAGTACACCGATAGACGTTTTCCGATGTTCAATTTTTATTCGTTTCGCAGAGGCAGCTAACTGAATTACACGAACTATTTGCAATTGAAACTACGTACAAATGTTCAATAAAAGTGAACTGGGCGCTCGGAAACATTTTCTTTCGTTTGTTTCCTTTCACATTATCGTAGAAGGGGATGAGGCAGGTCGGGCTGGACGTACGAGCTTCGCATTTAAAAGCGATATAAAAAAACTTGGGCCTTTATTTCGCAGGATGACCTAAGTGGCCGGCCGGCCCGTACAAAAACCTCTCTTGGACTTACCTGTATTTTTCCACTTATTTATCCAGCGTTTTTTTATATAGCCGGCGTTTGTTAGTGCGCGTTTTGTCTGTTTGGGAAGATCTTGTTTTTTAACGAGTACTTAGGGTCTAATTAAAAGGAAAGCTCTGCACGGACAGTCGAGGCCTTTTGATGCCCACTGTTATTACTTTGCGTATATATGAATTTAATTTGGCTGGATGGAGTTTTGAGTGGTGACTGCTTTTTATTTATAATTTGAGAAAGGTATTGAACTGAATGAATATTACAAGTACGATTAAGAAGATCACATCCTTTTATGAATTGAACTTGTACAATTCATTTTGCTTCAGGTATCTCCTATCAATCGAAGTGGTTTATGATAAAAAGTATTTTCGTTATGCCTTTTTAAATTATTCCTTGTTATAATGTTTTCAATTAAAACTTAGTGACAATGAAAGCTTTATAATATCTCGTAATAAAAATCGATAAGTTGTAATACTAGAACATGTTTATAATAACTTTGCTAAATTGAAAATGTTTATGCGGTACCTATAAATTTATTGCTGTCTAATATCAGCATATGGGTACCAACAAAAATGTTTACAACAAGTACATTTAATAGCAATTTTACTAATATTATAAATGTGAAAGTTGAGATGTTTGGATGTTTGTGTGAATGTTTGTTAATGACGCCAGAATGGTTGAACGAATCTGGATGAAATTTGGCACAGAGATAGATTATAGTTTGGAATAGCACATGGGCTACTTTTTAACCCGGAAAAATGTATGGTTCCCGTGGGATAGATTTGTTTTTGTCTTTATAGAGAAAAAAAGTAAAAAATAAGGTCAAAGAGGAAAACGAAGTCATGAATTGAAGGTTTATATGACAGTTTTACTTGACATTTCTTCTATTTTATCTCGTGCTGAAGTGTAATTATTTACAAGGAAATGCTAAGTGTTTGTAATATGTTGGTATCACAGTGACTATTCATAATTTATAAAAAACGTTATGCCTTCTCTAGCCGGCTTTAAAAAAAGGAAGCCTCATTTCTGAAAATTCAGGTTATATACCTACATACTTAATGTCATCAAAATCGGTTCACCTGCGATAAACAGGGTGTTAAAGTTGTATAATATTTAGGGCTTTTCACAATCACATTAATTTTCTATTTAATCACTTTATTCTTATACAAAAAAAATATTTTCTTACCTTTTAAAGCGCGTTTTTAGTTTCTTAAACTACAATTTATTTTCCATTTTTAAGTTTCATCTGCTATAAGAGCGTCTTTTTTTAAAAAAATTATTGTATTTCCATCGTCCGTGATAAATGTGCAAAGTTTTAGTTCAATCTGATGTTTTGAAGTGTGTAAAAATCGCGTTAAAAGATTCCGTTACATAGATAGATACAGATGAAGCTAATAAAAACATGTTAAAAATGTAATTGTAAGAACAGTTTGTAGTTATTGTTAAATGTGCAAAAGTATAAAATATTTTTTTCTTTTCATTTTATTATAAGCAAAACATAGCTAAAACTAGACCTGTATAGTGTATATATTTTGATTGCTGTAAATTTCACTAATAGTTACAAACTCAAGGATATGCCATAACAGACGAGTTGCGATCAAGAACCTTTACGAGTACAAGATCAGCGCATGTGCGCACATTTCTATGCTGCATTAAATATTTCCAGTAAAGGTTAGATTATATAATTCAATATATAATTCAATTCAATATTTATCTACTCATATATTTTTAATAGGCAGTGGTAGCCCAGTGGTAACGAGCTCGCTTGGGAAACCGAGTGAAGCGGGCTTAAATCTCAGGTCTCGCATTTCTGATATCTTCATGTTTGAATAATTTCCAAGATGATTAACACTTGTCTTACGGTGAAAGAAAACATTCTGAGGAAACCTGTATGTCTGAGAGAACTTGAAAAGTTTTCGAAAAACGTGTGAAGTCCGCCAACCAGCACTTGGCCTGACCCGTCCCCAACCCAGCAGTGGGACGTTAAAAAGGGCCGAATCTCATCTATATTTGTAATGTTAAGGTCATCAGTACAAGTAATGAGTTTAATATTTGGGAAATAATAAATCACACGTCGACTTCTTAATGAAGAAAGTACATAATACCAATACTGAGGCATTCACAGTAATTTAAGTTTCATCGATAGTAAACGTCAAAGGGAAAATGACGTGCGCATGAGTTGACTTCTGGTCCGAGGCCATTAAAGTTTTATTTCCAGTATGACAGATGGCGTAATAAAATTTATTTATTTTAAATCTCCAAGTTGGAATAGCTATGGGTAATGAGAGAGCACGTGTCTGGTCGAGGTCATAATGACAAGAGTATTGGCCATGTCGCACGATAACCATTGATTTACTGCCTAACTTTTCAGCACTAAATCATATCTGTATGAAATTCGAGAAAACTATTAGCATTATTAAAAGGATATATCGTGATCTTTTTATCGTTGAGAATCTAAGGCTATTGATGTCAACATATATCTTATTATTTACTTATTTCTATTTCATAACCTTTTTAATTTAACACGTTGAATGCGGGACACTATTTTCCTAATTTACAGGCAGTGCTATACTGGGAAAATGCGACTGGTACTCTGACTTAATTCTAATGCGGTGCTGGACATAAATGACTGGTACAGATACATTAATTGAAATGAACAAATTTTCATAATAAATTAAGATAAAACCATTTTGATAATTTTAGAAGTTTATTTAAGAATAAAACTATTATACTCTCGATTAGCCTTAGCGTTTGACATTTATTATTAATACAATTAGAGTTTATAAATACCAGTTAATTTTTCCTGGTAAAGCGTCACCAGAACTGGCAAATTAAGAAGTATCGATAAACAAGTAGTAATGGGACACATAATTAAAATAAAAAGATCGATAGAAAAATATATTTTTTTGATAATTACAATAATTTGCATATTATTGTAATTTTCATCACTGTTCGAATGAGAGTCATTAAAACAATTTAAACATAATATTATTTCACCTTTAACGCAAAAAGTTTTCTCTGTCTTTACTCTTTTATCAGCCTCTTTACTGTTCATTTCTTTACGCAATTTTTAATAACAAAAAGAACAATTTTTCCTTTTTTTTCCTTCTGAAAAGTGTGTACTTTCTTCTTTAACTCCGCATTTGAATTATCATTAATAAATGTTTTTTTTTAGTAAAGTCGTTGATTCGGCGAAATTCAATAATTTTTCTTTTTTATTATGAATCCAAAAGTAAAATATCGATATTCGTCTTATTTGCCTAACGCATTGGCTCGCACTGAGGGTGTTTCGCCTAGTCCCGTGGTGCGATACCAGTCAAGTTCATACAAGTCACATCTGTCTTGTACCGCACTTACGACAATTTAATTCTTCTAATGCGACCCAGACAAATATGACTGGTATTGTTTTGATAGCTTAAATTAGTAGATTTTAAGGTCACAATTCCATACATACATTTATCTCGTTTCTACACACAAGATTTCAAAGAAAAAGTACCCCCGCACCAGGCGAAAAACCGAGACAAATAGCCACCGCACCGGCTGCAAGTCATATACAAGTCAAAACTAGCTGGTAACGCACGCAACGTGTTAACACTCACTTTCTCATTGTTATTTTTTATGTAGGTATCTACTGTGTGTATACTATACATAGTAACATAGAACAAAAAAGTCAAAGGGGAGATTGTTTGGCAAAAGTTTTGTACGTAGCCTCATCTTATATATGTACATAACTCGTTAACATATTTACATAAGTTTATGTTGTTTCAATTATAATAAAAAAATTTGTTAAAAGTTATTCTAAATTACGATATAAATATTTATAGTGTGAACAAGCAATATACAGATATTAAAGACACTGAATTAATACGTTCGTACCTGTACTGTATATTAAAAGAATACCAATCTAAGCAATTTTTTGTTATGAGAAATATTATTTACGATGCTATTAATTTTCGGACTAAAATCGCACACAAAGAACCAAATATTTGCGTCAAACTTGGTTGATTAATATAACAATAGGGAAGAAGGTTCCTATATTGAATTGAAAGTGTTAAAATGAATGGTCTGGTACAGATGTAGTCCGGTGCCACGCTGTCTGACTCTTTCGTGTGCGGTCTCATGATCGATTGCGTTTTTTTTTATATTTTAGGGTTTTCTGGAACCATAACAAAATTCCATTAAGATGTTTTGACTATTTAATGACATTTATAATAAAATCTCAAATACATTCTAGCCATAGCCATTGGGAATACCAAATTTTAAATAGGGATTAATTAAATTAAAAGATACATTTGCATTACAAAATTTAATAAAAATAAAAAAATTAAAATGGTAGTATTTTATTTTCAATGTAAAGTGAAAGAGAAGGAAAAACCTTTTCAAAAAAGTTTCATGAAGCAGCGATCTAACACACTGGACTCAACTACATCTCACATGTCCTTCAGCAATTAGTGACAGTACCTGGGCGACCGAGCTTCGCTCGGAGTTCTTTTTTGTTACATCGTATTTTTAGATAAAAAAAAACTAAAAACTTGAATAACCACAACAAAAAAACATAAGCAAAAACTTTATATCCCGAACGGGATTCTATCTCGCACATACATAATATGTGATCTTGCGCCTTGGCCGTTTGACTACGATGCTTATGCCCGAGTGTAAGAAAATATCAACCATATTTTGCGTGGAATAATACTAAAAGAAAACCACATGAAAACTCGAAAACATTCGTTTTCCCAGACATGAGACTAATGTAGATCGATTTTTCGTCCCCGAGAGACATACCAAATTTTAGCGAAATCGTTAGAGCCGTTTCCGAGATCACCGGTATAAATAAATAAATAAAGATATAAATATACAAGAATTGCTCGTTTAAATATATTAGATTAGATATTTGATTACTTTTGCTCATACCTAAATTCATATTATACTGTTTGCTATCCTAAGATAAAAAATAGCCTATCACTCTCTGATCCGTAACTTACCTCTATACAACACATTACTTAGTTGATATGTAAGACAAACCTACAAACCCAAGGTACAATAAATATAGATTGAAATTTTACTATTTTCTTTAATCTGACCACTCAAAACTTTCTACTAAGTAAATTGTATTTAGTATATAATATAATAAATAAAAGGACCAGTGACATAATGATTTGAAAGCCAGAACAATAGGTGCTAACTTTGCACGTGTAATTACGGAGGGCATCGACCCCGCAACAAAACAACAATAGAGCTGTGGTTAATGACTCCTAATGTGTGTGGACTAATAGAAAAATATTAAAATAATTTATATTATGCTTCAATGTAAGTTACTATGAGATGGTCGTAGGTAGATCTATCGTTCACTTTGTGATCACAGCTTTATGGAGATGGTTTGGTAGACACTATAATCTATATACATATAACTACTAGCGACTTACCCTTGGTTTGGTCGGGTTCGTCCCTAGGTTGTTTCCCCACACAAACTTCCATCCCCATTTTCACCCCCTTAAAGGATGATTTCCAGGATAAAAACTTATTACAAATCCTGTCCTTCCCAGTGTCTCAAACTATATTCTTAACAAATTTCATCTAAATCGGTTCAGTAGTTTCGGAGCTTATTTGGTACTAACAAACAAATAAACAAAAAACTTTATAATATTAGTATAGATTTACTTATAATTTAATTTTATTTACTCGGTACTGTTATGTTGAGATTATGATTATTGATACAAGATAATTTCATCGGTTACAAGTTCAATATTCTCACAATATCCTATCTACCCGGCAACTTATGTATGTTCATATTAATTTTTAGATAATAAATACATATATACTATACAGCCATTCTACGTAAATGGCTGTTTGTATTAATTCGCCGCTAAACTTCAAAATGGAGCCGAAAATTTGCTATTGCGGTGGGCAGATTTCCTACCGGCAAATCACAAACCTAACTTCCGCTTATAAAGTTAGTACTAAGTCTGTGTATGATGTTTATAAAAGTATAGGTTACATTAATTATCTACTGACGATTAAGTAATTAGAATCAAAGTATTTTTTTATGTATGAAATTTCTTTGTTATAAATAGATATACGAGTACACTATACAAAATTATTATGTCTTATATGATGTATACTAATATTATAAAGAGGTAAAGTTTCTGAGTTTGTTAATTTGTGAGTTTGTGACGTTGTAGGGGGAATCTCTGGATCTATTGAACCGATTTAGATGAAATTTTTTAAGACGATAGTTTGAGACCCTGGGACGGATACAGGATTTTTATCACGGAAATCATCTCTTAAGGGGGTGAAAATGGGGATGAAAGTTTATATGTGGAATCAAGCTAGGGACGAACCCAAGCGAAGCGAGGGAGAGTCGCTAGTATGATTATAAAGTAGTATTCATGATAGAGTATGGAGGCTACACGCATTGGTTAGTACGAGTACTTTAAGGATATCCATACTAATATAAAGGTAACTCTATTTTTTATTGATACTTTTTCTCTTAAACCGTTGAAAAATTTCGATGTTTAGGTAGGACATATATTGCATCATGGTCGTAGGTTAATTTTTACCATCGTTCAGCTTACCATGCGAGTATTATTTATAAAAATTAGCATAATTGTTACTTTTTTATAATTTTATTTTAGGCTGAACAATGGCCTTAAGAGATACCTATAATTTCAGAATCGCAGTTCCGGCGGGATGTATGTACTTAATCTATAGGTACATACAGGATGAATTTTTCAAGTGGGCGTGCATGGCGAAATCCGAAACTATGAGGAATAGCGAAAAGTACTCAAAGGAGTCTCGGGCCCGATTTTCATGAAAACTAAAACTGCATAATTGGATTTTTGAAAAATCAATTTTCCTAGCCAGAAATCGAACCTGTTGATTTTGAAAAAAAAAACACATACTGTATAATTACACCATTCGATAGTGTTGCTAATAAGGAACGCATTCTGGGAAGTCATGACATACGGCAAACTTAAGGAAAGAGCTCATTTTTAACAAAATGTTTTTTATTGTTCTTTGTTATTTACTTAGTAAACCTTAACAGATCAATTGTTCAAAACGATAGCCGTTGTTTTTAATACATAGATTGGACGTTTCAAGGATTGTACTGCAATCAGCATTATAATATTATTGATTCCGTTTAGAATATTTTCCAAAGACTATTTCAAGTCATCAATTACATTATACGTGTCTTTATAGATTTCGTTTTTTACATACCCCCAGAGAAAATAATCTAAGGGTGTAAGGTCTGGTGACCTCGCTAGCCATCGCACAGAGCCATGCCTTGCAATAAAATTTTCGCCAATATTATTATTAATAAATTATTCAACAAAATACAAAACAGTACGCAAACGGTTTGCAGTAATCAACGAAACGTCGAAAAAACTTAAAATTATTGGCGCCAGTTCACTTTACGTTCTAATTTCAAATGTTAACTTTTTTTTTCTACTGTGGCCTTTGACCACGAAGAAAATAGAAATTTGAAATTAGAACATAATGTTGTAAAGATGAGTGCGCTGCAGGTGTGTTTAATAATAAATATTGAGCATCATTTCGAACAAGGTACAGGTAACATTAGTTATTAAAGAAATTACTATAAAATGAAGCAGGTTATTAAAATCCATTATTTTCCATAAGTTTGCCGTATGTCATGACTTCCCAGAATGCGTACCTTATTAGCAACACTATCGAATGGTGTAATTATACAGTATGTGTTATTTTCCTTCAAAATATTCTAAACGGAATCAATAATATTGTAATGCTGAATGCAGTACAAATCTTGAAACGTCCAATCCAGCTATGTATTGAAAACAACGGCTATTAGGTAAATAACATAGGTGCTCATACTATGAGTACCTATATAAATAACACTTTACAGGCTAGACGAAATGACATATTTTCGAAGTTTTAGAACAAAAACAAGTTTCTAGTTTAATCTTAATAAATCTTATGGCAGTATAATAGACTTAAAAATGTCCTATTAGAATAACTTATTAATTTATTTTATATAAAAATAGCATATAACATTATATAGGTGTGTAATATATTTTATTGACAATAACTTACGACTTCGCATCGTTGAATGTAAAAATGAAATTAAAAACAAACCATTAAACCATATATACGAGATTCCCTAACAAGGACGCTTCCCTTAACCGGATCGGGAGCACACCTGGGTACTCGAAATTTGCCCTAAAAGGTCTCAAACGACAGATCATTTTAATATTACAAAACTATAAGTAGTATGACACGACATGGAAAATTCGACTTAGTAAAGATTGTGATAGGATTTGATTTTGATTGGCATATGACTGGCACATTGGATAGCTTTGGACATAAGTCATTCCGGAAGCAAGGCGAGTCGAGATGGTAGATTTTTAAAATGGATCGTTTGATTTGCATTTGAATAAGAGCCCCCGGCGTCCCAGGTGCGCCGGTACAGTCGGACTGAAAACTTTTTTTACATTTTTCGAACAGGAGTTAGCAAAAATTAATATGTATGACCATTTGTAATTGACGGTGTTTGTAGTCCAATATGATTAGCATACGAATTAAACTTTGCAGCGGATATTTGAATTTTATTGCAGGTGTTAAAATTTTAGAATCATTAATATATCGCTCAGTCAGTGATTAAGCTCTATTAGGACTGTGTTTTTATATAAGATAAAAGTAAGTTAATACATTGATTAAATATATGGACTGAATGTATACAAAAAAAAAACGTTTAATTTTTTCACAACTGTGTCAGGTTTCTAATTTATTGTAATTTGTTTTATAAATGACTTCTTCTTGTTGATTGAAAAGTCAATTTATGCCTAGATAAGTTTTTTTAAACTCTGATTGGGAGTAAAATAATGTTAATTTAGGTACAGAATGTCTTACTTAAATTTAAAAGTTCAATTTTCATAAAAAAAAAACTAAAAACTTGAATAAATACAAAAAAACAAAAGTGAAAACTTTGTATCCGACCGGCATTCGAACCCGGACACCTATGACTGTCAATCTTGCGCCTTGGTCGCTTGATTACGAAGCCTGAGCATAAGAAATTAGCGAACATATTTTGCGTGGAATAATGCGGTAGAACACCGCATGAAAACTCGAAAATACGCGTTTTCCCAGATATAAATCAAATCTAGATCGATTTTCCGCCCCCGAATACCAACACCAAATATCAGCGAAATCGCTAAAGCCGTTTCCGAGATCGCCCTTATAAATAAATAATAAATATACAAGAATTGCTCGTTCAAATATAAATATGTATTAGATAAATAAATTTTAATATCACATTTTTTTTAATTTGTTAAACGTTATTTATTGCAACTTTTTCTTCGAGTGTACTTACCTCAGATCGGTAGTTCCATGGGACTTAATATACATGATGAAAATAAACACAACAGTCATAATAACACGTGTAAATCGTGACTACTTATGGTATTTCTTAATTTTAGTTATAAAATTAAATATTTACTGCTATTGACTTGGATTTTTTTTTTTTTTTGATTTATGGTTTTAAATATTATTATTTTTTAATTTAGAGTTAATGTCAACATAGGCATAATGTAAATTATGAAGTCTTTTATTTATTATTTCCAAAGTACTTACATATTATATAAAGACATTTTAACTTCTATATACCTTTAATAAAAACCTTTTGTTAAACTTATACCTAATTGTAATCGGTATCGCGCAGATCAATTTACTTGTAATAAAATTCGGGAGCACGCATGAGCTTGGGAACGTAATAAGAAGAAAAAAAATTTTAAGAGCATGTTTGAAGCGACCGTCTTATTCGTCCATTGTTTGAGCTTTATTATCATCTCAAACAAAGAGCGCGTAAGCGGTAGCATATCGGTGCCTGTGATCAACTTTATACTATTTTATTTTAATTTTTTAAATGAAAATTGAGACGCATTTGTGCTGTATTTTGTCTGAGGCGGGTTTTTAGTTATTTAATGCGGTCTTGAATGACGTGACTTCAGGAAAATGTACACGTGCTTGAATATTCTTAGTATAAGCATTTTCGTTTATAAATATAGTTAAAAGTTTATTAGGTATATTGTTATTGGAGTAGTGGTAATGCGCTCGCTTCGGAATCCGAATTAAGCGGGTTCAAATCTCGAGTCTCGCACCTCTGATATTTTCACGTGCGAATCATTTCTAACATGATTACCACTTGCCTTACAGTGAAGGAAAACATCGTGAGGAAACCTGCATGTCTGAGAGAACCTAGCAAGTTTTCGAAAGACATGTGAAGTCCGCCAACCCACAATTGGCCACCGTGGTGGACTACGGCCTGATTCCCCTTTTATTGAAAGGAGGCCCGCGCTCAGCAGTCGGACATTAAAAAGAGCTGAAGGGCTGAATACATTGTTAATTAAGCGCTTGGATTTATAAGTATTTGTACTAGATTATAAAAAAAATGTCAATTTTCTTTCATATGAGTACAACTCGTACTTGACGATTGTCCATTATTGGTTAATTCTTTATAAGAATATTTGAATTTTAGTATTTGACAAATACTTTTTTGTCACAGTAAAACCCAGACTCTAAAAAAAATTATGCCCATCAATAATGAAAAGAATTCTCTGAAGAAAAATAAAGCTTATATTTTATTATCATCTACTATTTGACATTCTGTACTATTGATTACAACTATTTGTAACAATTCTAATTATTGCAAAAACAGCGAAAAAGTTAGTTAAGTATTTAAATCATATCCATCATACTATTAAATTTTAGTAAATTAAATACGTTTGTAGGGATCATTTTATTTTCATGTTTTATAACATGTAAATGAACAGTACATTGCATAACATTTGTTATTTAAATTCACCAAGTTTAGATCCCATTTTTTTATATTATTTGTATCAATTATTTTATAAAATATATGATACAAGTACAAACATATTATAAAGTATTTGTATACAAAGAGAAAATTATGAAAACCAAATATATGACATATGTAACATTCCCTCACATTATTTCAATAATTCAGTGCATATGTTGTTAAAAATCAACGCAGTGTGAGAGCGGTCTTAGAATAACAAACGCGGGAACTTGTTACCGACGCGCCGCGAGCCGTGAACGCTCAACTATTGACCTCGTTAGTTCGAACAAAACGCCACCACTACGTAAAACAACCGCGCCACTCGACGTTCGCCTTTTCCTCTCAAAAATAACTCATCTCGGCTTTTCACGAGGTGTCATTAAAGCTTTGCCCGCGCCCGCCTCCGCTCTCTCTCCGCTAGTCGCGTAATGACGCGCCACTCAAGCCAGGTTGTTTTTTACCTCATTAACAAAATGCTTTGCGATTAATGTTTGCGGTGCGATTACGGCGAGTACTGCCGCATTGTGGGGTGGGGATGACGCTCCGCTGTCATTTCTCAATGATGTTCCACAAAAATTAGTGCTTACTGGATGATTTCTATAAGCTTTAAGTTATTTCAGGTGGCTTAATTTCAACATTATTATTATTAATTATGTCTAACATAAGTAAGGCGACTGATTAAGTTAAAGGAGTATATTATACTGAAACTTCTATTATGTCGTACTTTTTATCGATAGAAATAAGAAAAAAATCACAGTATATTAATATTGTATTTCCAATAGCTTACAACTTCAAATTACTAAATAAAGAAGCTATGATATTTAGAAGTTTTTTCAGAAATGTAACAGCTTTATTAAAACCGCAGCAAAAATGTTTCGTCGACCAAAAATAAGCGCACATAATGAAGGGTCCCTATTATGGGAAAAAGATTTCTTTCAAGAAAATGTGTGGACAATAATTTTTGATTTTCTTTAGCCCTCCAGCTTCCAGCGCGACCTCCGTTCTTTTAATTACTGCGGCCGGGCGGGTGCCTCGAGAAAATATTTAGCCACGTCCGTGCCAGCCGTCGTAATTACTAATGAGCTTATATTTCTGATTTACTTGCATAGACATGACAGAAATGTTAATATTATATAGTTTATATGCAAATGTTATGAGTATTCCCCGACTCATGTTATTCTATTTCAAGAATTAAAGGAAATTAAAACCCACATTCCATAATGTTTTTTAATAAAACAATTTTTTAGTTTAAAAAATTTACGTGAAATATTGTTGGATTTTTAGTTCCCTTGATTTTGAAATTAAAACCTCTTCTCGTTTTAACTTCCATTAGAAGCGACATAAAACTTCGTAAATTACCTATTACATATTTAGAATCAGGTATTTTTTTTTAATTTCAGAAGTTCAGAAGAAATAACTTAAATATTTAAAATCTGCTATTTCGAAATACTTTTTAAATACATTTTTGCAAAAAGTAGGCTGTCTTCGTCGGGATGGCGACGGAAAATAAGAGGAAGTACTCCGGAGCAAATTAGTGAGCGCCTTCCGTAGTAAGAGTGGACCCGTGCCTATTACTGAGCCCATATTGTAGTATTATTTTTTCATCTGCCTAAGTCTACTTGTTTGCATAAATCTTCCCTTGCTATAGCCACTAATGCTGTATGGAAATATTTTATGCTCATACATATATACGTACCTATATGATTATATAGAAACGAAGCTAAAAAATTGAAAGCTTTTCATTTATTTTCAGTAAAATACTGAAGTCGTCATTAGTTGTTGACAGGTCTAGCGAGTGATTTAATAATAAGTGCGTAATAAATGACAGAGGAAAAATTCACAGGTCGTAAGCGGTTTAACCGATTAGTTAGTTGCGGGAGCATAACTCATCGATCGGAGCTCTTCACATTAATTTCATAGCAATTAATATATACGAGCAATTCGACAATTAATTGGTGCAAAAAGAGCCGGGAGTCGCTTTGGAATCGCGACGGCATCGCGGCGGGATCGCAGTAAATCACATTTGCACAATGCCGGCAGGTGGCGGCGGCGGCGATAATGCGCGCGTTTAATTACGCGGAATAATTAGTGAACGGAATATTTTCCGGGCCCTAACTATCTACGCCGTCTTCCGGCGATAACTAGGCGGTAATTGCGGATTAACCTCGCATTCAGAATTTAATAGGTGCTCCACGGAAGCGCCTAACGCCCGACCCCAATAACACTATTTGTTTAGTGACGTCGAAGTAATCGCTCCGCAAAATAATATTATACTATGACTACATGTAGTACGTGTTAATTGGACGCCACCCACGCAGAAGTTTAATTGCAATTTATCAAAATGAATGTAGCTCTGCGACTTTCAATAAGTACCTATCGAGGAAATTTAATATCGGAAAGTGGGAGCTGTAAATTTTCAATATTTTAAATTCAGCCGCGCTCGGCACCCAGTGGCGATTGTTTTAGATCGCGTCTCGCGGGAGGATCCTCGCAATATTGCAGACGTCACGGCACGTGCTATCGATGTAATTTGCGCTTTATGGCACGTGAATAATTTGCGATAATCCCGGCTTCTCGTTGCCCCCGCGCCGCCCCCGCCGTTACTACGACGACGTTTGATCCCTATAATACAAGGTGGAAAAATAATAATATAAGCGCATTTGACGCTCACCTGTGACAATTCGTCCGAAGTGTAGTTATTGCCGACCCCCGGGGGTGGCTAGTTGAGCGTGAACTTTTGATATCGGCGCGAAATATTAATTTCTCAGCGCCAATAAACAGCCGAGCGCACGTAATGCTGGCAAATTAAGCTGAGTGCCTTTAATAATATTTTGTAGGAAATTTTAATTATGGAACGGTGAACGATATTACCTTGTAGAGGCGTTGATAGGAATTATTTGAGAGCTAATTAATTTTTGATATTAAAAGTTTGAATTATAGACCAAATATAAATCTCTTTTTAATAAAAAGAGATTTATGTTTTCTTTATTTTATCTATACATATAATAAAATTCTAACTGAGTCGAATCTGTAACTTAAACATTTTTTGGAAAATTTTATTGAAATAGACTTTATTATCGATACAGAGACCGAATGTATAGTTTTTAGAATTTTTGTCTGTCTATCTGTCTGTCTGTTACCGCATCACAGAAAAAACACTGGAGAGATTTTGATGAAATTTGGTATGATGAATTGGAATGGATGAATTTGGAATACATACAATAGGTACACGTTATAACACAACCCAAAATATATTTATGATCAGAATTTATTGAAACTTGGTATTAATGCTTTTCAATACAATTAAATAAATGTGTGTTTTAGCGTTTTTTGAAATACATCCCATAAGGAGATAAAATAAGGGATGAAAATTTGTATGAAACCTACCTTTTTAAAGTTTTTTGTTGTAGTTTTAGCGCGAGCGAAGCCGCGGGTTTTGCTAGTAAACATATAATTCATTATCACTCCTGTAAATTTTAACTAATATACTAATTGGTATTGTGTAACCATCATACCAGTATGGTACGCTACAGGAATACTATATAGCTATCTATATGTATAAGTTCGCCGCTTCCATTAGTAATGACTAAAATTAAAACCACATGTATAAATAACAAAGCTCATTGAATAAAATTTTCTAATTACAGTTGCTACATGCTGTTATACATAATATACAAATTATTGAATTTCATTATGTATATTAAACGAACGTATGGCATATTGCCAGCTTATGTGCCAACTAGGTACTTACATACGTAGGTATATGTAGTACAGTGTTTAGTCCAGTTATGCTTGGTTAGAATATTCATGCTGTCCAAATAAATATGTGGGTCAAGGAAGTTAAATAGAATAGCGGCATTAAATTTTTATACTATGATCAGTAATTATTAGGAAATAGGTGGTGTATTGTTTCTAATAAATGAATATAAAAAATATATGTATACAAATAAATTGTTATAAACATAATATATATTTTTTTAACTCATAACTTACTTACCGGTTTACACTATTTTATAAATTTATTGATAATAAAGAAATATTAATCTATGTAATACTAGCAACTCATCCTCGCTTCGCTCGGGTGTGTCCCTGGGTACGTTTTAGGTTTTTTGAGCGAAATCCTAATTATTTTTCTAAAATAAAAGTAGTCTAAGTTACTCTTTATAATATCAGCTATCTGCCAGTGAAAGTCCTGTTAAAATTGGTTTAGCCGTTTCGGAGATTAGCCGGAATAAACAGACAGACAAAAATTTTAAAAATTGTGTTTCTCTTGTAAGTACCGTATATACCTATTATTCTAAATGCATTTAGTATAAAGCTGTTATTTTGACATTACAAACAGACACTTCAATTTTATTTATTTGTATAAATAAAATTATAACCAAACAACCACCACGTTTTTTTGTGTTCACCGAATGTATGACATTTGCTGAAAGTCAAATGTACAGTTTTTTGTCTTTGTTTGTCTGTTTAACGACGTGTCACCCGATAACGTCTGGATGAATGTTACATACTTTTTTATTTTACAAATAATAGTTCAAATTAAGTATTTTGGTCATTTCAATTTCCCGAGTATATATATATATATATATATATATATATATATATATATATATATATATATATATATATATAGCTGGTTATTCGGATCAACATATACTCATACGATAGGTACTCTTTACTCCGGGAAAATATCTCATCTCTGAGAAATCTTCACTAAATATATAAGTTTTTAAACTCTATTATTAGTTCTACTTTAAATTGTTCTGTATTTTACTATTCTAATTTATTACAATAGGCGACTTACTCGTACCTACATATTTTTTATTATAGTAATTAATCGAAATTCTACATTTTTTAACACCATTTGGACAAATATGCATCTTTGTTCGTTTGTGATGTTGTATTGGAGCAATTACCGATATTACAGCTAGGGCACGCCAGATGGCGCAGGGTGATCGTTCAAAAATCACTGCACATTGTTCTCAGCGCAACTAATTATAGAGGAAGGGGGTGGACGGAGTAAATAATTTTCTAATACCCAAATTCATTTTAGTTTATTATTTTGAAATTATATTATATTCATTTATTGCTTAGATCAATATTTGTTTTCTGCTTTGAATATTAACAACATATTTCTTTTCTTTTATAGATTGGATGTTAAGTGGAGTGCTGATAAAACGTAAGTAATCATAAATTATTATAATTGGCGACCGTTGTAGCAAAGAGGATCATGTGTCTGTCTGAGATTGTCTACTATGCCCAAGGTTATGGGTTCGAGTCCCACATGTAATAATTGAAATATTTAAAATTATTTCCAGCGTATCGACACTGATGAAAGGAAACGAAACAAAAAACAAAAGAAATAAATAAATATCCTCCATATTAACAAAGCTAAATAAAGATTATCTTTTTATTACATTTAATCTCTCCAGGATAATTTCTAAGAAATCCGTGCGAATTTCCAAGAATTCAATTATTGTCATACACGCCGGCGTGTATGTGGTCCTCGAGGGGTATAAGTATTTTAAAGATAGTGGATATACATATTTATTTATTCGATGATCCATATCCACCTTTATCGCAAAGGACAAATGAGACTCGATAAGTTTATTATTTAAACATTATATTTACTAATTATTATAATTATAACTAGTTAGAGAACATTGAATAGTTAAATACTATGCATGTTGCATGTTGATAATGTCTCTACCAAGCCAGAGCGCAAAGGGTCTATTCCTGCTTGCAATACTGGTGTTCTTTATGTACCTACCTGATTTACTGGAACAGTATGTGTATATGATCTTACTCTCATTTAAACAGGACACCATGTATGTAAGTATTCAATAGTAGCATCATATTATTAGTTCTTCTGAATTATTCGCTTTAAAATCATCTATCAGTAATTATTATTCCACTCGTAAGTTTGTCCCTGAATTTTTTTGGAACCCTTGTAATAATTTTCCTATTCAAAAAGATAGCAGTATGTACTTAATGGAAATTGATGCATAATTGTCAATAATATTGCGTAACATACACAAGAATTGATTATTTCCTCCTTTTTTGATTTCGGTCAAATATATTTTATTCGATTATTTTTAGCTTTTTATTTATATATGTATATATTTATCAATATTACAAGCATAGAATAAGATGAAGAAGACTAAATAAGGTAAGTGTGCGGCAAAAAATAGGCTATAACTAAGTTAACTAAACTAGACTTATAATTCTTTTGAAAACTTATGTAATTGCGACTAGTGATTTAGAATAATTAATCTGTTAATATACTCGTATATTACACGAATACATAAGAGATGTTCATTAACTTAAAGGAGGAGCAGTTAAAACCGTAACGGTTCAATGCCATATCCTCAATTGAATCATACAAATTGAATAGTTGAATCAATGTTCTATTTCCTGTGAATCAGATTCATTTCCTTTTTATCCGCAGTTGTTCATTTGTCAACACGTTTCATCGATGTGGACCTTTAATTTGTCGAATGGTTTCAATAATGTCGAGTGTTTTGGGTTTTATCACATTAAAATATATTAGCCATGATCGAAAAATCCGGTGTTATTCCTAGTACCTAATAAGATTTGACATTGTGTTTTATAGTATGTAATGTCTAGTAGTAAAGCGGAAAAGATTTTAGTATCTGTTTATATAGTACGAACTTGGAAGTAATGTAGAGATTTTATATTTATTATATTTTAGTGAAAAAAAACTTCATACATAAATATTTCATTTAAGTATGTTATTTATAATAACACTAGCGGCTTACCCTCACTTCACTCGTGTTCGCCTCTAGAAAAATAAAAACAATCTATCCTACGGTTACTGTACGTTTTTTCGGGATAAAAAGTAGCCTATGTGCTACTGTAAACTATAATCTATCTCTGTGCCAAATTTCATCCAGATACGTTTAACCATTCTAGCATGATTGAACAAACATCCATCCAAATATCCAAACATTCAAACATCTAAGCTTTCACATTTATAATATTAGTAAGATATTCTTATTACTATGTTTATTTTTTTTTTTTTCAACAATGATTGTAAGTTAATTTTAGATAGGGAGACAGGGACTACTAGATCAAACACAGAGACAAAACTTTTATGTGAATTTGTGGACGATGAGAATGACAGATTATATACGAGTATATTTCATTTTACAGATAAGCATAATAAAGAAATAAAGTTTTCTATATGTTGGAAAAAATATGAGCTTTGATATAAAAACCAAAATCAAACTAAATAATATGTTCTACAAAATGTAGCCACATATAAATTTATTGCATATTTAAGGTACTAAAAGATATCGTTCCACTCGGTAGGACAGATTCCGCCAAATGACTGCGTTCGGTCATCTCAAGATTATCTCAAGCATAGTGAAAAATTCCCGCTTTGCTTCCACACCATCGCCGTCCAAATGCCTTTTTTAGTGAAAAGCTTTATCACTTCCGTAGGGACATGGTCTAAGGCTAAAACATGGATACACATGTAATGGAAACGTTTTTACTGATTATATTAAATTACTTATTATGTTCGAAGTTCTTGTCAGGTGTATATAAATATATTTTTAACATTAATAGTCACGTTACTTTTGAATGTATACGTCATTCGTAAAATTGAGAGTTTGAACATAATAATAAAAATTGTTTTCCTGTTTACATTATAAGTATAAGGGAATCTATTTCTATAAAATATTATATATTATATAAATTGTTTTCACTTATTAAAGATATTTTCTTGTAGAAAAAAATATTACTATATGGATGAAAATCTAATAACAACTGTTCTTTACATATTTAAGAAGTCTTAAAATACTTAAAGAATTTTGAATAAAGTAAGGTCGTAAAAATTACAGCTTTATTTAATTCCAAATTCATCTAGTATATCTATATAAGGCTGCCGGGCAGTGGGCAACACTGCAGAATGCAAGCAGTGGATCACTTTTATAGCCGGAAGCCGTGAAATAAATGTCGCGGTCTATCGTACCCCAGCTAATGATGCCCCACATATTAGACTAGAGTAAACATTGTCATATATCTCCACTGAGATTGCAGTTATTGGTCAATGTCATGGGAAAAGAATTCTGATTTGGTAGAAAATACATTTTTTTTAGAAAAAGAAATGTTCGTTTAGTTTGTTTGAATCATATTTTTTTTTGTCTCAATTGAATTAAAGCAACATTTTATTACTGTATTATTTTATAAAAAAATATCTAAATTTACTTAATTTTGTATTGATAAAATCTTCTATTGATAATTAATATAAATTGCTTTGTACGTGAGCTTCTGAATATAAATTATAGCTTTTTAATCGATCATTTGCTGTTCTCTGATCTTGCTCACTCTATTAAAAAAGCGAGGTAATGGCGCACAGTTCATATATTTAAGATATAAATAAGTTTCTTATGATATACTACTAGTGAGCTGGCCGGCAGCGATCGTGGCGATATATTGCCGATTTCCGCCCACTGGCGAGTAATACGCTTCCGGAACGCCCTTGGGCCGCCCTACGTAACGCACTTTACGCAACAACTATATATTTGCTGACCAAATCTACTGCCAATGAGGTTATAAATTAAAATAATTATACATTATTAGTTGTTTAAACATTATACTTATTATATTATAAGAAAGAATATCTTTAATCACTAAAGCTGTTAAAGTTCATTGAGCAAATCATATTTAAATCTTAATTAATAGAATTTTCGTTTAAATGCGTGTGATACAATTATTTAAATTATTTAGAATTGACATTAGAATTAACTAAGCTACTTAATTATATATTTAATTTAATGTTCTGTTAATTGTTATAAAATATAATTTAAGCGGGTTCAATGGACGTAACGTAATAGGAAGCCGGAACCCTAAACAAATACATTCCACAGCTAATCTACGAACTGTAAGCTAAGAGGGGTCGCTCTCCACTACACATTAGTGGACATTAGTTTCGAGATTTATTAATGTGAGTAATTATTTCTGAAATTTTTATTTGGATTTTAAAATATGCTTTGTGTATGTAACTATAAGTATTGCTGTCATTACTATAAAAGTACCTGGGCGACCGAGCTTCGCACGGAGTTCTTTTTTGTTATATCGTATATTTTAGATACAAAAAAACTAAAAACTTGAATAAATACAAAAAAAACAAAAGTAAAAACTTTGTGTTTCGACCGGGACTTGATCCCGGGCATATGTGTTGTCTAACTTGCGCCTTGATCGCTTGACCACGATGCTAACCGAGTATAAGAAATTATCGACCATATTTTGCGTAGAGTAATGCAAAAGAAATCTGCATGAAAACTCGAAAACACGCGTTTTCCCAGACATAAGACTAATCTAGATCGATTTTTCGCTCCCGAAAGCCCCCACATACCAAATTTCAGCGAAATCGTTAGAACCGTTTCCGAGATCGCTGGTATAAATAAAGAAAGATTTAAAGATATAAATATACAAGAATTGCTCGTTTAAACATATTAGATAAATATGAGGATTTGTGTACACTTTAATTACAAGCAAAATATAGTGAAACTAAACCTACACTATTTAAGTATACCAATATAGTAAAATTATATAAAAAAATTAATCGAATTCAAACATAAAATTGTTATGGAGATTTTGAGTATGTATTATTAAGTATATGAGAGTATGAAAAAGAAGGGAGCGTCAAATTTTAGTTGTGCCTATACCTAGTATATTTACCTATTGTATGCACCCTAGTATTTATTATTATTTTTTATTTAGTATTTATTATTAGTATTATTGTATGTAACCTAGTATATATACCTATCGTATGCATTGCTTAAAGCTTATTAAAACCAAATTTTACATAAGTATTGGAAAACTAGTACTATAACTTGAAGTTTTATTAATCAATTAGACGATATAATGAGACGGTGCCATGACGTGCCTAGAGCGTGAATCGTCAACGCGTCTAACATTCACCCTACGATTAATCATTACCTCGATGGCTTTCTTTATTACTACCTCTCTTTGATTTTTATATTCCTCGATTTGTTTGATTACGTAATAGCTGTTTTAACTGATTAAAAATCTCTTTTCAATACGTTTCCTTAAAATATATCATATGCGTTCGAGCTCATTTATTACAAAAGATTTTGATTTATTAGTTTTTAGCTTATTTCAAAAGGGATTTTGTATGGATTTTTTTTAGTTTATATCAGTTTTTTGAAGTTTGTTTGGATACTTCAGCATATCGACAGTCAAAAATCGATTGATAACCACAACTTATTTAAAAAAATGAGTTATATTTTAGTAAATACGAAAGAGAATCTACGGAATTTAACTTTTCCTTTCAAGATATATGCCAGGATATTTCTTAATATGTTTCCATTTCGTTAGTAGGTAATAGATAGTATACCTATTTGAAACGTTATGTGAATAGTAGCAACATCATCAACATCGTTCCTTCATCTTACACCTAGTGATAGTTGAACTCAACCTCTGGAGTGTAGTTTTTTGTATATATTTTTTTATATGTTGGGACATTAATTAACACCTAGCACCATCTAGTTCCATGGTAAGCTATAAGGCTTGTATTATGGATACCAGATAGTTCATACACTACACATATGTAACTTTAATTACATATGTCATACATATTATAAATATAAACATAGTTTGTAGTAGTCTAAGTATCTTACTGCACCATATCTTCACAATATTTCAAATTAGTAGGTTTACATTTGACCTTACTTTTTAATATAGGAATAGTGTATGAGCCGTAAAATAACACAGTTTACTTCTGTTTCATGATATAAAGTTGTCCCAATAGGATAAAACCATGAGACGTGACGCTACGTGACATAAAAATACTATGAGACGCCCGTGAACGAGACCGGATTAATTATAATCTATTGAAATTGATGTATTTAAATACCTAAAAATCAAGTTTCTATAGAAACGTGACGATAGAAGTGAAACTTCATTGGCTATGTATATTTAAAATTTGTAAGATTAATAAATTAATAAAAACATTTAATATTACACTCAAACATAAATATGATTTAAACGAATATGACACAAAGAGAAAAGAATAATGTTTTATCAGTTCCTATCTAGCTGGATTCTTACATCTATCGCATATAATACTCTAAGGGACGAACCCGAGCGAAGCGAGGGTGAGCCGCTTGTTATAAATATTTTGCATATTTGAAAACAAAGTAGCAAAAATAATAATCTTTGAAGATAGCAACGAAAATAATATCATATATGTAGCAACGAAAATGTTATAAATATATTTTATGCTTCGACTCATCCTCGCTTCGCTCGGGTTCGTCCCTAGCTTGATTCCTTATACGATCTTTCATTCACATTTTCACCACCTTAAGGGATGATATACTATTCTTTATTGCACTTATATGTAAGACTAGCGACTCACCCTCGCTTCGCTTCGGGTTCGTCTCTAGACATAAAGAAATCTATCCCACGGGAACCGTACATTTTTTCGGTATGATATATAGCCTATAGCCTTCCTCAGTTAACGGGCTATCTAATGCAAAAAGAATTTTTCAAATCGCATTAGTAGTTCCTGAGATTAGCGCGTTCAACCAAACAAACAAACAAACAAACTCTTCAGCTTTATAATATTAGTATAGATACAGAAATTAACAAACAATAATTTTTATTATATATATATATGATCCTTCCCAGGGTCTCCAACTATCTTCTTACCAAATTTCTTCTAAATCGGTTCAGTAGATCCAGAGATTACCCCTATAACGTCACAAGCTCACAAACTCACAAACTTTACCTCTATAATATTAGTATAGATAATGATAATATACATTTACAGAAAGTATTAAGAATTAATTAAAAACGCATGGGAGTGAAGATATCAGTAATAACAAAGGGCCATTTACGCGTGTAATTTTATAATATAGTGCAGTAAAATATAAAATAAGGATTTAAACTAAAGTACTATATAATACTCATTAACTGTTTCTTCTTATATTGCAATAAAAATAGGGTAAAAGACCAAACAAATACAAAGTCATAATAAGCAGTAGTGCCACAATTAGCGAGGGCGGCACGTATCCTCCAACTCGCCCGCTGCGGTTACTAATTGCCTTATTGATTGTTCCATGTTGATTGGACTCGATTGCATTGATATTAATGTACTGAAACATAAACTAAATAGCTCGAATTAAATTAATAAGACTCATATTCATTAAATTAAATATTATGATTAATAATGAAAAAGTAATTTTTCAGTAGACCATTAATTAGCAAGGCGTACAATGTAACGAGATGTAGGTATACGTATAAGTTAAGTAAGAATAGTTTTTAGAGAATTTATACCAATATTATAAATGCTTAAAGCGAGTTCGGTGGTTTGTTTTATCTTTTACGCGTTTTATTTTTTGCATACTGATAGTTTATGAACCAGTTTTAAGACCTTACAGTGTTTTCTGTTTGATATAAGACTATTACTTAGGGATATAGACAAAAAAAATAATTTAAAAATCCTTTTCCCTTTTCGTAACACCGTAGGCGTATCTGTATATTATCGTCTTGGAAGTTGTAATTTTAATCTCCAAAAGTTATGAATATCTTTATTTGTTGTCACAGGGTTTATGCTACATTAGGACATTCTAAGGTAATGCTATCAATAAAAAAGAAGCACGGCAAGAAATTGTCACTAAGTTTCTTTGGAACTTTTTTAGAAAATTACCAGGTACTTTCTAATACAGTTATTGAAAAGCTGCAAGCCCGGACAACTTTTCATATGAACAGCCGTATTGACCTTTCAGCGGCGATAAATAAGTAAATTATTGAAGTAAAACTTCCTTACGCACGCTTGACTTGGGGAGTAAGATGGTGAATACGTGACGAGAGCGTTACGAAAAGTGTGATCGAGCGAGGCGAACGTTTGTTGCCATGGTAACAGTTGCAAAATTTTTTGTTGCAATATGCCTAATATGCGTTATTTAAATATTTTTTTAGTATCTCACCTGTCCTCATTATTTAAAACATAAATCGAATTTCATAAAGAGTACCGATAACATACAGAAATTTTACTTCTTGCGCGTGTACACATTCATACACGCACATTTTAATTTTTTATATATTACTATTTTCATCCACTTAATAATAATAGCTGATAATAATAGACAATAATTAATTGTGTACATAAAATAATAAAACTTTTTAAAAAACCATAAACATAGCATAAAATTGAATAGAAGTTACATAAACAATGGTAATTTAAAAAAAGATCAAGGCATATCGACATTAAACGTGTATATGTATATAATTCGTAACGGTTTAGGAACAACGCGGCAACGGTATGAGTTACGTTAGGATGATTGATAGCACGCGGTATGATAGCGAACAAAACCTCTTCATAATGACAGCCTTTTAAAAATATATACGACGATACTCGTCACCTCGGCTAATGGCGTTGATATGTTACTGGCATCAATCCTCCATTCTACTCACGCCTGGCTCTAATTAATTATGGTAATTAAACTTGCTATACTGCAGACGTGTTAGTTCACTGGGAATTCGATTTCCACGCGATTTTGTGGTTGCTTGCATCCCTATAGCCTAATGTACAAATACATTATAAGTATAGACTGCATGTTATTTATTCCTATGTATGAACCTTTGTTGAGTAAATAAACCAAGAGCTTTAAAAATGCCTAATTTTCTGTTAAACAGGGAGCAGATTTTTTTTTAAATTAGGTATCAAAATTACAGTAGGTATAATTGAAGTATAAAGACCTGGGCGACCGAGCTTCGCTCGGAGTTCTTCTTTGTTATATCGTATTTTTTAGATGATAATTTAATTTTTGGCCAAAATTATATTTTTTTATTTGGCTTAAAATCAGAAAAAACACTAAAAACTTGAATAAATAAAAACAAACAAAAGGAAAAACATTGTATCCGGCCGGGATTAGAACCCGGACACCTGTGATAGTCAATCTTGCGCCTTGGCCGCTTAATCACGATGGTTATATTTTGAAAACTCGTAAAGGTATTTTCCCATATATAAGACGAATCTAAATCGATTTTCGCCCCCGAAAACTCCCACATACCAAATTTCAGCGAAATTGTTAGAGCCATTTCCGAGATCACCGGTATATATAAATAAATAAATAAACAAGAATTGCTCGTTTAATAGTGTTAGATTTCTTAGAATAAAATAGAACCTATGTGTGGTAGTAATTCAGAAATATTGAAAATTGATAAGCTTTCTAAATTAATATGAATGAATACCAATGTCAATTGGGTCAATATCTGGAATAAATAAACAAAAAAAAGGATTAACCCTGTTAAAATTAATACTTAGGTATATTAGTTAGAATTTGCTATTTAATGTATAATTTAATAAAAGGATGTTTCATTTATTTAAATGATTGACCATAGCATCCTTCCATAATGGCCAAGCATCACATTAATTATCCTTATTTTCACTTTCTTTGCCTTTTTGAACTGTCATTGAATAAAGATTTCAATATTCCGAGCTAAACATAAAACGCTAGACTGTACTGAACGATTTTCCATTTGCCTAAGTTATAAGATTATACCTAGTGTATTATTTTTCTAGTAATAATTTTTCTTATATAAATATATTTCATATTTATATAAACAAAATATTATAACAACAATGAAGATATTATTATTATCATTCTTTAATAAAATAAATGTAAATTATCAAATAATAATATTAAAATAAATACTAAACTTTAAAATTCTAAAATTATGAATCACAAATTTTCATTATTAATAAATAAATTCAAATTAAATGATTACCAATTAAGAGAAAAATGTAAAATTAAATCAATATATAATTCGAGTTTCACATTGGACATAACTTATTTTATAGATCAACACATCGGCTTCCTTTTATGAATATTTCTAGAGTACGTACTTAATGAGCGGAGTCGCGAACAAAAAGTAGCCGTTAAATAAAACAGAAAATACTTAAAATAGTTAAAATTACACATAGTAATATATTGTATGCATTCAGCCCTTTTTAACGTCCTACTGCTGTGCACGAACCTCCCTCAAGACGAGGGGGGATCAGACCATAGTCCACCACACTGGCCAAGTGCGGGATGGCGGAGTTCACAGTAATATATTACTTTATATAAGTTATATATAAATATATTTCCTTAAACTTCAATCCACGTAAATGCATCGCTCACTCTTTACACCATACAAACGCATTTCTGACGAAGAATGATGCTTTCGGCTGTGAGTAGGTAGAGCTTTGTTCGAGTGATTAAGTGGCTCGGGACGGCGTTCTTTAGCCCTTCAGCTAATGAGTTGAGTCAGTATTAATCATGACGAGCCGGACGCCCTGACGGACGGTGGGTGGTTCTGTTGATGGCTCTAAACTTGAGACGTTAGCGTACGTGGCGTGATCAATGACCAGAATGTACTTATATTAAAAAAATTGACTTGAAAATTGAAAGTGAGACTCTAACTTGCACACCAAGGGTTCCGTATCACCATGATTTTGCGTCGTTTAAACTATAGTAAGTTAGGTCATAAGCTGACCTAGCTTACGTTAAGTTAAAAGTAAAATAAAATATTTATTCATCCATAATATTAATTTTATTAACTGCATAAATGTTTGTAATTCTTAGTATTTTTTAAAAATAAAATAAAAAATAAAGTTAATTTTGCGGCAGCTTTACTAGCAAAACGTGTAACCGAAAATTTACCCTACCTCAAAAAATTCTTAACATAACATCATTTTCAAAATCATTTTATTTGTAACTAGCGACTCATCCTCGCTTCGCTCGGGTTCGTCCCTAGGTTGATTTCCTATACAAACTTTCATCCCCATTTTCACTCCCTTAAGGATGATTTCTGGGATAAAAACTATCCTATATTCCCTCCCAAGGTCTCAAACAATCTTCTTACCAAATTTCGTCTTAATTGGTTCAGTAGTTTCGGAGTCTATTCGGTGCAAACAAACTAACAAATAATCAAATCCTTCCTCTTTATAATATTAGTATAAATTATTTTAAAGGTAACTTAACTTACTTAATGGAAAGTAATTTATATACTCGTAATATATTATTATAAGTATATAATTATGGCAAATTTCTGCCTTTTTACTATGGAACCCTAAAAAATGGACTACTTAGCTATGATCATGTTTTTATACAGCAAATTGTGACGATGGGCTACCTATTCTATTAAATTCTAAAATCAGTTAAAGTTTCCATTGTACATTTTAATGTTTGGCTTGTGACATTTCTTGGCCCATGGAATCTGACATGGTAGTAAGTATAAAACATCTCATGGAAATTTTGCAAATCAACGCTTATTTTAAGCACACTTTTTATATAAAAAATATAACAATAATAATAAAATGATGTCCTTCTGACCGATTTCGGCGACGGCGGCCAATCTCACTGAGACTAGCTAGATGCACATGAGATATGCGGACAAGTGCTCTCTCTATTCCTGTCATTCTCAAAGTCCGATGGGACGAATACTTCGACACGATCGGTGAAAGTTAAGGTGCAGGACCGACACGACACGTGCTCCGGGCTAGATACTAGTGAGAATTTCTTGACAGAAATACTCAATAACTGAACTTGGCCCGACCCAGGACTCGAACCCAGGACCTCCGGATCTGCGGCCATACATGCTAGTCGCCACGCTTAATACAATGCGTTAGACAGAAGGTGTGATCGCTTTTTGCATTTAATATATTGAAATTAATTAGGAACATTACTAGCTGATGCACCTTAAGCATCTCCAAAGACTATCTACTTTGCTCAATAAAATTATTGTTCACATTTAAAATATTTAATTGGTACTACATCAGTAGCAGTTTTATACTTTCCACGTGAGACTCAATATTTATCTTTGTATGGTTATTATAACAAAATAGGACTGACATGTTTTATAAATACTAGCAGAACCCGCGGCTTCACTAGCGCTAAAACTGTAAAAAAAACTCTGATAAGTTAGTTATGGGGGTTAAATTAACTAATTAACTAATTCAAGGGTTAAATTTTGAAAAATCCTTCCTTAGTGGATGCCTTCGTCATATGAGGAATAGGTGTGCGAAATTTCAATTTTCTAGCCTTAAGGGTTTGGCCTGTGCGTTGATACATCAGTCAATCACTTTTGCTTTTTATATATGTATATAGATTAAAAAACGAAGAATGAAGTAGAATTACCTAATGATCTGTGTTTATTTGGTTTAATTTTTAATTTAACTTAATTACTTCTACCATTGTTTTGAAATTGTTAGATAATTTTTATAACCTTATACATACTATAAAAATACGAAAGTCTGGATGATGGATGTTTGTTACTCAATCACGCTAGAACGGCTGAACAGATCTGGATAAAATTTGGTAGATTATAGTCTGGAATAGCGTATAAGCATACTTTTTATCCCGGAAAAATGTATGGTTCACGTGGGATAGATTTGTTTTTGTTTTTCACTAGAGACAAACAAAAGCGAAGCGAGGGTAAGCCACTAGTACATTAATATTATTGAAATCAAAAATTAATCAGGTCGAATATATAGTATCAAATTTAATTTTTGTCTAAAAAATATATAAAAACTTATGTACAGGATTTGTTACGTTTCCTCGAACCTAAGCCAACTGTCCGTAGTTTATTGATGGCTACGATATTTCTTCAATTCAAAGGTCGAAATCAAATCGTCATTAGTTGATGTCAAGAGCTGGCCTCGAAGGTACATTCAATGCGAGACGTGTCGTCCGCCAAGACACGCGGATGACTGATCCGTCGCGCAAACTAATGTTCATTTTTCAAAACCCTCCGTTTTATTTTTTGAAGCACAAAAGACGAGGCATGAGTTATGCCGACTTGTAGTTTTTACGATACACTTAACTTGGATTAAATTTTTATATGCTTATTTCTTTTCGTCGCCGCTCAATCTCGGTACGTGATGGCATGTGACATTAAAATGAAAAATTAGTTAATTATTCTTAATCTGGTTGAAAGGTTTGATAGTCAGCTCCGGTAGGTACAGACTGCGGCATTTTTGCTTTGAATTAATGCCTGTTATGCCTTCTTGCGGGTTTGTTCTTATAAAACCACAATGAATTTAGTTTTTGTTTTTAAATATACGGATTTTTGTTGTGCTCTTTTATTTAAAAGACAAAAGTAACGTATATGCGTAAAATTGCAGTCTCCGTATTTTTTGTTTGGGTTTATCTAGTGCATTTTATTATGAAAATAACGGGAGACATTACCCGTTTAGCCTGCTACGAATGCGCTCATTTTTCGCTAGAACCGAACTGGGGGTGAACGGAGGGCATATAAATGGTAAAACTAGTTTTGATCATCGTTTAGCTATCATTTGACAAATTTGTCTTCTCTTACTTTTATTTATCCTTCGCCTTAGATTACTAGTAATACTTTTAATAAATAATTTTGTCCTCAAAGAATAGCAGTATTAGTATTTTAAAAATTTGCATACACTTTTACTAACACGTTAGAATATATCACAAATATTTTGCTAGTTTTGAAGGTACTAACTTACTATTTTAAAAAGCAATTTTTAATTAAATATCTGTCTTAAGAAAAGATTTAAATAAGCTTTTTCATAACATCTTGTATTGAATTTAGCGACTAAAATTCTTCACAAAATACTATAAAGTATCAAAGAATATAGCTCGCTGTAAGACCTATACTGTACAATAGACAGGTACAAAGGTCGAAACAGTCGCAGAATCTGCGCCATCTCGGTAAGTCGGCGGAAAACCGACGAATATGAATATAGCTCTCAATAAATTAAAGTGACTAGCGGTGGCCTTCTTAGGGATAAGTTTTGTTTCACATTGTTCCGGGTTGCAATTACAATATATACATTTTATTTTCAGAGAGGGTACTCTGGAATCGTTGATAGGGCAATTTCATAAAGTGATTATATTTGATAGACTTATGACTGTTTTGTTAAGCTTTTATAAAAGCTAGCTCTTGTAGTGATTTAGCACAGTACTTCATTGTATCTTTACTTTTAAGCTTGTTTATAATCGGTAATTGTAGCAAAAATAAACATCACATAGTTATAAAACATAATTATTTATGGTTTTCGAGGTATGAACACTTTTAAATTAAAACCAAGCTGCAGCATGTAGACTATGTGTTTCGTGTCAACTCTAACATAAGTTAAACTTAAGCTAATTACACTTCAAAAATCTATAACTAATAACTATATATATCTACAATATTTTCATATGCCATAATGAAATTACTTTAAAGATATGTTAACGCTCTTAAAAATAGGTAGAGGTTTAAATTCAGCAATATTTTATGTGTACTTATATTTTTTTTTAAATCAATATATTATTCTATAATAAAATAATATAAGAATAGGTTTATAATTCACTGAGAGTAGATTAGAGTGGTTAAGCTTTTTTGTTTGAGTGTAGGTACACGCAGGCATCATTTTGAAATCGATTTTTATTTACTCTACTAACATTTCTCGCGGCTTATTTAAATTCAATCGCTCATACATAAGAATGGTAGCGTAATGTTAAATAACCTTCTTCAATAAGTAGGCTATATATTGCTAAAAATGGAAACTCTAGAGATTAAAGTTTAAACAAATGAACAAATAAATATTGTATGTATTGTAATATATAGTAATATATAACGTACTCTTAACTCAGTCATCATAAAACAGTTATAAACAATTTTCATAAAAATTAAATACGTTTTAAGCTGCATACAAGTAAACTCAACGCATCAGAATAAGCTTTCGATATCGACAGGCACTGACTGGACAAAGCTTTGTGTACAAGATCAATGTCTTGAGAGCACCTTCAACATCATACACAGCCGTACAACCCTTATAACCAATGTTGCTATATAAATATAGACTGCCCTTTGTCCTATTGATCGTCCGAAGCACTTGTGTATAATTAGCGTGCAGCGATTAATTAATAGAATGAACGTATATTCCGAATTCATCGCTACATAGTTCTAGTTGTACATAAGCTTAGTTTGTACATATTAATTTTGGCATTAGATACATATGCACTACTGTTTAATAGCTTGGTAATATTATTTATTTAGCTGTTTTACTCTGAATAGAGAAATGTACTTGTTGACTTTTTGTGTTAGCTTTATTATGTACATACATATTATGTACTTTTTATAATGTAAGTTAATTGTCACATAATTTTATGTTAGACTAGCAAAACCCGCGGCTTCGCTCACGCTAAAACTACAACAAAAAAAAACTTTAAAAAGGTAGATTTCATACAAATTTTCATCCCTTATTTTATCTCCTTATGGGATGAATTTCAAAAAATGCTAAAACACGTATTTATTTAATTGTATTGAAGAGTATTCATATTAAATTTCAAGAAATTCTGATCATAAATATTTTTAGGTTGTGTTATAACGTGTATTCCCGTGGGAATGACATAATTTCCCGCGGTAAAAAGTATCCTATATGTTGACCCGGATATCCAGCTATCATCATACTAAATTTCATCAAAATCCCTCCAGTGGTTTTTCTGTGATGCGGTAACAGACAGACAGACAGACAGACAAAAATTCTAAAAACTATAGATTTGGTCTCTGTATCGATAATAAAGTCTATTTCAATAAGATTTTCCAAAAAATATTTAAGGTACAGATTCGACTCAGTTAGAATTTTATTATATGTATAGAAAATATTTTGATTGCCTTGATTGATTTGATTTGATAATTTATTTCGATTTTGTTTAGTAAAATTTATTGTTAGTGTTTACGCTGTTACAGATGAACAGATTTAAGTAAAATCGGAATATGGAGTATGCTTTTCATTATAGTCCCGATATAATACACTTCTCATAGATTTAAAGTAAATAAATAAAAAATATAATAAAATAAACTCAAAGATTCATGACCAAATAAAAACAAAATAGTTTATTGAAAATCTATCAAGTACGACGTTAAATATACATACATAGATTTACTCAATATTATGATACATTTGTTTTAAATTCACTCTAAATCCAATTTGATAAATTATTTTAACACTTTATAGCCTACTTATTAAGAAAGTTTTAGCCTATTTATCTAATATCACGGTAAGTTTAAAATTAACTACGCGACCGGAGCCAAAAAGTAAGGAAGAATTATAACTTTCTTAGATTTACGCGAATATTTGATATCTATACATATAATAAAATTGTAACTAAGCCGAATCTTTACATTAAATATTCTTTGGAAAATCTTATTGAGATAGAGATTATTATGGATATAGAAGCCGAATCTATAGTTTTTGGAATTTTTGTCTGTCTGTCTGTCTGTTACCGCATCACGGAAAAACCACTGGAGGGATTTTGAGGAAATTTGGTGTGATGACAGCGGGTTATTTAATCAAAAATATCTAATCTCTTAGCTAAACGTTAAAACGTACCTAGGGACGAACCCAAGCGGAGCGAGGATGAGTTGCTAGTTTTAAATAAAACTATCTTTTAAGAATTATTTTGATTTTGTTCCCGACGTTTGAGGAGTCGGGAGAGACAGTTCACGGGAGAGACTCTCCCGGGACAATGATTGCTGTAAAGCATTTGAAACGTTGGGAACCAAAATTAAAATAAATACGCGAAAAAACCAAAAACATAGTTTTATTGAAAGTTTTATAGCTACATATTATAATAACCAACTTCATACGAAGTACAACAAAGAGCAGGCAGCAAAGAGCGTTAATTCAGAGACACCCAAACAGACGGTCTGAATCACCTGTTGGTTCAATAGGTCAATGTTACAAGTTAGCGAAACAGACTTTTGTGGCTGAATGGCACGCAGCTATTGTGTGCGGACAAAAGCACGTATGCGATTGGATGCTCCGACTCGTGTCTTTTGAAATTTAGAGCGCCATGCAAGTGGCGGATGGAACTTCTAAACACACTATGGTTTATTAGAGTAATAGCTTTTGTTTGTAAAAAGCGAGCTTAAATGATGGCATTCTACATTGCTGTCGTTAATAGAAAACTTGCTTTTATGCTGCTTTTTTGATTTATCTATACGTTATGTCATATACTCACAAGATGTTATTCCCGTATATTTTTTAGAACTATCGATATAACATTATAAAAAAATATTGATCAAATATCGATTGTGTAGAGTGAAGTTATTTAAGGGGGTTATTCCGACACGTTAAAATTATTTTAAATGACCTGTTGCTTCAATAAGTCAATGTAACAGTTACCGAAATATACTTTTGTGTCTGAATAATACGCAGCTATTGTGCGGAACCAAATCACGTATGCTATTGGATGCTCCGACTCTCGTCTTTAAAATGGAGAGTGCCATGCGAATATCGTATTGGGCTTTCATTGAGTATAAAGCAGCATCGTTATTGAGTTTTTATAATGCGTTAATTCTGAATGGTATTGAAGAGGAAGTTATTAACTTTTTTCAACATATCAAATACTTTTAGTTCTTTTTAATTTTATTTGTAAGGAATTTCCGGTTAACAATATATAAGACTAAGTGTATTGTTCCTGTATATTAAGTAATTTTACAGATAATCAAATTGTAAGTTGGAGTGAAAAAGGTACAATATTTGTAAATGCAAAGAATATGCGAAAATATTGAAGGTTTTGACGCATCTGGGAACGGATTACTATCTCTACCTCCTATAAAAATATCAAATAGAAATGTAGATATTTGAACAAACACACATTTTATTCTACCAAAGTATAATATTAATAAATACCGTAACAATTCAAACATTTACCGAGAAAACACGCTACTGGTTATACGGACAATAGCTGTGAGGTTCCTTCAAAAGCACTTAACATGGGGCTGACAGGTTAGTTCGATCACTATACGCCCCCGGCCGGCAATTTGAGTTTTATTTTTTGTTAAAAATATATTATTCTGGATCAGGGAGTCGCATTCACCATCGATTCTCACGGCATCTTAACGATTCCATTTCGCACTGTATTCTAAGATTAAAACGAATTATGTTATATCAAAGCGAAGCCAAATCACATAAGTTTAGTAATAAAAGTTAGGTTAAACGTGATTAAAAACAAGATGAAGAACAAAAAATTAGCTGAAAAGACGTTCGCATTTGCTTCAATATTATATAATTGGCCTTCAAAATTAGAAATTAATCTGAAAGTTTTAAAATAAAGTTGGTTAAGAAAATGTGAGTCAGAAACGTTTGGATAATAATGGGGAAAGATTCACAATGCATGGAAGTGGACGCGACTGTTATGAAACGCGACGTCACAGACGGCAATCGATGCAGAACAATGACGTAATGGAGTGGGGTGCGGAGCAGAGTAAACATTTACTCGGCACATGCTTGGTTTCTTTTCCGTCGTCTCATATATTTTTACTTGTAATGTAGCCTCCAGGCGCTTCTATTTGCCCGAGATTAATTTTGCCCCCTTTTAATAATAAGAGATTTCATATTACGATCTATTTTAGTTTTAATATACCAAAGTGACTTCTTAGTGACATTTTTAATGCTAATGCTAAAAAGACTTTGTAAATATTTAGAAAGCTTATGAAGCTTTTAAGAAAACTATAATTCTATTGTTATAATATATACATACATATTATGTATTACAGCCGTTATGTCTACCATTTTCACCTCCGTTTCGGTACGATTGCATCACTACAACCCCAATGTTTCTTAAATCGAATAAAGTGCAAAATAAATTCTCTTAGTTCGAGGGGCTGTTTGAATTGCAGGTTTAATGAATTGTATTAATATTGCATTAACGGGTACTGCCCCCAGCAAACAATCATTAGAGAGCACCTCGTACTCGTATAGCGTATTTGCTGTGCGGAATTTGTTTGCGAATACAAATTGACATTAAGAAATTTTGTGGATAATGAAGAAACTATTTTTTATAATATAAATATAAACATGACTAAATATGTAATATAATATTTATTATGATATTGCGTCTCACAAACAAAAGTGCTTACATTAAGTTTGCATACAAAATTGCTGTAAATAATATTTGGATTATTCTGAGGTTTTAAGTGTTAAAATAGATTATTATAGTTATTAAGCACATTTTAAACTACTTAAATAATAATGATATACTAATTTACAGGGATATTGTGTACTAGACACAGGTGTTCAAATAGGTCCGTCAGTGAACGACGCTTGTTGCCTGACCAACTAATGTCGTACCGGAAAATTGGACATCGTCTGCCCAATCACACGCGACACTCCACGCAGATTAGCTTGCTGCGCACTACGAGTACCTATTGCCTATAGCAAGCATTCTACGTGTAACATAGCGAAAATTCATACTCTTCCTCCCTCCATTGACCCCTGAATCCGGGAGCTCTGCGTGCTTTTCGCAGATAGAACGGAATTGTACAGCGTCGCCAATATTACACAAAATTGATTCAGTCAGCGTGTTGAAATCATATGTCTTTCCGTTCCCGCAAAATGGGCTATAGTCATTTGTGAATGGTGTCCTGAAACCTTACGACTAAAATTCAAATTGGGAATTCAAATGGATCTGTGTTTAAACAAAAGTTTTTTTTCTTATGAGGTACTATACGGTATATACAAATATGCTGGATGTACATATAGGTATATATTTTAGTATTTTGTATAGCTTTATTTTCAAGGTAAAATATTTGTACGCCTTATGAATTGATTTCAATATTAGGCAGGAAGTGTAAGGTCACGATCGACTTCGACAAAAAATAACCCTCAGACGTGACACAGCTAAGTCGCTCGCGTTGCTGAGCGCGTCCTATCATTCAAATCTTTATTTAGCATTCTAAGTGCCAACGGTGGCTTTAATTTTTTAGGCCCACTAAAGCGTCTATACTGTATTCACCTCGCGTTCTCGCCACACTTTCAGGTATGTACCTAGCTAATGGTGGTCTATGTAGAACGGTCCAGCCATGTCAGACACTGATACTGTCATGTTTAAAATTGTACTCTAAGCTGTTGTTATTTGAGTTTAATGTTGTTAAAATAGAAGAAATGTTAAGATGTTTTGTGGTTATGATATTTTAAGAAAAGTAGTTTGCATAGTTATGTGCACGTTTATCTATGCTATATCGGTTTGTTCTGGCGTCCGTGACGCAGATTTAACGTTCAGAAAGTTGATTAAACGTCTTACCGATAAGAAACATATTGTACATGACCTTTTATCTTAATTTTGCAATTATAATTTAGGCCGACTTCAAAAAAGGAGAACTCGAATATATTACGCAATCGGGTATAGGTACTTTTTTATCTATTTATATAACTTTTTTTTTAATAAATATATAAGGGTTACATAAAACATCGAAAAAAAACTGCACTCACACTAGGGGTTTCCATTAATTACTTCCTAAGTAATTTTAAAGTTGGTGTATTTCTTAAATTAAAAAATACTTACTAATTTTCAAAATCTAATATAAAATATGAATACTTCTAATATTTAGAATTCACTAAGAATTAAAATAGTCTCAGCTAGCTAATCTTAAAATGGTAATCATTTATGTTGTACACGTTCGACATTCAGTACAAATTAGTGTGGCTGTTGTATTTACTCCATTACCCGTCGAGGCCGCCCGTATCAAGTATTTATAGTGTTTGAGGTGCTTCATAAATATGCAGTGGTAGGCGCTCGCCTTGCCGACAGCAGCTATTCAGTCAGCGCGCTGCTCTGAAGGATATGACGCAAAATGTGAAAAACGAGCTTTTTTTATGTAATATCTCACTTTCATTAATTAAAGCAGCTTAAAATAGAGTCTCGTTTTTATAATGTTCTCAGTTAAGTTGACCGTCGTTATGACAGAACTCGGTTAATCTTAAATCAAAACTTCCTAGCAATAAATACTCATATAGTAGACTAGCGACTCACCCTCGCTTCGCTTCGGGTTCGTCCCTAGACAAAAACAAATCTATCCCACGGGACCTGTACACTTTTCCGGGATGATATATAGCCTATAGCCTTCCTCAGTTAACGGGCTATCAAATGCAAAAAGAATTTTTTAAATCGGATCAGTAGTTCCTGAGATTAGCGCGTTCAACCAAACAAACAAACAAACTCTTCAGCTTTATAATATTAAGTAAAGATGAAACATAAAAGTAAATCAGGGGAGTAATTGCTGATTAAAGTAGAAGAAAATTCATTGAAATAATGTTTATACAATGTACTGAACTTTAGATTGGAAAATTTAAATTATTGTTATTAATACAATAGTTAAATAGTTTTTAAAACACAAATTTATTTTAAGTGCCAAATTAAAATGTAAAATTATATTTCATTTATTTTTACATACTCATAGTTTTCGTATTAATTTAAATCACACGGAATGGTATACAGTACAGTAAAGTAAGCAGTCTCTTACACCTTGAACCGTTTCCTCCGCTGCACGGTTGGTTAGTCGCAGCGTGCTTTACCTCACTTTCAACAGAAACTTTGCGATGTATTTCCCTTGCATTTTTTAGAGTATCGCTTTTGTAGGCCCCACTTGTTTTAATATTGGAGCTGTGTGAGATTTTCTCGATCCTATTTTTACTATTATGTTACTTAGACGTCATCAGCCTATAGATAGGTAAGTTTCTTTTAAGACAATAAACATTACAGAAAGCGTACAGATATAATTCTAAAGAATAGTTGACATGATCTTGTTATATATTTATTTACAAATAAACAACAAAACATGTAAAAAGTGAACCTACCTGTGCTATACAACAGAAATATCTATAGAGGGCATCTCACGGGGTCGCCTTACAAGCCAACCACAACTATTGTCGCGATTGAATCGTGGGTGACATCTCACCTGTCAGTAACCTAACGTAACGATAATCATCGAGAATCTATTTAAAAACCACCAATTGTTCGGTATCTAAAGGACCGCCCTCAGAATTTAAAGGGTTGATAAACATATCAAAGCCTTTTTCTATTATAAAGCAAGTACCCGAACTTTAGCCATACGACACCTGTTTTTTAATTCGACATCGACTCACCGATTCTATTGTGTGTAAACAATCATATACAAACGTCGATTATCAAAGTTCAATACATCTTTTAGGAGATATTTTATCAATATCTGTCTGGCCCACCCGTAAAGCATAATGCAATAGAAAAAAAACACAGAATTGTACAATCTGGTACTAGTCTTGATATGTCGTGTTTTTAGTTTATTAAGTGTAATTTCAAACAAATAATATACTACATACATGTGAAAGAAAAATAAAAGATTTTATAATATGAATTAATTAAATTATAAATTGAAACAAATCTGAATATAGATTTAGTTTATTATACTGTTCTCCATACACATTATACATTTAAGCAGTAAAAATATACCTACAAGAATTATGGTTCATGTAATAAACGACGAAAAAATGCTCAGCCTGTCTATCGATCTTCTATCGAATATACTTTGGGGAGTGGAGGGGAGGGTGTGGAACTTCACAACCTTGTGCCTCCTTCACCGTTTTACCGCAGAACTGCAAGAAGTCGTGAACGCTGGCATCCTTACGTGGTAGAAATCCAACCAACTCGCACGAAACGCTTTAGTTCTACGTTTCTGAAACGGATAGCTAAGTTGTGGAACACCCTTCCAGCATCCGTGTTTCCTGCCACATATAACATAAGTACCTTCAAGGCAAAAGTGAATAGGCATCTTTTAGGCAAGCGCGCTCCAACCTAGACCTCATCAGTGCTTTAACGTTGATTGTCGTCAAGCGCAAGCCTATCTAAAAAAAAAGAAGTAAAAAAAAAGAAGTAATATTTCATATAATGTAATTACGTATTTATAAATCAGTTCATAATACTTTGTTAATTCAAAACATTCAACTAGAGCAAATTGCTATTTACAGACTGTTTTTTGTGACAATGAAAACTCGGGAATTGTAAAGTTACATTCAAAGCTAAGTTTCAATTGCGACACTTTTTTCAAACTCCTTCGATAACGTAATATGACGACACTTTCGTCTCGATTTCGTAAGGCTTCAAAATATTTTTCAACTTTAATTTGGCAAGTAAAAACGTCGCTCACGTGAATAGAGGTTGCGTAAGGAGTTTAATGTTAATTAGGCAAGTTTATTTTTGCCATTGCTTATTTTTGTATTAAACTATGGCAGCTTCCAAGATTAAATGTCAAGTTGGACATTTGCGGGTATTGAGTTGTGTTACTTAGCTGCCAGTCAAACTTTTATTGGAAATTCTATTTATATTTTCTTTACATTTATTTTGAAATCCGACAGAAGTTTTATTAAGTATTATAATTGGTTAACATTTATCATCGTTTAACGGTTTCAACACAGTGGTTAATTTTTATTATATATATATATATATATATATATATATATATATATATATATATATATATATATATATATATATATATATATATACGGATGTAGGGACTTCATTCCCTTGCAAATTAGATTTTTCAATATTTAGTTAATAATATCAATATATTATATTTAGTGTTTAAAAATAATAGGGATAAAAAGTAACTTATGTGCTATTACAAACTATAATCTATCTCTGTACCAAATTTCATTTAGATACGTTCAGCCGTTCTGGCGTAAAAGAGTAACAAACACCCATCCATCCATCCATTTTAAGATCTTGGACTAAGGGGGTTTAATAGACCCCCCAACGTGAGTTCACCTTGTCGTGGTAGGTGAGGGGGGGGGGGGCTCAGTAAAGCCCGGCAATACAGTCGAGCGCAAAGCCATGAAACGCACTGGGAGGTGGCTCACCTCGGTGGGCTGTGCGCTGTACGGGTTGCTCTTGGTACTTCTCTGATAGCAGAGTGGACCGTGGAGCAAACCCATGGATGTTGTGGTCTGCTTCGCAGACCTGCCGTCGGGGTATCGTGGGACGCCCAATTAAGACGAGGGAGGTTCTGTTGGGTTTTAGTGGGTACTACTGGCTTTGCCGGTGAGTCCCACATTTCATGCCTAAATATATTTCCCAAAATTGGGTTAATAACAGAGCGAGGGTAAGTCGCAAATAATACATAAAGATGTATATAACGAACATTCCGTTGGAGGTGCGTCTGTGCATCACACGCACGTGTCGCCTGCTTGTGACGGTGACAGAGTACAGATTAGGTGCATGCCGACTACATTTTGCTACGTTTGTTGAACTTTACATGTTTTGTGAGTTAATATAATACGTAGTGAGTATTAAATTAAGAAATTTTATATAATCAAAATATACTTTATTCAAATAGTTTAGAATCATCTTTCTTGAATCTTGAATATATTCTTTTTAATCGTTAATTTTACATTTTAAATTTAAATTAAATGTCAGTATAGTCAGTCTGTGAGGAATCTACCACCGACTCGGAAGGCAGTTCTGCTGAAAAGAGTCGACGAGAAACTCAATATACCTAAATATAATTTACAATATATCAATACAATCATTATGTTCTCACATATTTGCATCAACAAAGTATTCCACGACGGAATAATATGCTTTGCTTAATAATGATTAGTAGTTGATGTTGAGTGGAATTGAATGTTTTTAGTCTTATGTCACGTGACTAATTTAACATATTATGTAGGTACATTTTCTCTAATCACGCGTCAAGTTTTTGTTTTAAAAGGTAATGGATTAAGTTGCATTGTGTCTTTAATTTAGAAATGTTTTAATGTAATTATTACTAGTGGATCCAAGTAAATAAATAAAAAAATAAAATAAATAAGTTTTTTGAATAAGCTATAGTCATACCTAAATATCGGATTATATGCATTTGCATGTTTGCATATGCAAATGCATAAAACGCTATTTTTTTAGCGTTATTGCATATTTTAGTACTTTTTAACCGACTTCCAAAAAAAGGAGGAGGTTCTCAATTCGACCGTATATATTTTTTTTTTCATTGATAGTGCTTATTTCAGTAGTTAAATGTGTGAGGCGTGTTTTATTACCGTGAAGTGACTAAGAACTAACACTCCTTCCTATGTGCAAGTCCTTGGAAATATTGACAAACAAAAATGATTGAACAGATTAACACTCTTCTGAGTTGATTATCGGAAGAGGTCAGTGGCAAATTAAACGCTGTTCTGTAGGTATAAAGAAGTCCTAAAGGAATAAAGAAAGTAAAGTGTTAGCGTATTTATCAGCCTACAAATTAATATTAAGTGACGTCATGAAGCTCTAGAAATCTAGAAAAATATGTTATTGTATTGTCACAAGAATTACGAGTACACATATATACTTTAGAGAGAGAAAATAAATGTAATTTTTCATAATAATTAGTATTTTGATTGTGCATATTTCGTCATTTTTTAGTGCATATTTGCATGCATATTCTGGCATTTTGATAGTGCATACCTATAATCCGATATCTAGTCATAAATATAGTATCTGTAGGCAATAAATATGTAATTACCATGTTGGTAGTTTAGTCAGACTCGCCTAAATCAGTACGTTTAATACTTGGCTTATAATGCAACCCATCGTTACAGGTTATTTTTTTAAACATATGTATATTTATTTATATATTTATTTTTTTATTTATTATTATATTACACAAGAATAATTTATATTTGTTTATTTAATAAATTATTATATTTGGCTTATTTTAAGGACAGTAAAGGCCTTATTATGTTTATAAATAGACATGGAAAACAACATCGCGTACACGTGCGCTGTATCAGCGGCTGTGGCTGACAGATCGAGTGGCGGTTAGTCGATCGCTGCCTACGATCAAGAGTATTTACATAACTATGTACATAATATATAGCATAATTAGCATTATGTAAAGCAAAAAATGAAAGAAAAATATAGCAATAAGCATTTTTTTCTGTATTTTTAAGCATTACTTCTAATAAGCTCACCATCCGTACATTTTTGACGAAACACTACAATCAAACTACTTTTATGTAACTTATTTTTTTTCTCTGAAATTAATGCTGTCAATACTGTACTACGCTTATATTATAACCTTATTCCTAATCGAACAAGGACGCGCAAATTAATTTAATAAAATCAAAATACCGACCAAACTTCGGCGAAACAATTTGCAAACTCGAGTCAAGTCACCGAACAGTTTATCTAAGACAAGCACAAACAGCGGACGGGAAAACACCCTGACACCTACCGCTACCTATGGTCTACAGATCTGTATCCTTAAATACACACTTCAGTTAGTTGCGTCTCACTCGCGCTAAGAAAATGAAACCGACCAATGAGGGGGTGGGGTGACACGCATTTCCGGGCCCGGCTCCAATCAGCTGCTAGAACAAAGGAGTCGCGATAGCTACTTACGTACAAGTAGCTACAGGCGAGGGGCCATAAGTAAAACAGTATTCTAGTACACACACTTGTATTTTTTTACCTGCGAAGAATTTTGTGAGCGTCTCACTTGTGTGTCTATTCACTTGGTGTTTATGTTAACTGATGTGCTGTGATAGGAGTTCATTGCTTTTGAAATAGTAAATTGTCTTTATAATAAGTTTGTGACTAATGTCTGTCACGATTTCTAATTTGTTATGATCGGAACATAATCTAGATTTGATATTGAATATTGATAATAAAGTGAATTGTTAGTCGTAATACCACTTTAGGCTTTAAAAATTATAACATTATTGTTTACTATTAAATGCCAACGATTTAATGTACTTACTTAGTGTACAACGTTCATTTCCTAATAACCCTAAGTTCATTCTAATCTTTCTACAGAAAAATAGCATCATCTCGAAAGACATCCTATTACAGCTTATTTTTTCAGACGACTCTCGGAATCCTCATGTTGTTAAAAGTACATTTTTCTTTCACAGTCCTCATGTGAGGTACTTGGTATACCAAGGACCCTTCCCTCCATGTTGTAATGCAAATGGTATCTTATAAGTCGGTAACACAGTTGCGAATGTAATAATTTAATAGCAACACGCCCTGTAAGACTACAATTTGACTATCGCGAATTTCCTGCGTCGCCACGGCCATGAAAAGTTTGATAGCACTACGTTGTTTCAAGGTAAAACTTCGTTTGAGTTCTCAGTATGAGGGATTACTTTTGTTTGAAGCGCGTTGAGATGGTAAGAAACAAATCTGCGTAAGGTACGGGTGTCGAGTAACTCGTGTTCTTACCCTCTCTCCTTTGTTCGGGCCGGAAGAGTGCGCTAGAATTACATGCTCGAGTCTGATGTGCGCTTATTTTTTACGGCGCTATATGGTACTCCGACTTCGTATAGTTATGCAGTTCAACGACTGAAGGAATAAGGGGGCGGTTGAGTAGGTAAACAAAACATGTTTGCAGTTTTGATTTAGGGAAAAGCGTGAAAGAGTGCTATAGTCCTTTATAAAAATACAAGCTTTACGCCTCAATGCCGCCGGCGTATTATATCTCTTTTTAAATAAAACGGCTCAAAGCTTTTATTAATGAGTCTTGTTGGACCGCCGAGCTTAGATACTTAAAACATAAACAATGTAGGTAATTTACTTAACATATAGCTTTATATAGTAATTATTAAGGTGTTGACTAGAAATTGTACAGCATACAGTGTTTTAGATCTTTTTCTGTGTAGATTCAAGCTCATTGATTTCCGGGGCCCGTCGCCGGTGCGCGCCATCCCGCATACTGATATCCAGATTAAATTACTCGGCCAACTATTTTACACAAAACCCGAGGCTATAATTAAAGTCCAAAGCGAAAATGGGGAGAATCAAACGTGTTATCTGACCAAGGAGAAATAACGTTTCCACGCTGAATAGTTCCCAAGTCGCTAGCGAGTGAGCGGAATAAATAATTATTGCGGCAATCTAAAGTTAGTAGTAGCGATGCGGGAGCTTCCCTGTTGATACCTAATGAATACAGTTTCCTATTGGTCGTTGATTTCATGATATTATGTATTGTTGGTCCGATTTTTAAACTAACCTTTATATGTTCGTAGCACTTTAAGAAAATGTTATGTATTTTATCTGTTAATCCAAGTTTTTGTTCTAATATTAAGATACTTACTATATTATACTACATGATCATACATATAAAGTTCACTTATTAAAGCAAAGTTTTTAAGTTAATTTCATAATAATATTAAGAACAAAAAATTAATCAAAAATTTAAAATATTTAAATATTTAATATTTAAAATATACCTACTTATATTAATTCAAATAGGTTTTTTACAAAAACTTTTCAATCAGTTTTTTCAAATTTCTGCTGAAAAGAGCCTGCATGAGACTAGATAATTGCTTTTTTTAAAATAATATTTGTTAATGATACTAGAAGGTTTTACACTTATCCTACATGACTATGAACTCGAATTAATCCTGTATATTTATATCTGAAAAAGAATATTAGCTAGAACCTACGATGCAGTTTGCAATAAAAATATAATTTCAAGATATCCTCATGTAATATTTCAGTTTATTGGCTATGCCTATTTCTTAATCGAACTTTCACTGAATACGCATTCCATAAAATCAATAGCAGGAGGAAACACAATTCCGTTTGACGGTGTCTGAAATAAACCATTCTTTGCATTGAAAGGGGAATAATCTGAGTGTAGCAACGGGGGTTTAATCAGAAATCCGTGAATTGCTTTAAATCGAGGAAAACGCAGGATATATCCTTTGTGCCGGCAATTTCCCGCGTGCGTGGGGCTAATACTATCAACGCGTAATGACTTCCTTAATTAATTCGCAATATTGTCGCGTCTCACCCGCGCCTTCGACTACACTACTCGTTTACGCAATGGTGCGAAATATGGACGATTATGTCTATCCGGTTTCGACGTAAGAGGGATAAGCCTACAAGATTAAATATTTATAGTATGTTATTTTTAATAGTTTCAATATAAGATTTCAGATATTCACAAATTGTAGTTTGGTTCGAGAATTATTTAAGCTACATTTTCATGCTCCTTCAAATGGCTCCAATGGAAAAAATCTTCCAAAAATTAAACTAAGGGCGCCACTTTTAAGATATTTTTAAAATATTAACTCTACAAGCACCACAACTGTAGATAACTGAAGAGTTCAAAATGTGAAGATAGTTCGTTCACTATCATAATATCTTTATATGTATATTATATCTTTAGGATTATCATTTTGTAACATGTTTTTTTTTTCTTTTATGAATGGAAAGGTATTTGTATACTCTATACTTATACTCTACAAAAATAACACCTAAGCACCTACTTGCATTTAAGAAGCTTGGCACAGTGGGATATCTGTGTATACTGACTAGGACTACTTACTTCATTATAAATTAGAATAAATATACCCACCTTTAAAGAATGCTAATATTAAACATTGAATTATTTGTTCTTATCTAGATAAAAAAAATTACATGAACCGTTACATTGCAAGCAGTATTTATGTATCTAAATACTGAGTGTTAACCATGAAGTGAAAATATCTTATATGTAACTCAAGGGAAAATACATTTCGAAGTTTAAACTAAAAATATTTTATCTTAGCTGAATCACATATTATAATGCGATCAATGAATCCATAATATCTATTCTTATACATTTCACTTATACATCATATCACTGGCCACTGTTTTACATAAGCCTCCATAGCCGTAGTACATAACCTTCGGAAGAGGGCCCGTTGCCTAGCACCGGAGGCAGTAAGAAGTTATTTTAGGGGAATATTGCGAGACATCAGAGGCTTATCTTTACGGCAGGTGTTCCCTAAGGGAACAAATTCACGAAATATGTCGCGACTTACGAGGATCATGGTAACGCGTCATAGAAGTGTATGATGTAATTTTGATACGAGTTTTTATAACGTCACGTCGATTTGTCTGCGATTACGAGATCTATTCGTATTAACGTCGATAGCTATGGCGATATATTTCTTAAAATAATGCGATAGCGATATACTTCTTAAAAATAGTACCTGGGCGACCGAGCATCGCTCGGAGTTCTTTTATGTCATATCGTATTTTTTAGATAAAATAACTAAAAACTTGAATAAATACAAAAAAAACTTTGTATTCCGACCGGGACTCGATGTGTTATCTAACTTGCGTCTTGACCGCTTGACCACGTTGCTTACATCCGAGTGTAAGAAATTGTTGACCATATTCTACGTAGAATAATGCAAAAGAAAACCGCATGAAAACTCGAAAACACGCGTTTTCCCAGACATGAGACTAATCTAAATCGATTTTTCGCCCCCGAAAGCCCCCACATACCAAATTTCAGCGAAATCATTAGAGCCGTTTCCGAGATCGCTGGTATAAATAAATAAAGATATAAATATACAAGAATTGCTCGTTTAAATATATAAGATAAGATATGTATATAAGGTATGTCGTTATCGCTTACGAATAAAACTTTTAAAAATTCTATTGAATAGACAAAAATCTTTATGTTACAAAAGCATAATACTAAACTAAACTAACTACATAATATTAAAATAGACATAATGATCGATACAGAGCAACGCATCACGCGAAAACTACTGGACAGATTTTGATGAAATTTGGCATGATGATAGGTGGTTAACCGGATCGACATATAGAATACTTTTTGTTGCGGAAAAATATCTCATCTCTGACAAATGTGTACTAACCGTTAAAATATTTCGCTATTCGTCAACTACATTTTATAGAATATTATCTTGTCTAAGCCCTTATGTTAAGTACTCTTAAATATACGAATATATTTGTAATAATAAAAAATATATTTGTTTGAAAATAAAATGATTGTATAGTGTTTTTTTTTACCACCTAATACTTCTATTCAATTACAGTTGAAAATGAAACTGCTGACTACTTGATAATCAAATTTTAGAATATTTTCAACCATACTCTGATAAAAGGAGTAACCTTTCCTCAGTTTAGCTTCTACGAATCCCACGTGTTATAGTACATATGAACATTAAACTTACATCAAAGCGAGGTGCTCATTAACATCGTAACATATGTAAGTCACGTTAATAAGCAATTAAATAGATTAAAGATATTACACCGTTCAATTTACCTGGAGGCTTTAGATTTGAAACCTTTGATCTTATGAAGCTCTTGAATTGATTTATAATCATTGTTTGACAGTTCTCCAACCAGACTTTAGGATTGTATTCGATATAATAAATTGTTTTACATTATTATTCAACTAAAGTGTTAGAAAGTGTTCAGAGTATTTTGTAATGTTCTATTTGTTAACGTTACAGAGAGATTTACTTCAGAGCTATAAAAATTAAATTCATCTACAAATATAATATTATCTGTAAATATCATTGTAAACTAGCGGCTCTTGCTTCGCTTAGATGTGTCCCTAGGTGTCTTTTGTATTTAAAATATTATATACTATCAGTGCCATTATTGGGTAATTTTATTACTATGACTTAGTAGTCATAGTAATAAAATTACCCAATAATGTATGTATGTGTGTATGGAGAATAACATAGTATAGTTACTATGTTATTCTACATACACACATACATACATACATAATCTGTTTGAGTAATAAATTTCATCCGAATCCGTCCAGCATTTTTAGTGTGAAGAAGTAGCAAATGTACGCACTCATACACGCAAATTTACAATAGGCAATAGTAAGCCTTACTTAAAGCATTGGGCATTGGTATTGGGCAATCCAACACGAGTGTTATAGCATCTACTCGTACATTAAAAGTAAACATCACCACTTCCCCGTAGATCAAAACAACTTTAACTAAAGTGTGTATAGCAGTAATTGTTTACCGTCCATTTCATTACATATTGTAAAAGTTTATGAAACCTAAACATTCACAAGTAAACTGTTGCTCACGTCAGTTTAATAAAAATTACGCAAGAAACGTCCCGAGGGAGCGGTCTCATTGTGACGCCACAATGAGTACTCCTGATTGGCGGAAGGATGTTCTCACTAAATAAAAATATCATCACGCCATTTCGTGCAATTTTCGACGAATTTTCAAACGATAAAACCTGTCATTTCGCTGTTGACGCGCCTATAAAATATTCATGCAAACGGGCGAGAGATGAGCGATTTTTTCTTCGATTTACGCGTCGAAATAAGATGTCATTTTCCGTATCATTAGCGGCGACTCGGAACGTCGCGCGACGCCACTATTTATACGCAAATAGGATAAAATGACACCCGGTCGATCGACTGTTTGACACACCATTGATAAATTGCGCTTTATTAAAATCGTTCTTTATGAAGTCTTCTTCTTTCGATTTCTTTTCAATTTTTCTTGTAAACGCTTTCAGACAGTCAGCATCAAATACTTTTACAATATTGATATTGAAAGGTGTGATTGATCAAAGATATTTTTGATTTGATGGCATAAGCGACTTCTAAAAATAGATTGAACAAACTTTTTAGGTTCCAAGCTGAAATTAATCGCTAAACAACCTTTCATGGGTGCACACAGGTGTCGACAAGCATTCGCATTTCATAGCGAGATAAATTCGATTGGAATAAAACTCGTTCCCGATAGTGGAAGCTCGTTGAGCCCTCTCTTTGCGGCGAAATCGCGCGGACTAGTTTATCTCACCCGTTCACTTACCCGCTACCGCCATCCACAAAGGAATCTAGTACGATAATCTGCCGATGCTTTCGATAAGGGAGACTGTTTATCAGTTTTCAAGAGTCCCTTACAAGCGGCTAGCTGACTCTAAAGATACTTTTAAAAGCTAGATAAATTCAAAGCCCGAAAATATATATACATAATACATTCTGATGTAGCTTTGTCGCGTAGCTAGAACATCAATAAAAAGTGGCCTATGTGTTATTCTAAGCTGTTAGTGCATTCCGAATGTAACTTCAATCCGTTTAGTCATTACAGCATGATTGAGTGACAAACACATTTACACGCGAATAAACTTTTATACTAATGCTAACTAGTGTGATTCCTTATAACTATGAAGATTTCATCCTAAATTATTTTAAATTACTATAAATTAAACATATGTATATTATAATTACTTTATTCTGATATAAAAAATATGTGTATACGTACAAACAAAAGCTTGATTGTTTTCAATTATTATTAAGTGTTGTAGATCAGAGAAATAAAAAAATTAAAAAATTAGTACAAGAATTTTTGGACATACATATTTTATTAAATAATATAGTAAAATTAGCAAAAGTAGATGAGTAAGTTAACTACTATGTTTTCTATAACTTGATTTTTCAATGTTAACCCACTTAGACATTAAACTTTCATTTTTTATTTACTATCTAAACAGAGAGCATATATATACAAATCTTGAAATTAAAGCTGAAATCATTTCTTACACAACTTAAATACGAAGCCATACATATCAATATAATAAAGTAATTATTTCACAAAACGTAGCTAGCAGTTTCATCCTGCGAGGTCTGAGCGGCTTATTATTGCCCCACGTTGGGCGCCATGCGACAATATTGCGCTGCCCGTGTCCCGGACTAATCCCCGGATTCATTTATTTTTGACAACGCAATACGATTTTATCTCACGGCTTCTGATGCTGTTTGCCGTCTGTTATTATGCTCCCACCATATTCGGGCTACTTATTTATTTACTTAACCACCCTTATAGGGGTGACCTGACTTTTAATGCAGCGTTTAGTGGTTGATTTAATTTTAGATTTGAATTCATTTTACATTGATTTTTTTCAATGTACAGAAATGTATTGTTATGCTATGCTTAATTAATAAATAAATATATTTATTTTTATTAAACTATTTTTTGTGATGAATTCCTTAACCGGACTGATATTTTTCTAGACCAGGGGTTCAAATGTAGGACCTGAAGGTCTGCAGCCTTATTCGCTAGCCAACCAATGACGCAGTTATTATATAATATAATTATTATAATTAATAAAACAGGCATAATATATTGACTCACGTGTTTTCTATTCGACTCTCAATCTAAGTGGGACGAAGTGTAAATGACGGTTTTCGTGCGAAATTAATTTAATATTTTATTATTTAAGTATTAATTTAATTTATCTAACTTTTAAAATGATATCCTTAATTTATATGAATAGTTAAACTAAATTAGAAATCAAATGGATTAAATATTTATCTCTAATAAAAATTTAATCCATTTGCTTTCTAATTGATTATTTTTTATTGTGTTTTAGATTATCATCATTTAAGAAAAATTTACATAACTTATTAAAAACTTTGACGGTCGAATGGAAATGAAAATGAGACTCGTCAAAGTATAAAAAAACAAACAAAATATTCGTGAAACAATAGAGATTTTTGGCGTAGCCAAAGAAAACGGTCTTTTTATTATGGAAATTGCGGGTGAACACTCGGCCTGGGTTTCCCCCATTTCTTGGAGTCTGTTTTTTAATTATCGTGTTTGGCAATTAGTTTCGGGAAACGATCTTTTTTCCTTATTTCCCCCCAACTTGTCCGCGCTTAATGAGGTAATTTATAGTCTAAATACGGCACTTGCTTACTATACGCCACGTTTTAATTTAACTTTAAAAAATGTTTTTATTAAAAAACTAGCGACTCACGCTCGCTTAGCTCGCGTTCGTCCCTAGGTACGTGTTCACGTTTAACTATGTTTATACATAAATAGTAGCTTTATTAATATAATTATATAGCGATTTACGTTACGAACGTACGTTATTGCGTACGCCGTACGCGAATTTTGTTTACAATTTCATGGGTTTTAATTTTTTTTTGCGGAACCCTGATTCTTTTTCTAAAATAAAAGTAGCCTAAGTTACTCCTTATAACAGCAGCTATCTGCTAGTGAAAGTCCCGTCAAAATCGGTCCAGCCGTTTCAGAGATTAGCTGGAACAAACAGACAGACAGACAGAAAGATAGACAGACAGACAGAAAGACGGACAGACAGACAAAAATTGTAGGTTGTTTTTTTATATGTACCGCGTATACATCCATATGCATTTGGTAAAAAGCGGTTATTTTAATATTACAAACAGACACTCCAATTTTATTTATCTGTATAGATAAATTCATTTAATAGTTATCTAAATAGTAATAATAAATTTGCTGATTTTAACATATTACATAAATAAAGTCTGATTTATCATTTAATTTCATGAAACATAATTATTATTAATTAATGAACATAAACCTATAAAAACAATAAATTAACTTTTTTTTGTTAAATAATAATTACATTGCAAAGAAATATTCTAACGCAAAATCTTACTCGGGGGATAATCATGCTTTGAAGTGGGCAAACAAATTGCTAAGACACTTATCAGGGTTCCGGCGCTTTTTACCGAATAACATACCATTTTCAAAACTGAGCTAATATAGCCTCCGACCTGAGTGAGGATAAAAGAATTAAATTATTTAAAGTTATTTATTAGTTTGTATTAAAATTAATAACACATTTCTAAATATTTTACAGATTTTTTGAGTTAGTTTTAACTATTAAGGTTGAAAACAATTACATTGTATAAAACTCAAAATTTTAGAAATTAATTTGAACTATCGATTAACTGATTTTCTTTGTAAAATACACTTGTTTTCGCTCGCTAGAAGGCTAAGAAGGCTAACATGTACAAATGATTTCACTTTATTCGTTTACTTTATATACTACACAAATAGATTGTGCATATTTTAAACGTGTAACTTAAAAATCGTTTTTAATGTAGATGTAGACTACATAGGAAAACTATAACGTGAATACTTTTTACAAAAGCGTATTTAAAATTTATTATTACTTTAAAAGTAGTCAAGGTCTAGCATCGTATACGAAAGTTGCTAATAACAAATGCTCTAACAGATGTTCTGTACAAGTGCCAAATCACCAGGACTTCGGTACCGCATCCCTCTTGTTTTTTTATGGAGGGTTCGGCTAATCTGCGCCGCTAAGCACCTATCATGTGGAGTAATAACAGGGCTCGATTCGGTTAGTGCTGACATTATTAAATCTTTTTTACTTAGAATGGTTAAATATATACGTGAAAGGAGCTAATAAGCTACATAAAATATTTTAAAGAAGAATTTTTTTGCACACTTCTGCAAATTAATAAGGAGTGGTAATGTCTTCATTTGGTTATGACATACGACAATTTTTTTTGTTATTACTTTACATCTAATATAATTTTTGCACAGGTTTGCAATTTCTGAGCACCATTAAATTGATCGTAAAACTTCGACGACGGCGACCGGCTCAAATCAAGGAAATTAAAATTCTCAAACAGAGGGCAGTTTCAACAAATCCCACCACTAAAACGCCTATATATATCTCTAGGAGCGTTGTAAAAAATCATTGCCTCCGTCTACCCTGGGCCCTCAGCGAGGGGAAAAATCTAATCTGTGCATTTTTTGCGGGACCGCGATGCCACAAAGAATTTCATTTCCCACTGTTCATCCATCTCTATTTCACTGACGGCTCTTGTTCTTGCCCCCTCCACCACCTCACCCTCCACCCCGCGAATCCCTCAGTTTTTTAGACTTCCTTGATCAGAGATAAGGTTAAGTGAATGTCGTCTCATTAGTTTTCAGTTAAAAATATTCGAAGTTTTGTTTTAATTTTTAAGCTTTGTGTAGGTATAACACAAAATCTCAAAAACTTAATGTAAAATACTAAAAAAAAAACCTATAAAAACCTATTTAGCTAAAAACGCAATAATATAAATATAATTATCGATATTTAAGAATGCAATAAATGTAGTTTTGAGAGTGAACCCATGAATTTATCAAGGAAACAGCAAATAAAGCTTAATAGCTATACAATACTAAACGTCATGTTTATCGTTATAACAAATACCAGATAGAAATCGATGAGCGAAAGTCAATCTTTAATTGTCCAAGTATCACAATCAAAATGGGCCTCCACGAAAACAGCATAACACAATTATGTACAATTGACATTCAAATGTATGGACGTTGACGCTTTGTGCGTTTATTGCCACTTATTGATACGTAATTGTCAATAAATTTCTACGGGATTGGAGTTTAATGTGGGTTTGGGTGAAAAAAGTTATGTTTTATTAATATTTTTACGAGAACGTTTAGGAAGGACGATAAGATCTGCCTTGGGAAGTTTTTTCTTTCAATTTCCGTCACGATTTGTACACTCATTATTGGTGAGTCGATGGGGGCGATAGGGGCAGTGGTCGCATGCTATCGAGAGCGCGATGTTATCGTATCTCTTAGCGACTTTCATCGGGGCTTTTGATTGTCCCCGGCCTCCCTCTTTCTTGTAGTCGCCTGTGAAACGTGATTTCAATGACTGCCAGTTCTTATGATTTATTTCTGAGTGAATTTATTACAATATGAAACTTGTGGAAACTGTTTGTTAAACAAATTTATGAGTAATGGCTAAATGGTTGTCGTTTTACTTTGATATATGAACACAAACTTGACCAAGTAAAAAAGTATTCTGAATTTTCACTTATTTTGGCCATACCAGTGCATATGGGTAGGGTGTGCAAAGGTTTATACATAGGTGATATGGCCTTCGCTCTAGTTAGACTTAAACTTATTAAGATGTTTTTTGAAGGACAAAATATTTTTTATTTTATAATATGACATTCATGTTGAATTAAATTAATATTTTTCCAGAAAAAAATATATTTGTAGTACCTACTATAAAAATATGAATTGATATTTAAGAAGTTGTTAAAATTGAAACATATAATTAACCATAACTTAAATAAAAATGTTAAGAAAGTATTCATAAAACATAACTTAATAATATTATAAGGATTTTCCTTAAATGACCCTAACATTTCTATCAAATTGTCTACCTATAAAGTATATAGTACAAAGTACGTGTAGAGCATATTGTGTTGTCATATAGGGGGATTAATTCTGGATACGTGGCCATGCTATCTGATCCCGTTTATTATTTACTGCATAGGGTTTTCAAGTATTATATTTAGAAAAGTCTGTCGTGTTTTGCCTAGTATTTTAATTTAATTAATAGTTATCAACTATGTTAAACTTTTTTGGCTAAATAATATTGAAGTCCACTTAATATATATACTTACGTATTAAAATAAATTATAAATTAATAGAAATACTACAATTTACATGTAACGTAATAAATACTTGTTTTTTTTTTGTTTTATGCGATTCAGTGACAAACGAGCAGACCGACCACCTGATGGAAAGCAGTACCTGTCGCCCATAACACCTACGGTTCATGCACTTAGGTTTTAAGTAACAAAAACGCAGACCCACAGGTGCGTTGTCACTGTGAGGACTAAGATGATATGCCTCTTGCCTGTAATTGCGCTGGCTACCTTATCCTTCATACCGGAACACAACAATGCAATCACTGTTGCTTGGCGGCAGAAATAGATAAGGGGGTGGTACCCATCCAGTCGGACTCCTCAGGCTTGACAGAGTCCTACCACCGGTACTTGTTATAATTTAAATAACTCAAAATATTCTTAAGCTATTCAATTCGACTTGATATTACACACAATATCATATTTATTATTCAACAAAATTCATAACAATTTATGTTCGTATTGTGTTTCGTAAACGTGACTCTGAATACATAAAAAAATTGTTTTTTGCAAAGGTTTTTTAAATTTTACACTTTTATAGGTATGTGTTTGCAGCCTGTTCTTCTCACGTGAAATAACGGAGCAACGTATCGATGCAATATATACATATATATGCTGGAAAGTGACATAACCTATTTTAAGAACACCAATTGCCTCCCATGGGATATTAATCAGTTGCAAAAAGTTACCAAGGGATGCGACACAATCTTGATGAAAATGCTTTTGCTTATGTACATGTTACAGACACAGAGATAAAGACTTATTAAACACGTCGCTCACCGCTGACAGTATCTACCCTAAATCAGTATGCATCGGGCGTATAGAAAAATGATGGTTGTCATTGCCCTTATAACCAAACAACTGAGTCAAATATTGATTTTATAAAGTTGCACAATTTTGTAAATTATAAGTATATTTTATGTAATTAGGAAAATATCGCTTTTGATAATTACCTCCACATTTTTCAATGAATTCATCACTCTCATTGAAATTTAAATATCGTCTAGTTAAATAAATAGATTTTAATAAATGATGTAATTTAAATAAATGAACAGAAAACATGTTATAGGGTTAATTTTTTTTTCTATTATTAAATTTGTAATACATGTAACTAATACGTATTAAATTTTATTATTAATATTAAGATTAACAACAAATATTTTTTGGCTTTAATTAAAAAAAAAAAACCTAACGCTTACTCTATTAAGATGCGATTTTATTTAAAAGTTAAGTAAAATTCCTACCTATTTTCATTTTAGTAATGAATATTTAATTCTTGCAAAACTAAATACAAATACTGCGTAAGCCATATATTACACACGTCCACTGCTTACAATATCTACCCTTAATCTATGATGGTACCGAGTGAAAAATATGTTTTCACCCCAGACATTGGTTTATAAGGATTTGCATAAACAAATATTCATTTTAAAGTCGATGCTTGATATCATATAAAATCTATACTCTTCTTTCATAGATATATTCTCATAAGAAGACAAAGAAAAAAAATTGCTAATTAAAGTTAAAACACCGAATTGAAAAGTGTAATTTGTTTTGACAAGTGGACCAATTTCTGCAGATTCCTTCAAGAAAGTATTTAGGGTTAATGAAAATGAAAAACTCTAAGTTATATAAGAAGTCAGGGAAAAGAAAAGGAAAATAAGAAAAGACTTAAAAGTTTTTAATTAGTGAACAAAAATAAATATTCCGTACGTCTTGTGAGTAATTTATAAATTTTCTTAGAATTGACATAAAATGACTCAACAAACAAACTCAGAATTTTGGCTAAAATTCTAGTTTCAAAACATTTTGAGTTAAAGCATTTATATAAATGTAAAGCTTCGGGTACTTTAGATGCTAAGTAAAAGAGTAAGGTAATTTGATTCACAAGAAAAATTTGAATACATGTGCTTTTATTAAGAACTAAAATAGTGTGCAAAGAAGATGCCGAACGACATCAAACAACGTTTTTTGTAATCATCAAATTGATCTATCTGTCCGCGCGCCATCTGGCCCATGAGTAAACCGCTTTCGAACTCCGTCAGGCGAGGAATTAATTCATATAAAACACATATCGTTTTGGAACGATTTAGTATCATTCGATATAGATTTTGATATCATTCTAATGTCTGAATTACTAACAGTATTAGTACGAAATAAGAATTTAATTGAAACTAAAATAAATTGAAACTATTTTATTGCATTCAGCCCTTTTTATCGTCCCACTGTTGGGCACGGGCCTCACTTCAATGTAAAGGGGTATCAGGACATAATCCAAACTTGCTAGGTTCTTTCAGACATATAGGTTTTCTCACAAAGTTTTCCTTCGCCGTAAGACAAGTGATAGTCATGATGAAAATAATTCACACATGAAAATATTGGAGTTGCGAGAACCGGGATTTGAACCCACTCACTTTGATTCCTAAGCAAGCGCGTTACCACTGTGTAATACACATTTATTAATTAGATATTTAATATTAACTTATTTCTTAAATCATAATAATCATTATTTACATAAAAAATATTTAATGTCACATTGCTTTAGCTTTACTGCTCGAGAAATATATCGATTGACTATAGAATAAATCTCTTCGTCCCGTATCTAGATGAAGCCATGAAGTTCAAAGCGGGCATCAATTCAGATAAACATTAAATGGATTAGATTTGTGAGATTGTATTGAACTACGTAGTACAATCTTCAAAGTAAACAATAGTAAAATTATACTGTAACCCAGGTATTTTAAATTGAGGGTCATATTATTAGTAATAATTAAAGCAATATTTTCCAGAAATATGATATAGTACAGGTAATCTAAGTAATAAATATTGAATACTAATTCTAAACATTGCTCTAATGAGACGAAACAGTTTCATAGCCCCGAATGTAACATTAAAATTTATTGTGCGCAAAAAATGCTTTTAGTAAACATATTTTTTAGCTAAAGCTACAAAACATTTTCATATTCCAGCTGAAAATTGTTACTTTTTCCCGGCGTAAGCTTGGCGTCTAGCATAGGGCGTGTACACGTGCGCTCATCAACTAATGGTCCGTGCGCGGCATTTGAACCGAGCCTACACTCGGCACAAAACAACCGCCCGCCTGCCTGCCTCTACTCCTAGGCCTGCTTTCGGCGCAAAATTATAACGTGTAAAACACGGCCTCTCCTTGCATTCCGCGCACGGGATTTTTATGAATGGTGCGATTATTATTCGCATTTTAAACTCGAATGCGGCGCTATTCTCCCCGAGACGTATATAGCAATATTCGTAACGAGTTTTCTCAGCAATGCTACCTAATTTCAGGTCGAGGGCGGTACGTATGGATGTATCGCTATGCGGTAAAGTACCGGTAAAGTCCTCTCTGCCGAAAGCTGAGTATCGCCAGGACTAGGTACGAATCGAACGCGATTGCTCATTGCAAATTTATTAGCGGACAATCGTCGCCGGTCCGCGAGTGCACGTACGCGCAGTTGTTTTTACTCTTCGTATATTTTTTTCTCGACGAGACTCAGCTCTCCCCTTTTGTTCTCAAGTGGACCAGCTGTCATTATACGCTATGTTACTGTTATTTTTTTCGACGTTTTTATAGAGTTTTGCGTTGAGAGGGCGTTCCGTTCAGAAAAATGTTCGTTTTGCGTGCGTCCTGGGGAGTTTACGTGGCCACGGCGTTTGACGTCGATTCAAATGTTATGTAATTTTATTTATTTCAAAGTCTAGTTATTGTATTATTGTTCAAGTAGCTTTCTATTCGATACTGCAAACATGTTCTGAACTAATATGCAAAGTTAAACAATGTTAGTATTATAAATTATGCGTATATGTAGAGCGGTCGGCCGACTAGTCGTCGAACCATGTAATAACTCGACCGAAATGTAACATGTGTCATTGCAGTTTTCAAGTGGCTTCTGTTTGATAATTTAAGCGAACCCTTTCAACTGCGGGACCCTCGAGAGTGTAATCAATGAAAGATATAGTTTGCCTTGATTTGTATGCGAAGCATTTGTAGTAGTCCCAGAGTGGTATAGCCCGGTAAACTTTCAAATGGAGTCATTATTAAACATGTAATTATATAGATCGTTAACTTAATTTATTTTATTACCTATTAATATTAATTGGCATCATGGACATTAAAAAATACCCAGTTATTTTATTCTAATTTATCACTAATACATAGACTCGTCAAACGAAACATAAATAAACTGTATATTCGAAGAATAATGTGATATAAGAATTTACCGTTTATATTGAACAATCGTCTCAAGATCGTTGTTATAAGAAATATGTTTTTGCTATTATTGGCAGATAAATCTCTCTGAGAGGCCTTATAGGAGATCTCAGCATTCAACTTGCAATATTGCTACGAATACTAGGCGGCTTATTACAATGAAGCTTGAAAGTACAAGGGTATACTTGTGCATTATAACCTTTATATTTAATGCAAAAGAATCAATTGTTAACGAGTGCTTTACTCTATTGTAGTTCAATACTAACAATATCATTCGTTTGTTTGTGTATGCATTTTAATTGGAGTTAATTTTTTGTAGACCATAGTTGTCATAGCAAAAGCTTTAAAAATGTGAAGCATTAATGATTTATCCACTTTATTTCTAAAATTACCCATACATCGTATTAATTAATATGTACATTTCCATGATGTTCAAACTTTTAGTTAAAAGTCCTTAATAGTTGTATGTACCTACTATCAATTTCCAACTAGAATTGACCTATTATTATAAAGATATTTTGTAAATGTTATTCAACATTTTACAGTGATGGAGAAAAAGATATTGTTAAATATTTACAATACCATAATATAAATATATTTTTACTATCTATACTGTATATATAATAATATTCTGAGTCAAATCTGTACATTAAATAATTTTTTGAAAATTTTAATGAAATAGTCATTACTAGCGGCTCACCCTCGCTTCGCTCGGGCTCGCCTCTGGAAAAACGAAGACAAATCTATCCCTCGGGAACCGTATATTTTTCTGGGATAAAAATTTTGACTATGTGTTAATTCAGACTATAATCTATCTCTGTGCCAAATTTCATCCAGATCCGTTCAGCCGTTCTGGCGTGAAAGAGTAACAAACATCCATACTCACAAAGTTTCACATTTATAATATTTATATACAGATATACAGATTATCGATACAGAGGCCGAATGTATAGTTTTAGAATTTTTGTCTGTCTGTCTGTCTGCCTGTGATCGCATCACGAAAAAACCCCTGGAGGGATTTTCATGAAATTTGGTATGATGGTAGTTGATTATCCGGGTCAACATATAGAATAATTTTTGCTGTGGCAAAATATCTAATCTTTGAGAAATATATACTAAACATTAAAACGTAAGTAGGGACGAATCCGAGCGGAGTGAGGGTGAGTCGCTAGTGGTATTATATGAAAGTGACATGTATAACCTATACTTAAAAAAAAAATAAAAAAAAAAAAAACTTTAGACATAAAAGGAAGTTAGAAGGTAAAATGAATTTCCACAACTAAAACCCAACCCAAAAATAATATTTAAGACTAATCAAAACTTTTAATGTAGTCTTGTAAATATGTCATTGATATATTATTTGATAGGTACACATACATATCTACCTGCTAAATAAGAAAAAATATATTATTAACGCTTTTGTTGAAACCGTTATGTCTTAACAGTGTCATTATTTATAAGTGTTAGGTATATTATTGGAGATGCTGCCTCGAAGTCGTGGAATATTCCCGTGCATACGGATGACATGTGACTCACGTTTTTCACGCGCGGCAAACAACTAATTTATGTTAATTGTCCCATCGAGAACGCATAAATATGTACGGCACGTATCTACTTAAGTTTGCTCTCGACATGGCCTGATCGAGATGGACAATGTGTGGAAAATATTAAGTATCTCATACTTCCTTATAGGTCCAACGCTGTAAGCAGTTGAGTTATTTCAATTCCAAGAAACTTCGTTTCTGCCGCTGGTCAACTGAAACTTGTGACTTTATTTTTGTTCTAAATGATATTGATATTTTTGTATAAGGATAAAAGTTTACAATAAATGAAATATTTTGAAACATTGCATTATAGTACACCCATACCTTCAAAAGTCAATTCATTAGTAATGTGTCAAATATTCAAATTGTGAATTAATCAAAACAAATAATTCTTAGGTTGTCACGCTATGTCACTCAGCGTCACGCGACGGACGCGGACGTGACGCAATACGCTATCACGCGCCGCTCGTATTAGGGCTACGATTTTCCACATCTCAGACAGTGTAATGTCAGTAATACAATGGAACATTCTCGTCGAGTGGGAGCCTCTTATCGATCTACTGGGACGTCATCGAACGATAGCAGCCGCGGCGACGCAAAAAGCGTGTCAGTGTGCCGGCTACAAAGCCTTTGTGGCGAGACCGGACGCCGCTCGCCGCCACCACTTTTGTTTGCTGTTTAGTGTTCGTGCCTCTAAAAGTGGTGATTTTAGTGTCCGTAAAGTTGTTAGCTTAGCGCTACGCTTAGGTGCCCTATTAGTTGTAACGGTACTGCCGTATCCAATGTGTTACAGTTACCTACGGTACAAAACTGTCACTTGGTCTTTACATTTCTAAATTTTTGCTGCTTAACTTGCGCATAAATATAATCAAAGATACTTTTGTAAATAAGGTCTTTACTTCCTAATTACTTTAAACATAATACATAGGTATATCATTAGTATTTTATCTAATGTTGACATATATAACCGTTTCATAAGTTAAGATCCCTTAATTCATATAATAACTTCCCTTCAAGTTATATAAATAAATTAATGTTTATTAAAAATGGCTATTTTTATATTTTTAAATTAAATAAATGGCTTAAAATGATACGTGGCCAAAGTATTTGAAGGGTAAAGTCGAGGGTGAACTTGCTCGAGGCGACGAAACTTCAAGATGTTTTCACTCAAAATAATAAGTTCCAAGTCAATTTTTTACGAAACTCGGTGTAATGGATTGTTGGGAACTTCGATAACTTTCGGAAGTTGCTCTTCGATTTATTTTGCTAAGGAATTTTTTAGCCAATTTCTCTCAAATCGAAGACGAAGTTAGAAATCATCCAGTCACCCTTCACTGGTTTGCGTCACGACGTTTTTATACGAACAATTTACTTGTGAATTATAATAATGTGATTTTGAAATTTCATATATCTATTAGTTTTTGATATCTTTCTTAATTTAAATATTATTATTATTTATCTTTTTTTTTGTTATTGCAGAAAATTTAGTGCAGCATCGACAATGAAACCTACTTTGAAAAATACGATTATAAAATTTTATCTTTAATAAAATTATATACCTACTTACTTTATATTTCAACTGTTTTTAAAATCTAAACTTCATGTATTATATAATAAAATTAAAAATAAAAGCTAACATAAATACCTAATTAAACCGCAATTAAAGTAGAATTACCCTTTATTTACATATATTAAAAGTTGTCAAGACCACACGCATAATCAAATTATGCCAAAATCAGTTTATTACTGAGTCGGTAACCCCAACAATTTCTGTTGGTGGCACGTTGATGGCGCGTAAAACAAACACTAACACTCCATCCGTCAGCCAGCGCAGGGGTGCGAAAGTTAATAAAATTCATGTATCGGAAACTTATAGCCGTGAAATATTGTTTGTGATGGGGTACAACCCTAGCTTCCTTATAAAATTACTCAAAGATTCCTTAGTGTCATAAAATCAGCGCTAAATAAACACTTCAGCCGTTCTCGTCTTACTCTAAGTACTAATTCGCCGTCTTTCATTATCATACTTTTACATCGGAGTTAGCCTCCTTCGTCTTCCATTTTTATAAAATAAGATGTCTTTCTTATTTAAAGCATCTTTGAAAATGAAAAAAATCTCTCTATGAAACTTTTTAAAATGGGTTTTTTAATATGTTTTTTCTACGTATATAATATTATACGGTACGTTTTAACGGTTACTATAGAATAGATAGACTATATAGTACCTATATTTAATATAGGGCATAGCTTTCCTCAATAAACGGGCTATTTAATGTAAAAAGATTTTTCAAATCGGATTAGCAGTTCCTGAGATTAGCGCGTTCAAACAAACAAATTCTGCCTCTTTATCATGTAAGTTGCAGTCAAAACACGAAGCCTATATAATAAATTACAATTAAGTTCGTATTATTTTTTAATATCTTTGTTTTTATGTACAATACAATCGAAAATTTCAGCAAGACGGAAACGGTGACCAAAGATTAACCGTGAGTCAGACTGGGCGGCACCGGTGGCATCAGCATTAAAATAAAAATAAGGATCGCCATAAATACCGCACACAAAGACAAGATATACGGTTATAGCGCTGGACCGTTCGTGCACGCCCGCTACCATCCTAGACATATTAAAAACAATTACTTTCTTACATAGTATTAATTTTATATGACAAATGAAAAACTTATATCAAAAATATATTTACTTTTTCATTCATTCTGCTTTACTGTTTTATACTATATACTTGAATTGAATCAGCTGTTGTGCCTTGATTGGATCATTATGTAGAAGTTTGTCATCTACAGCCATTGCTTATATTTTACCTTAATATTGGATACTCTACTTATTGATTCATTCAAAGTCAGTTACTTATTTTCATGAGAATATTAAATATAAGATATCTGTCGTGAGAGTATTTTATGCAAAATCCATCATAGCTATAATTTATTACGTGTCATTACACGTTAACCGTGGAAGAAAATATTTTCGAAGCCAACCTGATGTTGGTTTGGAAATAACAAATAATGTCACAGAAAAGCCAAGTTTCTACCCTATCGGTCATCGTACGGTGCTCCCCTAAAGGTCGATCTGGCGTCGGGAGGGCACTGAAATAAATAAGAAAGGCTTCAATCGCCGTCAACCCAGCTCCACCCTTTTATAAGCAGGTGATAGATGAATGTTCCTTATATGGCCTTGCAAATCTGGACGTTGCTAACGCCACTATTAAAATATCATTTGAGTGCAAAATTTTATTCTTTATGTTATTCCTTAAAATTCAAGAGAAAATTTTAAGTAAACACCAATGTTCCATGTATTAAAAAAATAAAATAAAAATACGTTATACATACATCTATAAAATATTTCACATGTACACATTGTTCTTACAGTTTAAGACATTTACAACTACGTATTATTTAATGTTTGAATTCAATAACATGATAACAAAAATGTATTTTCAGAAACCTATCCCTTTTTCAGCTTAGGTGTGTTATTTTAAAAACAACAGTTATTTTAATAACATACCTAAACCAAATGAAATTTTTCAATTTTAAAACACTTTGTCGTATACGCTCGAGTACCTTTTAACCCTTCAGCGGCAGCGGGATAAATGGGCAAGTCGTGTCGCCAAAGTACAAGCTTCCGGACCACTATATGGGGGCAATGCGATTCAGTTTATAAAAAACTACTGCTAAGTTTATTTTTCTTTTCGATCTAATTATTGAGTGTTAGTGAAAATGTTCTGTATGTATATTTAGCTCTTTTGTATATAATAAAAATTAATAACTATTAGTACCTAATGTAATAAGCAATTAAGTAAGGAAATATCTTTCTATGGAAACATTTACATATATCTAAGCAATTATCGGAGTCTAAGGAATCCCAACTAGTTTCGAAAGAATTCACTTCATTTGTCCGCCAACCTGCATTTGATGTCATCGTGGTGGACTATTTATTATTCTTATCCTCCATACATCGTGGAGAGGCCTGTGCCCAATAGTGGGACAGTAATCAGGCTAAATTAATATTAAAGGAATTATTATTATATATTTAATTGTGTACTAATAATATCTATATACAAAATAGAAATTTATGATTAAAAAATAATAATTATTCTTTCATATTTATACTAAAAGCTTAGTAAGGAATAATACAGATAGAATGTCACAGAACTAAACGTGAAGCCAAATAATATTTTAAAATAATATATATATATATATATATATATATATATATATATATATATATATATATATATATATATATATATATATATATATATATATACTGTTACAAATAATATTTTAAAATAATATATATTGTCAATAATATATTATACACTTTTGGCTCAGTTTGTAGTGACCCTACTTTTTGCGCCAGTGGTCGCAGGTTCGAGTCCCGCTGGAGGCATTCATTTGTGTGATGAGCACGAATGTTTGTACTCCAGTCATGGGTGTTTATATTTATAATATGTATGTATTTAAAGTTATATATGTGTAGTGTATCAACTATCTGGTATCCATAACACAGGCTTCGTAGCTTACCATGGAACTAGATGGTGCTGCGTGTTAATGTCCCAACACATTTATTTATTATTTATTTACTGTTTTAAACAGTATGCCTACTAATATTAACAGAATATTTTACACATTAATGTGGTATGTGATGTGATTTATTTCAAGAGAAAGAGAACTAAGTTTGAGTTTGAGAACTAAGAGCTTAAAAAAATTAAAAAAAAAAGGAATTTAGTGCTATTAAATTCTTAAATCTCCATTACTCTTTAAAGAAAGTGAATGATCTGTATGACAAATTGGAGATTATTGATTTGATCTTTTTTGGCGGGCTTTGTCTATATAATTCTTTAGCTGACTTAACGTTTTAAGTAAACACTAATCATAAGACATTTAATCCGAATACTCCGTTAATACTTCTGGGGATGTTTAACAATACCTAGCTAATGAATTGATCGCGTGTAGGGCGGTAGTGCATTCGGGTGCATTAGTAGCGTTTCCGGGGTCACCCTACTGATACTTTCACCTCTTTAGTTACGCAAAAAACAAAACCTTATTCTTTTTTTGATATGTTCTATAATAATTGTTATTTTTTTTTATTAATTATTTTGTAATAAATAATTGTTATTTTGTTAAAATAATATTCTGTTTAGTTTTGAATTCAGCTAAAATGAACGTCAAGAGGGGAAATAGCACTTTGCCCTATTTAGAAATTCTATATAGAATACCTAGGTACATATTTTATACTTCATATTTGCGTCCCTAGATGTTCATAGCAATTATAATTAATTAGTTCTCAGAAATTATGTTTTTCCCAACTTAATATAAAAACATCTCCATGTTGGAAGCTTATTTCCACAACGTGCCTATATATTATAGCCTATTATCTTCCTAGAAAGACCTCCTTCATATTAGTGAAAACCGTATTCGTACAATAGTTTCTGAGATTAGCCCGAACAAATACAAACTCAACATGGTGGCGAACTTTAATGTATAATATGTAATAGTTATGTATGATTATATGTAATGTTTTATTTAATGTAATGTTTTCAAATTAGTGACCGTTTATTTTATCGTCATAATATTCATTTCAATTTACGAGGGTTGTTTACTCACTTAAGATTAATCATGAAGCTAAGTTAAGGGACATATAATGTACATACAACTTGAACAATAACGTATACATATTCCTAATATAAACTTTGCGTAACAATTTGTCATTAAGCCCAAAAATGTTTCTAAAATTCCCGAGACGCGTAGACCTTGCGATAGAAGGGTAGTGTTTCCTGTTCCTGCAGGGAGGCGGAGGGGGAAGCGGTCCTCTTTGTGTTGCGATAACCGGAACTGAGGGCTCTGAGGACGGAGGGTAATGTCAACTGTAAGGTATTTTTAAGTTTCTTCTCAGCGTTGATTACTTTTTGTAATGCGTTATAAGGATTTTAATGTTCATTAGAAAAACTTTTTCTTTCAAGTGACAATGCCTATGGAGTTGAGTTTGGTCTTTACTTTAATTATCCAAAGAGTGTAATGTATTAACTTACTTTCACAAATCATATATTTGTAATGTACAGAGAAAACTAAGTAACTCCTTAGTTCTCATCTCTACATTATTGCTCTGAGGTTTTGCATAACGAGTGGCCTTATCTATACCACAATTTATCCTACATAGACAAAGGTATTTTATTTACGCGATTTTCACACATATTTTCCAAAAAATATATTAACAGCAACTACTTTTAAAATTATTGATGATTTTAATAAAGTTGATATTTTGCACCATATTAGTTTAGTTTACAGTTAAATAGTGCAGCTAACGTTACTTAGAACTAGTAGCTAAGAAATGTACATTTTCAGTGTTCAATACTTAGCATTAACGTAGCCACTCGGCAGGCAAGCAATCACGACTAAATGGCTACTTTTAGCCGAACAATAATAATTTTTAGTTGCACCGAGCGCCGATAATGGCTACAATTTCCGACGATTAGTTGATGGCCAGCATTTTACGGACACTTGGAAAAACGGCTAATAACGCCTTCGACTGTAGTACGTACCAGGTCCTATTTCCGGTTATTGACTTAGCTAGGAAAAATCAGGATGACGCCATGTAATATTCTCATAGTATGCAACAGCTTACATGCTATGTATATTATAATGTACATGTACATACTTTTATGTGAAATAAACATTCTTATTAGTATTATGCATGCATTACTGCATAATTTTATCTATAGGCGTCCGTCACATTCTGTAAATATTTCTATTGATCCAAAATATTTTTAGAGAGGTTGAAACTACGAAATCCACACGCAGGTAAAACCACATATAAGCTAATATAGGTTATAAAATTATTCCTATTTATAAAATATGCCTCTGACATCTAAACTTCTGCAATGTCACATTAAAGTAAAATATATGTTAGGCCTACCAAAAGATAAGAGAAGTAATATTTTGTATAAAACGTTATCGACATATGAACATTTTTTTTAATTCACTAAGGTAAAATAGTATAATTCTATTGTATCTTCAACAAAATTCAAAAGGATATTCAAAATAAAGTATTTAAATTTTTCATGGTCAAACTTTCCAAAGGGATTTTCTAAAATTTTGGCCACGAAAAGTTTACATTTTAAACATCCTGCATTATGCTTGAGTCAATGCTAAAGAATTAGGTAGAGCACTATATATTTGAGAAATTTATATAATTTCCTATCTAAATCCCAGGCATTTTGCCCTTAAATATAAATAAAACGATCTTCTCAGATTTTTTCGCAGATTTATTTTGATTGTTGATTCAAAACGTTTCGAATAGGTACTTTACAGCAATTTTGGTAATGGGAAAGATTAAGGTTTTAGACTACTCAAAGGTCATTATATAAATATGCGAAAGATAGTTTTACTTAAAATGTCAAATGTTCGCGTAAATTTAAGTAAGTATTAAGTAGTTTTGTTTAAAAATGTAACTCATTACACATATTTACTGAACAAGTAACGTAATATATAGATATAAAATCTTTGTTGTTAAACGAGCCGCTAGCGTGAAGCTATCGATAAATTTTACATATGAAAGAAGTTAAAATTAAAGTATATAATATGCAAAATGAAATTATATCATTTTTAATCTCTTAATCTCAATAAGAAGATAAAATATAATTTCTTAAAATCAAGTACCTAAGCTTTTAATTTATCACAATTTTATAGTGAGCACTATAGTTGCATAATTTATATATGTAGGTACTTGTTGTGTTTTATGTATTCAGAGAGAAAAAAAACATAAACAATAAAGTAACCCTCCCTTCCTACCTGTCGCAACACGAATTTGATAAAATATTTGCAATTTATTTCATTCACGTAACCATTTTTTTGAGAACGCGCGTAGAGACGAAATGGCGGCGGGCGCCATGTTCACCGAAGCGGCGTTGAAGTTTGGCGGGAAAATAAAAACGCGTTTAACTTTGTGTTAATATTATATTGTGCCATTATTGCGCCATTTATTATAATCCCGGATGGGATGGGGTTGAGTTCGCGTTTAATGGACGTTTTGTTAGAAAAAAATAACAATTTTTTAACGATATTCAGGCCAACCTTTCCTAGTGTAATTTATCATATAATGTTTTATGTGTTACGTCTTAATAAATTAGTAATTTTATTAAATTCATTGTTTTGTATGTGATATTGTATTTATTTCGTATAGTTTTAGTGTATAGTCGACATCAACTAAATTAGTTCTACCTAAAATGTAAAATAAATACTTATAATTTTAGAAAAAAAAAAACTAATTGAATGAAAACCGCGAACGAAGGATCAAATTTTAGTTTAATTTTTTAAATAGATAGGTAGGTACTTGGCAGACTTAATAACTGAATTACATTTTTATTTCGGAAACAGAATATTTCCTACAGTGAAGTACCTACCTCCGCGTACACACCGCTACAAATAATTACGTAATCATTATAAACTTAAATTCAATATTTTAGCTATCACGATAATTTAGTTTTATTAATATTTCAGCAACTATTTACAATGCGTAATATATTATTTGATTTGTTGCCCATTCCCAATTAAGTTACTCTCGTTAAGTACATAAAACGCAATAATGTTAGATACAGATGTGTATTTACTATACATTGTGATATAGTTTTATAAAAAAACAATAATTTTAAGAAGGTACCTACTAATTATGATCAATATGATTCGAGGTTCACTAACAAAAAGCAATAATACATCGACAATATTTGCCTTATTTTATACATTTATGTATGATCATGTGTTTGAAATATTTTCGTCCACTATTATATTTAATCTTCCTTTCCTTAGTCAACACAAAATAACATTGACTTCTTCGTTTTTTTTCCAAAATAAATTTCTCCGAAAAAAAAGCAGCAGTTACAATTACTATAGGTTGCGTAATAAAATGTTTATTTAAAAAAAAATCCATAAATATAAATTATCAAATATTATTTATGTACCTAAATCTAATGTAAAAGCAATTATTATCTAAGCTTTTGCTTTATAAAGTATTTCGAACAATTTTCCCATGGCACCTGAACTAGATCCCTTAGATAACCTAAATGTACCGTTCGGAAGTATCGTCCAGTGGCGACATTGACATGTCGAGATGGCTGGATGGTGCTCGCTGTCACTTGAACGTCTCGAGGGCCATTCCACATTCACTGCTAAGCACTTCTAGCAGCGTATATCTGGGTTGCTGTTGGCCACGTCATTAAACTTAGTCTTGTTCGAAACTTTGTCGCATATTTGGACCGCCTGTTTTTATATAAAAGTTTAGGGATCATATTTATTAAATGTTACACCCTGTATTTTTATATTGGTATATCCATATAATTTAAAGTAACTATTTTATAACTACGTTTTATGATTACTACAATTATTTTTTATGAATTGTAACTAAGGTGATAGTTATAAATAAAGTTATGTAGCGATTAATCAATTTAATTTCTACATTCAATATGTTTTCATACGATAGAAAAAAAAATTAACAGTTTTATGGCTAACTTCTGTTAATTTATACTTTAATAGATATAATATTGAGTATAATTATTTATATCTCGTACCCAGCTATTTAGAAAAAAATTCAGGTATTGAGTATTTACACATAAATATATACATAAACCTGAAAAATGTACCTATTCGAAAAAACATTACGAATGTAAAATGAATATATGTGTGTAAACTACCTCTTTGTTATATTTTAAGTATCACAAAGAGCTCATACAATTAATATACTAAAATCAGAAATTAAGGTTGATTTGAATTATTATAAAACAAATGAGCACAGCCTATCATCAGGAACCGTATGACGGCTAACCCAACTAAGCGATCTGAAGTAACCAGGAAGAATGTCCCCACCCCTCCCCCTAGCCACCTGCTGAGTCTTTAATTGAATAATCCTATTCATTAATCATAACACCCCGTCTGGAGGTGAGCTTAAATTATTTTCAGTCACAGTGACTTGATTCCACGCCTGATAGCTTCGTAGTCGACTTAAAAACCTTTTTAATGTATCAATTTCAACAATATCCGATAAAAATGATGGATTTATATCTAACATTCAAGTATATTTTAAATAATTTATAATAAACTCAACTAGTATTAATGTTATAACATCTCTATATTTAAATGGTATCATTGTTAATTCTCAAAAGACTTCCTTAGCGATATATTTGAAGCATAGGTATATAAAACATATACAGGAAACAGTTATATATCTATAGTTCAACAAATAAATAGTCCACTTCACATAGGCAGGACGCAAGGGCCGTACCTACATCAAAATCAAGAACCGGGGCACGTACCAGCTACCCACATCCCACGCCTTACCTACATTATTGTACACAGACAGGAAGCGTATTCCTTAACCCACACAAATAAACACTAAATATACTCACACACTGCATAGACCCTTTGTCTTAGCTAAGTGTCAACCAATAAAAACAAAGGATTCGAAAATGGAACAAAAAGAGCCGGCCAATCGCGCGGCGCGTCACGCATGTTGATGCGCAGCTATTGGCTTGAAAAAATCCGTTTAGCTCCGATGACTTCGGCTAGACGTTGAGATTGATCGGAGGAATTTATATTAGTTCCTTAAATATAACCATCTATTAATCAGCTCTATTTGCTACAAGTTAATTTTATGTGTATTACAAATGGTTATCTTATGTATTTCAGTTAACATTGCTTTAAGTTACTTATATTGTATAGAATGTATGTACATGTATAGGTGTTTCATTATTTTTTCATCTTTCCGTTATCCATATGTATCTTAAAATAAATAAAGTATGTACTTATATACATCTTTTGTTAACGAAAAATTATATTAGGTACTTATTATTTACAATGATCCTAATTCAAATGTTTGAACTTAGTAACTGGTTTATGTATTAGAAATTTAAATCTAATAACATTTTTGAAGTTAATTTAATGTTGAACAAATAATGAAGTTATTATATTAAACCATAGTCGTTTCATCATTGAAGCGGTTATCACATGTCGACATTTACGGAGACTTAGCAAGCATTAAGAATGAGGAGAATATCTCACGGCGTGTGTTCACGTGTGAACGAGGGGAGTGAGGCGAGGGAGGGACGTTCGGAGGGTCATTTATCATTCATATCATCTTCGCTCCACTTCGCTCGCCGCACCGCCGTAAATAAATAAGAACAGACTCATCTTTTACAGCCGCTTCCGAAACTGAAATTCGAAATAGAATTCTAAATTTTCTATTACAAAGGCCGTTATTCCATGTAAACAGACATGGTCTATATGACACTTTTAAATTAGTAACCAGTTAGTGAACTAGTGTAGGTAACCGTGCATGTGTTTTAGATGTATTTCTGTAGGTACGTAGATATGGAATAGATAGATACTTTGAATAATATTAATGCTTGTTTCGTATGATATTCCTTAGTTTCAAAGTCGGGACACGTGTTTGGTGAAAGTTGTGTGACCTACATTTATGCGATTTCCAAGTTAACCAAAATACTACTTCGCAGACGTCCTATGACTGTGAGTTGGTTGACGTTGTATATTTCCGAATAAATTTCAAATACAATTATTATCTGTTTGTATGCTCTTTTTGTCAGATTATTGGAATTTTTTGCGATTCTTTTCTCAAAAATTAGCAATCTAATTATAAGTAATCTTAAGTTTGTTTTTACAAATGATATAAGTTATAAATAATAATATGTATCATCAAATAAGCTATTTATACTCTAATACAATGTGGCTGTTGAACAGAACAGGTCGGTATATACTGATGGAGACAAGACGTCCGAACAATTGCGAAACCTTTTATTATCTAAGCATATTAGGTGCTTAGATTCCAAATAATTCCGCTCGCTTCGCTCTAAGAAGATTAAGAACGATTGGATGTCCCAAGGAGGTAGGTACGGGCCGACTCTCAATATAATGGTGAGCCAGATACGGCTTAGAGAATGGCCCATCAATCTTAGTAGACCTCCGTATCGATCGCTAACTAAGAATAGACAAATGCAATTACCACGCAACACGTTCGATGATAGTAGTTTGCTCTAGTAATTGAAAGGATATATAAATAACTGTGACTAGAAGTTACGTTTGTTTGGTCCGTCATAATTGCTCGGCTGCATCTCTGAGCTGACGAGTCGCCGGTACAAAAACTCCTAAATCCAGTTCATTAGGGCTCTATTCACGGCCCACCCCTGGATGGAGATACGCGGTGATTACTGCAACCGCTCCCGACGGCTCACGAATAAAGACTGCATCATAATTTCACCAGATACACCCTCGTAACACATTAAAACAAATAACGACCTTAATAAATGGATTTAGAGTTGAAATTTGCAATACATTCCCCTGTGTCACTTGCACAATGACATGTAAAAATAATGAACAAACTTACGCTTCCAGCGAGGTAAGTTGGGTCTTGAGGTGAGGGTGGAAAGCTTATATTCAGTTGTATGAAGTCAGTGGAGATGTTTTGTAAATTAATAGGAGGAGAAGTTTCGCGGGACGTCGCACCGGCAAGGTTGTCGCAGTTGTGATTCAATTTGGACGCTAATTTAATGACGTTGTCGCAGAGGCAAACAAATTGATATTCATATGGGACCACCGGCAGTTTATCTTATTTATACTTTTTGCAACTGATGTCGATTCCGCTGCCTCATTAGCTGAAAATATTGTTAGCTTTTTCTCTCGTTTTAGAGCTTTTCTAAATATCTGCATACATCTTGTAATTATATTAAATTATCAAATTATCTCTTTGCTGTACATTTATATATAAGTACATTTGTAACATAGTAGAAGCTATACTTAAAACTATACCTCTTTGTAGGTATCAGAAATACATAAAAAAAAACGTAAATGACTTATACATTAGAGAGGCTTTTGTTCTTAACGAGAAGAGATTAAATCATTTATTTATTTTTATAGATATCATATTTTATTCATTTTAACAGTTTTGCTTTATTGCTTTATTGTTAATTTGCAATAATATTAATATCAAATAGATAGCTAAGTTTTAATAATTAATTATTTGATCTCTTTACGTTTCATAAAAGATTTTTAAACTTTTAAATTCAATTGCAATAATAATTGTCATCGTATGTAGTACATTTCATTGAATCTTGCCACTGGACACGTAATAAGTAGTTAAGAGCGTCCTGGAAGACGGCAATATTCGCGCACCCCGGAATGGTTCCCAGCGTCAACAAGATAATCGTCCGTCGGCTGCGTCTTCGCATTGTTGGTGTCGTTACACCCTCGTTATTCAATTCAACAATTGCTCCTTGTTTCGTTCTATCGAGGCTAATATGCTTTCTTTGAACTGCTGTGTTGTCTCTAGCTTTAAATATACCTACCGATTTGATGTGAACGAATTTACATTGAATTTTGCATACGTATATATTTTAAAAACATTACATAATAGGTATAACTTTGGAAAATCACATCAAAATTAATCAGATTATTATAAATGTTTTTATATTATTTAAGAACAATACATTTATAGCACTAGTGTGATGACATTAGATCACTTAAATTATAAGAAGTCAATGAACAATACAATAATAGAAAGTATCTACCGCCATGAAAGCAAAATTCATTGTAATCTACAATTTCATTTTTGCAATAAATAAAAGTTACAATTTATATAATACAAAGATATGATCACATCTTAAGTATCAAATTCGTCAGAACACCACAAGGATACATCGGCGCAAAACTTATGTGCACTCAGCGAGTATTTAGGAGGCTGAGCAGAGCTGTAAGGTGGAGATAAACTTGGCCCAAGTAATCCTCTTTGTGTAAAAATGTCCCCTGTCGCCCCCCACGGCCGCTACTTTATTAAAAAGCGCGTAATCCTCAATAGTGGACTGGGTAACGCGATTATACTAAATAACTCAATACGGACGATATGAAATTGAATTTAAATCCGTTCATACCCTCGTATCTATTCTACACATCTGTTAGAGGTGATGCAGGGTTAATTGGAATAGCATAAGCTATTGTGCGACAGGTAATAGTTTTTTTTAACTTTGGTCTAAGTCTTAACTTTTAGCTGATGCCGACTTTTTTTATAATATAATTTTGCGATAGTTAAGTTATGTAAAAGATATAAAGCAATAAAATCAAAACAAGTAAAAAAATATTTCTTAAAAAAAATTATCAACTTTTAAACGCCTTAATGTTGAAAGTCGATAAATAGTAAGAATTAATTTAATTGCGTAAATTTTTATCTTAAATAAATTATGTTATACCTTTTTATTTCCCCTTATTCAAAGTACCAAAAGTATATAGATAATAAAAATAAGGTAACTGATTCCAAGATTATAAGTAGGTACTTACTATTTATATCTATACATATAATAAAATTGTAACTAAGTCGAATCTGTACATTAAATATTTTTTGGAAGATCTTATTGACATCTTATTATTATCGATACAGAAGCCGAATCTATAGTTTTTAGAATTTTTGTCTATCTGTCTGTTACCGCATCACGGAAAAACCACTGGAGGGATTTTGATGAAATTTGGTATGACGTTAGGTGGTTATCCCGGTCAACATAAAGGATATTTTTTACTGCGGTAAAATATCTCATCTCTGAGAAATCTATACTAAACGTTAAAACGTAAGTAGGGGCGAACCCGAGCGGAGCGAGGGTGATTCACTAGTTGTAAATAAAATACAGGTCCTATATATTTTTGTAAATTTTATAATACAAAATGGAAATACCAATACATATAAATAAAAAAAATAGACATTCTCGTTGAATATGTTTAAACATAAAATTAATTTCCGAAAACGCTAATTCCAATAAGGTATGGTACATCTAACGCAAACACTGTATCTTGACACCCCGACACGACAGCAGGAAGCGGGGAGAGGTGGTATACTTCATTACTCGCATATAGGGTTTCCAACTCTCAAGGAAATTCAGCTTCTCTTGAAGCTATGCAGAATTTTCTGTGTTTCGCTTATATTAAAATATTTTGCATAATAAAGCAAGTTAACTAAATGTATAAGAAAACCTATATGCAAGATGTTTTAGTATATTATAAAGTCAGTGTGCATTCCATCACTATTATACGAAAAATGTAGTGGTAGTTATAAAAAGTCAAAATTTGTATTATACGGTACATAAACTATTTGGGAAGCAAAAATGTTTTTTAAATCAATCAATATTATAACCACTTGAAAGTTTGTAGTCTATGTGAACGTAGTCTACGTTAGCATCAAAATAGTAAAAAAAAAACTTTTGTAATTTTGTCATTACAAAAGTCAAATTCTTTTATAAATAAAAAAGTTTTTAAAAGTTAATAACTTGCAATAGACTATTTAAAATAGCTAAGGCTTTTAATTACTTTTCATCAGATACTACTCACGTACTTAATGGTTTCTAGTTATTTTGCAACCCTATCCATAGATCAAACAATCGCCGCCGCCATCTTGCCGGAAGAGACGTCACTGACGTTCACTTTGATCCTACAAAAATAACTCTAATTCTACCGTGAAGCCTCCAGGTTTGCGATTAATGTAATTGCTTTTTTGTGTGTGTTTTATTGTATTTTTTTTGTAGTTTTCTTGAAAAGTATGAATTATAAATACGTGTGAATTAAATAGTCAACGATAAGTATTACCTAATACTTATTAATATTGAAATTATGTATTTACCGAGTTATTGTTTAATTAAAATTGTTATAAATTCTTTTCAGCAATTTTATTTAGATATGTAGTACTTTTTCTATATTAAGTAAGTATAAAATATTACTTTTGCACTACTGTAATTCAACGTTTTATGTGAAATTGCATAGTATTTATTCCAGGACATCTATTGAGCAGTGATAGCACGATGAAGTTATAAACACACAAACTCACAATCAGTCACTTACTGAACAACAAACATTATAAAGTTAGTATCATTACGATGAAAGATTATAAGAAAATAGCGTTTGTCGTCGTCTTACTTTTCAACTATACCTAGAGTAGGATATATAGTTTATGTCCTACTGTATATGATAAGTAGAATAGGTATCCTACTCATATATTATTCCAGATATGAATATTCAGTCCTGTGTCAAAAAAGGTCATGGAAAATTTTGACAGAGGTATTCCTATATGTATTTACCCATACCCATACACAATTCCATACATAACCCTTTACTGTATTATCTAAAAATCATCTGATAAAGTATGAACAATTGTGACAAAGTAACAGTTTTTAACAAAATATCTGCAAATTAAAACATTCCTAAAACGTTTTTACAGCATTTCATAGTTACCAAAGGTCGTTAATTTGATTCTAGCTAAAGTTTAAATTGATGAATGAAAGTTTTACCAAGTCTCAAAACGGAGAATAATACCTCTCAATAGATTATTTATTTATGTACCATAAAATATATGTTATTATCTATGTTCTGCCAGGAAAAATACATAAAAAACTTTCCAATAAAATTTTAAAAACCATTTATTTATTCAGAAATCCATTACAAAAGAATGCTCTTGGAATGTGGGAAGAGGTTAAATTGAGGTGAAAATTTGTATGGAAGTTTGTCATTTGGAAATCAGAAATATGTAAATTGATGTTTAGCCCTGCTTATATTGGCGAAGGTGAATCTCATAGCAATCACTGCTTGTGAAAAAAGAACAGGAAGTATATAAACATAATACCTATAGTAGCACAATATAAACATAAAATCTATAGTAGCTAAAATAAAAACAACTCGATAGGTATAATTAAAATAAATAAAATATTTTCACCTCCCCCTATAATAAGACAACAATACACTCAAATCAGCACGAACGTATTTAGATTACGTAATAAATGGTAGTCAAAGCTCCCTGCATATCGAATTACTTCAATAAATGTGACGTAACGTTTTCAATTCAATTAATGTGATGCTAACGCCCACTAGATTTTAGATATAAATCTGAAAAATCAGTTTTACTATTCTGTATTTTATTGTTTACAACAATAATACTTTAATGTACTTTTATTAAATCAAGTATTATAAATTATTTTAATTTTTTTTTATTTCCTAATTTTTTAACTAGATGTCATTACCGTTTTGTGCGTGTTAAAGATTTAGTCATAAGTAAAAAAAAATGTGTGTGTGTACTCAAGTAAGAAATCATACTTCTTTGGCGTAACAGAACAAAAATAGCTATAGATTTCTTCCCATACGTCACAACTCTCTGTTTGTAAAAGGAATGATAAAATAATAAAAATAATTAAATAAGGCATATTAGGCATATTACAATCATATATTTATAGAATATCATTTAAGGAAAGAATATAATATAATATATAATTTGTCAGACAGTTATCAGCTAACTTCATCATGTCGCTTTTTGGCTGTCGGTGTGCGTGCGCATCGTAAAAATTTTACTCTCATAATTTTCTTCAAACGTCCCAAAAGAAGTATAACTTCAAAAACACAATTAGTACTTAATTATAAATTACTAGCGGCTCACCCTCGCTTCGCTCGGGTTCGCCTCTAGGAAAACAAAAACAAACCTATCCCACGGGAACCGTACATTTTTCCGGGATAGCCTATGTGCTATTCCAGACTATAATCTATCTCTATGCGAAATTTCATCCAGATCTGTTCAGCCGTTCTGGCGTGAAAAAGTAACACACATCCATACATGCTCACCAATTTCACATTTATATTATTAATATGGATAATAATAAAAGTAATTTCTAGAAATACATTTAATAGTTGATGTCTTAAAATAACGAGCTGATGTTGATAAAATGTTCACTATTCCCAAATTGGGAAGACTTGAGCAAATAAAAAAAAACATAGATTAGTAATACAATAAGAGAATTTCTAAAAATGTGTTCCAGTGTCACAAAGAGAGGACCATTCATAAATATAAAGAAATTAAAATTCATAAGTCCTATCAAACACCTTCTATTGTATATGAAATGATACCCTTGTTACCATAAATCGTCTAAACAAAAAAACACATCACACTAAATCATGTTACTATTCAAAACAGTGACTTCTTACCGCGAAAAAACTTAGTAAAAACTGTGTCATCTCCCTTCACAAAACAATGGACACTCCTTAATTGATGATGAAAAGGTTCGAAGCAACAAAGGCGTTAGATGTCATGCCGTATCAAGGAATTAAAGGTGTATTATATATACGATGAAAGGATTACACAGGTGTCCTGGGATGAGCGGTATACAAAATGCTCCGTTTGAGGGCTCGGATTTGACAAAAATCAAACATTGTTACATTAAAAAAATATACTTAAGGCAAGATATTTTAGATTTTGTTTTTTATCTGTCAACAATAAACTAATTAAACAATTTATTTTATTTGGAAAAAAATTATGATCTTATAAAAATTAATACAATATGTAAAAAAAGGTTATTTTCTTTACAAATTATTTTCCATTTATTAGATTTCATAAACTATAGTACATAGCTTAACGTTAGTATAAGAAAACTTCAAGTAATCCTACAAATGAAGTATCCTCATTTGCTTTCACTCTCAACAAACTCGAGTGTTGTGTAAGTCAAACAATTTCACAACTTTGATATGAACTGAGGTTACTTAGATGGGTGTAATTATAGCCGTATACATACTATTAACCTCCATCAGGAAACTCCGCGAATGTCATTTGCGATGCACTTTGTCTCGTCTCGCGTTACCTGTCACAGGCAGCCATTAGTTGACCTCCCACGTTCTAACTCACCCTATGAAACTTACCCTCCATGTCTTGGCTTAAGACAAACTACAAAATCTCTTGAAAAACTCCCACCTATACTCTCTGCTTCAGAACACAAAATCTATTTTTGAACGGTTTTTTGGCATGGTTTGTATCAATAACTATGCTAGCGGCTGCCTTGTGACCCAAAACTTGTCATTTCCTTCGTGATTACTCGTCTCAGAATACGTTCGGTATAGTTGTCACGGAACATCAGTTATTATTGGTGAATGTCGATTTATGCTTGAATCATATCTCGATATCTATTTCCTACATTTAGTATCAACGACACTTAACATATACATATTAATATAATGCTAAATAATGCTTAGTACTTTACTTACGTTCAATTAATTTTAAAAAGAAAGAATTAAATATTAATTTAAACGATGTTCATAAACTACTTACTACTTAAATTCAGTAATAAATGATTACGGCCATAAATTAAATTAAAAACATATGTACTCAATTTCGTTTTTCATAACGTGAAACTAAACTATGTAGCGCCACTGGAACGTCATAAGATAATGACGAAGTATACAAATTACGTTTTCACCTCGCGCGCACTCTTTAAAATTGCTAAAGTCCTACATAATCGTCGCGAAAGTGTCGGGCAACAACACGAATCTTTGCGCGACAACTCTCAAGGTGTGCAATTGGTATAAATGATTTTTGGCCGCCGCAGGAAATGACAATTATTTTCGGTCTATACCATAAGGACTGAGAGAATGGATCCTCTTTCACACGCACAAAATACCTTGAAGGAGCCCTTTGTATGCGTGTACACGACACAGCAGGACAAAAAATGTCCATTCACAAAAATAGGTTAGTCGCGAAATTCATGCGATCTCAATGACGGTGGGGAGGCTCAAGGATTTCAAACAATTATGCATAATTTAAAATCGATTTTATATCATTATCTACAGATAAGTATTCAAATTTCATTTCGTATTAATAAGTTAATCGATCCGTTTGATATACCAATGACATTTTCGAATCCAATTGAAATGCCGATAGTCAGGTAGTTATTACGATGTGTAAATTGTAATAATTATCTCTTTAAATTCTATTAATAGTAGCAATAAAATACACTATCATTTAAGTTTATTCAAAGAATAATCATTGGGATTATTATATCTGACACATCCAAATTATGATCATTAGAGCTTGAGGATTGGTGTTAATATCCTTATTGAATTGGTTAAGTGATTAGATGGTGTACATAATATACGAATAATGGAGCCAACTATAACATTTTACATCCAAGCAGTACAGAATTTAAAAAAAACTTGAGAAGGAACAATGCCACGCTGTCTGCCGGTGGACAGGTATATGACGGGGCACATTTTATTGGTTTTCCGAAACATTCCCTTGCCCTATTAATAAATGAGTGGCGAGAAAAAAACTCATAGTATCCATTTGTCAGGAGTCCAGTGATTTATGGGTAAGGACTTTTGGGATTCCTAGAAGAATAGTGTTTTGTTCTATTTGCTTACCTGTCACGTTGATTTAGAGCCGGAATACTTTCAGTCTCGCCTTTAAAATACCTAAGTTAACAGTTTAGGAATTTTATATTTTCTATTAGTTGTGGATAGTAAGACAAAAATAGTTTAAATATTTACTAGTATCTTGTAATTGTTATTTTAAAAAAAAAGCAAAAATATATAAATGGAACTTTACATAAAATGACCAACTACCTGTAGGTACGTGTAATGTGTATATTGTACTTAATTATAAATATTAAATAAGTAAAATTGTGTTAATTTCAGTACTCTTTTAAAGTAAAGGATCAAAGTAACTTACACAAAGTCACTCGAGAAATTCTACTTTTTAGAGAACATGAAATAATTGTCATGGCACTTGCATAACTAGTAAATTTTATTTCCTAAGTTTCGATAGTCAATAAATAAAAAATAGCTGTTATTTTTTATAGTTATTAAAATAAAGCAAATAATGACACCTTAGATACCAACTAGTAATCCCTTTCTTCATGAACTGGACAGTTCATGGATTGTTCAAATTACGATATCGCCCCGTCACCGCGATACGATCGATACGTCGTCGGTATCACACCGCGATCGCACCGCGAAATGTGCTGACCTCATGTAGGTGTTACTTATCGACGATATGAGACTATTCTTTTTGACTGTTTTTTATGCTCACATTTATATGAAGTGACATATTTTACTTAAGAAGTAAAAGAGTGCGGATTAATTTTTAAAATTAAGATTTCATAAAAGCTTTAAGTTAGACCTATATTAATCGTAGCAGTTCGACTTTCTTGAAAACTCCCAGATAAATCTAAATCCACCCAATATACAATAATTCCCAAAAACTTGATCAGGGTTTATCCTCTCACGCAATACATCGGGAGCAACAGTCCCCGGAAGCCTATTGTTCAACGAAACTCTGAAAATATCGAAACGCGCCAAATCTCTCGTTTAATCGAAAAACGTTTCAAATTTTGCCCAAACAAAAAATAGTTGGCTAATCCGCGGCCTCTTTGACTCCCAAATAGGACAGGGATAGAAATATATTTGTTTCTAAAGGAATATCTTTAAAAAAGCTTCGGATTATTGATTTCTGCGAAAAGTCGTTGAGCCATATGGATAACGTTCCCTTGCGAGAAGAACGAATTACTCGCTGAGGGATAAACTCACCTCTAATTTCGGCAGAAAATTTAAGCTTGATCAGTAAAGCGAGATAAAATTACCTGGCTCGAAAATATTATTCTCATACATATTGTGTTGCATATTCGCTATTTATTTGTATCATTAATCGCTACATACTATTAGTTCGCCATCATTAATTAACACGCAAGTTTAAACTGCACAATTAATAATCCAGCCGCAAAAAAAGGAAAATTAACATGAGATCTTTAATAAAATAAGACGGAGCGTGATCGATCAAAATAATAATTAATAATAGATCGGCTTCGAGTGCCGACTGTGATGGATCCCTGCACTTAGTCATCGCGTTTAATTAAAAATGGCGGCGTAAATTAACGGTTACATTTCGAATTCCGAAGTTCTCATCATTAAAACGTTGCTCACATATTTGTACTTATATGTCAAGTCTATTGTTGCTTAATTGTAAAATACCGATTGATACTAGTGGACAGATGGTATTGCGATATTTCTTCAATCATTAGTCAAGAAATTATTCTCAGCATTGCGCAGTATGTAATGTATCCTTGGACGACAAATCTGCATATAAAAATTTTATAGAAATATTATGTTTTTAAAACATCTGTATCTGTTAAAACAAACATTAGCTAGCGTGTTTAGTAAATTTAAATAATGTTCTCTATTGTACACATTCAGAGTAGACGATTTTAAGTTACTTGAACTGAAATTTTAAGTAAACCACGGTAAAAGATTTATCTGAAAAATATCCACTAAATGTATACATGTATTTTATTTTCAACCTTATATTATTATTTATTCCCTTACTCATATTATGGTTGAGTAATAAAATAACAGTTAAAAATACGTAAAAAAAACTAGCAAATATATTTTATAAATCTAATTTTTGGTCATTATTTACTTGATAACAGAGGAAAAACGCAGCAATAAGAAGTGCGTTACATAATTGGATTATCCCGATATAAGTTTAATTGCAGAGCGCATGCGTGATGGACGCGCCGCGGGGCGCGTTCTCTGCGCCCGCGCCGACTCTACGAATCATAGACTGGCCATGCCCACTTAATTTTTTTATATGAATATTTCTTCTACTTTATATGTGAATTGTGTCAACGTGTAAGCAATAAAATAGAAATGGATGGTTCAGATTTATCTACAATTCGTGAATTTTCTTGTTTCATTTATTTCAAGTTCTTCGAGAGCTATAAAAGTACAAACAAAACAGTCAAAATTTATATTGATACATAGTAACTATGTAGTAATGGTAGTAGTAACATATAAAACAGATTTAGATAATTAAAAAAAAGCAAAAAAACCTATGTACAATAATATTGAAGTAGTAATATCCATAATAAGAAAGTGCAGCAAGTCAATCTGCAAAGCGGCGGGAGGTGTGTTGGATCGAACTAATGATAACGCCGATCGACGGATTATTACATTAAACTCGACGTTATATCATCAAGAGCACCGCCGCTGCCCGCTTCACACCTCTGGCGAAATTTTATCTTATAGGTACATGTCTTATTGGAATCCGAAGTTTATTTGTTTTTTGTCATGATTCAAAATCAAAGATACAGAGACCGCCCGACATATCTCGATTTCAGAAAATAAAGCGTAATAAAACTTCAATTATAACAGCGTGTTCATCAAGGTAGGAATTTTAGGATTTCCAAGCCATACTAAGCCTCTATGATATACCTTGTGTGTACTTAAATTTATAATAATTTTTTATGCCTAAGTTCATCTAATGAAGTCACTCATAATTCGTACGAAGTAGAAGTAGCAGAGAATAGGAGCTGATTAGCGAGCGCGCCGGCGATGAATGGTCGATCCGAGGGCGCCGCGGCCGCTGGCGAGGCCGCAAAGGCTCACGCACGGCATCCGCTGACAATCCCGAGTATCGATCCCCGCGACCCTTCGAACCAGCCGAGGCTAGCACAATGCCGCGACTCTTTATTATAGCATCTCATATTGTTGTCATTGTTATTATTATGATTCTTTACCGCTTTCCATTGTCGGTCGGCGTTGTGGCGGTACTTTTTCACGGCCTGCGTTTAGTCTGGGCATCGAGAGCGCGACGCTCGCACGTTTAGACGCGGAAAACGTGTTTTCCTTGCGGAAATTTTGTAGTTTTATAGTTTTTGCACGCTATGCGGTGCGCGCGCATTGTTGAGTGGTCGACGTGTGAACGAGGTGTCCGGATACTGTCCGCCAGTTAACTGAACTGTATGTACTGTGTATGTGTATGCAACTGTAAATGTATATGTATACTATAAGTTATAAAGACAATGTATGTAGTTGTTTAAAAGTGTCTTTATTATAAAGTACAATTTTCTTTTCGTATTGTATTTAGTAACAATGTTTTTATCTTGTTCTGTTAACTCTAGATTTTATTGTAAACTATATCCGTAATAATGTTGATTTGATGGTTAAAGCTATAATTTACATAGTGAGCCAAAAATGTTTTAATTGTATAATTTATAGGGATAACTCAAAAAGTACTTACATGTCGATCTCTGACTTCAAAAAAGGAGGAGGTTTTATGATCGTCTGTATGTATGTTTATTTGTAGATACTATTGAAAAGGTAGCAATATATAATAACCAAAAATATATGTTTAAGTTTTAATTTAACTATGTATATGTCGATTATTCTTTTAAACCAAACTCGATTTGACGGTACACATACTCATTATTGTAAATCTCAATTTTATGATTACTTGCATAACGCAGTGTATATGTATATCTACATTAAATTTATAATCAATTAATTGAATATCTAATTATAATTGTGGATTGTTTTATATATATGTTAAAATTTATACTTACATAGTATATATAATTTTATATAATAAGTTTGTTTAAGCCGACCATACTATTATAAGTGAACATTACCAGATTCATTATCTAGTTAACTATGAATACGCAACCACAGATGACTTAGCACATTTCGCAAGAATTTTATAGAGATGCCTTGGTTATACGTACATGTTATTTTTTATTATGTAATATATTAATGGAAAGAAAAATTAAAACATTATTCTTAGGTCCAATGAAAAATATTAAATTTTGTTATATCTCTACTTATATCAGAATGGTATATTATATCTTAAGTTAAGATAATATTGTCTCAGTAATAGGTAAAAAGATGACGAAGAAATATGTATAGGTATGTTTAAATTATATTTTTTTATTGTGTATGTTATAAAATTATATATACCGATATAGGTGCATAATTTATAGCTTTATATATTACATATCATTAAAATATTTAACTGCTGTACCATCTACTAATACTTCCGTACGAAGGTAATTAAAAAAAACCTGTGTGTGTACTTATGTACGCACGTAAGAAGTTATACTTCTTTGGTGTAACATAACAAAAATAGCTAAAGATTTCATCCCGTATGTCACAACTTTCTGTTTGAAAAAGGAATGCAGCTAACTTCATCATGTCGCTTTTTGGTTTTTGATGTGCGCGCGCATCGTAAAAATTTTACTTCAATATTTTTTTACAAATGTACCAAAAGAGATATAACTTCAAAAATGTCAATATTATTTAACTGTTATACAACTTTTCTTATTACGTAATTAAACGAAACTTTTATTAAATTAAGTATATAAGCATAAACCACAATGTTAAAGAAGTAAATAGAATTACCTCAGCATTGAAAAGATTAGATTTTCATATATATGTATGTATGTAGGTACCCGTACTCCAATCTTCTAATCACATATCATCCAAACATTACCCGAATTCGTTCCATTTCAATATAACACATAGATAGATACGTCAGTCGCACGGTACTATTTAATTTGCGGCCTTCCAAGATAGCCCTGATGAGTCGGAGACAGCGGCCGGAAGGCCCCCATACCTATCCCACCTCCCACCCTGGACACAGATAATGTATGTAGGCAGTAGGCCTATTCAAGTGTGACGGACAGAGTATTAAAATGAAGATTGCAGAGGTTTTTGTACTCTAAAATTTATATCTTGGATGAAAATTCTCTCTAGGTTTTTTTGAAATAAAATGGAATTTGAAAGATTAGGTTCAAGTTAGATATAGGTTTAGCTTCAAGGTTTTTTTGTTGAATTACTTTTCTTTGGCGATATATTAGTTAAGTTTATGCTTAATGAATAATGCAAATTTAACAAAAAGTTAAATATCGGAAAATGAACTAAATATACTTAGGTAGGCTATTATTGTTATTTGTAACATTATTGTTGTGTTAGTAGATATTATAATAGTGTAATTAAAATGTTAATATAATATCGCAAGTATATTGGTAATATATGTAATATTATAATAATAAATCCCCAATTACTTCTAGTATATTCTCAATTCTACGTAAGATCCAAGGGGAGGCACCCCCAGTAGATGATAGCTCTTAGGTGCGGTCTTGTTTGTGTCCAGCTCGGAGCCCAATATTGGCCTTTCATTATCATGCACCGCTGCGATTCCGTCTTGAGATGGACGGTGCAATATATTATATGAATTGCGATGGAGAATATGTGAATATTATTGGCTTTGTTATATATGATTGTAATTCGAAGTCCTGTTCGAATCGATAATTGCGTCAACTGATTAAAATATCCTAAAGGAATTATGAATTTTTAATTGATATAATTTTCAGCTATAGTCTAAATAAAATAAACAACAACCATTTATTTGCCATTTCAGTTCCAGCTCTATAATTTTTAAAATTGTTACTTATAATATCATAAAAATGTTCACTTTAAAATATTTCTCATTAATTTCCGACACCATTTCTAGGATCAACAAAAAATAAAATCAACAGATTAATAATTGCTAACGAAACTGACGATTCCCAACAATGCTCGGCGGCCATATTGCGGCGCGTTACAGTGTTGCCAGGCGTAATAATTATTAATTTGCAGCGACACTCGCGCGCTGTCATTAGCGACACCTCGCACCAATTAGGACGCGCCGAGTGTTTTGCTAGCTTTTTATTTAGCCAGCAATTATTGAATGACTCGATGCGTTGTCACTAGTGGTTTTCAGTTGTGCCGAGGTGTTGATTTTTCATTTTTAACTGTAACTCCATCGCTCTCAAATTGAATGGGAATGATTAATACGCGAGTATTGAAATGATTCAAATTTTTAAACCAATGTAGAGTTGTAGTGGAAACACGACTGCATTACCCTTAATGCTAATATCAAGTAATGAGAAAAAATTAACAATTAGATATATAGTTTCAAAAATATGTAGTACATACTACATACATACTAACCATGTACTGTAATCTATTATTAAAAAGAGAAGTAATTGTCAATGTAAAATTCAAAGTATTTATAAATAAAATAAAGCTTAAAGTTAAGTCATAAACTTATTATGTAGGTACCTACGTACAATGGGGTATACAATAAAGATTAGGTAACAATATCTTATAATCAGTGTAATCGTCTAAACGACTAACAACATTCTGAATATGAAAAAGCAAATAAAATGTAATTACTTGTTTACAACTGTACTGTATATACGAATAAAAAGTTAAGCAATTAAAGTTCACACATTAATTAACTTCACTTGTAGTTAACTGACTTACTAAATAGGTATAATCAATTTTTAAAAGACAATTTTACCTCCCTCAAATTATCGACATACCTATATGTATGTTTGTATTTGTATGATCAATTTAAAAACTTATGCACGTTATCCAGACTACCAATAAAACTATCGAGTTAGAGTTCATTTGATTTGTATTGACGAGTCAAATATGTAATAGTTACTCAGACATAATTTTTTTATTTTTAAAACTATACAGGTCTAAGCGCATTGTCCTATTTTAAATTGATTTTATTATTTATAATTTTGATTCAATAACTACCATAGAGTTATCAAGTACAAGTATATAATTTAATATTAATGCAGTTTTAATCAATATAGTCAAGTACCTACTTGTCTAGTTTCTTACCTAGTCTATTCCATCTACAATTTAGTACCTACCTATCTAAGCAATAAAACTATAAAAAATATTAAATATTTGTTTAATTTTCTACATACCCATATGATACCTAATAAAAAAAATTGCGAGCAGTCTTTGTTTTATTTCTTTATCGATGAGTTTGCGCTTGTTATTTAATTATTATTATTTTCTTTGTGTTTATTAAATTTTGAGAATAAACAGGGTTTTGAATAGACCAACTAAAATTATTAGTTTTTTTTTAGAAATATATTAAAACACAGAATTAGAAGTATACCTACATATTACCTACTTTAATTTATGACTTTACTAAATACTTATTTATAGAAATTAAATAAATTTTGACATTATTTTTTATTAATTTTCACGGACAGTAAATATAGACATATTTATATCTAATTCTAATAAGAATAAATAACAAGAATTTAATAACATTAAATGTAATATCAATTAGTTGCTTAATTCAATATTTCACTAGACATGAATTTAGTACCTAAATATGTAGCACTATTTTGTACTTAATTTTTTTATCAATTGAATAAATAGAAGTAACAAAGCCATATCTTTTAAACTAATCGGACGGAAATACTATTAGAAGTTTATACCTGATGCACTCGCCTAGTGGTCGAAATTTAACCATAATCATAATTGAAAATATATAATCTAGTTATACCTATCTATATAAAAAAATACTGCTTCCAAATTTTTTTATTGATACCATTAAAGTTCGTATATAGCTACACAAAAAAGAAAATCAGTTTACTAACAGAGGATAAAAAAGTTACTGAACTGTTTAGTTTTTGCCTATTTACATATATCTATATAGATACATAGATATCTTACAATAAGTAAGGGATAGGTACTAGTTAAAACTTCACTAATTAATATTAATGTTTCCAACTTTCTTTCTCGTGATACTTACACACCGGCTTTAACATAGTACCTGCAATCTAATAAATAATAATAAACCTAACCAAATCTAGTGCAGATGCGTAAAAACCTATAATAGTACTAATAAACTTTAAACAAAAAAAAATTAAATTGTAAAATACAGATACCAAAAAAGTAAAATCCTTCAACAATAGAATTTTGTTCAAACATGCCGAAAAGCACGCTTAGCTTAAGTTTCTGCGAAACTGTCTACTTACTGGAAACATGCCTTATCTATAAAATTCTTTTGTTTAAAATATCTACCGTTAGTTAGACTATCGGTTAATTAGTCATAATTAGTGGCAAAACGAAGGTTAATTTTTTTTAAAGGTAACAAACATTAACCGTGGCAAAATACTTATCGATGATAATAATCTTTTTGTATGAGTAGGTATTTAGATTTTTGCGAACATTTGTTTTCTAATATAGTTTTTTCAACTAATAATTATAATAAAAGGCAGTGGTAGCCCAGTGGTAACACGCTCGCTTGGACAACCGAGTGAAGCGGGTTCAAATCCCGGGTCTCGCACCTCTGATATTTTCATGTGCGAATCATTTCTTAGATGATTACCACTTGTCTTACGGTGAAGGAAAACATCGTGAGGAAACCTGCATGTCTGAGAGAACCTAACAAGTTTTCGAAAGACATGTGAAGTCCGCCAACCCGCACTTGGCCAGCGTGGTGGACTATGGCCTGATTCCCCTCGTATTGAAGGGAGGCCCGTGCCCAGCAGTGGGACGTTAAAAAGGGCTGAATACTGAATACAATTATAATAAATTCTCATCTTTAATTCGCAGAGTACTTTTTCTATTTAAAATAAATTGATTTTTTGAATCAACACCCATAAAGTTACAGGTCTCCTAGGTCCATCTATCTATCTGTCTAGGCTTGGCGCTGTTTGTCATTCAGAAATTCAATGATAAATCAAAAAAAAATTAATATATATTTTAGGTAACTTTAGCAATTTAATTTAGATATTTCTTTTACTACCTTCTATAGTTCTAGCTAATTAGTACATAATAAATAAATCCTTTAGCATCTTTTTATAAGTATAGGTACGTATCTATAATTGTATAAATTTAATCACATTATATAAAAAATATTCCAAAGCAGGTAGGATTAGATGCCTAGTGTTAGTAGGTACTAGGTAGGACAAAAAAATAGGATTAAATTATTTTGCCTAATTATTTGCATATTTCATTCAAATTGATAAATTATAAGAAGATTATCTATACATATAATAAAATTCTGAGTCGAATCTGTACCTTAAATATTTTTTGGAAAATCTTATTGAAATAGATTTTATTATCGCTACAGAGACCGAATCTATAGTTTTTAGAATTTTTGTCTGTCTGTCGGTCTGTCTGTGTGTCTGTCTGTCTGTCTGTCTATCTGTCTATCTGTCTGTCTGTCTGTTACCGCATCATAGAAAAACCACTAGAGGGATTTTAATGAAATTTGGTATGATGATAGCTGGATATCCGAATCAACATATAGGATACTTTCTACCGCGGGAGATTATCTCATTCCCACGGGAGTACACGTTATAACACAACCCAAAAAATATTTATGATCAGAATTTTTTGAAACTTGGTATTAATGCTCTTCAATACAATTAAATAAATACGTGTTTTAGCGTTTTTTAAAATTCATTCCATAAGGAGATAAAATAAGAGACGAAAATTTGTATGAAACCGAAGGTAGGTTTCATACAAATTGTAGTTTTACTGCGAACGAAGCCGCGGGTTTTGCTAGTATTTAAATAAGTTAACTATAACTTTAGACTAAAATGGAAACATAATAGCTGATTTTATTTTAGAAAACAATATAATTTACAAAAAATGTACAATATAAAACAAATGTAGCTCATTTGATTTTTTTAGTTTTTTTTTACAATACAAAATAATTAAATATGAATTTTATATAACTCATTATTACGAAATAATACAATACGAAACTATGTATTGAAACTGAACGAAAATAATTTCATGTACCTGTAACGCAACTCTAATGAAACTAATGTCGTGCAACTTATTTCTTCGTGTAAATACCTATACTGCAAAGTAGTATAGGATATACATTTTTTTTTATCTATCGTTTTTTTTTTGAGAATTTCATAACAATAAAAACCTACTTTTCATAATCTAGGTAGGTATCTAGATTATGAAAAACTTATCCTAGAGATATAGTTATCCTAGAGAGAGAGTTTTGTAAAATTAATTTATAATGCCTTAAATTTGTTTTTTAACGTTTAAAATTCAATATGAAAGATATTTTTGTTCTAATATAAGGTAATTATTATGATTATTTATACATATGTAATATGTTATGTTAAGTATTAGTATTATGTAATGTTAAATGTATACGATTCATTTACAACATAGTTGCAAAGTGTACACAAATAAATAAATTTCAATAAATAACATTTAAAGTTGTGACTAGGTACTCATTATACCTTTATAAAAATGTGACTTAAAAAGCAAGCCAAGTAAAACAATAAAAAATGTAGCTAATTCTTTAATTACAATTTTTTTGTCACTCCGATAATTTTATTACTTTAAGTTTGTTAATTTCACCAATCTCCTTACATTATTGAGGTATAAAGTAAGTATATTAATATTATCAATGTTTATTAACATTTTTGTTTCAATCCTCAAGTAAATATAATAGCAAGCATAATGTTATATACTTGTATTTTGCTGTATAGTAACCAATAGTTACTAAATGTTATAGAAGATACCTCTTATAACTCACTAAATACCTACCTATCTAATATATTAAGGTATAGGTAGAATACCGAGTGTCAAGTAGATCTAGGCTTTATACGAGTATTTTATTTTTAATAGGTACCTAAATATTATATAGGTGCATACCTAGGTATATATAGATAATGTTAAGAAATACTAATATATTTAAAAAAAATTACCAAACTTTTATAATTAGCCAAAAATTTTATATCTCTGCTATAAAACTTTTGACTTCGGTGCGCAGGTTCTTATATAGCTTTTTACATTATCGGCTTCAAATAGAATTTTTTACGTAAACTTCGTAAACACCGCCGTTTACCTTTTTGCCACTGAATTTATACGTAATACAGTACCTATTATATCTTACAAAGCAACTTACTGCCGTTAAATTCAATACTATGTTTTGTAGGATTACACTGTTTTGTCCCAAACAGCTGACAAAAAGAATAGTAAAATTGGCCTTGTGGCATATCTACTATGTTATTGTTTATATATAGCATAATGCAGTCAATGAATGCTCAAATTGAAAAGTCTATTGTGGACAGGAACAAAGGCATATTGTAAGTGATCATCAATGACTATCTGAATTATTGTAGACATTAGCGAGAAGGCAGCGACTCACTACGTGAGGCCTTGAACTTAGCTCACAGCTGTGCTAACTTTTAGATCGATTCAGTTGTTTTATCTTAGTAACTAAGTATCTACGTTAGAGCAAACCTGTACTTATTTATACAGTCTTTTTTGTAAAAACTGACGTGTTGCTTACATGACAGAAATGTTTGAGATGTGCCTAATAATCCAACAAAACTAGTAGGCATGGGCGGAAGGTTTTCTTAATTGAAATTTCAAGTAGCGCTCCAAAAAGAGTTAGATAGCATACGTTGTTTACAATATAAACTAAGGTCGAGGAGGTGCAACCACCGTCGGCAAACAAAATTGTGATTTGCATGAGGCGGCGGCGAGGCGTACGCTCGCCTCAGTCGCCACGCGATTAAAAATGCAGGACTCAGCGGGTGGGAGAGTGCGGGAGGGGCGGAGCCGCGGCCGGCTGCCATTGGCGCGCGCGCGGGCGGGCGGGCCCGGGGCTGCGCGCGGGGGGGAGCGCACTCGCCGCCGCCCGTCGGACGGCCACCTCACAACGCACGTAGCCTTCGCGTCGCACGGTACCGCGAGACGTTATCCCGAAGCGCACCGCCGCGAGTCCATGTGAGCGACCGACAGTTCTCTCGTTGTGTACGGTGAACGAAGGATCGGCAAGCTGTACGCGCCGCAGGAAGACGACATGTTGACGATGGAGACGGATTTAAAGGGCGGCAGCCTGCACGCTACAGTGCCGCCGCACCACGCGCTTCAACACGGCTACGGCTCGTTGGGCGCGCTCGGCGGCATGATGTCGCTGCCACAGCAACAACAACTGGCGCAACACCAGCCGCTACAGCACCACCAACACCAGCCCCTACCCCAGCACCACACGCAGCCCCAGCAACAGCACCATCAACCTCCAAACAACAACAACAATAATACCAGCAAGAACTCCAATGCGGAGAGGGTGAAACGTCCAATGAACGCGTTTATGGTGTGGTCGCGCGGGCAGCGAAGAAAGATGGCATCGGATAATCCTAAAATGCATAACTCAGAAATATCTAAACGTTTAGGTGCACAGTGGAAAGATCTCTCAGAATCTGAGAAGCGACCGTTCATTGACGAAGCGAAGAGGCTTCGAGCCGTTCACATGAAGGAACATCCCGATTATAAATATAGGCCAAGGAGGAAAACGAAGACACTCGCGAAAAAGCAAGAGAAGTATCCTTTGGGAGGTGGAGCATTATTAGGAGCGGGTGATGCTCAGAGAACAGCTGCCCCAACGGCGCAACAGCCGCGCGATGTGTACCAAATGACTCCTAACGGTTACATGCCTAACGGATACATGATGCACGATCCTAGCGCTTACCAGCAGCAGGCGTACGGATATCCACGCTACGATGTATCGCAAATGCAGCAGGGCGGTTACGGAGGTGGATATTACGGCGGAGGGCAAGGATCGCCATACCTTCCACAACCCCCATCGCCCTCTGCGTACGGGCTGGGCCCGGGCTCGCCGGGCGGATACGCTCTGCCGACTTCCTGCGCATCACATTCCCCCAGCGGCTCCTCTGCCAAGTCGGAGCCCGTGTCTCCCGGACCACCAGGCCTAAAGCGCGAGTATGTGTCCCACGAACCTCCTGCGCAGTTAAAACGTGAATTCGGCGCGCACGGACACGTGCCCGGACAGACGCATCCCCACGAACAGCTGGCGATGAAGCGCGAGTACGGGCAGCAGGATCTGAGCCACATCATCAACATGTACCACGTGCCCGACGAACAGCGGTACGCTGCCGCCGGAGAGCGCGCGATGCCGCTCATCTGAGAATCGCCTTTCGCGTGCGACATCGACATCCCGCCGCTATGAGCTGGTTGCGTCGCCGCGCTCTCTCAGTGACTTTGTTGCGACGTGTTCGCTTAGGACAGTGATCGTTATCAGCGTACATACTTCTAGGTATGTCCTTTATTTGTTTTGTAATGTACTGTGGCCAATCGCCGCCCATGTTAGTGTTACGGACTGTTGACGTTAGCGAGAACTCGGCTCGCTGCCGACGGCCAAACGTTCAATTAAATGTTGTTGATGAATACTTGTATTATATTATGATTATTGTATTTTTTCATGGTTTAAGTTAAAATATTCTAAGTTGTGTTGTGCGGATGGAAGACAGATTAGGCGTAAGGCTGCGTGAAAGATGAGGTAGTGTGATCGAGGTTATTTGAATACCAAAAAAATTTTGAACAATATGTACATATAGTGTTAAAGGTTAGATTGATGATAAAGTTAGTCGGTAAAGAGTAGGTAGATAGTGATAAGACGTGCCACGACGACACTCGTACGCCCGTCGTGTATTGTACAAAATATTTGTTATATGGATCGAAAGTTATGAAGCCTCGAAAGACTAAATATTGTAATACAAAAATGTACAGTGAGTGTTATATAGTCAGTGGACACAAAGTATATTGAAGAGAAAATGAAGTTATCAATAAACGACGCGTTAAAACTGTATTTGCTGTTTTGTTCTGGAATCCCATCTTTTATACCCTTTAAACGAATAAACGTTTTATAAAACATTTTATAATATTGAACGATCAAAAAATGTATTTCTATAAACTTAAAAATAAGACAAATACTTATCTGTTCAGTAATTTCATAGCAAAGATTTCAACGCGCACTAAAGTTTTTTAATTTTATATAAATTGGTTTTGAGTAAAGGTGCAATATTAATTTAATATTTTGTTTTCATTTTTCTATTGAAGTGAAAGGTAGTTAAAATGAAACTAAATTTCAATATATATATAATCATACACAATAGTCTTATTACACAGAGCGTATTAAGAAAAATAAATAAAATTTCTTCATTTTTAGTAAGTTTTTATGATGAATAGCATAATTTAATAGAGTAGTAAATAATGAGTAGTAAAAATACTATTCGCTAAAATATTATACTGTTTTAAAAATGTGGATGTTTTTTTTTACTTTAATTATTAAGAAGATGTGCGGCACATTTCAGATTTAAAAAAGGATATAAGCTTCTCGCGAAGTATTTTTTTTATTTCTTCTTAGTATAATTAGTTATTCTAATGAATAAAGGGATAATACAATATGAAGGTCTCAAATAGGTAATATTGAATACTATGACAAGAAATTTCACTTACACCAATTTTTATAAGTACTCAAGTTCTTCTTTTACTTTTAATATTAAAAGTTTATAAAAAGCAGATTACCTTTATAACTTAAATTGAACGTTTAAAAAGTTTAGGCTTAAAAACCATTTACATCTATGTAGGTAGGTACATACATACGTAGGTACATATGTACGTGATATGTAAGGTATTATTTTAACTATTTATGCAAAGTTTATTTTCGCCCTAAATACATTAGTAGATACCAAAATATTTGACTTGTTTTTATAAGTTCTTCTTTTTTTATTAATTTTAGTTAATTTCTAGTAATTTCATACAAAAAATTTTGCTTAAATCAATAATAATTCCCTATGTGTTATACTGGTAAGTTACAAATTTATTTAAAAATCTTTTATTGTATTTTTTATACTTTATATCAATAATTAAAAAAATCTATCTATAATATATTTTACTAACGAAATTATATTTTTTCAATTCAATGTAGGTATTGTATAAAAAATACCTAAATTATTTGCATTAAAAAATAAAAAGACATGAATACATCATTATAATTAACTATTGAACTTTATTTAAAGGTATTTTATTATTGACATTTATCGATTAAACTTGTTACAAAATATTAAATACTAGAAAAATACATGTATTCTCAAATGAATTCGTGTATAATACAATTGAAACAAGAAAGTTAACAGCAAGGAAAGTCGCGTTTCAATCAATTACTGTCAACACGCAAGGGGTGAGATTGGATTTAATCAAATCCCGGGATAGTTGATAGATTCAGGCACTTTTTCGTCCCTCGGGACAACGATCTTTCGATCCCGCCCCAGTGTTTAAGCCGTATTAATTTAAACACTACTTTCACTTACTATCGAAGGGGTGTAGTGGCGTATGGCGTGAATACATTATGATTTCTATGAGCAGTTAACAATTTACATTCTAACAATGTAATTTAATAATATTAGATACTCAGAAACTAATCACATCTTACCGTTATATTTTTTTTGCAATAAATAAGCCATTTTTTTTATTTTTTTACTAAGCAAAATTTAATACAAATATCTCCCAGATGTAAAAAACAAACTAAACTCATGACAAACCTACTTACTTATTTAATTTAATTCGTTTGTTATCGAGATAATTTGAGGTTATTAATATTATATGTTACTTATTTTACTGATATTTCCTTTCTCTAAAAATTTTCGTTTTTTTTTATATTTTTTAAAGTAATCTTATTTTAACAAAAAACTAAGAGACTGAGTCCAAATTGAGCACCTCCTATTTTTGCGTCGGTCAAAATGAGAGTTGATAACAATTCAAAACTTGTTATAATACTTACTCTGTATTGTTTGCTAAATTTAACCTAATATGTTATTAAAAATAATCGTGGAAATGCCAAATTTAACTGCATATATCTCTTACATTTTAACCTTTAGCCAACTCTTGTAGGTATAAGTAAGTATATAAGTCAAATTAATAATATATTATAAAATAGTGGTTAAAGTATGAAATTGCCAATTTGTACTGAAAAATTGAAATTCGTTTTTTTTTTTAATCCAACATATTTATTTAATCAAAATAATTACCATTATTATGTATACAGTGCTGCCATCTAATAGGAAGGTCATTTATGCTATTGCGATAGAACTGGTGAGCTAGACTCGACAAACTGTGTGAAAGCATTTTGTACTGCCTCCTGAGAAGAAAACTTTTTATCACGTAGAAAATTGTCCAAATCACGAAAAAAATTGTAGTCCGTTGGAGCAAGGTCTGGCGAATACGGAGGGTGACGAATAGTTTCTAATTGCAGTTCTTGTAGAGTTAAAACGGTTTCTCGTGCTGTATGAGGTCTCGCGTTATCATGGAGCAATAATGGTGAAGATCGATTCATAAGTCGGGGCTGCTTTACTGCTAGTTTTGCTATCATTGTTCGGAGTTTGGTACAGTAGACATCTGCCGTTATTGCTTGATCAGATTGGAGAAAGCTATAGTGAATGAACACCATGCTGAAACCACCAAACAGTTACCATTACCTTTTTATTGGTAAGCTTTGCTTTAGGACACTGCTGCGGAGTTTGACCTGGGGTCAGCCATTGTATTTTTCGCTTAGGGTTATCGTAAAGAATCCGCTTTTCATCACATGTCACAATTCGATCCAATATTCCTCCATTTCTGTATCAATTAAACAAGGCAACACTAGTTTTAACACGCGTTTCTTTCTGCAGATCGGTCAAATGATGAGGCACCCATTTTTCATATTTTTTTTATTTTATTGATTTGAAGCAAATGAGTCAATATTATTGGTAAGGTAACGTTAAACCATGCCGCTAATTCCTGCGTAGTTTGGCTCGGATCGGCTTCCACCATTTCTTTCAATTCATTGTTATTCACCTGTGTGGGCGGTTTTCCACGTGGTTCGTTCTTCAAATCAAAGTTTCCATCACGAAAGCGTTTAAACCAAAATCGCACGGTGCGTTCATTAGCAGTCCCCTCTCCGAACGCAACATCGATATTGCGAGCTGTATCTGCCGCGTTAGTTCCGCGTCGGAACTCGTATTCAAAAATCACTCGATTTTTCGAAGTATCCATCTTTCTTATCTAAGCTGAATAAAAAACGACTAAAAGTCGATAATCGAATGTTGCACATTTTTTAAAAGAAGAACTACATAGGTACCATGTGAAAAAAGTTTCACTCAAAAATCTCAAACCATGAAGGTTCTATGTTAAATCGAAGTACCTATTACAATAAAACGGCAAATTCATACTTTAATCCCTATTATTATAATAACTAAAAGCAGTATCATTTATAGGGAAAAAAAACCTGAACTTAATTGCAAGTACTTATTGCCTTACTGTGTCTGCATATAAAAAGATAATCTTTCATAATGCATAAAATGAGAAAAGTCTTCAAACTGTGTCAGAGCAAATTATTTTTCCCTTATGTATGTCATATGTGCTGCTCGTAAATTTCACTCAGATAGTACCTAGAGATATTATATGAGAACAATTGGTTTTATATTTAAATGTTATATGACCTGAATTAAGATTCTATTCTGTAAATAATTAAAATATAATTATAATTTAATTAGCTAAAAAGTAATTAAAGCTAAAAAATCTAAGGAGTTCTTAATGTATCTCGCTAGAACACAGATTTAGAAAAGGATTAGCACACATACATTTTCTTTTTCACTTATCTTCGTTTATAAATTATTAAACAAAACATTCCGGATGTGAAGCCGGTCACACATTTCGCACCCCACCGTCACGGTGCGACCGGGACTCGAACCCAGGGGTGGGCGAGTGTTCCCACGAGCTATTGTCTCTCACGGTCACCAGTGCTGTGATTATTGCGGTCCCTTGTTACGTCTTGTAATTGTCTTAAGAAGGAAATATACGCTATATAAGCGGTAAAAATAAAACAAATCAGTTTTTTTAGCATGCACGTCATATAATTACTTGTAAATATTAGTGTTAAAAATATTACATTTATAATGACAAAATATAAATATGCGAATGCCTTTAGATTTTTTTTACTGGACTTGATTGAAAACAGGAATGTTACAAAACTTACCATAATTATAATGGTGTACCTACCAAAATACAATCAATAATCATCATAAAGCATTGCAATGATTTTGTTGCATTCTGCCTATACATTACATTCGGTTTGTTCTGATCTCTTCAAAGCCGATTTCCCACATAGTCAAACGGTACAAACAAACTAAAAGTGTCGCCTAATTCCTTACTCAAACATTTCGTATTTGTTCTCGAGATTGACACCGGCCCGCCCCCGGCGGTCCCTTTGTTTTTATGTCGTCAATATTTGGTCTCATTTGTCATTAAGTGTTTTTGAACGGCGATTCGTTGACGCCGGCAAAAAGTGGGTGGCACCGTGTGGGATGTGTATGGCGTTAGATGAAATGATACATAAACATGAGATCCAGATCTTGTGTCGATAGATTGTGCCGGTTTTAAACAAAACTGAATAATTTGGGTTCATAGTGTACAGTTTAAATAGAATATGTTATTTAAAATACCGAGAAACAAAAAAATAAATATTTCTTATAATATTTTGGACTTTGGTTCTCGAATAACAATCTCGATTTTTTTAATATAGTTCTTTATTTACGTATGTTTTTACTATAAACAACCATGATTTATTTACAATATTAATTTCAGTGAATTTTGTAGATAAAAAAGGGAAATTTATGATACTCATATTCTGTCTGTTAAATTCCGTCTGTTAAAATGTAATGGTCAAACAATAATTCGTGTGTACAGTGTACAGAGCCTACCTGGGGGACGACAGTACCGTTACGGCTGCTAACGATTCCGAGAAGGTCAACGTTTAAGCTAAATTCCATTTATATTTTTTGCTTCCTTCCAACTTTGCTTCAACTTAAGCAAGGCTAAATATTTAAATATATAACAGGGTGAGAAGTATTACCAAAACAAATTTAATTAAAGTCTTTAAATAACTATGCTATTTAGATTAAGCTTATTTATAATGCGAATACTTTATTGTATAAAATTGAATGAACAACTAAGTACTGCTTAGTATCTTATAACAAGTTAGATTAACTGTTACGCTAAAATCAATATAATTATGTAATTCTAAGCGTAAATAAAACAAATGTATTTTATTCGAACAACAGGTAACAGGGTTGGTTGCGGTTACTTTATTCTTGTGCTCTGTAATACCGAAAGCGAGCGGTAGTCGTTTGAAAAAAGCAATAAAAATGTTTGGAAAGTTTTATTACGGTAAAGGGTTCGGCCAGTATTATAAAACAATTAAGCCGGCACAGTTGTAAAGCTGTGTTATCTGTTTACTTAACTGTTATAGACTATGTTCAAAGACTACATTTGTGTCGGTTATGAATATTAAATAGCCATATAAAAGTTATTATTTTATTTACTACCAAAAAGAAAAAAGGAAAATAACTATATTATTATTTAATTTCATAATTTATATTTTAATACTCTATATCTATAACCTTATTCATGAGCTTAAAAAAGCTAAAACTATTCATTTGTTTTAGCTTAAACTTTTTAACTGATATTGCCAATTAACAGTTTTATCTTTCAGTGACTAATGTCGCAGCAATATTGTTGCTATCTAAAAATACTTGTAATATCCCTTCATGGAAAAGATAACTTATCAATTGACATCGGTGATTTCACTTGACTGAATATTTAAAGAATTTCCAAATATATTCATGTCGTTACCATCAAAACAAAAATCTCTTGATAAAAAGAAAGCCTGTGTAAAAACAATACAAATTTTGTATTTACTTAATGTCAATGTCTATTTCGATAAGATTTTTCTAAAAATATTTAATGTACAGATTCAGCTTAGTTACAATTTTATTATATGTCAATACATAGTCAATACGTAGCATTTTACGTATTAATTTCATTTCAATTATAGAACCACGCTTGAGGTGACCTCTATATAAAAGATTCATTCACTTCACTTACACAAAAACCGAATTGAATACATTTTGTTTTCTGAAGTTGGTCAAAAAAATAATTTTGAATAAGTATTTATTATGAAAAATATACCCATTTAAGTGATTTAAAAGTATTGCTGTACAGAAAGTTCTTTTTTCTTGTGATATATTAGTAAAACCTAGTTCTGAGAACAAAGTTTTTAAAACGAGCTTGAGCAATAGTCATTTTTACTAAACTTCGTTTTTTACACCAATTTATTTAGTTTTTTACTATTCCAAGAAATTTAAAGACATTTAGTTAAGAATGTAATTTGAAACCGGTATGTTAAAAAGAAATATATCAAGTTGGTACCTTACTCAAAAAAAATATATCCTTAAACTAGTTACTGCTAAGATCTGCACTTATCCTAGTAATATCCCATGATATATTCATGAATACTATATATTAAAATAAAAAAATCCTACACTCCAGCTCACAAATGCAACTATGCAAAAATTACGTCGATACTTCATGAATGCATGAATGAATGCCTAACTAACTGACTGAACTAACTGACCCGAACATATTTTTGTATTTATCTTATTGGTAATAATTACAATAAATCAAACAGTCTTTTTTATACTTTTTAAGCAATTCTCTTCCCTTCATATATGTGTTGGAGTATACGTAATGCATTGGTCGCGTGTTACCATAAGCTTGGTAATGAAACGTTAAAAGGTTTGATAACGCTACAAAACGAAAATAACTTTAGTAATGAGTCACCATTAATAAACGGAAACAGATTTGCAATATCCGCTTAATTAAATAAGAATTAGAAAAAGCTCTTATGTAATAAGCTATTTCCAGCGAACAGTTTTCTTGTTAATTTATTTCGTTTATAATTAGATTATCGTTTGTTTTACCCTTGCCCTTTCTAAAACAATGTAACATTGTAAAAGAAAAACAAAACTTGAATAATACTGCTAAAGAAGCTGTTTATTTAAATTGAAAAAATGTTTGAAAAGTTAAATCTTGTGAAACCTTAATAAAATTGATATAAAACTGATATTAATAACAGAGTTGCTAATATATCTTATTAGTGTTAGCTTTAATTTTATTTATTAATAAGTATTGATTTTGTAAAAATTATGCTTTAGTTGTTGTTTTGACATAAATTATTATAAAAGTAAACATGTCGTCAGTGTGGGGCACTTTTCGTCTAGATTTCGTCAAGCACACTTTAACCCTAGATTAATAAGTTGTTCTATCACTATCACTCTGTGAATAAATAGCTCCAATAAATAATATTTTTAGTACCGGCCCTTTTTAATGAACGGTTTTCATATTAGTTATAAAGATCGTAGTATGTGATAATACCTGGGCGACCGAGCTTTGCTCGCAGTTCTTTTAATAAATATACAAGAATTGCTCGTTAAATTTATTAGATTAATAACGTAATAACTGTTAAGTACTAGTTAAGCATAGCACAAATCTTTCCAAAAACAACAAGTACCTAATAAAAGATGTTATAACTAGAAAAAAACAAAAACAAGGGGCGCCGTAAATCGCGATAGAGTCATTAGCCAGGGGCGGACACAAATAATTAAAAGCAAATAAACTCGACACGGATTACCTTATCTTCCATCTTGATTCATGTTATTTTTTGTTTAGTTTTATATGTTAACTGTCACGGACCTTATTTTTGTGTATTTAGTTTTATGAGCACCACCACTAGTAACCCTTATTAATTATCGTCACAAAATTTTATTTGTTAAGACTAAATGCTAAAGTATATTTGCTAAGATTTGTTAATTAATTGGTTACTCCTACTTTTATGCAATAACTACCGAGTCGCCCTCACTTCGCTCAGGTTCGTCCCTTCGTACGTTTTGACGCTTAGTATGAAATAGTTCTTTTTTTTTCAATTTTTTTTCGTGAATTTTTCCGATGTTTTAATAGTTATTCTGCTATTCGGGTTGAAGATAAATCCAACAAAACAATGATCATAAAAATAGGTTCAGCCGTTCTCGAGTTATAAGTGTTGTAACAAACCCAACTTAGAACTCGAAAGTAAGTCGATGTTTATGTATGAATACTTTGTATAGATAATGTTTATGAGGCGAAGATTGGCATAAGATATATTCCTAAGTTTTTATCGATGCAGTAAAATTTTCCATTATATATAAAAAAATTGTATTTTATAAATTATTGTATGTACAAAAAAATAAAATTTATTTTTACAAAATTATGAAAATTGTATACAACACCGTCAACCAATAAATATTATTCATACATAAGTAAGTATACGAAATGAGAGAGGTTAATAACCGGCATGAGTGTGCGTGGGCCGAATTTAAAACAAAGTTTATTTTGCAAATATATGAAAATGAATAAAACCAAACATTTATATTATGTTGAAGCGTATAATTATGTGTTCTAGCGGATGGTGGGTGGGCCTAAGGACATGAAGACGGAGTTAATGACGTCCACGAATGTTAGCGCCTCCAGGCGCCATCCCTGCTGTTCAAAATTAACAAATAACTTTATTTATCTTATTTATCAATAAATTACTATGTATATTTTTAAATGTATAGTATCTCTGGCCTATAAACTTTGTCTTGCATATAATTATGTGAATACGTTTTGATAAATATAAAAATACTAGCGACTTACCCTCGCTTCGCTCGTGTTCGTCCCTAAGTTAATTCTCTATATAAACTTTCATCCCCATTTTTACTCCCACAAGGGATGATTTCCGGAATAAACATATCCTAATTCGGTTCTGTAGTGTTTGATTTTATTCGTTACAAACATATAAAAATACAAAAAAAACGTGTGTACGCACGTAAGAAGTTAACTTCTTTCGCGTAACAACAACGTCACAACTCTCTGTTTGTAAAAGGAATGCAGCTAACTTCATCATGTCGCTTTTTGGCTGTCGATGTGCGCGCATATCGTAAAAATTTTAGTCTCATATTTTTTTCCAAACATGCCAAAAGAAGTATTAGTTCAAAAATACAAATCTTTCCTCTTTATAACATTAGTGTATTTAAACTATATATAAACTTACACTATAATTCTAATATAAGATCGATACGCATGCAATCTTTATGTAATGCAAAGTAAACGTAGAGTGATTTTTTTCACAATAACTATCTTAGATCGCTTATGTTTCTGAATATCTATAGCAAAATATATTCTGCTATACTCAGAAAAAAGTCGTTATCTACTCGTACCATAACTGTCATAACACTACAAGTTCTACAAAAATTGTTGGTGTGCAGAACAAATACAAACAACGCCATTAATGTTAACACATATAGGTACCTATACCATAATACTGACATAATTTGTCCTCAAACCATCTTATAACAATCTTATTTTGTTTGAATTTGCTATTACATCACCCATCGCCCATCATGTCAGATTCGTAACGGAATGGAAACAAGGACATAGTTTTGACAGGCGAGTGTTTGTTCAATTTATATGTGACCGGTGGAGGGTCCTCGAGTGCAGAGACGCGCCGGCGCCTTATAGTCACTGGGTCACTATGAAGAATCAATATTTTTTAGAACATTTCTAAAATAACGATTCATTTTGTAATGTTTATTTAAAAATCTAAATAATAAATTATAATAAACGTTAATATATTGTGTTTGCTATTCTTAACTTAATTAATGCGTAGATTGTGAAATCTAGCTCGTAATAAGTCATCGGTTCGGCTTCTTTAAATAATCCGGGAAGACGTCACGCAATTTAACCTTCCCACCTTGTTTACTTCTTGCCACATATATAGGATTAAAAATAGACCTTATTATATAGTAAAAAATGTATTTACCACCACTATGCTACTACTACTTAGCATAATAAATGTGAAATAAAAGAACAAGTTAAGCTTCCCGCTATACCTATACGAGAATAGATAGGTAAAATAAATGTATATATAAATATTTGCTATATTGCAGCAAACGTGTGATTTTCCGTAATATTACTTATTGATATAATAACTTGAGTTAGTATTTATTAAAAGCCTACTATATATGTATCTACATACCTACTACATAACACTAGCAGTCTGCATTGATATTTTTCGTTTCAGTTTGGGTTTAAAAAAAACAAATGCCTCTCTTCTGCGCCAATCTTGTTCACCACTTTAGGACTTAAATATAAAAATAAACCTTTCGTATCATTACCCGTGTCATTATACGACAACTCTGTCAAAAAATCAGCTTACTCGTGTATTTACCTAATCGTTTGACGAGGGCGATGAAAAACGTAACACTTATTATATTCGTGCCTATCTGTCCGTCCGTCTGTCCCACCCTACTTACCTCTAATCTATTTAATACGCAAAAAAGTTGTAATTTGGTACATAGGTATATAAAGAATTAACAGTAACAGACGTAACTGAATAAAGTCTAATTGTGAGGGTTAATTATCTTTGAGAATTAGGTATAAAAAAATCTTCATTTTCTTTATAATTATCATATCTATTATTATTTTCTATACATGTCTCATGTGATATATTTATTAAAATTGAATAGTTTAAGAAAAATGTACAAAAATTGAGCATTCCCCCTAAATTATCTACAAAAAAGTTAATTAATTAAAAATTAAAACAGTAGTTACGCTTGACTAAGTGTAATGTAAGTGTAATGTATCAATTCGATTACACGGTTTGATTTGTTTATTTATCACATAATTAGTTAATCTATAAAAAGCATATAGAAACAGGATAGGACACAAAGTCTAAATCTTTAATTTTCTTTAAAATCTACAATATACAGAATTATGTGAAGGATTCACACGAATCCGATATGTACTTTATCATTTTTTTCTACAATTTTTATATAAGTTGTTTTTTATTGTTTGTCTGTACATTTGTTACGATATAAAACGTACCTACCTATAGGTTAGTGTGCCAATAAACTAACGATTGTACCATATTAACGCGAAAGATATGATATAAATTTTTTATTTATTACAATACTTGCTTGCAGTTATACCTACGTCTGTACTAACAGTTATCATTTAATTTGATCAACGATGTTTATACTCTCATATAGGTAAATAACTTTAAACCACTGTAATGTTCACCATTTTCTGATTGTTCACCTAGTGCCAATACATTATTGTCAATGTTCTGAGATTAATCTGACAGGCAATAAGCACTGCACAGTAATTAGGAAGAATAGAAAGGCATTTAGTGTTAACAAAAGCGTGGTTTGATTCTCATAAAATTTCCAACATAATAAAATAAATTAACATCACTTGCTCATAAAATAATTCAACCTGTGTTCACATTAGGAGTCCTTTTAATATATGCCCAAAGGATTTTATTTATGATGTGTTAATTATATAGATATGTTGACTCATTAGACTTCTAGTGTTCATGCACAGAAGTATGCACAGAATTATAGGTAGGTACAATGGAATAAATCTCAAATGGATATTTTTAGAATATTATCTTGGATAAAAAATGTAATGTTACTTATTTTACCATTTATTTCTTTGTATTCACAAGTAAAAACCATGTAACTAATAGACAAAATTTATTACGATGCATTTGTGATGAGAAAAGTAATTTCGCCTTTTTAAACAGCTTTAATATTTCATTAGATATACTCGTATATTGTTATGGTATAAAATTACCTTAAGCCAATTGCAATGCTAGTTCTAAGCAGCAATCTTTTCATTTGTATATGTTATTCCATCACATAATAATTTGTTCTTAAAATAGAAAAAAATAATATCCCGTACATTTTCTTTTAAATAGAACCTCCGGCGATTAAAAATAAAATATATAGTGGCTCATCCACAATAGCACATACGACGTGCGAGATCGAAAAGGCTGGCAGTAAATAAACAGTTGATACTGACTACACATCATTACATCAAAAGATGAAACACCTCCGTTAGTGAATTCTCGACTTTGCCACCTTGCTATTAAGGTTAAAATTTAAAAACAAAACTTCTTTCTTATCGCAGTAGGTTAGTGGATGCAAGAGGAGTCGGGTCAAACGGTTAGCAAACATCCATTCGGATTCGTCTTGGTCGCCGTTTGTAGAAACATCGTGAAATGGTTACAAAGCTCTATACTTTCGACATTGTTAACTTGCTCAGTTCCGCTAAAAATCGTTGAGCTGTTTCTTTAAAATATCCTGCACGCTGAAGTAGTAGTGCAAAAATGACAAAGACATTACAAGTCAATAATTTTATAAGCGTCATAATGTTATTACTAGATGCAGGCTTTGTTTAAAAAGCAGGCTTTCTTTAAGTTATGGAACGTGGCGGGTATTATGGCTAGTAGGTATAAGCTATAAATGATTTTTGCCAGAATAATAAAAAACTATTATAAGGTAGCGGGATTTAATTAGCACTTCCTTTACTCTTGTTAAATTAAAAATGTACAGGTATTTTATCATTACGTACTTGTACGTACATATGTACGTTAGTAACAGCAACGAAGATGTGCCATTATAGTCCAATTTATTACCTACTACCTACTCTTGAATTCTTTAATTCGCTATGCCTTATTAGTTAATTAATATAATAAAATAACATTGTAATTTATTCCAAATAAAATGATTACAACAACTGCTATATTACTCTTAACTCGGAAGCTTCTTCGGAAACCCAAAAATAATCGCCCATCAATCATCTGTCCGAATATGTGAAAAAAACGCTTTGTCGGAACAAAACCGCCGTAATTGTTGCTTAAAAAACAAAGGTGGAAATTTATAACGAGACGAAATTCCAAAATCATGCTGTTTAGTGCGAAATTATATAGTTTTAAGTGTTTTAAACGCACGTTTAGGTGATTTGTAGGTCTGTAATGGTACAATATTACGCAGTGGCGTGCTCTGGGACGGGCGAGTGCGCAATCAGCGAGCAAAAAATAAGCTTAATTTCATACCTGTTTACCTTTAATTTTATAATGATATGGAACAATTTTTACACGCGTTTCTCGGCTTTTAATTATATTATGTGCGACAGCACGAAGACATCTCATTCGTTTTTCACGCATCTTGTTAAAAAAATAATTGATAAGATTTATGTAATTGAGTAGGGATGTAATTGAATGTAATGAATATATTACATATATGATAGTTAATTTAATATAGCGTGTTTATCACTCTTTATTATATAAATCAGTAGGTACTAATACCAGTTTAACATGCTCTCCTACTACATTTGTATATGAAACGTTTTAAAGTGTTTTTGCGTAATATACCACTGGAGAATAGGACATCAATAATCAACTCAACTGATTCGCATCTTTACATATGTATATATTATAAAGAGGCAGAGTTTGTTTGCTTGTTTGAACGCGCTAATCTCAGGAACTACTTATCCGATTTAAAAATTCTTTTTGCATTAGATATCCCGTTTATTATCTGGAAAAATGTATGGTTCCCGTGGGATAGATTTGTTTTTATCTATGTACGAACCCGAAGCGAAGCGAAGGTGAGTCGCTAGTTTATAATAATACTCAGAACTCACCCTCGTTACATTCAGGTACGTTTATTTGCTTAGTATTCTTGCTATATTAGCTGCCTAATAGTAGTCTATGTGTTACTCCAACTCCTAGTCTATTTGTGTACTAAACATGCAAATCCTTCCAGCCGTTTTAGCGTGAAGAAATAACAAATATACACACAAGCATGCGCACACACACACACACACACATGCGCACACACACACTGATACATATGTAAACATTTGTATTTATAATAGAAGTCCGATTACCTAAGCAATAACAATTTACTTATATACATACATATGTATATTTGTGTATTGAGATTTACTGTAGATATGTTTATTTACTTCGTGACGGACGGACTGAAGTCCAGCACCCAGTTGACGTCATATTGTGGGTGCCGACACGTCGCCTCGCCGTCACGCTCCACAAACAGCGAGGTTACCGCAGCCTTGACGTCGCCTCACATTGCGCACCGGCACAGAACAAACTTTTTCAACTTAATAGGTACTTAGTACCAGCGATCAGGTGCAAATTAGGTCGATGCGTCTTCCGTACTTTATTTTATATTACAGAGGTACATGTTTAGTGAACATTTAAAAGGTAAATGGAAATTACATATTTGAATAAAAAATGATATTGCAAAAAGTATTATATCCAATTACATATTATACTGATTTATTTTATTTAGTCTTTTCTATTTTTTAAGACGAATGTTATGTGATAATGATTGTAAAAATGCTTTTGATTGATGATCTTAAATTCTATCAGTGCGTGTGATGATGTGAATTAATAATGATGGCAATTAAATAAATGCAATTTTCACTAACTTTGCATAACATTATCAATTTAGGAATGTTCAATCTATACATATAAAAAAAGTGTAAGTGATCGCTGTCTGTACATGGAAAATATTTAGAAAAACTATTATTGGGGGTCTTTACTCACCCAAAACAATAACTTTTGTAATTTTTGACTGTTTGTCTGTGCGTTTGTGCTCGCTAATTTCAGAAACGGCTTAGCCAATTTGGGGGCGGTTTTCATTAATGTATTGTGGTAAGCATTTAGCAAGTATTGCTTCATTTCAATCGTTTCATAAATAAAAAAGTTATGTCAATTTAAAGAAAAGATGTATAAAATAAATACCAAATCAACCCCTACATCGACTTTGAACTTAAAATATTTTGATTAAATTCCAAAACTAATATCTTAACAATCTTTCTGAAATTAATATTAATAAGAATATGATAGAATAGAGAATATAATATTATTTTATAAAATTTTCAATTTTCATTGCTCATCTTCCTTTTTAAATTAAAACAAGTAAAAGCTAGTTGTTATTGAACAGTATCAATCTATTAATATTATAAATGTGAAAGTTTGCTAGTATGGATGTTTGTTACTCTTAAACACCACAACGGCTATACAGATTTAGATGAAGTTTAGCACAGAGATAGACTATAGTCTGAAATAACACATGAGCTACTTTTTATCCCGGAAAAATGTACGGTTCCCGTGGGATATGTTTGTTTTTGTTTTCCTAAAGGCGAACCCGGCGAAGCGAGGGTGAGCTGCTAGTATCCTATAAAAACTTATAACATATTAAATATCTTTATCACTTTGTTTGTATATTTTATTTTTCACATGTAAAAAAATATTTTAAAACAAATTTTTCCTAAAACTATACAAATAGCCACAAAAAATAACCGTTTAAATTATTGCCTAGAATAAAGTAAGATGTAACGTCGCCACCACCCTGACTTTCAGGTAGCATCTAAAACAATAGAGAAGCATTTTTCTTAAGTACGATAAATGCAGATGAACTTATACCGTCACCATCCCCGGGTAGGCATAGCGAATTGCTTGTAAGACAATGGTTCGAAAACCCCATAAAACTTAGGCCATAAAACTCTGTCCAAAATATTTACGGCGCGTGACAAATACCCATATCTTTGTCTTTAAGATGTCTCGCCAATTCGTCGTAGTTAATCTCAGACGTCGCGAACATCTGAATTTTTTCCTGAATACAAGTTCTTAATTATTAAAAATATGTGTATGAGTTAATACGTACATTAGACAGTCTCTCAGATAAAGACTCACCCTCGCTTTGTTTCGGATTCGTCTCTAGACAAAAACAAATCTATGCCACGGGAACCGTACATTTTTTCGGAATAAAAAGTAACCTATGTGTTATTTCAGACTATAATCTATCTCTGTGCCAAATTTCATCCAGATCTGTTGAGCCGTTCTCGCTTGAAAGTGTAACAAACATCCGTCCATCCATCCTCACAAACTTTTACATTTATGATATTAGTATGTATAGACAAAATACTTAAGGGTACATACATAATATATGATATGATAAATCTGTGATAATATAATCGCTTATGTTTAAAAAAGGTGACAATATATTTGTCAATATTAGTACCTAATGATGTGTGATTTGACGCATTCCCAAAAAAAAAATCTGATCTGAGACAATGAACTTAATTTTATAGACATTCGAGATAAGGTGGGTAAATTTGCAAAATCATATCCTGATTTCACTAAAATTGACTTATCTATATCATTTTATTTAATTAGATATTTAGAATTTAGTCTTTCTAATTTTGTAATTACAATATCTATTATCCATACGTGAAAGTTTGGGTTATAAATACTTATATCCATGGATAAGAAATAGTAAAAGGCGATAGCACGTGCCAGCGCACAAAACATTTATGATATTAAGAGCGGTCTTACATTGCCGTGGGCGATCGAACAGAACAAAAAAGTTGTCGTTTTACTTCGAATCGTTAGTTATAAAGTCTCGGTTGGCCGATGGCTGTGAAAGTTCACACAACAATTTAAAATTTTATCACCTAGCCACCGATGGCAGACTCTCATTAAGTCAGGCGACGATATAATGCTAATTGTTTTACTGATATGACGAATTATTGAAAAAATTATAGCAAGTCGCATACATACGCGTACCGTGCCGTCTCTTCTCCGTTGATACGTACTTTCTAATTGTCTGTAGATATATATTCTTTTGTCTATTATAATAAACATCATGTTTTACTTAATAAATTTAGTTAATCTACATACCTATTATCACATCTTAGTATATAAAACCCGTATATTTTTTTGACAATATTAAAAATTGTCTTTATCCTGACTTCTTAGCTAAAATAACTTTTTGCAATAGATATTTTGTTTGGAACTGGCAAAATTTAATTTTCTCAATATTAATATTATAAAACTGAAGTTTGTTTCTTTGTTTGTTTGTTTGGTTGAACGCTCTAATCTCAGAAACTACTAATCCGATTTGAAAAATTCTTTTTGCATTAGATAGCCCGTTAACTGAGGAAGGTTCTATAGCCTTAAATTTATAGCCATAATATTTAGCAAAAATAAACGATTCCCGTGGGGTAAATTTGTTTTTGTCACGAACCCGAAGCGAAGCGAGGGTGAGACGCTAGTTTACTTAATATAGGTGAAATGTGAAAAAAAAGTAAGTACTAGGTGAGGCAACATCTTAAAAAAGAGTACGTGAAGATCAGACAATTTTCATGTACCCGTAAAGCAATTAAAATAAATCATTATGTCACTCGCCTGTAATTTAACTATTTTGTGATAAAACCAAATATTTCGTAAGTAGTAATTTTCCATTTACATGGAAAAAACGACCTCCATCTCGAATGTCATTTGCACGGCGTGCCGTTTAAAAAGCAATTATTTCAATATCAGGCCCGCGCCGGCACCCAACAGCAAAAAGCGGTCCGAGCACGCGCGCCGTGACTGGCTCAAGAAAGTTTGGAGACGTTGTACTAGAAGGACACTCTGCTGCCATTCAATACTCTTATGTTAGTTAATACTGTTAAAATGCATGTTAGGTTAAAGTAACTGATACAACAAACTGTTACAGCTCAGTTTAACTTAAACTGACCTGTAACTAATCTTGTAAAATAGAAATTTTGTTCCTGAAATTATAGACAGTGAAAACAGAAAGCCAATGTTAGTAAGAATCTATAAATCTGTTTATATTTATAATATGTATGTATTTAAAGTTATATATCAACTATCTGGTATCCATAATACAAGCCTCGTAGCTTACCATGGAACTAGATCTGTGTATTAATGTCCCAACATAAAAAAAACATCGGTAAATTCATCTTTATGAATTTTACTTACAAAATATAGTTATTAGGTATTTTGTTCGGCGAAAAAAGTTAGTATATCGTATTTTATTTTATCCTATAGTTATTATGTCTTAAAATATAATACCAATATAAAAAACTGTAGTCGATCATCAATTCTTTTTTGACATTATCCATACATTCACTTATAAAAACATTACAAGCGTCTTCCCTTTTTTTTTTTTTTTTTTTTTTTTTTTTTTTATAGTTGGGGAATGCATTTACGCATACCACCTGTACCCCCAGGTGGTTATGTGGGGCTCACCGACTAGAAGAGCCGGTACTACCCACTAAACCCCAACTTTCCCCTCCCCTCCGCCTTAGTGGGGCGCCGCGGGATCGCTTACGCATAACTACCGCGACGCCCCGGCGGCAGGCCTTACGGCCACCTAACCAATGGGGCTGCTCCATAGTCCACTCTGCTAAATCAGAGAAGTACCCGGAGCAGCCCCATTAAACCTCCCCGCCCACCGAAGTGGGCACCCCTCAATCGGCTGCAGAGGACAGGGAGAGCGGCAACGACACACCGACACTCCTCTTCCCCTGCAGCCCCACCGCGTCTGCCATCTAAGACGGTGGCAGCCCCGTCAAGGCCGCGGGGGGCAGGGAGAACGGCGCACCGAAATACCGGCACTCCTCTCCCACCGCGGCCTTCCCCTCTACCGGTTACGGGCCTGTTTTCACAGTCCCGCAACCGGTCCCCACCCTCCGGTCGCGAGACCGCCGAAGAGGCCCCGCTCCCGGTGGCCGCAACTCCGGAAGCCGAAGCCTCAACGGAGAGCAGCCCCGTCCTGCTTTGGTCCGCGCCGGATTTCTCCGGTACCACCCGCCCTGCACAAAGCGGGTGGCGTTCCCCGATCCGCCACCTGGGGACGCGCCCGGTAGGAGTTGGCTCTCCCCCGGGACAAGCGTCTTCCCTGCTGCTTGATTCAAAATAAAGAATCTTCGTTTCAACTCTTTTTGTTCCTTTCTGTCTGTAGCTTCATAGTAAAAAGTTAGACTATTCGACTACAATTTTCACTATTTTGTTATTTAAAACAAAACATCTAAGTAACGCTTCACTTCAAATACTCATATTGTAAACTTTAATGTTAAGTTAAAATGTAATCTTAGATAAAAAAAAATATTTAAAAAAATTTAAATAGTTTAATTTACACATAAAACAAGCAAAGTATCTTTTACTAGCCCAGTTAAATATTTAGCAGTTGTATAAATTACAATGTAGCGTAAGTTGCATAGTGTGTAGCAATTTCCATGGGAAAGCATGGCGAATTACACGAAAGCTAGTCTCAATATTTACTAGTAAACCTTTAACACCGTTATAGAATCTGTAAATAAGTAAATATTTATAGATCCAGTGACAGACAAAGGCTTGGTTCCTCGACCACTGGTTTTCCACTCTGTTGCTTGTATTGAATAATAAAGATAAGGCTTCCGCAAATCAATTAGGTTTTTATTGGAAAAACAACTAAGCCACAAGGTTTGCTAATACAACTTTCATTTTTTATACAATTCAAGTCTCATATTTTTTATATTAACTCATATTTCTTTATAGTATATAGCGTCACTCAATATCTTACCAAATAAATACGTACTAAGCGATTTAATAGTCTTATACCTCAAATATGTATATACAAGTTTAAATAATGGAAAAAAACGCAGAATCTAATTCTTAGATATCTCTTTACAAAAAAGTTCCCTTCCATCAAATATTTTCTTTGAAAATTTTTGTAAACTTATTTCACTTGGTCAAAGGAAAGCTTCAAATGCTCCGTGTTTTAATCAAAAAATCCTTTTCAATTATTGGTTTATACCTTTGTAACAAGCATTTTTTACAATTATTATTTATTACTATATACTTGTTAAACATAAAATTAGTTGCTACAAGAACTAGGTATAGAAATAAGTGTGAAGTCGATAATTCAGCCCTCTTTTTGTTAAGTGACAAACATTTGTGAGTGTCACTCGAATGACAATGCAGGCGTGGAGTGCGCCGAAGCCTCTACTATGAAACTTTCTACTATTCAAGTACTTGTAACCACCATTAGAAACAAAAACATTATTGTTAGGACATAATTGACTTAAATTACTATAATTATAAAAATAATATAAGAATAAAATTATCAATCACCCTTCATTGCTCGGTAACCACAAATACCCTTGGCACCGATAGTTGACGGAATCACGTCGTGAAAATGGTCTAGTTACGATTTAGTTTATGCTAAACTCAATGCTTTCATATGTAATTAATATTTTTATTATAAAAAAAAGAAGTTTTTTGCTTTATGTTTACAATAAACTATTATTTGATTTGTATTCAAAAAAATATTTTTAACACTAACATAGGCTTTAAGTGAATTATGACTTAAGTATGCCTTGTCAATTCCAAGCAGTTAGTTATACTTGAGCTCTTAGAAAGAAATTAAATACCAGAGGAATATGGAATATAAAAAGAAAGTTAGTTAGAATAATTTATTTACACTAGAAAATAATTTATTTAACATTCAATAAAATTAACTTTCATTTTAAAACCGAGAGAACTACTACATAAATCATATACACAACCAGTTACAGAAAGCCTTCAATCTAAAGACGTATAGTGAAGAGCCATAACGTCTGTGAAGAGTACCTAATCTTGGTTAGGTTATCAATACATCATAACTATAATGGTTTTAAAAACACATTTTATTTTTTAGCTATAATTAGTAGTTACCTATATGATATGTACATTCAAATTCTTCAAATCCCATACAAAACACAATTTCATTATGTTATAAATAATTTAATATGTTTTGTCTTATTTTTATTATTTTATTATTTTTAAATTATAACTCTTGCTTATTGTCGTAACTGGCAACTAATGGTAGGGCCGAGGAGGCTGAGCTAACGGGAGATCGCAAGTGTGTCGCCCGCCAATCATTGCAGACAGCTAAGTTGTAAATTAAGGCTAGCTGGCATACTCGTTAAGAAAATCTTGAGACAGACTTGTAGGCGAAGGCCTATTATATGTGCAAGGTTGATGTCGCTTTACTAAATTATTCAATAATCAACTAGAAAACAGTTTTTCTGACGACTGTCGTATAACATTCAAGTCAGATGAGCACCAAACAAACTAGATCGCAGGTTCGAATCCTGTACTATGTGAATGAGTTGTAGTCACTGAATTTTATTAATCTAGCAGACCCGGTATACCGAAGTTGTTCTGCCACAGATCTCGATTGGATAGTAAAAATAAAAGGTCATCAAAATGTCCAAGTTGTTTAGGAAGAGAAGAATTACGAACACACGCACATCGGAATGTTATGTATATAAATGTATTGTAGATGTACATATGTGACGTTATATATACAATAAAATGAAAATGATTTGCTTATAATATACAATAATAACCTAGTTCTCTTATATATAATTAAGACGACTTAACTAGCGACTCACCCTCGCTTGGCTCGGATTCGTCCCTACAATAGTCTCTAGAATAAACTATATATTATATGATATATAGCTTATATTTTGATCAATAGCCTTCCTCAATAAATGGGCTATCTAATGCAAAAAGATTTTATCAAATCAGATCAGTAGTTCCTGAGATTAACGCATTCAAACAAACAAACTCTGCCTCTTTATAATATTAAGTATAGATGCTACTGCTGGCTAAATAAATCTTAATATAGTGACTTTTAAACTATTGTTGGAGATGATAAGGCAACAGATTGTCTACAAATAAAATAGGAACAAACAATCTACACAATAACTGTTCTATTTCTTGCACTTGGTTAGTACGTAAGTAGAAAACTCAATATTTAATAAAGAAATTGACAAATTAATAAAGAAATTAACTATTTCAATGTCAATGTTCTTTGTTCTGTGGCTTATAGGCGTGCCATTTGGGCACAATTCACTTCGCCGAATTAAGAGTTTCAAAAAAATTCACACAGAAATGTCATGTTTTAACATGAACTTTACTAGATGATCTTCTAAAACTTTATATCTAGTCCGCAGGACATCACACAAAGCGCAAGGCTCTAATTCAGCTCAACTTCAGACATCTAAAAATACATTTTACGCTTTATATTTTCCTAATGTCCATCTTTACGTGGTAAATGTGTTCTCTGCTGTCATCGAGCGCGTCCGACTTGTAAATTATGTTCTCTAGAAAGTACGTTGACATCGCTTATGCGTTCTAGATTTAATTCTTTAAATAATATTTATGGTTGTACATTTGCATGTCGTACATGACAAATTTTAACGAGCTTTTACATGAACTATTGGTTAGAGTTAAGATGACTAGAAGATTGGTGAGGTCAATAGGTAAATGTACTTCACTTTCATGTTATTTAAAGACCAGGCAATAACATAAACAATTTGTTTAAGTAAAAATTATAAAGTATTCAGTCTTCTTTTATTTTTTATTTTAATTTAAGTCTTATTCTTATTTCGTCTTCTTTTATTTTTTATTTTAATTTAAGTATACATAATGATGATTATTGTATATTTAGTATAAAAATTCAACGAGCTCATTTTAATTAACTAGCTGTAAATAAATGTGTAATCAAATCATTAGTAAAACATGAAGTATCTAATAATTTCTAAAGAAATATCCAAATTAAAAAGGGGCTCGCGATGAACACGCATAACAAAACTGACGACAGGGAGAGAAACAAAGTGTATATTTAAATGTATATATCGCACTTGTTAACAACGACAAATTTCTTATTGAAAAAGAAATTATAATTTATGTACATAGGTATAATAAATCATTCTTATCCCTTCAAAATAAGTAGGTACGTACTTATTTGCTTACTGGTCCTATCATCTAAGTTATGATAAGCCTTATCGTAAAAAGTCTTAATATTATATAAAACTAGAAACTTAATATCACTTCACTCGGGTGAGTCCTAAAGTACCTTTTTATTCGTAATCTACACTAATGTTATAAAGAGGTATAGTTTGTGAGTTTGTGGCGTTGTAGGGGATAATATCTGGATCTACTGAACCGATTTAGATGAAATTTGGTAAGAAGATAGTTTAAAACCCTTGGAAGGACATAGGATATTTTTTATGTCGGAAATCATCCCTTAAAGGGGTGAAAATGGGGATGAAAGTTTGAATTGGGAAGCAAGCTAGGGACGAACCCGAGCGAAGTGAGGGTGAGTCGTTAGTATTATATACAGGTAGCGCTACCTTATATTTAATGTTATTCCTTAAGTAATATAGTAATGATTTAATCCAGGTCATAATCTATACTTTTTTTTTAAATTTCATCCAAATCGGTTAAGCTGTTTCAACGGAAAAAAGTAACAACCATACATACATATACGACCCTAACTTATAATAGCAGTATAATATTCTTGCTGATAGTAAATCATCAACTAAAATACAATTAGTGAAGTTTTAGTATATCGCAATTAAAACTGTAGAAACTGAATACTACGATCTTAATAGGTGACATAAGGAAAATCTGTATATACCTCAATAAAACCCTTATGCATACACACGCTGTCAACCACGGAAGAGAAAACGTCAGAGACGTCGAACGCATCAAATATGATAAATGTAAGCGTAGACTCTAAACCACTGATCATAGATAGTAACTATACTAGATATAAAAATCTTACTTTGTTTGAATATAAATCAAACTTGAACTATTCTTAATAAAGGAATTGGTGTATATAAATAGTTCAATAAAATATAAAAAACAACTGTACGTTAATATTAACACCGTATTTTAAAGTTTATTTTATAGATAATATTTTTTTATTTTCTATTTTAACTATAATATTTGCTACAGATGGTACAAATATAATATATAAAAAATAAAAAAAAAAAATAAAATTAATAATTTTCCTAATACAAAATGTGTTTCGTTGCCTAATCTAGCGTGAGTTGATCAGCGACGTGCCAATCAAACGCGCCCAATGCAGGTCTGACGTGAGGTTAGCTTGCCGATTCCTTAATTGCCTGACGTTTTGGTGTCACATTCCTAAGCATGCTACTTAAACGACCAAAGTAGCGCAAGTAGACGTGTTATTGCCAAACTGTAGGTGCCAAATCTTACAATCTATTTGATTATAATATGCAATGTACATGTCGAATCTGGAGAATAATACACATGTTGATATTACTACACGATATGAAGTATACATTTTTACTTTAGCTAAAGATGTGTAAACTGCTAGTTTTAGTCCACGACTCCGCTTACATAGTAGATAAGTCGATAAAAGTAGTAAGTAAGTCGTTAATGCGAGAAAAAGCTACAAACAACTTTAGTCACTGACAAGGTTTCCTATTCATAATATTATTTATTATTATTATATGAATGATACAATAAAATTATATTGTTTGAAATTAATCAGCCAAATTATCTATTATTATGTACATAAAAAATATTAAGCTATAATTCAAGGCTCATTGAGATCACATTACCTAAATCTAAATGTTTATTTTTAAGCTGCGATGGGTAGTGTTAAAGAGGGTTCACGAATAAATAACGTCAAAATCTATAAAACGTGCTTCAAAACAAAATTATTTTGAAAAGGGGTATCTCATTCACACATTAGTGATGCTACTCGCCGCGTCCGACGGTAATTATTAAAAAGTTACGTCCTGATTCTGGCCACCTTCATTATTTTTTTTATTTTTTTGTCATTTAAATTTGGTGCGTCGTGAGTCTTAAGTAGTATTTATGCGATCCCCAGCAGCGCGGAGGCGGTTGGCCAAGGAACTTTGGAGCAATTGGAAACGTAAATTTGTTATTAATTTAAGGGTAAGTGCAACTTAAAAAATATTAAACGTTTCAAGTCTTAGTGGTATTTAATTCCATTATTTATTTTACATCTATTATTGGTAGTGGTCTTAAAATAAAATATTTTTCTTATATAATAATCGCATTGATGCTAACTTGACAATTTTAAGTTTGGTATAGTTCAGGTATTTTAGAGGATTTTTTAATGAAAATATTCTCTGCGAGTTGAATCATGACAATTTATTTTTGTTTCCTTTTAAATGTTATTTGCCAGTCATACCTAATGATAAATTAACCTAAGCTCAGCATAAATCACGAATAGCAACTAACTTAAACCCGTAGTGTGTTATATCTGCATTATTTTGTGCCTTTATAACATTAAATATAATAAGACCAATCTCACTGCAATATAAATCCTTCTTGGACACTTGGAGCGGATCGCCAAAGCTAATTCTGTTGTGATTAATGCTCCTTGCACATTTCCACTCTAGCTTGAACATGCAAATTTTCTTTACAGTCAAATAATATTGCTACCAACGATTGAAACTTAATACAAAACAATAAGACACAAAATAATGCAATTGAATAATTTCTAACAGCAAATAATATGGTCATTCATATTACGTGCGATTTAAAAGTAACTCGCTACTGCTGGTTCGCGTTTCTCACGCAACTACCTACTAACAATTAAATAATCCTACATGTTATATGATTAAAACACTGATTGGTGACGATTATGCTTGAAGGACCTTCTTACTAATCATATTTGAGTATATTTAACGTCCCTTGCTTTTTAGTAATGAAATTTACTTTTTATCCCTCTACAGCACAATTAGATATTTATTTAATATATTTGAGACATTAAAAGCAAGCAAATTTAGAATTTAGTGCAGGCGACCCTATGGATTTTAATTTTACTTACTTAGGATTGTAAACCAATCTCAAACTACTAACAATTCAATAACAGGTTTAATAACATAAGAACAATACCTTAAAATAATTACAGTGTTGCTTTAATATTAATGGCTTTTGAATATTAATTACAGCGTCTGTACCGTGATAGCTATACGTAATCGGTTACAGGGACCGATGTCGATTGTCGAATCGATTATTATGTAATCAATCACTCAATCTCGATTCATATCAACGCATTACTAATCGATTAGAAAAAGTATCGTAAAAGTCATATATTTGAACAAATTACTTAAAATCAAAAGGGAAATTGGTGGCCTAATGTCCGATTTGCATGACAAGCGGTTACCTTTGCCTAATTTATTTTATTTCCCTTTTTACTCCTTGTGTTGGGCGGTGTGAGTTTAACTGTTATCCGTCAGCACGCGTCAGGATGTGGACGGTAATCGCCGAAGTAATTATTGGAAGCAAATGACTTATTTTTTGTCTAGTGACCCAGTTCTCACGGTTATTTTTGTTTATAACGTTCATAAAACAGTTTTGATTTTTATTTTATATATCTACCAACATAAACATAAACAGCACTTTGAGCTAGAAATAACTAGTTTTAATTGCTTTTATTTCGAAATTTTATATAGTACAGTAGATAATTAATTATCTTAAAAAATATATTATATTATAAAATTATTATATTAAGTTTTATAGATTGATACAGAATTATTGTAATTTTAGGTTTGAAAATAAATTGTAATATATTAGCTACAAATATTACATTAAATTATGTACGTATTATATAAAATATTACCTATGTATGATTATTACAAAGAGGAATTGGTACATTTATATGATCTTAATGTAATAAGAATTTAATAAAATCGGAATGTATAGTACCTTTCCTACCAGGCTATTTCGCTTTTCGCTAGATTGGTCAGCAAGTCCTTAAACTTTTAACTTACTCTCCCTTAACGGTGTTATATATTTATCTCGGGTCCTCTTCGTCACCCCTTCCATTCATTTTCTCTTCATCATCCATCACCACCCGCAAAACGTAACTTAACTTTCCATACACTTAGACGACACGTTTGGCTCAGTTTATAGTGACCCTACTTGTTGTGCGAGCGGTCGCGGGTTAGAGTCCCGCTGGGGGCATTCATTTGTGTGATGAGCACGAATGCTTGTATTCCAGTCAAGGGTATTTATGTTTATAATATGTATGTATTTAAAGTTACATATGTGTAAAAGCCTCGTAGCTTACCATGGAACTAGATGGTGCTATGTATTAATGTCCCAACATATTTATTTATTTATTTAATTTTATACAATATAGGTAAACTATTTAAAAAATTTGCTTGTCCTAACAATTATAAAACCTAATATTATAAAAAGTACAAAAAAATAAAAAAAAATACTTTAATATTTTCCTTTTTAAGAATACCTCATACATTTAGACAACTAAATACTTATCAAGAGCTTTTGACTAAATCAGAAATCAATAACATATTTTATCAATCAATTTACCTTATGGTCTAAGAGCCGGAGACACCACGACCTTCACCGATCTGTTAACGAGATGAAACAATTTTTTTATTAAGTTTCAAGAATAGATAAATACGCCTGAAATAGCGTGGCTATCGAAATTCTGACCAGACTAATTTTTAAATTAATGAATTAAAATTTTATTTTATTTTTTGTTTTTCATCCTTCTGTTTTCTAACCGATAGTAAATACCTAATATAAAGAATATACCTAGGTGGCCTTGCCTACTCATTTCTTGACCACACTACCTGGCAAGCGGGTATAAACAGATAAGTTACTTTAGGTAACTTCACAGTTACTATAAAGTGTATTATTTACTATCGGTTAGAACAAAATTCGGCTGGATAACAGGATGGTGGAAAAAAAGATTAATTAATTTTAAAATAGCATGGTCAGGATTTCGAAATGCAAGCTATTTAAGGCTTATTTATCTATTATTGAAACCTTATAAAAATATGTTTCATCTGGTTAACAGATCGGTGAAGGTTGTGGTATATCCGGCTCTCCGGCTATTATTAATTATTAATATGAATAAAAATAAGTTTTTAGTAACTCTCTACTGAGAAAGTTATGTTTATTTCTTTCTTTTGTTAATTTATACGTTTGCAAAACTTTAAAAAAGTAATACATATATGTAATTATATATATTAAACGATTATTTTTTTAAATATATATCAATTTTTTTATAATATCTTTCTAACAAAGATATAATATGTATATCCAAATAAATTTCAAAACGTTGCTTACTCTTAAAAGATGTCAACTTCTAAAATATCATCATGACCAGAGGATTCCAAAATGGGATGCAACTATTTTTGTAATAACTATAATAAGTCACTTATTGTATTACTTGTCTGCTTAATTTTATTATTAATATAATATTCATTCATACATAACGGTAATTTATATTTAAAGAGTTAGGCCAATTTTGAAATAAATCGAAAATAATATTGTCGAAACTAAAATTTCATATAGCACGTATAGTAAAACAACGACTACACGTAGCAAAATAAAGGTTATTTTCGTTTATTTCTAATACCGATGATTAGATTGCAAACAATTTGCTGAACAATAAAGGAATCGACTACCTGGCAGTACCTTCGTAGAATGCAGTAATAGTGAGCGCGGTAATCCTCTTCTAGGAAATGGCGATCGCAAAAGATAAATTTATAAATTTTAACTATGTCTAGGGTTGACTCTTAAGGCATAATTGCAAAACAGTAACTAGTTATATCTTTACATATATATAATATATATTTACTATTTCTATATGGACATGAGCTTTACATAGACAGCAACAAAGCATAGTGAAAAAGTAATCTACGATTCCAAATCTTAAAATTATTTTAAATTATTGCCTTTGCTATTTAAACTGTATGAAATATAACAAATTAAAACAATGTTGCCCTTACATATATTAAAACATCTATAATTGCGTTAGACAGCACAGCCCTATTACACCTGGATAAAATGCGATCACTAATCATCGTCGGGCGTCACAAAGTCTGCCGAAAGCTGAAGCCCGGAAGGATTATCTTTTTTGTGGATTACCCACAAAATATTACCTGAGTGGGGATCACTTCATGAAATGTTTGCTGTTTATCAGCGTAATATATGTCTATGTAAAAGAATAAGAACAAGATTTGGAAATGCAATTATTTTAATACATTCGCCGAATCAGAAAAATACGATTATATTTATGTCCTTGATTAAATTGTTTTCTCTTATATATTTTTTAACTAATCATGATTTTTTTTAATATCTTACATATACAAATGTACATATTAATATGTATGTGGAATGCCTATCTATTAAAATAATTCAGGTAGGTATATTCATAGCTATGACTAAAACAAAACAGCCAATTTTAGATGTACTAAGTAAATTAAATATCTTGTTAAAATAGCTACAAAAAACATATATATATATATATTGCTACAATATAAATTTAGCTTTTGCCCTTGAAGTTAGCAGCGACAGCAAAACGGCTGATTCAACAAACAATTAACAAATAATTTCGTATCTTAAACATAACATACTCGACGCAATAGCATTCTCTGTACACATATTTTTCAAAGATTCTAGGAATTAGGTTATATACCTTATATTTGAAAATGCAGAGTCTGAATAGGTATAAAAGTAATGGGTTTCTAATGATAGTACAAAAGGGGTCAGCTTTGTGACTATTTAGGCCCCGATCCTATAAAAATACCTTGAATATCTAAAGGTATGACAAGATAGCAACCAATTACCGTACTCGCGGTGTTTATCCGAGCTCACTCATCTTAGCGCTCAATTCACACCATCATCTCACAAGTGTCGGAGGATGGTCCTGTTGTTTTTTGGACTATACCTTAATTTAAGAGCGGAGACTAATAAATATAGTTATCAATAACAAAAATGTCAAATGTCGTATTTATTTCCTTACTAACATAACAAATAAGAAATTGCGTATATTGAATTTTACCTCCTTTCACAGCAATGAAGCGACAGAACGACGTGATTTTGCATGTAGATGTACCTACATGTTTATGGTTCGGGGTGTGTCTGCTTATCCTGGTACTTCACATACAATAATTTCCGTAAAATATTAGTATATTGCGAAAAGTTTGTAAAATGCCAATTCTATTTAAATATTTCTTTATTAAATCTCAAGATTTTTTATCCTACGAATGTCAAACTTCATTTGCGTATCAGTTGTGGATAACAAAATGTAAATAATGGTGACATGGGCATATCACTTACTTGTTTTGAGTTATTTTTAAACTTTATCGCTAAATCTTCTCACTTATACAAGAATAACACCAAGCTTGTCGTTTTGTTGGCTATCGGGCGATGTCGAACGTCGGCTTGCATCAAAGCCGTCGCCCCACGACCGCTGCGCCTGCGCCGGTGACTCGGCGTTTTGCGTCGAGTGCGCTGTAAAATTTTTCCTTGTGCCTTCGGGCTTAATCTTATGTTTTTTATTATAATCAAGAACTACAAAATAGAAATCATAACAATAATTTTTATACAGGCATAAAAAATGATTTGATTTAAGTCTTACTTTGTATTTATTTTAAATAATTTTCCTACAAATAATAATCGTATGTTTGCACATATTATATAGGTAAGTAAATTGTTTTTTTTACAAATTCTACATCATACATTTAGAAGATATAAAAACGATTCAAAAATAATAATTTAACTCGAAAAAAACATAGAAACGTTAAGTTAGTATAATATAAACTTTAAAGTTTTTCATTTCCCTGCGATTGCATTACTATCAATTAAACTGCATTCATTCCCTATCCACATACCTGGTCTCAATTACATCCGTCCGGATATCCCAAGATAATAATTGAGGACTTCCTACCGTTACGCCCAAACTTAATCTTATAAAAACCTATAATCCCGAAGAAAAGTTCTGAACGGGTTACTGGAGTGTTGGTTTCCGCTCCTTTTTTTGATGAGTACCTAGAAGAAATTATTACTGGATTCTTATGTTTTAATTTTAATACTAACTATGCCCTTCCTAATAATCGTAATTAATATTTCGAAATTAAATTACCATCTTACACTATCGCAGAATCCATATAGATATCCATTTTAAATCTTACATAATACAATTATTATTAGTGGAAACTCGTAAAGATGTTATATTATAAACATATAATACTTAGTATATAAATTGTAACAATAATTTATATGCTTTTAAGTCAGTAAGTGTAATATCCGCCATTTTGGTCCAAAGTATGCACGTGCAAACGGTGTAGACTTTCTAGTAATCTAACCCCGCCTTACGGTCTCACGCAAAAAACCGAAACTAAACACCGACGGGGGGTGTGCGAGCCGCTAGATGGAGGGGATAAGGCACGTATATAGAAAAGCTATGTATTTGCCTTTGTTAAATAAAAATAATTTTTATAATTAAAGCATCTGCTGACATTTAAATTGCAATTACAAGTTAGCCAGCCGTTGCAGATGTTAAGATTGAAAAACTAGATGAGAATTTAATATTTTTTTTTTAATAAATAGACTTATAACTCTATTTTTTATTCTTGTGGTAAATGTAGTAGTCAAAAATCAAAAAAATCTATGACGTGTCTTTAGCCTCCACCACGTTGATGTGTCATCAATTAGTCTACACTTCAAATATTTACCACATAATCAATACGCTAATAGTCTCCATATAATTGAAGAAAAAATATTCGCAACTATTGATACAACAATATCATGCTTATAAAACCTATCCAGTCTAGTCTGATCCCCGCGTGTGTACGACTCCCAACAAAAGTCTTCTACAGAAGGGTAAATGAACTAAAACGCTAAAGGTCTTGATAAAAAGGTTGAATTATAAAGAGCTATCGTGAATTGTACACTTGTAAACTTGCTTTGTTAAGCGGCGCCTGCTATTATGGACTGACAATACAACTTGTAAGAAATGTTTTTTAGAAATCCTCCATTCATGAAACTGTTAGATGCGTTTTGTGGCAAAAGTCTTGATAATAATGTAACCTGTTGTGATTCATGAATGAATTTATTAAATGGATGACAATACGTGTGTAGATTTTAGATACAGCTTGAAAAGAACCATAATTCGACCATTTTTACGCTTGTTTGCAAACACGTTACTCATAATATTTATACTAAACAAAGACTGTGTTTGGCACATAAAGTACAAAAGCTACTTATTACACCTATATTATTTTTACTTAATTTACTTCTACCATACTTAGTTCATAGTTGTTTTATGTTTGTATCATCTAAATCATATATAACTCAGTTATTTTCTAAGTTAACCTATATTGTTAAATAGATATAAATAGATATCTGCCTATTGTAAATCATATGTAAAGAAAAATTTAGGTTTCAGATATTTAAATGATAAGAGGTTTAATCGATCACATTAAGATGGTCACATCAATATTACCTATTAATGTAAAAGTTGGTTGTTGTGCGAGATGTTGTGTGAGATATGATGTAGAGAAGAAATAAACTAGCTTACTACTTTGTTTCTTCTCCACATCATATTTAACGGTTTTGAACGAAATTAATAATTACAAATTAATATTTCACTAATTTTATATTTAACATAAAAATTCAAATATACCAGTCAATATAAATATTTTAAGTAAAACAGCCTATATTATTTTTTTTATAATAAAAGATACCTTCATTGCTAAATAATAAAATATTACATGACATTTATAATTGAAAATGTTGTTATTCGTAACCTAACTCAGCAACTAAAAGCTATTTTAAGCAATAACATCGAAATTCTAGAAACTACTACTAAAATGAAACAAAATATTCGAGACGTCTACATAAATACGACACTTCACATACCCATAGCATGTACCAAGCTGTACATAATGCGTGTGCACGCATGCGCGGTAAGGAAGCTGCGCGTGAGATCCGCGCCGCAGCTGCGGCGGCCAGGTGTGCGCACCCCTCCCCGGCCCGCGGTACTCTCGCGCACGTTTGCTGTGATTTATATTATAGAAGCTTTGATTTTTACGATTATTATTTTACGTGTATGAATTCTCACAACAAAAAAAATTTAACACTACTTTTTTCGGACATTTAGAATACTGCACACCTATTGTTGCTACAAACTACAGACCTATTTTTGTTTCTTATACACTACCTAATTGTGTTTAAAGAAGGAAAAAGTAAGAATCAAAATAGAAAAAAGTATATTAATATGCTAGCCAGATGAATTTTTTATTATTGATATATCTTCACATCAGCAATGCAATCTGATTTGACCAGCCAATAATTACATAATATTTAAAATTCATTATCTCTTCATTTAAATTATATATAATATCAAATATATTATTAAAATAAACTAAAAATATTTCAGTAGGTACAAGAAATATAAGTTCCCGACTGTACCTCACTACCCTAACTAAATCTGTGAATGCTTGCGCAAACCCGCTTCCATGACATAAACAGTCCATCAAGTATGGTATTTATTCGGCTCACAGTGCATGTATAGTAACTTCGTACTTCATGTCTAAACCCTCATGGGGCTCCGGTCCCCGAGTAATTATCCTTCATGTTTTTATATCTGATTTTTAGTGTATTATTATTTACGGTTTTGGTCTCAACCATATTGATATTAAACAATTTAATCTAAAGAGATTTTGATACTGTTCACTTGATCGGGTAATATTAATGATTGAGAAATTCTATTAATATAAATGACAATGTATGTGTTTGCTGTTCCTTTACGTAATGACAGCACCACATAATAATAAAAAAAAATGAAATAAAAAAAACTGAATAATATAGGTAGGTAGGTAGTAGGTACCTATCTTATAAATATATCTAAATATTGTCTGTTTTCATTGAAAATATTTAAAATATTGAATATTTTTCAAAATAATAAATACACATAATCATAAACTATTATTGTTTAAGCTAAGATAAACTAGTAAAATCATAAATTTTTTATAGAAAATCTGTACCTGTACAGTATAAAAAACACGTATAAAACAGTTACAATACCGCACATGCACTGTAGTTTGAAAGGTTGTATACACAGAAAGCTCCACAAAGGATACGCATTAATTGCATTGCCATCTACACATCAAGAATGATATTTTCTAAAACGTTTTTACATCTACTGCCCTCGTTGTAGATAATGCGTTTAAATCGACCCAGTCTCATCAAACGGTGACAATAATCGCAGTAATCACTTTCTGCGTGATTTCGTGCCACCGAAACAAACAATAAGTTAAAGAAATTACTTTTTTTAACAGTTCTAGTACGTAATTTGATTTTCATATATATTTTTTAAATAATTAAATAAAATTGGAGTGTATTATGTGTATTTGTCATTTCACAGCCACCTTATATATCATATGGTTATTTCCAAGATATTAAAATTTATATAGGTATCTACTTATATATGTCATTAAAAGCATTCTTGTCTATTTGTTTATACGTAAGAATCTAAGGAACTCCTGAATTCATTTCAACTGGAAATTCGCTAGCGTATGGAGGATTCAAACGAAAATGACATAATTTATATTTTATTGGCGTATAACGTGAGCGGAGTTGCGGCCGAAACCTAGTGATCAATAGTTTATGCTGTCTATTTTTAATAATGTTTTTGCCTCTATAAGAATCCTAAGCTACAAAAACCTTTATAATCATTTTATTTCAAAATATCTTCTTTTTAGCTACGTCTATGACGACTTGGCCTGGACGATAATGAATCATTCAGGACTGCAATTTTATATACGTATCTTGTACATACAAAATATGAATAAAAGCATTAATATAGTAATTGCGAAAGTGTGGTAAGTAAGGAATTTCCTAATTCGATAAGCGATTAAGAACGTGCGAGTTGGCCACACACGCTCATATTTCTTTTCGAATATTAGCCTTTCCTCTCTTTACGATATTCAATTTAATAGTTACGATTTTTATGTAGTCAGAAAAAAACTTGCTACCTTATTTTATCCTATATCATGGTATCCTATGACATCATGTCACTTACCGTTTCTTTACGATATAATATAACAATATGTTAATAACGTTATACAAATTTTATAAAAAAAAAAAAAAAACGTGTGTGTACTTATGTACGCACGTAAGAAGTTAGACTTCTTTGGCGTAACAGAGCAAAAATAGCTCAAGATTTTATCCCGTATGTCACAACTCTCTGTTTGTAAAGGGAATGCAGCTAACTTCATTATGTTGGCATCGTAAAAATTTTACTGTCATAATTTTTTCCTAACATGCCAAAAGAAGTATAACTTTAATAACTAAAATTAAAACTATGATAGATTCTTAGTTAAAATATCATAATAAAAAAAAATGCAGAAGCTATATGTACAGATACGCACTATAAAAAGAATGAAAATTAGAGAACTTCAACAAACACTACGTTTATTCCGAAATATCGCAGCATATAAAGGTCTTAGAGAGTATAGCACATCGAGACGCGGGCGCACGGCGATTTGTCGCATTTCACGCCATAACAGCAGGTCACGGCGTGGGGTCACGTAGTAATGTCACGCGGACTTTCGACTAGACACGATAGTCCGCTAATATAGATCTTGGCCTATAAGATGCGTGAGAGTAAATAATAACAGCACTTTTACTTAGTCTTACTCTACAAAATAGAAAATTAAAATTTAGTAACATACTCCACAACCTATAGACTACTCCGTGTTCTCCTTTATCCATTCATCTGCTTGTCAAGGATATAATTGAAAAAATATTTATTTCACCCACTACCTTATATGTAACCTATTTGATTAGGCGACATACCAATACCAATTAGTTAATATACTAAATAATAGGAACCTGCCTATCTTGTGATTCTTGGAAATATTTTCCTTAACTTGTAAGTATGTATTACTAAAAAAAGGAAATGAAACTTTTGTTACTACTTCCATTCAAAGAAAATCACGTGTAAATGTTACCATTAAGGCAGTAAAAAAAATATACCAAAATCAAGTTTTTCAATGCTTAACACTAGAAAACCATTTAATTTTCAATTAAATTCAACCATTTGAATTACGTTCATCGCTGACACTAGTGACTATATTAGTTCAAATACATATAATTTAGATACTATACTAACAGTGTAAATCGAAAATATCCACTTGCAAACAGGCAGCGTGACTGTTGTACGATTTCTAGTACCTTTGAACTATTACCGCTATTTCAAAATAAACTGCTCTATTTATTTCACACAACTAAAAACATAAATCTACCAATAACCATATATACTAGCATCCGACCAACCTAGTGATTCCGTTTTCCACAGCTGAGTGAGAACGCGCCTGACTTCCTTCCGGAGCCGCGCCCGCGCAGCTTCCGCAACCACCAGACCGGCGCGATCAATGCCTAACATGTGAGTACGTGTTTTCAAATATTTCATATACGACATGATAATGGTATATATATATATATATATATATATATATATATATATATATATATATATATATATATGCTACCATATTTCATGAATACATAATTTAGAAACCTCAAAACAATTACACTATAGGTAGTAATGAGATTTGAGAGAATGTCTGATTACCAATGTGATAACAGCTTCTTTTTTTATTTTAATTATTCTATAACAATATTTTAACTCACCGTTAGTTTTTAGGTAATAAGTATGTCTTTTGAAACGTCAAAAACCCTTATTTCGAAAGAGTCCAAAAAATATTCCTAATAAAATAAGCGAAATTGAAGCTCGGACTATACTGGAACAATACTAATCGCTTTCGACATACATACATTGCTTCACAAAGGTTCAGGTTTACTTTATTATTATTAAAACTTTGATGATTTATATTATACTAGCAAAACCCGCGGTTTCGCTCGCGCTAAAACACAACAAAAAATCTTTAAAAAGGTAGGTTTCATACAAATTTTTATCCCTTATTTTATCGCCTTATGGGATGAATTTCAAAAAACGCTAAAACACGTATTTATTTAATTGTATTGAAGAGCATTAATACCAAGTTTCAAGAAATTCTGATCATAAATATTTTTTGGGCTGTGTTATAACGTGTATTCCCGTGGGAATGAGATGATCTCCCGCGGTAAAAAGTATCCTATATGTTGACCCGGATATCCAGCTATCACCATACCAAATTTCATCAAAATCCCTGCATTGGTTTTTCTGTGATGCGGTAACAGACAGACAGACAGACAGACAAAAATTCTAAAATCTATAGATTTGGTCTCTGTATCGATAATAAAGTCTATTTCAATAAGATTTTCCAAAAAATATTTAAGCTACAGATTCGACTCAGTTAGAATTTTAATATATGAACAGATAGCGAATATGTCAAATATTATGAGATGTCGGATGTTCGCCCATTAGCTAGTTCGTCTTGATACTTCCGACGTAAGGAAGACAATGTTCTGACGTCACTCACGTAATTCTAAATGACAATATATGAGCGTGTTCTTCCATTAGGTATAATTAAATAATCAATTGGGGATCCATAATATAAATAAAATCAAATGCAAAATTCTCGTAACTAACTGGATGAAATCACTAACTTATGACGACACAGAAAGACTTATAAATTATAATCACAATTAAATGCAAACACACATACACATACACCACACACATCACGCACACATATACAAACGTACACACAAACAATTTCTTCTACTTTTGATTATTCTATCTTTTAGCATTATAATCTACTAACTTCAGTAACTGTTAACTATTTGATCTTTATATTGTAAATCTAGAGGACGGTAACGGTGCTCGTAATACAGGTTTTCCTAGTACGAGCTCCTAAGCACTGTTTCTGGATAATTTTATATCATATCTTAAGCAAAACAGTTGTGTAAAGAGTATATTTTTGTAAACGATTATACAATTATAAATAAAAATACTAAGAATTAGACAAGGTTAAAATTGTACATTAAATTTGAAATGAAATTCTCTTTTCTGACTTTGTCGTGGATTTATTTTGATAGAAAGTGAGACAGGAGAAACTCTCCTATTACCATGATTCAATACCATCAATCAAATACCATCAATCAAAATTCAAGTATACACAACTGTTTATTGTTTATTTAAAATATCAAATATTAGCGTAAATCTAAGATAGTATTATTATAGATAGATATTTACAATATCAGTTTTTTCGAATTTTCGTGTGCTCAGAGACGATGAGAAGGCAATATACTACATCTCATGTAATCAAATATGTAAATTTTACATCGGTTTGCTAGTTTGATCCTCTTAGTAGATTTCAATAATTGATTGAGCATTGTACATTTTGTACTACTAATAATGATATTGTTTTAAGAAAATAGTAAACTTTTTTTTATCGGTAACTAAATTTTCACCGGTAAAATGATTACAGAGATAGAGAAATTTTCTATATAAATTCGAAGTCGAAAAGTGTACATATGAGTAATTATCTATATAGATAAATAAAATTGAAGTGTCTGTTTGTAATGTCCAAATAACAGCTTTATACTAAATGCATATTGAATCATATAAGGATAAGGTCCATATAAGAAAAACACAATTTTTAAAAAATTTCTGTCTGTCTCTTTGTTCCGGCTAATCTCCGAAACGGCTGGACCAATTTTAACGGAACTTTCACTGGCAGAGAGCTGATATTATAAAGAGTAACTTAGGCTACTTTAATTTAGGACAACAAATTAGGGTTTCGCTCAAAAAAATTAAAACGTAACTAGGGATGCACCCGAGCGAAGCAAGGGTAAGTCGCTAGTTAAATTAATAAATATTATATGTATAACATCGATAGGAAAAAGCCAATTGTAAATAATTATTTATTATTTCGAAAGTTTCTAAAATCCATATTCTGAGATATTTACAAAAACGATATTTATCGGCAAGCGACCTTAGTATTTTTCAGTACCTACATATTTATGACAGAAGAAGAATGACGAAAATTCATCTATCTTATAATTGCATCGAAATGCATCGATGCATCCTATAGTTGCATCGAAAGTTTATGACCTGCCTACTTTTACAATGTTTACTAATCATTAAAGCACTAGTAAAAGATCTCAATATTAGCTGAAAGTATTCAGTATATAATATAATAGACGCGGAGACGTTGATAAACGATGTAATTGGAATTAGTCGTATCAAACAGCCGTTATAGAAAGTGCGATTACATTTTATTCATAGAGGTCACTTGCACGTACTTGGTACACAACATACACGGTACGTAGGTAGATTATAATTACTTCTTTCCTAGAACGTTGTACGAAATGAGCGTACACAAAACACTGTTAATTCGCAACAGCAATAACGATTAGGTACTCTTTATTCGTGGTAATAAGTAAAAATGTACGTTACGTGGTATTAAGAAAAAAAAAATTTTTCACGTCGTCTTATCTCGGATTGACAAAAAATGGATGGCTACAAATGCAAAGAAACGAACTATCCCCTTATTTAAAAAAAAATCTATCCCACGGGAACCGTACATTTTTCCAGGATGTATAGCCTATTATAGCCTTTCTCAGTTAACGGGCTATCTAATGTAAAAATAATTTTTCAAATCGGATTAGTAGTTCCTGAGATTAGCGCGTTTAACTAAACAAACAAACAAACAAACTCTTCAGCTTTATAATATTATAGTATAGATTCGCATGTTTGTGATAGTATGTAATGGATGGCAGCTATTAACACTTTTTTTTAAATATTACCTTCTTTAAGTGACTTCCTTGGGTTCACTCATTCAATGAATAAGCAAGGAGGTATTGAGATTTATTTAAATGTCAATACCTCCTCGTTAGATATTTATCTATTAACAAAATATATGTAATGACAGAGAATAATATTCAAGCCAATGGGAACTTGAATGATATCCTCCTTGATGCGTAGAAAATCCTATTTACATACATACTAGCGACTTCTAAACGGTTTGTATAGATTCCTCAGAGATATTGTCTAGTAGTAAAAAGTATCCTAAATGTTGACCCGGATACCCAGCTATCATCATACCAAATTTCATAAAAATCTGTCCAGTGCTCGTGATGCATTTCCTAGATACACAGACAACAATTCTAAAAACTATAGATTCGTCTTCTGTAATGCTAAAAATCCGAACAAGTGCGAGTCGAACTCGCCCACAGAGGGTTCAAATTTTTACGAAACCTTTAATTTTCAACTTTTTTTATTTTTTGGAACTTTTCCTTTACTTGTGCTGTAAGACCTTGCTTTTGGCCAAATTTCGTGATTCTAGGTCAATGGGAAATATAGGTTTTCGACCCAAAACCAATAGGGTACTTCCGGTTGACCTAGAATTGTCAATTTTGGTTAAAAGCTAGGTCTTAGAGCACAAGTAAAGGGAAAATTCCAAAAAATAAAAAAAGTTGAAAATTAAGGTGAATTTTGGTACTTACAAGTTTTCGCGAAAATCTAAATTTGCCCATATCTTTTTATCGTGTTGACTCAGGGTCTTGATTTTTATACACCTAATAGGGACTATCAACCTCAGTATCTAGTAAAAATTTTAACTTGCTAGGTCTACCCGCTCCTGAGAAAATCGGTGGTAACACACGGACAGACAGACGGACAAGAAAGTGATCTTATAAGGGTTTCTTTTTTACTTTTTGAGGTACGGAACCCTAATAAAGACTGTGTCAATAAAATTTCCAAAAAATTATTATTGTACAAATTCAACTCAGAATTTTATTATATGTACTAGCGACTTACCCTCGCACCGCTCGGGTTCGTCTCTAGTTATGTTTTAACTTTTAGTATAGATTACTCAGATATGAGATATTTTCCCGTAGTAAAAATTATCCTGTATATTGACCCAGATAATCAGCTATCATCATATTAAATTTCATTAAAATATGTTCAGAGGTTTTCTCGTGATGAGTTCTCAGACAGCAGACAGACAGACAAAAATTCTAAAAACTTTAGATTCGACCTCTGTATCGATAATAATAACTTTCAATAAGATTTAAAAAAAATGTTTAACGTATAGATTTGTCTTATTTAGAATTTTATTATATGTATAGATTATTATATTATGTAGTGTGAAAATGACAATGTCGTGTGATGATAGTATTACCAATAGGCAAGGAGATATTAGTACTTTTTAGTAATTAGTCCATCGAATGAAATTTTTCGTTTTCTTATAACAGGTTACCATGAGTATTCTTCTACATTTATATCTCTTAGAAGTATTGAGCTATGCTTTCTTCATTGCCTTTCATATAAAATTTGCTCTAACTTATTTTCCTTTTTAAAAACCTCTCATAAGGTTTAATTTAAATTAGGATGACTTTTTTCTTTTACGTTTTGATTACAATGTCCTATTAAGTTTAAGACTATGAAGGGTCAGTGGCCAGTAAGAGGATAGATCAGCTGGTAGCTCACATAGCACGCGCAGCCGCATCCTGCGAGATGAGACGCGCCTTCCTGCACTACGCGGTTGCACGCGCCGTTGAGCGCGACCGAGGATTCGGGGACATTTTGGCCACATGGACAAGACTTGATCGTTTTAAATATATTTTACACACAATACCACATATCGAGTGATGACAAAATTTTTAATTCGTATATATTCAATACCTATAGGTATATATATATGCGCCATTACATTTATATAGAAATTAGATTATTTATATAATCAAACGTTTATATAAAAGACGAATAATAAAACTGTATTGTATTTATTCCTTATGACGGTACTAAACTAATTTTATATGTATTAATTTTATAGAAATAATAACATAAATAAATTACATAGTTTGAAATGATATAAAATATTTAATCAATCGTCGGTACGGCTGACGAAAGAATTTACATAAGTATAATATTTTCATTTTTTTTAATTAAAAACTCATATAGAATGATTACGAAAAGCAATAATTTTATGCGTTCTATACCTCAATGTCCTGGAGTTCCCCAACCGGAGCACATCGGTATAACATTACGCGCAGCGGCCGGACATCGCGCGCCCACTGTGCAATCTCGTTCTCATTTGTTAATTATGCCTACGGACTACAATCAAGTATCAAACCAGCATCACTACAATAGAAACTACTTAAATGAAAATTGTCACATTACTTTTACATTTACGAAGATTCATACAAATAATAATCGTTTATACTTTAAAGGTGCTATCAGTAATTTGGCCCATATATGAAGTTTAAGTTTGTCACTAACGGCAAATCTAAGTACCTATAATTTAGATCTAAATTTATTTTATATAGAAAGGTTTACAATAATATTTTTTACTGCTACTTTATTCTTTTTTTATACTATATCTATAATTTACTGCGATTTTTTACAAAGAGTCAGTGAGAGTAAAAGAGTGAAAATGAGATACTATGTCGCGTAATTAAAAGCTAAGCAAAATGAGGGACAAATCATTAGTGGTTTTATTAAATTTAATTTACACACCTGATAGGTACATTTTTTTATAACTAGTTCTTTAGTAATCCTACTAATATTATAAATGCGAAGGTTTGTGAGGATGTCTGGATGGATTGATGTATGGATGTTTGCTACTCTTTCACGCAAAAATTACTGAATGGATTTTATTGAAACTTTACAATAATATAGCTCATATATCAGATTAACACGTAGGCTACTTTTTATCCCGGAAAAATGTACGGTTCCCGTGGAATAGATTTGTTCTTGTTTTTCTAGAGACGAACCCGAGCGAAGCGAGGGTGAGCCGCTAGTACAAAATAGTTTAACTTTAAGAAACTTATCTTGACTGCGTTTTTGATATTATGAATCTTTGATGACTATCATTCACCGCATATAAATAAATCACAAAATACTAAAATGACTATTAAACAAAATTTTTCGTTAAATATACCTATATGTATGAATATCACATGAAATTTTATTTATTAACAGAAAAACTTGTTACGTCTATGATAACTCTGTCGTTGATGTCTTCAATATGAAAGTTTTAAAATGTCACTAATTTAATCTTATAAAAACTTTCATGTTACTGAAAACATAATAAAAATAATAGATAAAAATAATTAACTTTTAATTTTATATAGACCTGTCAATCTTAAATGTACAAAATGAGTGAATTGAACAAATAAAATTGACAATTTCAATTACTTTATAATAAGTTGACATAATATGCCTATATTCAATGCTGAATAGATACCGTACCATTCAATCCAAAAAATTATGTAAATTCGTAGCACGCGTCTTAGCACTTCTTTATTATGACCATCAATATTATGCTATTTATGCAATAGGTAGACTATTGCAATGGGGAAGATACAAAATAAAAATTTACACATTAAAGCGGCAAATACCATAGATATGCTAAATTTTATTTCACCTGACGATATTTAAATATATTATTTTATAATCAGGGTCATTGAACTTTGACGTTTGATACAGACAGCATAAAAAGACTTTTAAACGTGTACAGTTTTTATACCATTTCTATTCGGTGTTAATTTGTAGTGTACAAAAACGATTTGACTTCAAATAAAGATTTACTTTCCCTTTCGAATACGTGATTACTTAAATTAAAAAGATTAAATACTTTCAAAATGCTTGCAAGCTAAGATTGAGATAATATTCGTCACATACATTCATATGGAATGAAATATTAAAATAATTATGAAGTGTTAATTTAGCAATTATCCACGAATCTTAACATAAAAGAGAACAGGTGAATCAAAAACAATCAGGGGTCATTGACTGTTTGAGTGCCATTTCTGTGCGCGTCTGTAGTTCTTTCATGTGCTATTGTAACCCATTGTTATCTATCGGTGTAAATTGTACAAAATAAACAATGTTCAAAGTATTTGCTGTGCTCCTTTGTATGGTATTATGATCTCTGATTATAATAAGGATGAGCGTAGACATCAGGTAAGACAATTTCATAATCGACTTGTTAAAGACACCCATTTTCATCCAATACATGAACTGTAAAGTGAATAACATAATAGGCATTATCATTAAATTTAATAGTTTCTTATATGAAGTAAATTATTTTCTGTTTTGTTTCAGAAATAATAATTCGATAGTCTGTACTTATCCTTACATGGCTCTGAATGGTTTTTATATAGTCATTGTTGGCTAATTAAGCCTTTTATCGATCTATGGGTCACTAGGTGAATGGGTATTATGTTAGTGTCTCTTACTGCTAAATAAAAAAATTAAATTAAATTAATAAAATTCGTTGATGAATGCGAGCGATTTTATTTACTATACCGACAGCGTTCGAACTATATTTATTTTCAATAAATATTATACTTTAAACTAATTTATTTATAGAAAATATTATTTTTAATAATAATAATAATAATAATATGTTGGGAAAAGCATGGTCGGGAGAAGCAGTGTGGGGAGATGCAGTGTGGGGAGAAGCAGGGTGGAGAGAAGCAGTGTGGGGAGAAGCAGGGTGGGGAGAAGCAGTGTGGGGAGAAGCAGGTTGGGAAAAAGCAGGGTGGGGAGAAGCAGGGTGGGGAAAAGCAGGGTGGGGAAAAGCAGGGTGGGGAGAAGCAGGGTGGGGAAAAACAGGGTGGGGAAAAGCAGGGTGGGGAGAAGCAGGGTGGGTAGAAGCAGGGTGGGAAAAATCAGGGTGTGGAGAAGCAGGGTGGGGAGAAGCAGGGTGGGTAGAAGCAGGCTGGGAAAAATCAGGGTGTGGAGAAGCAGGGTGGGCAGAAGCAGAGTGGGGAGAAGCAGTGTGAGGAGAAGCTGAGTGGGGAGAAGCAGTGTGGGGAGAAGCTGGGTGGGGAGAAGCTGGGTGGGGAGAAGCAGGGTGGGGAGAAGCAGGGTGGGGAGAAGAAGGGTGGGGGAGAAGCAGGGTGGGGAGAAGCAGGGTGGGGGAGAAGCAGTGTGGGTAGAAGCAGGGTGGGAAAAATCAGGGTGTGGAGAAGCAGGGTGGGCAGAAGCTGAGTGGGGAGAAGCAGTGTGAGGAGAAGCTGGGTGGGGAGAAGCAGGGTGGGGAGAAGCAGTGTGGGTAGAAGCAGGGTGGGAAAAATCAGGGTGTGGAGAAGCAGGGTGGGCAGAAGCAGAGTGGGGAGAAGCAGTGTGAGGAGAAGCTGGGTGGGGAGAAGCAGTGTGGGGAGAAGCAGTGTGGGGAGAAGCAGTGTGAGGAGAAGCTGGGTGGGGAGAAGCAGTGTGGGGAGAAGCAGGGTGGGGAGAAACATGGTCGGGAGAAGCAGTGTGGGGAGAAGCGGGGTGGGGAGAAGCATTGTAGGGAGAAGCAGTGTGGGAAAAATCAGGGTGTGGAGAAGCAGGGTGGGCAGAAGCAGAGTGGGGAGAAGCAGTGTGAGGAGAAGCTGGGTGGGGAGAAGCAGGGTGGGGAGAAGCAGTTTGGGAAAAATCAGGGTGTGGAGAAGCAGGGTGGGCAGAAGCAGAGTGGGGAGAAGCAGTGTGAGGAGAAGCTGGGTGGGGAGAAGCAGTGTGGGGAGAAGCAGGGTGGGGAGAAGCAGGGTGGGGAGAAGCATGGTCGGGAGAAGCAGGGTGGGGAGAAGAAGGGAGGGGAGAAGCAGGTTGGGGAGAAGCAGGGTGGGGAGAAGCATGGTCGGGAGAAGCAGTGTGGGGAGTAGCAGGGTGGGGAGAAGCAGGGTGGGGAGAAGCAGGGTGGGGAGAAGCAGGTTGGGGAGAAGCAGTGTGGGGAGAAGCAGGGTGGGGAGAAGCAGGGTGGGGAGAAGCATGGTCGGGAGAAGCAGGGTGGGGAGAAGCAGGGTGGGGAGAAGCAGGTTGGGGAGAAGCAGGGTGGGGAGAAGCATGGTCGGGAGAAGCAGTGTGGGGAGAAGCAGGGTGGGGAGAAGCATTGTGGGGAGAAGCACAGTGGGTAGAAGCATGTTGGGGAGAAGCAGTGTGGGGAGAAGCATTGTGGGGAGAAGCAGTGTGGGGAGAAGCATGGTCGGGAGAAGCAGTGTGGGGAGAAGCAGAGTGGGGAGAAGCATGGTCGGGAGAAGCAGCGTGAGGAGAAGCTGGGTGGGGAGAAGCAGTGTGTGGAGAAGCAGGGTGGGGAGAAGCAGGGTGGGGAGAAGCAGGGTGGGGAGAAGCAGGGTGGGGAGAAGCATGGTCGGGAGAAGCAGTGTGGGGAGAAGCATGGTCGGGAGAAGCAGTGTGGGGAGAAGCAGGATGGGGGGAAGCAGTGTGGTGAGAGGCATGGTGGGGAGAAGCAGTGTGTGGTTCTAGACGTAGGGTCGCTGAAAGTGTCGCTGAAAACGTGTCGCTGAAAAAGTGTCGCTGAAAACGTGTCGCTGAAAAAGTGTCGCTGAAAAAGTGTCGCTGAAAAAGTGTCGCTGAAAACGTGTCGCTGAAAAAGTGTGGCTGAAAACGTGTCGCTGAAAAAGTGTCGCTCAAAAAGTGTCGCTGAAAAAGTGTCGCTGAAAGTGTCGCGCTGAAAGTGTCGCGATGAAATTGATTCGCCTGTCCAGGTATGCGAGTTGTATCATTGTACTCTATTCTTCTAACTGTGAAAAGATGGAGTAGAAAAATGTGCGAAAAGTAACGATAGTGAAGCTTGCTTAATACTTTAACGAAAATTAATTTGCAGAATATACGTTAAATATCTTTTAAGATACTGGATATTTTGAGTTATGATAGCTAAAATTAAATTGGTATTCCATAATACCTTTAAGAAATACTAAAAATGTATTGAGTAAAAGTTTTTGTTTAGTGTATAAATGTTAAGGTAAGGCAGTGGTAGCCCAGTGGTAACGCGCTCGCTTGGACAACCGAGTGAAGCGGGTTCAAATCCCGGGTTTCGCACCTCTGATATTTTCATGTGCGAATCATTTCTAACATGATTACCACTTGCCTTACGGTGAAGGAAAACATCGTGAGGAAACCTGCATGTCTGAGAGAACCTAGCAAGTTTTCGAAAGACATGTGAAGTCCGCCAATCCGCACTTGGCCAGCGTGGTGGACTATGGCCTGATTCCCCTCGTATTGAGGAAGGCCCGTGCCCAGCAGTGGGACGTTAAAAAAAAAAGGGCTGAATACATAAATGTTATGTTAGTAAAAACAACACAATATTCAGCGGTACGGAACTCTTGATGTGCGAGTCAAAATCATACTCACTTGAATGAAACACATACTTTGAAAATATTACAACCATCAAATTATATATTAGTTATAACATAAAACCAAAAACTTTTTTTATAGTCTAAACGCGGGTGAAACCGCGGGTTCTGTTAGTAATTATTTAATTCAGTTCATTTGAAGATTCATTTTCAATGTACTCGAAGGTCGTGGCAGACACGAAATCTGTGGATCTTCTATTATAGGTATAGATAAGAACAGGTATTGTGAATGTACCTTAAGAGATAGATATATACTGTTGCAGATTTTTCTATAGGCCTTTTCAAGGCCTACAATTTTTTTATACATTGTTTTGATGTATACCTTAAGATTTAGTCAGCGGAAGGTTTCTAAAAGGACGACTCGATAAAACCAGTTATTGTGATTTCATGTGGTAAAGAAAGATTTTCCTAAAATAAAAGGTTTCCTAAATGTTGACCCGAGTAATAAGTTATCATTTCACCAAATTTCGTTGCAATCGATTCATTTATTTTTGCGTGAAACGCGCATACACAAAAGACAAACAGACATACAGACAAACAGACAAAAAAATAACTATTGTTTTGGGGTCTATATTGTATACAAAATACGTTACAGTCGTTGTTTTTAAAAAATATTTTATGAACAGATTTCGCCAAGTTACTGTTTTATTATTATACAAATATATCCCACGGGAACCGTACATTTATCCGGGATAAAAAGTAGCCTATTTATTATTTTGATGTATGAACTATATTATTGTAAAGTTTCATTAAAGGCCAACCAGTAGTTTTTGTGTATTAAGCTATATAAGTTACTATAGTTTTTTAACTATCCCACGGGAAATCTTTAATTTTTCGGGATGAAAAGTATCTAAGATGTTGACCGGGGATATAAGGTACCACCATGCAAAATTTTATTTAAATCGGTCCAGCAGATTCGGAGATTAGCCCGTACAAACAGATTGAAATTGAATTGAAAAAAATCTGGATTTGTTCTAATGCTCTTCTTACATCCCCCTAACTCGGTTTTTAACATTTTTTTTCTATGTACAGACATTCGACCTCAACAGTTTTATTATAGTATAGAAGATAGATAAATAACACTTTCTCTATTACAAGACACTCTTAAGATAATATCTTCTCACTCAGATGTTATAAGGGATAAGAGACTAGACAATCAAAAACAATTTTGGTATCAAATTCCAGCAAAAATTCTTTAAATTTTATTGTTAATCATCGCACAATTTCTTAAAAATTAACGTTTAATTAATAAATAATTATTTATATGATACCACAATCTACATATCATAAAGGTTAGAAACACGACAAAATTACGAACACGTGCACCAACTCCCATTAAATCCGTGCAATAAATAAATACCATCGCACAAATTATTTCTGCCCTGAATATATTTTATACGCATTTTAAAATATCTTTCACGTGGGATTTATGATGGCGAAACCCGTTCGAAGGGTGGTCTCTTAGGGAGCCGAGGGGTACCGTGGATCCATTTTCTTACATTTTTTCTCCTTGACAACCCCAGCTGCTATAATATGACATGCTATAAATAAAATCGCGATTTTGACCCGTCACGCACATGATTCTTTATCATCGTCAAAAATTTATATTCCTAAGTCCTTAGAAATAAAAGTCATTTTTCAATGAATATCAATTTGCAGTGATATTTCTAATATGGTTTTGTGTTATAGATTCGACACAGGACGTCCTTTCTGTTTCGCAACAATTATTGCTGTACCGAACCGGAACAGTTTGAATACATATGTTATGATGTTAGATTTTTTAAGTATTATTAATTTTTTAATATTTATTTACTTATAGGAAAATAATATCGGATTGCTATTATACATGAAAGATTGTATGTATGCGTGTATGTTTTTTACTCCTTGCTAAACCTGGAAGGATTTGTATTAAACTAAGTAAGCCGATACGCTTATGACCTGGAGTAACAAATAGGTCACCTAGGGACGCACCAAAACGAAGCAAGGGTAACACATAATAAGGATTATTAGTCGATCTCTAAGTAAACAATATATATAATTAAATTAGGTATTTCATACGGGTTTAATCAACGAAATTTCCAAAATGAGGACTAATGCAATCCTCACATGAAGTTACAAAATAATAAAATTTAAAATAAAAATCTGCATGAAAACGGTAAATAATAATTAATCTAAAATAGTTTATTTCCAACTCTGCCTGTTTTAAATACTTTAATTGCATCCCCAGTCAGCTTGCCGACAAGTCTACCAATACCGTGGGAACTACCCCGTCCTGCACCCTTATGCAACCCCTAATGTGTACACCCTTCTCAATCAAATCTTATACATACTTAAATCATAAGACAATTAACCTTAAAGTTATTTTATTTCGAGTGTATATGTCATATTTATATAAAATTTCCATTTAATTTTACATAATAATTGAAAAAAAGGAAGTCTTACAGTTATTTTGACTTTTTTCCAAGTTACCACACAAAGACTATCGTTACTTTATAATAACTAAACTAATAATTATTGCGGATAGCTCAGCCGATCGGGTGTAAAATTACATCTACGAAACTAAATTAAATAGCAATCACGTAACACCATCTCAAGTTACGTTCAAATATTGTTACGAGGAATAAAGCTCGTAACGTACATAGCTTCCTCGCTTAATGTTGAGCTTTAAACTGCCTCTTAATAATTATAATTTATAATATTTAAATAAATATAGGGCTCTCTGATCGAATATTTAGATGTTTATGTTTTATTTAGCCATTAATGTATGTTAAATAAAATATTTGAGCCAATGGCATACATTTCGGCATTATAATAATACTAACGACTCACCCTTGCTTCGTTCGGGTTCGTTAGCTTGGATATATTAAATGTATTAATTATCCTTAAGAGATAGACATATGCCATTGCGGACTTTTTTAGTGGACCTTTTCAAGGTGTACAATACAGTAGTACATTATTTTGATCTATCTCGTAGGGTTCAGCCAGCGTTTGCAATGTAAGCGCAAAAACATGTGTTTATTTACGACATCCCATTAGAAACCTCTAAAATTATCAGTGTTTCTCTACTATATTATGCATGTATTATACATATAAACTTTCCTCTTGAATCACTCCATCTATTAAAACAACCGCATCAAAATCCGTTGCGTAGTTTTAAAGATCTAAGCTTACATATGGACAGACAGCGGGAAGCTACTTTGTTTTATACTATGTAGTGACCTATTTTACATCATTTTCGAAATTTAATGAAAAAATGTATAGTTTAATAAAAAATATTTCCTTACAAAGTACAGTAAAAGCAGTCTATCACATGTGTATCAAGCTTTAAGTCAGACATAACGAATGGACCGAAAAATAAACTTCCCAAAGCACAATTACGTGAACGTAAAGTTTGTTGGAAGAAAAAAGTAACGGGAAGCTGTTCTTACAAGTTCTATTTTTACATTTAATATTTGCAATTCTATGACGAGTACATGAAGCAAAACAAAACATCTACGTTCATAAAATAAGTCACCTTGTAATATTTTGTATAACATAAGAAGATGTTGTTGTAAGAAATAAAAAGATTAGTCCAAATTAAAACTAAGGTAGCGAATAGATAAGAATTTCATTGTCTTCTTTTCTGAATATATTTATTCCGTTTAGATTTCTATTAGACAGAATCGTTCAAACATAAATAAAAAATAATAGAGTGTGATTATGTGTAAAGCCACTAAAATTGATTTATTTGCTTTATTTCACACATAATATTTATATCATGTCTTTATGTGGCTATAATTGTACCGTTTTATTTCAAATTAATACTAGTATTTGCTCATAGCTTTGCTCGCGTGATAGATTGGTTGATAAAATGTGTCATTACCATCATCCAGATCTGATTACGATGAGCGGTTTCAACGAAAGAAGAAAAAGCTCAAAACACACTCACAATCTTTAGTAATTTTGATATTAGATTAAATTAAGATAAATAAAAATCAACATTTAAAAAAAAGTAGTAACGGAAGTAATCAGAAATACATTTGTATGGTCAATACAAATACTTGCTCTGCATAAAATTCGACATCGCGAACTACACTGTACAAAACAGTACACATAATATTAATATTACTAATATTATTACACCATATAACAGTTAAACTAATAAAATAAATATACCTTGTAAGACTAACCTGACAACATTAATTGCTTTAAACGTTAAACGACCAACGGTTACAAACCAACCCTCACAGGGATGTCCGTTTTAGAATTATTGTAATTTAATAACTCGCCGGTACTCGTTACAGAACTCGTTCCTTATATTAAAAGCCATTCACTTGCAAAATCGTACAATTGATCACTTGTCTGCTTTTCATTGTCATTGTAACAGGCATCGTCAAAAAACTGTCCGCAATGATCGTTCAAATGATGATACACATTGAGATTTAAGAAACACTTGTATAATATTATTAAGACTTCGAATATATATATATATATATATATATATATATATATATACATATATTGATGGCTTTACGTTGTAACCTTTATGTGTTAGCATTGTAGAAAATGATCTGAATATCTCCAACGCAATGCTATGAGTAAATAAAACGCCACTTCGCATTAGTGAATCATATAACAACATTGGTATGTAAATTATTGTTTTTTTTTTCAACTAAAACGCAATATAGATTAATTATTATTTACTTATATAAAACATACACCTTTGAATGGATATTAATATTGTAAAGAAGTAAAATACCTACCTATATCATAGATTATTCCTGATACAAGAAGCTACGTTACATTAATATGTACCTACATATATAACAAAAATTAATAATAGTATGTGAGTTGTCAGGGTCAGAATAAACCGTGGGTCGCTACTGGTTTATAATTATGTACGTACTATGTATAGTTCTAAAGCAATTTTGCTAATCTTCTAAATGTGTAATTAAAAATCCAAAAAAAAAAACTTGGAAAAGTATATTAATTTGGCTCACATTAACTTAACATATAACATTTTAAAGATAGGTTGCTAAACCCATAAATTATAAGTATAAAAATTTGAACACCCCTGTTTTGTAGCACATTATATGCAAATCCTGGTCCAGCTTTTAACAAAAGTGTTTTCTATCATAAATTCGTACGTACGTAGATAAATATCTTTCCACGTGGTCATTATTCGAAAGATTTAGAGATATTGCGTTAAAGACTTGTTTAACTTGCTTATCGGTTGTTCAGGTTGTAGATGTGGCGATAGCGCGCGCCCCTTGTAAGTTGACTTGCTTCTCATTTAATTTGACGCCTGTTAATTTAGGGTCATAAAATTAGTTCTGTTTTGTTCGATTTATAACTAACATAAATAAGTGCTATAAAGTGAGTATAATTATAAATTTTCTCAATTATAAAACCATTTTGTTCAAACTAATAATAGGTAATTTCTATATATTTTTCGGTTTCTTCATATATGCGAATTTATGCAAAGTTCTACATATTTTCACTTTTGAAAAATGCTGGATGTACAATTTCATGTGATGTTATATATCACTACAATAATCTTAATAATATTTATAGAAGCCTGTATTTTAATTTAGGTAAAATTACCCAAGCTAGAATGACATATTATATAATATGTAGATTGTAGGTATAATATGAAGTATTTAATGTAGAAATAATAAGAGTTAACTATACGTAGGACTTTAACAACTATTGAATATTATACAGCAGGTCTTTTTCCATTTCTATCTATATATGAATAATCTTAGAAAACATTAGGAAAAATTATTCAAAACCCATATGAAAAACCGTCATTAGCGTCGCTTGAATTGTAAATACAAAGTAATTCCCACGTTAATACTTTAAATAGTCGTAACTCGTAACGGTCACATTACTAGAGTAAATCGATAGATAATGACCATCCGACCTTCGTATTCAAATGTATTCCTTTGACCCTTTTGCGAATATTTGTAAGTTCCTTAAATTGATACTTCGCACGTACACTTCACAAAGGTACTAGTCGTCAATCATGTTTCTTTTATTTTCCTTCTGGTTTTAATTTGGATTTGAATTGTGATGATCTATGACGCTATTGTGATAGGACAATAAACAGGTTTTGATAAGACTATTGTATTTTACGAATGCCCGGTTGTAAGAGGACTCAAGTTAAGCAAAAAATATTGATAAAGCTCCTATTTGTGAACTTCATAGTTTTTTTTAATCTTTAATATATTAAAAATTAAATTCAATGTGACTGACTCAATAAATAAAACAGATTATACATCTCATATTGTAAGCAAATTGAGATTTTCTCTTTCTAAACAACTTTGATGCCTAATAAATACCTATTTAAAATTTTATAACAAAATAAATATACCATAAAGCTCTCGCTAATCTCGCTAATTCTATTCGCTTTTCTGTATGAAAAATAAATATTTTAAAAGTTATTTCTTATTTCTTGTTAAATATAATACTCATTCATTTTTAATTCAATCAAATCGGTAGCTTTATAGTAGCCAAAAATTGTATAGTTCGAGAGGGAAAGTGTAATTTGCATATAACAATGCAACACCTGTTAGGCCGTGGGCGTGTGTCACAATGGCACTTCATTCAAAATAACAGTTGCAGTGTAAATGAACCTTTTTTATCATAAACCGGCAAGGTCACCTCATATTATCATCTGTTTGCAACTTTTATGACCTTGAACGAAATTGTAGTGCATCGATATTTACGTTTTCTCAGCTTATTATAAGCGAAATGAAAATAATATTCAAATATAGTACCTAGTCACTTAATAAAGCATAAATTACTCGGTTCTTTTATTTATAATTAATATATTCGTTTCGTGCTAGCTCTTATTTAACGTTGGTACTCTACGTAAGTATGTAGAACGCATCTGTGTCAACTTAGTTTGTAGGCATAATATCTAAATATTAGAAAAATAATTATTATTGGCATGGTAAAAAAATATTTAAAATAATTTATTCGTAGTAGAAACGACGAGTGACGAGTCAAAACCTAAGTACATATTTGAGTTCAACGAATGAAGTTTATCTCTCTCTTTCTGTTTCCCTCTGTCTCTTTCTATCTCTCTCTTTCTCTCTCTAGTGAACTTAAGTTCCAACTTTGAAACAGAGATAATAGAGAGGGTAGTTGCTCCCTTGAAGTAGACTTTCTAATATCAATATCGCTAATATAAAATTTAAAAATATAAAGGAACTTGTTAAAACTGTGATTTTTAATACGTCAACCCGTCACCACTATTTAATTTACTAATTTAAATACAATAAACATATCTAATTTTATTGTTAGGTTAAAATTCTAATGAAATACGATTTCTTCCGTCGATTTAGATCTAACTAAGTTAACGGAAAGACAATGAATTGTTGAAAGATGTTTGGTAAAGTTGATGTTGAGATTGTTGTATATCGTTATAGTTATTTATACTATGCTTAATGAATATATAAAGTATCTACCCAATAAAAATCTTTTTCACGAGTATTTTTAAATATTAAAATCGAAAGTAGCCAATTGTAAGAAGTTCTTAAAGTAAGTCGTGTTGTGATGCAATCAAAAAAAAGTATTTACAGCTAATTAAATCTGCCCACGTAGAGTGGTGCCAGCGGCACGCCTCCGCGCCGATGCTTAGATCATTTTAATTAAGTAAGTGATACTGTATTTTTCTTTTCAAAATATATTTTATTTTACGTGTTTACTTTTATATAACGCTTAATGTACTCAGTTTATTAAGAATATATAATTAAATTTTATACATCTAACCTAATTATTTTTTTATTGTATCTATTCAACACTCAAAAGCCATGTATATATGGCTTTTGAATGTTGAATAGATACGGTAGCGTAGTTCTAATTGAATATCTAGGTAAGCTGATATCATGGGTATAAACAAAATATATTTTTTTTTATGAATCTTGAAATGATAATACAAAGAGAAATGTGTAAAACTGTGTATCGTATTCGGGTTGGTTTCTGTATAGTTCATGGTAGTGGAGTATGGTTCTATCCCTCCCTTATAATAGAAAGCATGAATACATACATCATTTAGTATCGGTTATTAAAGCATATCGCTGGGAATAATAAAATAACGAATAATTTATAGAATTTCATTACCGTGCAGATGTGTTCACCTAACATTTAGATAGAAAAGCGATTTCCACGAGTAGAGACTGCGTGCGCGTAACGAGCGCTCGTCAACACCTACCGATAGCATCGCTATGACTGGCTGGAAATTATTCCAAATCGTAATTACGACGATTATTCACGGCCGGCCGGGGGCGGCAGCCATTTTTCAACAGTCACCGTTCTTAATTATGAGCCACGCTGGACGGCTGTCGAAGCTTTGAGCCGCGCCGTCACCTCAGGCCGACTTTGCTTTGCTATCCGTACTCCATGCAAGTGTTCTTAGTCTTAAGACGCCCGATAACGATATTTAAAGTTCATCGATAATATGTTATATATTAGTTAAATATAAGAAATCCATTATTAATTTTTATTTCTTCTTTATGTTTCTTTATAAGTATTATTATTGCCTTGTAAAGCAAATGAGACAACACAGTAGGTATATGTATATAGATAATGAAAAGTGGCAAATGATGATTTCCTAACATTATTACCATCGCATTTTAAAATATCACATTGGCGGACTTTCGGTAACGGACATAGTATAAACATCGTCATTAAATAAATATGAGCATTAATAGTTAGAATAAATAGTTACTAAAACTCACATGTTCCTATTAAGGCGTTATCTTAAGAATATCGAAAGGTTTTAAAATACTCTACAAGACAACTCGACACGAGAGCTTGGCTAGTGTTTATTTATCATTTTTGAAGGCTTAGAGAAGACAGATGGAATGCTGTTTTCTATTTAAGGATGAAGTGTAAATAGGAACTATTCAAAAACGAACAAGGTAGGTATAGCAAATTCGCCTATATTTTAAAAAGCACTTATGAGTGAATACACAAGGCATATCAATAATAAATATTCTAAGTAAGCATAATGTTTTATGCAAGTCAAGTCGTGCTATTTCATTAGTTCTATTAATGTTAAAGTGGGATAACAGCATGATTAAAATTACTACCATGCTAGCTCGAGAAACGACTTCTAGATAATAATTGAAATCGGCGTTTGGTCACGACTGTAGCATGTACATTCATGTAGATATAATTTTTAGTTTCTAATTAGGAATATCTGACATTTTCATATCTTATTATTTATTTCTTAAAATTATAGAATAGATACTAAGTTCCATTGAAGAAAATTATATTTTTTTTTTGTAAAAGTTCGCTAAATTTTATGTTTAAAATTATATCTTTACAAAAATTGTATTTAAATATACATACATACATATAATGTACTAAAATAAAATAATATGAAATATAGTATTTCGCGAAAGAGTATTCGAAGCGACAATTTCAAGTTAAAGCTTATTAAAAAGTCATCATATTACAACATTTCCCTTATTATCGTACTAGATTAGAACAAGACATTCATATAAGCTTTAAAATTAAAAACGTTTGTACGTCAGTGTACACGGTAGATCCCGGGCGTGCTGACGCCGGCGCGTCTAATCGCCGTTTATTGGAGAAAACCGATTACTGACTACGGCCAAAACCGTTTCGACATGTCACCAATAGGATTGACGAATTTAACTGGGCCGCTAGAGGCCGTTATTTTAATTAATTATATACCGTCTAGCCTATTTTGTTTCAAATCAAATATAAATAACTAGCGGCTCACCCTTGCTTCGCTCGGATTCCTCACTAGGTACGTTTTAACGGTTAGTATGGAATAGATGGACTATTATTATATTACTGCTCTGCTCCCTTGAGTAGTAGCATGTATTGCCTTCCTCAATAAATGGGCTATGTAATACAAAAAGAATTATTTAAATTGAATTAGTAGTTTCTGAGATTAGCGCGTTTAAACAAACAAACAAACAAACAAACAAACTCTGCCTCTTTATAATATTATAGTATAAATATATAAAAAAATCAACTTTAGCAATGTACTTACGTAATTAGACAACAAACATTATAATTGGGAAAGTATTTGTATAAAGCATTAAATATATGTCACATCCGAGAATTATGGTTTAAGTTATACCTTATCGTTGAATGTTATGAATTATAAAATAAGGCTCTTAGCTTTTAAATTGTAATATGATTTACAATATTATGATTTATATATCATCAATTAAGCGAACACGTAAGAATGTGAAATTAATGTCTACCTTGATTTTTCGCAATCACTCAGTACATTTAAGTGTGCACTATCATTATTCCTTCTTTATTTTAATCGACTAAATATATGTTTGTTTTTTAAATTAATTTAAAAGTACAAAAAAATGTTCTAAAATTGTATTGAGACAACAAAAAGGAAATCCAAAATTAAATTAAGTTTAAACTTAACTTCCAAGAACCGTGCACAGCTCTACATTCAATTAAGCCGAAAATAGAATAAAGCAAGATTAATATTAGCTAAGTTAATTAATAAATTGCCTTACACACACAAAATTATAACGCAGTAGGCCGTACCTGGCAGGCGTGAGTTGCGTGACGAGCGCTTTCTTGTGAAAACTACAAAAAGTAAATTATATCGATGGAATCGATCGTTTGATTGATGGTGAGTGAGCATTTTTTAATTTATTTCAAGAATTCGGCTGTCTAAGGTCAGGACGTATACGTTTTTGTGCATATGTAATTGGTTCCGTCTAAGGCAATGTCTTTGATTAAGCATATCGTTATATCTTCAATTAATTTAATAATGATTAATTATTAAATATCATGATTAATAAGACTATTTATTTCGGATTGTTTCGCGGGTTTATTTTACTTTATGGTTCCCAACATTTCGAATGCTTTACAGCAACATATTTACGGGAGAGACTAAGGTTTTTGAAGTCGCAAAAGCTACGAGTACATCTATTATTGACTGTGCCGATGTTATTTTATAATTATTCGTATATAGACACTAATAAGTTTATAATCGTTTTTTTTTTAATAAAATAGCCATAATATTATGGTTAATAAGATTAAAAAGAACTCCCAAACATTCTGTAGTAGTAGAAAAATTAACAAAATATACTTAACACAACTAATAATATTTCATAATATTATTACTGAATATTTATAACCCTCCACTGGCGGATATACTCGCACGTTACACGAAAATATGCCCTGAATCCTTTACCCCCCTGTGGAAGTCGTTTAAAATCGATTTTGCTATCCTTCTTTTTCGCCTATCCTGCAGAACCCTTTTTCTTTACTGTGATGAAATTTGTTTTTTCTTTAAGACTTATCCTCTACCCTGAGTTTGCCTGGAAGAGTTTGCTCAGTTAGCGATAAGGCCACGTTTATGTCATAAGATTTAAAGTTTTAATTTTCTATTCTCACACAGAACGAAAAATTATAATGCGTGCATAGTAAATTTTATGAAGTATTTTACTTTATGAAGTCAAATAAAATATTCTAAATTATAAACATGCTTATGTTATTCTCGCAAGCCTCTCCGCGATCCGCCGATAAATAACTCTTTCGAAGGTGAGGTTTAACAAAAACACAGGATAACATCTTTTTATAGTACTTACCTAGGTACTATAAATAGGTATAAAATTTGTGTACTTTTACCGTTAAGAGGACGTTAGATGAGAGAAGGAGAGGACAGGAGATCTTAGGACTTAACCCTAGGTCGAATTTTTATTGTAACATATATTGATATTTTTCTTAAAAAGCTAAAAACCATTAAATCAAATTTGATTATTATATATATTTATAATTGAATAGAGAGTTAAAATATTTGTAACAATATATTTTTTTTGAAAACATATTCTAATAACTTACTTTTTAATAAAATATATTATATTGTTACGGAACCCAAATAAAAAAAACCAACGGTGGAAACGCGCGGTTTTTTAAACAATTTTGGTTCAGGTGTCTGCGGTGCCTATTAATATTAATTGACGTTTGTAAAATTTTGCGTTTAATATGCTTACGAAGAACAATGACGTTGCATTGTTGTATTCGCCGCACTTTCTTTACAAGCTTAGAAATTTTACAACTTTTAAAGTGTTTCTTTACATAACTTTAGTTTTCTTATTATTATACAGAAATAACAGTCGTTAGTTTAAATTTCTTTCACAATTTTGTCAATTTTTTTTTTCAATTTATAAAATAAAATAATTATATCAGATGCGGTGGTTAGTTTTATCATTCATTCTTCTGTCTTCTGCTTAATCTTAAAGCACTCTACATAGTTAGCTAAAAAACAAAATATTTAGTTTATTATTACAACGATAACGTTTAAATTAAATGCGATATTTGTAATTCCTTTATGTTATCAAAGAAAATCAATCAAATTTTATTATGATATACGAGAACATATAAATCCATCACTACAAAATTATTGTAATCTGAATATAACTAATACAAAATAAATATCGTAAAATTGAGGACGTGAATTAATCATAATTCAATATATTGAACTAAAAAATCTTTTTAAATTAATTATACAGTCAATTTATCTGATTTATTGTAATATTTAATCATACTAAATGCTAAATAAGTCCATATTAAAAATTAATGCATATTAAGATGTTACCTAATGAGATTGAAATTATATTTCGACCTTCAACAGTGTGTTAATGGCCTTAGCATTTAAATGGCGGATTTAGAAGACAGGTTATATAATAAAACTGAGCTTATTATACTATTTAACATTCTTAAGATGATGATGTACTTAGTATTTTAAACGCTACTTAAATAAAGTACTACTACATTTATAATTTATATGTAAAATAAATTATTTTCATTCACGTAGTACATGACTTAGTTCGAAACGATCTAATTTATGCAGAAGTTTATATTTTCCCTTGAACCCCAAAATTTCTAGCTTGATGATATTTTTTATTCTTTAATTTATATATAACATATAATGAATAATATAAATATTTATGAAATAAAAATGGTTACTTCTAATATAGAAAAATTAAAAAGGCTCGATTGCTTAACAATATTAACGTTATTGTATTTTGTCTCAAAATGGTAGACACATTTCATTTGAAACTCATAATTTGTTAAAATATTAAAACAAAATGTTGATAAGAAAACTACAAAAAGTGGATAGTTAAAGTTGTTTTTTACTTATTCCATGCTAATATAATGGTGAAAATAGCTCTGCTGGGCTATTTATTGATTTTTATCAAATTTAGCAAGAATATAGATTGCATTATGGAGACGAACTGGCTGTCTTTTCACCCCACTTCGCAAATTATAAGTATAGAATTACGGGCAAAGAATAATTATAAATTAAAGCGCTTTGTTTATTATTCACTCTGTATTTTAAAGTGCATATGAAATTAGATGTTGTGATTTGTGATGAATCGTCGAATTATTATCGTCGTTGCGTCGACTCAGAATGTTATTTACGATATTCCATTATTTACCAGCACCTAACATCGATTCGAAAACTATTACCATATATTATATCCTTGCTGGAAGTGGTTTGTCTAATTTTAAATTACTAATGATGATTTCATGATTTCGTATGTAATATTTGAAATTGGGATCTAATTTATTACAATTACAATTTCTTTTTATCTGGATTTTCAAAAAGTAGAAAATAAATAGAATTTTTTGAAAACTTTTGTAAAAGCAACAGCAAATATTAATAGTTTTATCTATTTGAGCTTGACTTTCAAATGTCAAATATATTTGTATAGAGTTATTTTTCTATTTTTTATTTTCTTAGTCACTATTATTGAAACTTTAAGCTTTAAATAGCTTAAGCCCACATATCCACTTCTTGAGAATCAAATGAAAACACGACATAAACTTTTAATTACTGCCTTGTCGCTTCTAGCACAAGTTGTTTAAACTCAAGCCGGGTAGCGAAGCGTGCGTGTTATTAAGATTGTAATTTTAAATGAGCCAATGAGCCCTTGTTTTAATAGAGTTATGACGGTGTTACGTTTGTTAGTAGGCAATACTTCGTACCGATGAGCTTTCCTAATATCATAAATCGTTTAAATATGATTATTCAAAAATGTTGATTTTATCTATTTATTATAGTTATGCTCTGAATTATTAACACGATATTTATATGGTTAAATTTAATTTGATGCTTTAATAGTTGAAATTAAAACACCTTGTTATGATATGATAACAATAATGTGTATTTTATTAAACTTATATCGTCTGCCAAAATGAAAGGATATAATCTAATGACAAGTACAAGACATAGAGACAAGTGCATACGTACTGCTACTTAGTTTTCTCTAGTGATTTACATGACATACCAACCTAACTCAACAATGTAACTTTAATATTCTTCGAGTAAAATAAAATACGGGCATATAGACATGGCGAAATTATAAGGGTTTCCCTTTGGCTATTTGCCTACGGAATCTTAAAAAAGTAAAACCTGAAACTAATTCTGAAATATCTATTCAAACGCTATTTGAAAAAACTAATGAAGGGGAAATTATTTTTAACTAGGCACTTACGATCTTCCGTAAAATTGTCTTATTAACTTTAATTAAGCTACTGTTAGCTCTACAGCCTCCTGAAATAATGTAGTAAAATAATTGGTTATCTATATTAGTATGTTCCAGACAGATAGGTACTTTATAATAAGACACTACAACATTTCAGTCACAACTAGTGTTTAACATATGTACCAGATTACATGTAGTGAAACAATACGTTCTCACGAGGTAATGCACGTTTATTTTGGACGCGCAGTACGTCCGCGTAATAGTATAATCATGTTCTATTTCTTTGTATGCCAAGTGTACACCTTCTCACGGAAATAACCAACGCTGTGAGAAATATCAATAAATCTAATATTCTAATTTATTATATTATTCTAATTTATTATATTATTCTTATTATCATATTAGAAATATGGAGATTGAATTAAAAATATTCGGCATTTTTGATTACGTACATTTTAAACTAGCGGAAGTAATTCAGCGCTACTAAAATTTCTTTTATTAATGTTTTTTTTTAATCAAATTATAAATAACAATAATTTTCTTACACTGAAATAGCCTGGATGCGATCAAATCTTTCCCAAGGTACAATATCTTCTATAAAAGCATTTTTACCACAAACAACATTTTGCAATTTTTTTTAATTTATAATGTAAGCAATATAATATATGAAAATAAAACATCTCCTTTGCAACATAACAAGTAATTTTATTTTATGGACATTTCCTTAAAAAATAAACCTTTAACATTTGCATACAGTAAAAGAGACGTCATTTAATAAATCACCGGCTGAAATATTGGTGGACGGTCGAATGGCGACCTCGCTTCCGAAAGCCATCAGAGACGGGCAGCAGAAACAAAAAGGCGCTGCCGCCGGTGCACTTCCGATTGCACTGCCACGCTGCCACCGCTGAAAAATTACTGATTTAATACATTGTGAAGCCTTCGTGTAATGAATGTAATGACGTTTAGATATATTTCCTTAAAACACAACAACAATAACAACAAAAGACAATCATGGCTCGTGATAATAAAACTTGATAAATACAATTGTTCAGCCGTTTGTTGACTTTTCTTATCATTTTTGGGGAAGTCGTTTACTAACTATTAGTATAAATATCCATTTTTGCAGATTTATCATTTTCGTCATGTTTCCAATGTTTTTTTTAACGTAGTTTCAAATTGTAATTATTTAACATAATTAGAATAGTAAGTTACAGTCTACATTGCTAGTGTATTTGTAAAAACTACTTATTTTATTTTAAAAATTCGATCACATATAGGTATATTTGACATGATTATATTAATAATATAAAAATGATATTTTTTGAAATACTTACTTACTTACATTTTTACTGCAGATGTACATAGTACCTACCTATATATGATCCAATTATTATATAAAGATACTTATTTACAATTATCCAAAAATATTTTATTAAGTCATAAATTAATAAATACGTGGATAGAATACATAATTTTATTTAGAAACTAGCGACTCACCCTCGCTCCGCTCGGTTTCGTCCCTACTTACCTTTTTACGTTTAGTATAGATTTCCAGAGATGAGATATTTTCCCGCAGTAAAAAGTATCCTATATGTTGACCCGGATAAACAGCTATCATCATACCAAATTTCATCAAACTCCCTCCAGCGGTTTTTCCGTGATGCGGTAATAGACAGACAGACAGACAAAAATTCTAAAAACTATAGATTCGGTCTCTGTATCGATAGTAATGTCTATTTCAATAAGAGTTTCCAAAAAATATTTAATGTACAGAATCAGCTTAGTTACAATTTTATTATACGTACAGATAACATAGACCTCCAGCCCGAGGCGATTTATGACGCTGCGCGACATTTCTGCATGCTACATAGCTTTGGCACTTTGAATTAATACTTTTTATACGACAAGACAGACGATGATAGCCATAACAAATGATAGTAATTTGTCACTGTACAGTCTCATGAATTCCGAAAACACCTAGCTAATGAGTTAACACTGTCGAGGTTTTCCCCGATAATAAATGCACTAATTTCGTTTAAGAATAACAAAATAATCCAAAGCGACGGCCTTCAAACCTTCTCAGAATATGACGCATGGTCGTTTAGTAAAAAAATTTACAATTATAACTTTGTTGGGGAAATGTTCGGTTCTTCGTGGAACAAAACGGGGACCTTTCTTTTGTTTCCGCGCAGAGCTCACGGGGCGAGCTAAATCAACTCTGGCGACTATATTTGTTTTCTCTAGCATTGTAAACATATGTTTTGACATTACACTTTTGTTTTAATTTTTTTTTACCTTACCAAATTTCTTTCGAAAAGTTTATTACCAAATATAAATCAATGTTAAACAATACGTCGTCGGGAAGTGGCGACGTCGCTATTACTTTAAATAATCGAACATAAAAAGGCCGCAAAGTTAATAAATAAACATAATAAAGAAGACAGACACAACCAGTAATATATTTCAATAGAACAATTAAGTACTTAACATACATTAATTAAAATGTAAGCAAAAATTGTGTATGTATATAAATCTATTAAAGAACTAATTGTTTTTATATTTAATCGTGAATTAGTACTTTATAGATATTTCCGCCTCATTTTTTATGGCTAAAACGTACGTTACATCCCTACTAATCGCTCAATCTTTCTTAGATTGAGGGAATACGCCCTTAAAAAGTTTATTATCACATAGACTGTAGAAAATAACTTAAGAAAAGGCTTCGAGGAAAGTAAAAAACATATATATACATGACGTAACGTTTAGATATTTCATGTCCATGCATTCTTTATTTTTTTAGCGATGAAGTTAGTACAAAAAAATGAAAAATATACCTACAGTTGATATCTTGTGTATATTCTCACTACTTAAGTTGAACAAATTATGAAATTGCTTTTAAAAAACTAAATACATTTCTATTAGTTATTACAGACGCAGCCAAGCGACCTTTGGCTATATTGCTAGCATTTCGTACATAAACATGAATCGACCCTATGATTACTGTCTTAACACATCACAAGTAACGTTTATTTATCGAATTTAACATTGTAACATATGAGTAAATACTGAGGACTAATGTCCAGTAAGGGTTTTTTAACAGTCAGCTATAACAATCCTGGTTACATTTAATGTCTTCCAATTACAGTCTTCACTCGCTTTAACGATTTCTTCGAGGCTTAACTATTCCAATTTTATGTTTGCTGGACGCGATGTGAAATGCCTCGTGTTAATGCTTTTCAAATAAATATTGAAAGCATAATTATATAAAATACTAGTCTTTCGGTTTAAGTGCCTATAAAAAACAATTTAAATTTAACACCCACAGCTTGAAAAATATTACTTTAAAAATTATACCAATAAATAATACCTATATATACCTACTACAGCTTATGAAATGTAGAGCGCAAATATGTACATATGTATGTATTTGTATGCCCATTCTATTTTGAGTTGATTTAATGATGTCCGCAAGCATCAAGATCAAGTAAGTCGAGTGATAATTTTAAAAAAGTTTATACTGATTCTTTTTTATACTATTAGAGTTTTAATTGATTGACATTTGGTATAAAATGCATACATTATAAATATCGTATATAATTATAGCTCATTTATTTCGGATCAGTCAGATTGCGATCCGCTATACCTTTGTCTCGTTCGTGGCAACTTACGAATTTTATTGTCTATGGCTTAAAATGATATATGACGGCTCTTAAGTGGAGAATCATAAAATATTTTCTGTTTGTGAAATATTTCTGAAGCAATAAAGCAATAATTCACTACGGGACTGCAGGGAAGATGGCGAGCTTTATTTGCCGTCATAAACGGACTGTTGATGGGTACTTTTTTGCCAGTTGTGGCGTGCAGGCTGCGTACGCGCTTGCACATAAACCGTGCCTTTATCATGACTGAGATTAGATATCTCTGCTTATTGTTAACATCAATTTTAACTCAAGCATTTTTGTACATAAACGTTTTTATCCAACGTTAAACGTCTTGACAATCCCTACGTGTTCTATCTTTAATTATATCTTTTGATTTTATACCGAGTGCTATAAGCTTCAATAAATATATTTAATTTTATTTTTTCTACCAGTAAAATAAAATTAATTAAACACAGAAAAGCACACGTATTTACCAATAGAATTTAATATAATCTTTGCTTTACGGAACACACGAATAATATAGCATATAGGGAATTTTCAATATGACTCTTAAGGATGCTATTTTTGGAACTATTTAGTCTTTATCTATAGCCTTTGTTAATCAAATCTCGAGCGTGGTTAATGTGTCGGCATTTTACAGTTCGCTCGTATGAAACTTTGGAGGTGTCGACGGGGGGTTCCATTAGTCAAAGTGATTAGTTCTCGACGCGTTAATGTTTCAATGAGATGAATAATCGCTGGCTACAGTGACAAATGTGCGCGCGCGCACCTGTGGAGGGAGATGCTCCTCTTTCAAGACACCGCTCCATCACTCAGCATCACTCTATGTAATGAATAAAGATGTATATATCTATCAATACCAATGTGGCCTGTGATTTTAAAAGTTGAGTATAATTTATTATTTTCTAAGATACATATTACAATAAAAATGTTGTTTTATCTTGTTATAATATTTGTATATGTATAACGTGAAAAATCTAAAAGGTAACATTGGACAATAAGGTAAGAAGTCTGTAGTGGATTGTTTCTCTGCTCATGATATGAATTTTTGCCAAAAAATAGCATAATGAACATAAATACCAAAAATCATATTAAAAACATAAAAAGCAAGTTATGTTTACGCTATTTCCCATTTATTTTGAACCGACTTCCAAAAAAGAGGAGGTTCTATATTCGTCTGTATGTATTTTTTTTGCATGTTCACCGATTTCTCAGAGATGACTTGACCGATTTTGCTACTTTAAAGGTCCCGAGGTAGTTCCATATAATTTTCTTCGACATAAAGTATAATACCGTTTTCGAGAAAATAAGGAAATACAATGGAATTTCAAGTATTTTAACAGATTTAATTAGACTTTTTTACCTACTTCTAATTATCACATCGACTTGAAACTTTACAAGTGTTTGTAATTCCGATGATGGTAGATATAGGAATTTGGTATCATCGAGCTGATATGATGGTGAGACCAGAAGGTATACCTAATATTTTAACTAAATATAATTAGAAATCATACTTTGTCATATTTACCTATTAGATATTCTTATGTTAAAGCATTATCGGCTGGCACTAACTTCGAATATATGTAATTAGGTATCTATTATAAATGAAAACCCCCGTTTAATTATTTTTTTTAATTTTTAGTGCTTGAAAGTCGGGTTTTTTAAGGTTTTTACAGTACCTGCATCACGTCTAGTAAAAGATATAGAACAACTTTAAGGGCTCCAAAAAAGGAGAAGATCCTCAATGTCTATTGTCTACTCTTTACGAGTTTATTAGTACAGTTTATCTACTTAAGTAAGAAATAATAAAAGCCTGAAATACAATCAAGTCTAATATCTCTCGCATACATTGTATTCGTAGGTATACTTATACACTATCTTATATACGACGTATCACATATATAATACATATATAATCTTTCGGTGGTATGTGTGAGAATTGAAATCGATATTTTTATACCACTGTCATATCGATATATTAACATTGATGTATTTCATTTTGCTGTGATTGAACATTGATTGAGTTCTTTGAGCTACGCCGCCACCATCGTAAGATTTACAACTGACGTAATAACTACTGCTTTATGTTATAGCAAAATTCATGAGGTTGGCAAACATTATATTAGTTATTTAAAAAAAATGAATTAATTTTAAAACAAATACAATGTTCACATGTTTTAGAAAATCTGTATGGTTTGCACTTAAATAATAATCATACTTAATTGATCCAAAATTCATTCACTAAAATAGATTTTTTTACTAATATGAGAATAAAATTACATATAACTAAAAAAAGGGAAACATAATATATGAAATTAATATAGTTAAAGTAACATAAGTCACTCTAGAACTACGAGAACGCAGCATCACAACGGCTTCATAAATCAAAACATTCGTGCTGCGATTAATCAAACCTGGAGGATACCTCAAGTTTAACTCTAACACCTGTCAGGCATTTGTAATTAGGATGCTGCGTTATAATTTTTCATGCTTAAAAGTATTAACTGGATCGGACCAGTATAGCCTAAACATATATACTAGAATTAGTAATTTTGGCCAGGTACAATAAAAAAATCATAATTCTTACTAATATTGTACATAAATTATAATGAACTAATATGAATATTTGTGTCCATAATTACCTGCCTTCCAAATCATTAAACACAATTTAAGTATTCCTCCGCGGCAACCGCACTCTTGCGGTTGCCGCGGTGACCGGCCGCATGCCACACAACATGATGATGCTGCGTTTTTACGTGCCGGTCTCATTTGTAAACTGTTTTATATCTTTTTTATATCTATAAATATTTTATGATACATTCCACACTGCCATTCGATCGATCGTAATCAGATTAATAATCATCATGCGCTTGCGCTGCGATTTAAATAAGAATAAAAATGACCTTACGCCATCTCCTGAATGAGCTGTCAAACTAATTAATAAACGTCGTAAAATAGCGCAAGGTCGCGTCAATAACACTTTTAATTAAAAATATTTACACAATTTTATATTATCTATTTGTTTACAAAGATGTTTTTATGAGACCTTCACTTTGTTTGTTGTTTTTTATTATCAAATTTTGAAGTATATTTCGTTATAATAGTCCCAAACTTAGAACAACTCAACCAATTTGTTTATAGCTCATATTTTTATAAAAAATACAACTTTATTATGAATTAACATGTTTATATTGAGACTCATTTCGACCATGGTCTTATCCAATGTTTTTTTTTTTCATTTATCTCTGACAAGTTTTTATAAGAAGCAAACTTATGGTGTTAATATAAAGCGCATTATTGTATAAATAATACTTTATTTCAACTTAGGTCCAGGCAGACTGGATGTCAAAGTTATGACGTGTTAGATTGATTATCGGATGGATGTTAAAATACGTTTTATGACTTTAAGGCGAGCTTTCTGTGAGTAAGCGTCTTAGCAGATTCGTTTGTGGCATTGGTTATGTTCGGCTCAATAACCGATGTTTTTTTTTTGTTTAAAAACATTTCATTACACGCAAAAATTAACTTCAAGTAAGAATTATTTGTCTCCGAATGGTTCTTTTGTTATTTAATTAATATAATGCAGTAGGCTAGTTTTGGTTTCACATTATAAGTCTACTATATGAACAAAAATTACTTATATTATAGCTATATCCCATATAAAAGAGAACAATGTTTCTTAGCTATTGATTTACTCGTTAATATAGCCATGGTCAATATAAACACGTGTAAAGATTAACCCGCAATCTCCGTAGTGATAGCAGTTTAACACTATTTACAATATAATAAATTGTGTACATAAAGATTATATTTTTTAAATAAATGCTAAAAATCAAATCACAATCAAGCCACGGTGACTTTTGACATCCACAGTCTCATATCAAAACAATCAAGTTCAACGCACCCGCAGCAAGCCGTGACGCCTAATATTCACATTGCTCATGTCACGAATTAATTTACGTACTATGGAAAAAGGGTTAATAGTGTGTTTATTATTTTACCATATCAATTTAATTCAATTCTTTTGTCTTTTACCAGTACCAGTTAAGCAATGACTGTATATATCCAGTCATTGTCGACTAAAACGGAGAATCTAAAATATAATTTTTACCATGTCTAATGGATATAAAATCAGGTAACAACATTCGATCAATTACTATTTTTTAACTATTGTAATGTTTATACATTTAAATACCAAGAAACTCGTAGATATTTCCAACACAATTTTTTACCACATAAATATATTTATTTCCATTATAAATCATAAGCTAGAATTTAGTAAAATATATTACGATGTATTGATTTTTGATTATAACAAGTAAACCGTAATATGATATTGCTTAAATCTCATCATCATCCATCATGGCCAAATCGGAAACGGAAACTGTTCCCATTTGATTAGGGAGGGCATGCGCGCGCGCATATCATTTCCTCTCATGTACTGCTCTAGTTAACACGTACTGTTTTTTATTTTATATGTATAAATATCTGTATCCAAGAATGATTGACTCGTTTTTAAGGATTATTTAATCTGCCTTATCCATAATACTATCTTAGATTTACGCGAATATTAGACATTTAAATAAAACTTATCTTTTCGGATTTTTTCGCGGATTTATTTTGATTTTTGGTTCCCGACGTTTCGATTGCTTTACAGCAATCATGGTCACGGGAGAGACTAAGGTGTTAGATGTCTCAAAAGCATTATATAGTTGTTACAGAAAGCCTACCCACAAATAACAAAAATGAATTCAAAATTTTGAAAATTGGCATCAAAGTACCTTACAATATTTGTTAATTTTAATTTTAATCATTTTTATAATTTTAATTATTTTATACTTGAAATATGGAATATTATTTATATAATTTTAGCTTTTATTATTATAATTATTACAATTTTTTGAAAACTTATTATTGTATTATTGTTTAATAATCTATATTTTTAGTGTTACCATTATCATATTTATAACTATAAAAAAAAAATTAATTATTTAAGCCACATTATTGTTCTATGTGTCTGCCTTATCCATTCTTTCGAAAACTAATGATAGGCACTTTAATTAATAATCGCTTAAGTCTATTCAGCCTAAGAAAATATTGTTCACAATTTTTATACGTATCTATTAATTATGTGTGTGTGGCGAATTTATTTTATTTAATAATAGTGATTCTAGGTAACTTTCGCATTTATTTTAATATAGATATTAGCTACATATACACGTTACAGTATAATAGGTTATCGAGGTCCAAAAAATAATTTTTCATTTTTACGCATAATTGTATGTCTAAAGTACTTTTGCTGAAAGACTAAACAGCAATTAGATATTTTCGCTCGGTAAAGTAACTTATGTTACTTTGCAATTTTTTATCTATATCTTCATAAAATATAACATCGAACCGTCATTCCATTTTGAAATTAAAGAAAGACTAAACTAACGGTATTTCAATGCATTCAGTCCTTTTTAACGTCCCACTGCTGGGCACGGGCCCTTCAATGCGAAGGCGATCAGGCCATAGTCTACCACGCTGGCCAAGTGCGGGTTGGCGGACTTCATTCGTCTTTCGAAAACTTGCTAGGTTCTCTCAGACAGGCAGATGACATGAAAATATCAAAGATGCGAGACCCAGAATTTGAACTCACTTCACTCAGTTTTCCAAGCGAGTACGTTACCACTGGGCTACTATTACCTTTTATATGTATAATTTATATTGAGTATGGATATGAGTTTACTTCTGCTTAGATGATTATATACGGAGATAGATGATTATATATGGAGGTCGCAGATTAAGTAATGCTTGGTACATACATAAGTGTCGACCTTATTTTATATATAGGCACAATATAATTCAATTTGAATGTTCTAGGTCTCAGACAAAAGTGAGAAATGTTAAATAAATTGGCTAAATTAATAAAAATGTACAGTTCAACTGGACTATTCGTCGTTTATTGCCACATCTGGTGAGTCCAAATAAAATACCATCCATCCTCGTCCGGAAGATTAATTTATATAATCAGCATTGAACAAACTCGGGCAAACATAACTGCAAGGGTCCACGGAAGCGGCCCCTAATGACACGTTCTAATCCGACCACGCGCGAGGCATCCCACAATTTACCTGTTACGAATTAGACGCAACCCATTATTTAAGTATCGGTAGCTAGCGTGCATCGTTATCGTAATTTGATTTCTTTCACGAATTCTACGGCGCCATTTGGCCACTAATAGGGCCGTTAAGTCTCATCATAAAACAAAATTTCGCCTAAATTCGAAAAAAGACAAGTTTCATAACTCGACATGAGCTAACCCGATCTGACGTGAGCTTCGTGCAATTGGTTATTTCTCATTATAATAATTTGCGGCTTTTAACTCTTGTAATACGTGAGAGCTGCACTTATGAACGGATAACAGAGTTAACGTAACGAGATGTATTGCAAGGTTGGTACTTATGAAAATTATGGTGTGTCGAAGAATTAGTTTTGGGAGTGTATATAGAGTTCTTATGAAGCGTTGGCGTGTACCGTAAAGTTTAATTATTATTAATGCTGCCTGTCTCTTCGTGTAGATGAGACAGGCTGTAATTAACAATAGCGTTTTAATTATATAAATTCTCAATGACTCATAACGTGCTATTATATGTCAGACACACGTATCTTTTAAATTTCCTATTTGTTCAAAGTTAATCGAAAAGATAAATCCAATTTCGTTATATATATATATATATATATATATATATATATATATATATATATATATATATATATATATATATATATATATATATAGAATAGTTAAAATCAAAATTCAATTCAACTCTTTCTGTGGCCTTTATTTGTGCTAGTTGGGTACTGTAAAGAATTAAAACGAATATAAATCTACTGTTTTAAATTTTATATAGTAGTTACAGATTATAGGTATATTAAATATTAATTTATATCGGCTACAAAATACTCAAGAAATATTTTTCATTGAATTAATCACAAAATTATAGTAGAATTTTTCTTTATTTTGAGAATCGTTACTTTCACTATATAGCAGAATATAACAAAAGATAAATGTAAATCACTAATGCCAATCTATACATATAATAAAAGTCTAACTAAGTCGAATCTGTACCTTTAATATTTTTTGGAAAATCTTATTGTAATAGACATTATTATCGATGCAGAGGCCGAATCTATAGTTTTTAGAATTTGTCTGTCTGTCTGTCTGTCTGTTACCGCATCACAGAAAAATCACTGGAGAGATTTTGATGAAATTTGGTATGATGATAGCTGGATATCCGGGTCAACATATAGGATACTTTTTACCGCGGGAGATTATCTCATTTTCACGGGAGTACACGTTATAACACAACCCAAAAATATTTATGATCAGAATTTCTTGAAACTTGGTATTAATGCTCTTCAATACAATTAAATAAATACGTGTTTAACTTTTTTGAAATTCATCCCATAAGGAGATAAAATAATGGATGAAATTTTGTATGAAACCTACCTTTTTAAAGTTTTTTTGTTGTAGTTTTAGCGCGAGCGAAGCCGCGGGTTTTGCTAGTACTTTATAAATATGAATCTTAAAATATCACTTATTTTTAACTGACAATCTATCAATATTGTGATTGCGTAAATAGTATTTAACTCCAAAAAAAAAAAAAGAAGGAAATAAACCCAAGAAAATAATCCATATAACTTTCTTTGACATAATAATAACTTATATTATTTATTGTTGTTACTTAACAACGTCTGTAAAGGACGTTCACTGTTATGGACTCCATGGACTCTCTTGCAGAAGAAGTTCAGGTAGACTTTTCCGTTATGGTTCTTTAAAGGATATCATCAATAGCGCTCTTACTACTATTGACATTCCTGCTCTTATTAAGTCTTCTGGAATAAGTCGAAATATGGGCAGAAATCTAATGGTCTGTCGCTGGTTCTTTGGTAAGTGGGACGGACTCAATAGCGGGACGCTACATATGTTGACACATTGGCCCCGTGCCATGACACTAAAATGAGGTCTAAAGTGGGAGCCGGCGGAAATGGTTGAACTATTCAAATTGCGAAAATACTCCTCCCTTAGTCAAAATTATCTCTATATATCATTTGCTGTAGAGACCCTTGTCCCATGGAGTCAAAGTGCTAAACACTTCTTAAAAAGACATAGCACCTCGTCTTATCGCCTCTACTAGTGACAGGAGAGCTAGCTCGTTTTTCGCCCAAAAAACCGGCATTGCTATACAGTGGGAAAATGCGGCTAGCATTCTTGCCACTATTCCATGCGGACATAACTAGTACAGTACTAATTAAGCTATTAATATATATATATATATATATATATATATATATATATATATATATATATATAAACGTATAATTATTTTTTTTATTTTAAATAAATTTGTTAAAAACTGTTCTAAAAAAAGTAAGAACTTAGCAAAAGAATGTTTCCAAAGACGATGTCGACAAATCAACGATAATTTTTGTTGATGATTTAATTTTGAAAATTCTCTTATGGGAAACTACATTATCTATTATATTTAATTATCGTTAACTTCAAGGATGATATATTATCCGAAAAAAAAACATGATCTATTTATAATGTTTGTATCAATATATGTAGTTTTAGATTTGGATGCATCTATATTCATACGGCATGTAGAATTGATATAGCTTAGAATTAACCAGTGGTTTAAACAAAGAATCAAAAAGCAGATTAAATAGCACCTAGTGGTCATTTAATACAAGAAACAATCTGTGCAATGTAGACAGAGTGTCTCGTGTCGATACATCGAGGCAGGTAGGCATGAATGGCGGCGCCCCGCTGGCCGTGAGTTATGCGCTGGGCTCCCGGGGCGCGGCCGCTGCCTTCACACCTCGCCCGCGTGTGGTCCCGCTTTACGAGCCGGCAGGCTGCTGCGCGCGCGCATTGCCTTATGTAACACTGCGCCATCGATTTAATTAGTAAGGTATCTTATTTTATTGTTTATAATATGTTGCTAAATTTATATGATCATGAAATTTATATAATTCATATAAACATTTTATATGATCATATGTTGTCACTTAGTAACCTACTTATCCTAAAAACAGCTTTACATGCTGCTACTTGTATTAATTACCGAAGTATATAAAGAGCTTTTTACTTTTAACATAATTAATAAAATAAGTCTCCATTCATATTTTTTTAAGTTAAAATAGCAAACTGAAGTTTGGTTTATTTTTTACACACCCATACACTCTCACTTCCTTCGGGCGCGTCTTTAAAGACGTTCCTACACCATTTAAGCTTAAGCTTAAGCTTAAATGGTGTAGGAAAGTATAAAAGGAAAACGTCCAAATAAAAATTCTTTTTTTTCGCCAGAAACCTTCGCAGGCGTATACCAAATAACCCACCAGAGTTTCATCACAATCGGATCAATGGTTTATGAACGCATAGAGGGCAAACATACGAACATTCATTTTTATTTATATAGCAGCGGAAAAATTTAACTCATAATTCACCCATCAACGTTTGTTGCAAAGTATCGGACGTTGCTCGCAAAAAAAATCTTTGTATCGAATTTCCAAACATTTTATTAAGATCTTTTATGAGTAAAACACTGTTAAATTAGAATACCGCATAGACAATATACATAGATATACCTACTGGTAGAAAAACAAGATAAATTTTACTGGCATCTCATTGCATGAACGCCACCGAAGCTCCCTAAATCTTCCAACGTTACTAGAGTAGATGTCCTGAGCGCACGTATTACAATATTAGTCACATTAGTGTGCATACTTCACTTGAAAATTATTTTATTTCTCCGACTTATTACGGCCTGCCGGTATTCCTGCGAGATACGATACTGGCCGCCGCGATTTTTATTGGACAGGAAGGAAATTCTAACATTTAATATATTGTGAGTAAAATGTTTCGAGTTATATTTATTTAAGCACCCGTGAGTATAAATCCGGTGTAGGTTGCATCCAGGAGCTATTTTATATTTCCTTTATTTTTGTTTTTTACGCTGTATCAGTTGAATGATATTGCTATATAGAATATAAAAATGAATAAGTGTTAGTTTGGACATTTTTCTTCTTTATACACGATGTTATTCTAAGGATTGTATTGATTGATGTATTGATTGATATGTAAATTAGTTATTCTGGTCTTGTTAAGACAAAGTGTGATGTTAAAAAGCGCAAAACATCTTTTGTTTAATACTAGGTAATAAATGAAAATAAAAGAAAAAAAATAGCATGAAGCTAAGTATAAATGGACTTTATAAAATAGAATAGTTTGTAGCTTTTAAAAAACGTAACATCCGATTGAAAGATCAAAACTCCTAAGATTTTAAAGAAGAGAAAGATTTTAAATTTAAAGTGTATATATATCATCTTTATAAATTAAGCGATTCCTTCATAAGTGCTAGACAATAACTATGTGTTCTATAATTAATTATATTAATTATTAATTATCATATTAATTTAGAAATAATTTATTTTTGTATAATAGATAATATAACATGTCATTTAACTTTGTCTGCTTAGTGTAAATTTTGCATCTTATTCTCGAACAATACTTCACTATATTACAATCAAATATAAAATATTTAAATAAAGTAAACATTTTATTTCACAAAAAAACATATAATTTTATAGATTTATTACCTTGACCACAATCATACATACATATATAAAGAGTCGTCTAAAAATGCAAGTGAGTATTGATTATAAAGTGTTATTGAATTTTGGACTTTATTTCTAATAATTATAGAACCTACTTACTTACATTAACTTTTGGTGTATATTTGTACCTTAAGTCCGGTTATTTATAGGCGTCCTACTGCCCGCAGAGATTTATGCAGCCACAGGAAATCACAGCAGCGATTCTTTTATCTTAACCGTGGGTATTTTATTTGGTGCTTTACGGCTTCATAGGAATTTAAGGCTGTAAGTAAACAAGCAATTAGATGTGAAATATCACTTTCTTGTCCCAAAATGATGGCTTATGAGTATGGGTAAAACAACCTTTTTCAGTATTCGAAGTAATATATCTAAGGATCAGCAATACTGATACTGATATATTATATATTAAATTTTATGAACGTACATATATTCACAAATTTAAAAATCATATAATAAGTAACTACTTGCTGCAGTATTAAATATTATTTTTAGTATTCTGTAACTAAGTCACAAAAGCTTTTAACCTAACAAGTAGTAAGGTTTTTAATAAAAAGCGTTTTTACTTTCAAGTATTTCTTTTTACATCTTCAGGGTTTCAAAATAAAATATTATGTATTGTGATGTAATCACGTTAGTATTAGGCAAACAACAATAACTATAATGTAGAGTCTATTTACATATTCCTGTATAAAGGCAATTCAACACATGACACAAAATGGAAAGAAATCATGCACAACAAAATTGTATTAAACATTTTCTCTCCCTCGCCCTAAAGGATCTAGTATAAGATAATTTAAAGTCACGCTTAAAAGAATAGTAATAACTTTAACACTAAAAAAGCTGGTTGTATGTCCTACTTAGACGCAGAAAGGATAACATTGAACCTAACTTAGTTGGTAATAACAACCGTAACTCTATAACATGCTCAATAATTATAAAATGCTTAAATCTTTTTTATGTCTATGACGATTATTGTGACAAAAAAAATATGTGACAAGCACTGTTTAAATTAATTATTAACAATATAGATCACATTGCTAGTTCAACTCTAGCACAAGATCAGCATTGATCTATTAAGTTTTTTACCATTCGAAATAAGGAGGTATTCGCTATTTCATCCTCACTCTCTTTCTCTCTACTTTGCAGGCTAATAATGTAAACACAGCAAGAATTTAAAAAAATACCACAAATACGTATCCTACTTAAAAACTTAACTTTGTTAGCTATAAAAGATTTTATTAATAATATTTTATTTATGAAAGTAATAATTCATACTTACAAACGCAAGTTTCGTTTATTAAAGATATACTTTATTGTTTTTTTTAAATTGTAAGTGGCTGTACCCGATCCGAAGTTCGCTCATAACCTAATGCATGGCGACTGTGCGGGGGCGTCGAGTGCGAAAGATTTATTAAATGGCTACTGTATTTACTTACACTGAACGGCATAAGTGAAATTTATATCACATTTAAAATAATTATTCTTGCATCGCATAGTTACTTAGACAGTATTTCTAAAATCTATCTTCTTGGTAGAGTCGATAAAAGCTAAATAATATATCTAATATATGGCAAAAAATGTATTTAAATAATAGCAAACTCGTAGTATTTAGTTTATACAGGAGTATAAACATCAAGACAGCAATTTAACAAGTGTGTTTTCTAAAATTTAACAATGTAAACTTAATCATTTAGAGGAATGGCGCTCCCTACTGCTCCACTCTTATAAGACGTGTCAAAATTACTCATCTGTATGTCTCTAGCAGCAAAAATACAAGACTTTCATATAAACTTGCCATACATTTTAGACGTATTCATTCACTCATAACTACTCAGCAAAATTCGATGTTAAGTAACGTATCCATCAATCATTAACCCCTTGCGGAACGCGTACACGCCGGCGTATTAGTTAACAATTGATTTCTTAGAAATTATCCATAATTTCTTAGAAATTATCCAGGAGGGGTTAAAATACCTGCCAAATGTTAGCTACGAAGGTCAAAAAGTTTTCAAGATATCGTGTTTAGTTTAATTGGCCCTATCTTTTTCTTTAAGTCTTATTATTGTTACTTACTAATAAGTTGACTGACAAATAACGTGTGTACCTTTACATATATGTACACTTTGGTAGTTTAATAGAAGTTTTAATATAAGGGGAAAAAATGTATGTGGATGGAAGAAATTTGACCATAAATGAAGCTCAAATAAGTTTTTGAGTAACAACATATTTTTATTTATTTAGGATTAAAAATCTAAATTAAACGTTAAAATTGTATCCTTTTTTCACAGATGACAATAATGTTTAATTAAATCTGCGCCTCCTAGTACTATCATTACAAAGTAAGCTTTACTATGTAAAGTAAACTACATCATTAAATATACCTATAATATTTAACTCACTACAAAAAATATTTACTTCTCAATATATATTATAAATGAAAGTGTTGCGTTCTTCCGAAATATCACCAAGCGAACAAAAAGCCAACGAAAGGCGCAACTCAGAGCAAGATTAAACTCGGTCTGCAGATCCCATTTGCAGATTCATTCTCTTAGATTAAGTTACAGCTAGCTTTATTGTGGCATTTTCATGAGAACTTTATTAAACTCCTCCATACATTACACAAGACGCTACCCACGCTATACGCGACACGCAACACGTCCTGTCAGCCGCATAAACTTGAATATTTACTGTCGCGTCAATTATAATAATATTTTGGTTTTAAGTTTATTACTAAACAAAAATACTTTGACGTCTAAGTATTTCTTAAATCAGATTGGATAGGGTATACCCTATATTATGAATTAGAAAAGAACATTATAATCATAGGTAACTAATATGTTTGAACTACGAAATAAGTTGCTTTTGTAATGAATAAACTATCAAGATAATTTGTACAATGCGAAATTATCAACTGTAAATTAAATTTGGTTAGAAAAATCTTTTAAGACCGAACACTCATCACACATCTGGATTATTCTAAATATTTTCGTAACATCTTGTATTCAGCACTTTTTAAAGTCCTACTGCTGGGCATAGGCAGTACGAGGGGGATCAGGCCATAGTCCACCACGCTGGCCAAGTGCGGGTTAGCGGACATCTTAAATTAAGATTATTAATAAAATACATATAGCTGTCCATATAATAAAACGTTTTCGTTTTGCTTACAATTCCATGTGGATCAACGATCAAATACAGCCTTAATTCTTCGACATATGAAAGTAACGAATCGTTATAGTTTACGCATACTTTAATCGAAATCTATCCAATATTTCTTCTTGGAGCGTGTCACAAAGGAATGATAAAGATGGGCGCAAGTTTCACGTAAGCGCGGTAGGCTATAAGATATCATGTTATGCTACCGTCCAGTGCAATCTGGTGCTTAGGCCGGTCTTCCATAAAACATATACTATATTACAATGACCAATCGTTCATAACTAATTATAAATTTCTTATTTCACCTTTAACAAAAAATATTGCAACAACAGGATTAAAATTTTATAGCAGAATAAACTATATCAAAAGTTATATAGTAAATGTGTATAGCTCTAAGCTATCTTACGCTATACAATCAGTGTTTAACAGGTTTAAAGTTGTATATTCCGCGGAGGAGATGCAATCTGGACGCTTACAAATCGCACCAAGCAATGTAGGCGCGATTGAGTTATTATATCTTCCTGTTAGGCTACTTGTTTTTGTGGTCGGCGTGTGTTTTTATTAATTACCCACTATAAATAATAAATATTTTATGTGTAGGTAATACGACACGAGCGCAGGTTAACTTGAGATGCGACGCCCCGATACTACGGGACGACTGTACAGTTATTATTCAACTTTTTATAGCGATTGTTTTTATTGTAAAGTCATTGTAATAACTTGTAGGAAATGTATACTTTCAATAGGCATATTGTTTTAGCTATTAAGTATTTGTACTAACATTTATAAATCATAAAATAAGATGTTTTGAAAATCATACTTATTTTTAATATTTTACTTTTATATAAACAGATATTTTCACTTGTATACGTTGAAGGTAACACACCTAACATAGGTATAATACTATAAAGAGATTTAGAATGTAAGCCTATACAGTAAAAATTAGTAAAGAGTCGTTTTATACTTAGAAATCAATAATATTTTAAAATGAACAGTCGAGGCCGAGAATACTTTGAAAACTATGCTGTGTGATGCTGCTAGCGAAAGGCTCATTACACGGACCATTTGTCTGTATAAGATGTAAACTATGAAAAAAAACTTTAAATCATATTATTTTATAAATATAATCAATTATACAAAAAAAATAAAGGCAAAACAAAAGATAATCTTGATATACCTATCTACTTATTCTTATAAATAATGTTATGAGTAATAACATAATATTATAATGAAATAACGCTCACTTTTAAGATGAGACCAAATTAAAAAAAAGCAAATTTTGGTGAATGACCTCGAAATATTTTACTCCCATGCTTCCATGTACTGTCACAATATAAATGACCATTGTTCAAATTTAAATGACCAAAGTCATTGTTTTCATGTCTATCACGATATATGTACCGTATCAAACCAGCTTTAACCCGCTGTTTTAAAATATATATTTAGATATAAAGTTTCGAAGCGATCGATACATCCAGTCAATATTATTTTTCGTAGAATTTAAAAAACTTATTCGCCACCTTTAAAGAAATTTAAAACAACGCTTACCTGAAAAGTCCCTCTAAAAAAATCTATAGGTCTAGCTCTACATTAGTAATAATCTCAAGAAAGCCTCTCAATACATCACTAATTTAAATATACATTTTTAACTTGACATGATAATATAACTATAGGTAGTTTTGATATATAATATTATAGAAACAAGGGTGGGAATGGGAACAAAGAGAAATACGGCAAAATATTTCGAAATATCTGGACGCGGGTGCGGCCGGGAGCGTCTCGCACACATCGCTTAATGTACCGATTATTTATTGTCATTATGTGCCATTACCACCGCTAATAGTCCACGCCGCACAACACCGAAATTATCACGGACGACAATTTAAACGGCTCATGTTATTCGAACATTTTGAAGACACGTGCCTCGAATAACTGTCACGATAGTTTCTTCGTGTTTTATCTCCTTCTTTTTATTATTTTACTAATTTTTGAAATTCAAAATGTATGCTTTTTGGGTGAATTTATATAATATTCTCGTTTTAAAACGGGTTTATACGGTAAGATTTAAAAACCCCTTAAAATTATCAAATACTTAATAATATTTTATAAATATAGTCATGTATCTACATTAATAATACATGTAAACTATAGTTACATCCCTACATGTGTCCCGAATTAAGCCTGATTACGGATGATATATGTTTCATTAATACTAAGTATATCGCAGAAGACACCGAATTTGTTGTAGGTACTATAATAAAATCATTGCGAATAAGATTTTTTATTCAATGCGCCAATTTAAAATAACTGTGGAACTAAAAAGTAATTACGTTTTAACCGTATTGTGTTTTATTTAAATTTACTTAAGAAATTGATTGTCGTTTTAATAAAATATCACTAATCAATATGTAATCGAATTTTTAATTCATAATGTATTAAAAAAGCACAGTCATCCACGTAGCAATTTGTTATTGCTGGCAACTACAAAAATAATTTCCTTTTTCATTTTCTATCATGATTCATGCGTGTGTTTGCAAAATTAAAATGTTCGATGACGGTACAATTAAAAAATTATTCAAGCGAGATATCCACACAAGTTCTATACAAATAATGTCACATTAAATCCTTTAAGATATCGTAACCATTTCATTAACCGAAGGGTCTTATTAGCTACGACGCATCAAGACCGCCCGAGCTGAAGGCCGTGGGGACAAAATCACATCCATCATACCGAACATATGTCGATATCAATCAGTCGATTAATGAACCAACCATCCATTAGGACTCGCAGATCGCCCTTTAGAAACCGAACTCCTTTGATATTCGTACGTTGTAATTAGTGCCTTGACTTATTAACAAATTGCTTACGCTAACATAGCAACATGAAAAGCGAAACTGCTGTCTCATGTTTGATATATATAATTTAAATTATTTTAAATGTTACTCTAACAACCTTGGTTATTAGGCTAAATAAAGACAATAATTATAATTTACGTCATATATGTTTGTTTTATAATAAAACAATACAAAATGATTTTTCTTGTTGCAGGTTTCTTTGACGCTCAACGTTGCTGCAAGAAAATACAACTTATTATAAAGTTTTATTATAGTTTAGTATACTTTTGTATACTGTTTTTTACATTCTCTAATTCTAAGAATGTTTTTAATTGTATTTACATTTGTCTCGCACGTTCTGAATTAAAAATTTAAAATATTTTAGTGTTTTTTTTTCCACCAATTCTACAAATTTTATTGAACTATGTTCTGGTCATAATATGGTCCATGATTGAGATAGAGATGATATTTTATATTAGCTCTGATTTCTTGATCAGATTGTGCCTAGTATAGTAGAGGCTGTTGAAATAACTAAAATTATAAAAAATGATCATATTATTTAATTTAGCAACTAGCGACTCACCCTTGCTTCGCTCGGGTTCGTCCCTAGCTTGATTACCCATACAAACTTTCATCCCGATTTCCACTCCCTGAAGGGATGATTTCCGGGATAAAAAGTATCTTATGTCCTTCCCAGGGTCTCAAAATATCTTTTTACCAAATTTCATTTAAAACAGTAAAGTAGATCCAGAGATGGCCCCCTAAAACGTCACAAACTCACAAACTTTACCTCTTTATAATAATAGTAAAGATGTATACTATTCACGAGATTCGTTAATAAAAGTTCTACTTTTCCTTTCCCTCTCCCATCAAAATTGCTGTATTATAAAAAACCGAAATTTCTTAAGTATGAAATAATGCAAAAATACAAGACATAATTATAATTTTTAGATAACTGTAAAAAAGGAATATTCTTTATTAGACTACACAACTATCCAAATCCACTAAACCGCCTCGTCACTTCCATCATTAGGTCACACATGAATGACGTAAAAACAAAATATTATTTCTCGACACGGTTGTCGACGCCATGTTGAGTCTGTAATAAATTAACCATAGGTTGTTAACAAAAAATTAACAGTTACCTTTGCATAAGGTGTTATTTGTCTTAAGTGAAATTGATGTGGACTTCCGCCTAAAATTTTAGCCGCTGTAGATTTCAACGAAGGCCGGAGGCTAAAGTCGACGTATTTTTCTTAATTAAACTTTTTTATAGTATAGTATAGGGAATTTCAAACTTACCTCTTCTTAATTAAATGATTTATTTATATGCATAAATTAAGATTTACATTTCATAAAACAATAATTGGTCCAGACAAGTAGATAACTAACAATGCTATTGATATATTACGTATTTAAAAAAAAGATAATATGGTAAGAGTTAATTAAGGACCTGTTTCTAAAACACATGGCTTCAAAAGCGAAGGACATTGGATTTAAAGAGCATAAGGAGCATAAAGGAAGAACTTTAATTACTTTTAATCATTACTTATGTTAAACCGAAAGTTTAATTTAGCTTACTGAGCTCTATACCACTTAAAAACTGAAAATTGGATGCACAACTTAGTTTGAAATACATTGCTGTATTATAATGCTTTTTTACTAATACATTACACGTAAGCATCTATAGATATCTTTTAAAAAGTTATCGTAGAAAGAACGTTAAATTATATATGTTATTAATAAATATCTACGTGGTTTCTTTGCGTGAGCTCTTCGTTTCGACATATGGGCATGATGTCAGGTGTTTGTAAGGGCACATTTCAATAAAACTGCAAAAAAATATTTTTAATTTTCTTATAATGACAAAGTTTTTATAATATTTAACTTCACTTCGTTCAAAAACATTTTATAATAGGTATTTAACTTTTGCCTAAAGTGTCTGTTAATGTAATTTCGAAATAAAAGCTTTTTATTAAATGCATATGAAATTATTTACGATACTTATACTTATAAATATTCTACTTAAAAACACATTTTTTTATTTTTGTCTTTCTATTTGTCTGTTTCTTTTCTCCGGCTAATCTCCTAAACGGCTGGACAGATATTGATGAGACTTTCACTTGCAGATAACTGATGTTATAAGGAGTAACTTTTATTTTAGAAAAGTTAGAGTTCCACTCAAAAAAAAACAAAAACATACCTGGGGACGCAGAAGAGCGAAGCAAGGATAAGACGCTAGCATAAATAATATATTATATAATATAACCTCTAGATCTAACTGCATTCGAGGCACAGCTTATTTATTAAAATAATTCTAATTTCTCCTTAGTGTACATAATATAGAAATAGCTCACGACTCTCATGAATGTACCTATTTTGAATCCTTTGTTGCCATATCTCTCCTTCTAGCGCAACACAAATAGTGTCTCGGGTGCAAAATAATAACATAGGGTATTTTTATACTTTGTTTTATTTGAAATCAATTTTTTTTTAGTTTTTATAATGTAATTATATCTCACTATTTCCATGATATAAAAAATCAGAAAGGTAAAAATATAATATTAAACAAAATAAAGCATATGAATGTAGGTATCTAACCCTAACTATATTCAATATACACGGTGTACTCTTAGATACATATGTACGTAACTATGGATCAAAAACCAACTAACTCTACGGTACACATCTGCCTCACATTTTTTTGTCAGTACATTTGGAAAAATTTGTTGTAACAGACAGACGGATATGTAATAATTTCCATTGTTAATATAAATATCGTTTACAAACTTAACTAAAATGTAACCAATAAAGATTATTTCAAACTCTTTAAAAGCGTGTACCGCTTCACTATTACATGTATAGTTCATATTTCAGTCCATACTTTCAAACTTCAGCGGACACGTCCAAGATAACCACACTGGCGCGTTGTTATTCAATTGTCGCCATGAACGAATTCATTTCACAAAACTCATCTTGCGGACGGCGGGTGACGACATGACACGGATGTTGATATCTAACTTGAAATTATTATGGAAGAGATAAATTTTATTTCACTTATATAAAACTAATATATAGCTTATGGTATCAGTCATTTGGAATAGCTAAAACTTAGTTTTATATTTAATATTTTCTTTTGGGTCAAATAATAAGAAAATAGGCAAGTTAGGTGACGTTTTAATTATTATGATTAGAAATTTGTGAAGATTGACCAAGTCTTAGCATTAGAGGATTTAGGTTTCCTTTTTAAATAAGTTTTATCACATTAAAGAATACAGATTAATGATATAAAATGTGTTAATATACCAGTACAAAACTTAAAAATTATTAAAAAATGCCATTTCCAGTACCCCTATTTCGTTGTAAGCAACGGCGGCGACGCGTGCCCGGAAGCGTCACGGCCGCGTGAAGACCGGAAATGGGCAGGATGACCGGATCCTATCTCCGCTGCCTACCTGCCGCCATGTTGTGACGTCACTCGCCCCGTGACACTATCGTCAGATTGTGGATATACAATTTGGGAACTATTATAATGTATATCAACTTTTATTTTGCTTCACCAAATATTGAAGTTGAATTAAAAATATTAGCCCACAAAGTTAATCTTACATAGTAAAATATAAATGCAGCTTTAAACGAGCAGTAGTAAAAATCTTAAAAAACTTTAATATTATAAATTTAAGCGATATTACAGCTTACATGCTCTATAAACATCCACTTACACTAGAGAACCTTTAGTAGAATATTTTCTACATAGCTTGCACAAAAATATTGTAGAAGCTATTTAAATACCAGAAATCTAACGGAAGCTTCCAAGCTTTTGAAAAACGCATTCTATAAAATCTTCTAAATCGCGAGTCTTCGCGACTTCGGAGCTGAACATCCACGGTTATCATTGCGAGAGTATATAATTGTTGGCAATTTCATGTCTCTATTCAACCCATGAATGGCAACCATTAGGCGAGCCTCTCAGCGCGCCCTCCTCAGCTAATAAGTGCATTTTGCTTTACAGGACTCCTTAGTGCCATTTTTAAAAACTCGTAGTTTTTAAAAATGGCCGGAGAGACCATTCTGCCGAGTTATAATGGGAATTGTTATTTAATTGACGCTATTAAGCAATTTAGTTAAGTAATTAATAAGATGCGACTAACGCTCTCGTTTCTCCGCAAGAGCAAGAGCCCGTAAAAGAAAAATTAAGAAAAAGGGTTACTTTCTCTCAGTTTTAAATCAAATTAAGGAGAAATAAAAAATAACATTTATACAACATACAAATTTTATAACCATATTGTGTTGTGTTACAGTTTATAGAGAATAGGAGGGAAATGTTAAGTACGAAACAAAACCCACGAGTGATAGTTTTGATTTATTAATCAAAGACACGCTGAAAATTATAATTAATTAGCTTGTGCGGTGTTCCGTACACATAATATATAACCAATGCGTTTAAAAAAATATATATACATAAAAATCGTTTGGAAATACATAAGAGTTATTACATTTCCATAATGATTTGGTACCCTATAAATAATTTTATGTACAAAACTATAGATACATATTTAGCAAAGGGTATTATTACAATAAATTACTATGTTTTATTTATGAATACTAAGCATGTACTTGGAGCGGCAGCTGGTATCCGAATGAGAAACCATGAAGCCGCAAACTGTGGGCGGGAAGCGCACGATCGCAAAAACTGGAGGACAGTATGTTTTAATTGCATACATTACTTACATTTAATATACAATAATTTTAATAATTTATTACTTACAAAAGGATTTTAAATAATTTAAAATATTTTCTTACTTCATATTTTCAGATTTCACATTTTATGACAGTGTAAATTAATATCAGCCTAGAATACTTGACATATACTTTAGATAGGAAATTATAATTTACGTAATATCATAATGGAAAATGATTAAGCTACGAATGATTCAGCAACGACCGTCAGTTCTGGAGTGTCTTTCACTTAAATATTGCGTAGCAGCGTCTGTATATTGTACCTAATTAGCAATTTAGCATATTGTGTGCTCTTATTGCCGTCATTTAAACCATATTCCCTATTATTTCAATATGTATTATCCCTGGAAACGGTCCAGAGTAAGTCACGACTCAGTGTCCCGCGGGCGTCCACCTGTCCGTATGTGAATATGAGGAAATACTTCATTTTTAATAATTCCGAGTCATTACCAAACCGCAACGCGATCGTGTATGGTATGCCGAGATTTCGAATCCTTAATTTGTCTTTACCAGCCTTGCGTAAACGCTCTATTGATCCAAATATTTATATCATATGGTGTAGCTACAGAACATATTACTAATGCACTATAATTAATTATTTATAAATGCCTTCATTTTTAAAAAACGTATCAGAAAAATAATTGCTTAAAAACATCTTGCTATTGCTATTTGCTTAATTAGGATGATATTGAATACTAGACAGTAAAGTCATTTCCTAAACATTAACTACTGTTTCGGAAATGACTCTACTTTCATCATAACTTTTAAAATGATTCACATATGAATATCTATGCATTATTATCTCTATAAATATACTAGATGTATTCACTTGCCATATTTAATAAGTAGGTTAGTAGATAATGATTTACACAGTCATCGCGTTACATTATTTCGTTGGTCTTAAAACTGGCTTATTAAATAAATAAAATAAAAACACTTTAAATTATTTTTCTTATTTTATTCATCAATCAATAGGTATATTTCTCGTAATTACTTTACCTACTTACTTCAAAATGTATATGAGTTTCAAATGCATGTAAGTAATATTTATTTTACAGACTCTGTTTTATACTAAAGTAACACAGTCTGATATGTCAACATTTTCTTGTACACGAGCATGTTCGACCATCTTCTCTTTGTTTTCTAGTTTTACCACTTCGCTTCTTACTAGCACGATGACGTAGCACTGTATTGCTATACGAAAAAATCAGGAGTTTATATAGGAGCATATTTATTGCTAGGATTAGTTTGTAAGAGTTATGACTTATGGAGATGATAATATTTATTATTTAAATGAATAAAAATTTACTTTCAAAATCAATATACTAACCAGTTAAGTAACATAAATCATACCTATATGATTTTAAATGTGAATATTTTGTTATTATGCGAGTGAATTTTATCTGTTACTCCCTCAATTTAGAACGGCTCAACAGATTTTAGTCAAATTCGGAATGCAGATGAAATGGGAACTGTGACAAACAAACTTTACTATTGACATTTTACCGTTCCCGAAATCTTAAAAAATTGAAAAATAGATAACTGATCAATATAGTGAAGAAATACAATAAAGTAGAATATCAGGAACTTTTTGAAGTAAAACTTCTTTAGGCACTCTTGATTTGGGGTGTAAGCTGGTGAATGCGTTACGAAAAAATTTACGTACGTTTATTGCCATGGTAACCGTTGTAATTGTCTGACAAATGATATATAATACTTAAATGATATTCTATAAATATATGATTGTAACATGTGTTATTTTTAATATCTTACCAATCCTAATTATTTAAAACATAAATTGAATTTCATAAAGAATACCGATAACCTACAGAAGTTTTACTTCTTGTGCGTGTACACATTCATACACGCATTCTTTAATTTTTATTCAGTCGAAGATATTAATTATTATACCTACTATTAATTAAATAAATTAATTGTGCCAAACTGTAACTGTGAAATAAGCGACATACTAACAAATATTAATAATTATAATATTGCTAAGGAAGAATACTTACCTATGATAAATAAGGCTATGATCACTTCTACGAACATTTTTTTAGACATCAGAAAGCATGTCGGCACTGAAGCAGCAAGCGTCGTAGCCACGGCATAATAGTTATATAGCCGTAACATGGAAATATCTTTCTGAAATAAAATAATTAAAGTTAATAAAACTAACATAGGAAGTTATTAATAAGATAAAAGTTTGGAATAACGATATCAATTACTGGAGAGTCCAAAGACCAGAATCCTAAACGTATTTGGAAATACTAAAAAACATGGCTTTATCATGTAATATTTTACATCATAAAACTAGTAACTATGTCCAAAATATCCTTTTTTAGAATAAATACCTTAACAAAGTTATAATATCTAGAATAAATTTTTATATTTCCAGTTGAATTTTTCATGAAGGTTGCTAAAAGTAGACATGATTGGAAACCGCCACAAGGCATTTCATTTGTTAAGTCGTAATGTCATAATTGAACTTACAACCATTGTGCCCAGTTCCTTACAGTACACATCCGCAGTAATGCTGGTACCACTTGGTAAGAAGCTGTGATGTGATTATATACCGGCATTAGACCACCAAACAGTGACCATGACTTTTTAGGGGTAAGTTTTCGTTTGGAGAATTGCCTAAGTGCTGACCCACAGTCTAACCAACATGATGACCGCTTACAATTATCAAAAAGAATCCGTTTTTCTATATCTGTCAAGCAACGCAAGGCATACCTACCTCAAAGCGTTCATTGCGCTGGCTATCGTTCTGTTCGTGCGGCACCCACTTATGAAGTTTTTTTTACCTTACCAATTTGACTACAAATGACTGAATTTGAAAATAGAATCCCATACTTTTAAAATAAAATTCATTTCTATTTAGAATTTATTTTCGGCCATTCATAGATTACGTTTCAAATGGCCAGTATTGTAAAACGGCAACTTCATAAGTAAAGACCTATTACAAACAAAAAAAGTAGGTTGTAAAAGAAAAAAATCATTTTATAACAAGTAGATATAGGGATCACCTGATAACCAGCAACGAGAAGCAAGAAGTTAAGAATAATTCCCATCCCAAGAATACTGAAGAGGACCGTACAAGTCATCACCTCGACCGATGCTTCGCGGACCACTGGCCGCTGCATCTCCGTAGTTACAATCATACATGTTACTGATACTACAGAGAATATCTGGAAGATATAAATAGGCAATAATTACACTACGGGACTTAACGCGTAAATTCGTAAATTACTATATACCTTGTTCTAGACGTCTCGACTGGGTTGCACCAGCCGTTGTCACGGAAAGGCAGTCTGCCTTACGAATTCACGCGTCCCGTAGTGTAATTATTACATAATTATGAAACGCGATAATTTAAAAAGTTATAGATATAAATAGAGTTAAATCTGACTACTATTAAATGCGAAGATTTGTAATTTGTCGTGTGTGTTTATGACTTCTTCACCCCGGAACGGCTGAACGGATTTGGATGAAATTTAGTACACACTACACAGTATATGACCTGAACCTGAAGAAATACACAGGCTATCTATCAGGCTGGCGACACAGTGCGTCTGCACCAGACCGAAACCTAGGATAGGGCGATAATATAATTTATAAAAAAATATTTTACATAATCATTTTTATATACATAAAATTCTGACAAACTACGAATACAGTTATGCACTTTTTATGATATAATTTGGTTTTATTTAGTCTCAATGGGAAAGAATTTTGCCTTTTTCTCCCGCCAGATCACTATAACCCTCAATCCCTCAATATATTGTAAATATCTATAGCGAATAGTGAATGCATTTTTTTTTTCATTTTATTTAAAATTTAATTAAAATGACAAATTGTGCAGTGCCATGATGCAAAGAAAATGGATATCATTTCTTCCCAAAAGACAAAAACTGAAGAAATTGTGGGCTAAAACATTAAGACGACCAAAATTAACGAAATCACGATCTTCATATTTTTAAGGCTATGTGGACATCATTTTAAATGAAATAAAACTCTTAAATCGTCTACAGATGAATATTTTTTATATTTTTTATATTTTTTTATATATTAATAATTACAGAGTTTCATACAAACTTTCATCTCCCATTTTACCTCTTTATAGGGTTTAATTTTGAAAAATGCTAAAGCACGTATTTATTTAATTGTATTGAAGATTAAAACCAAATTTTAAGTGATTCTGATCATAAATAATACTTTGGCCATATAAACTTTATTACCGGGATGAATTCCGAAACAAATCTAATAAATATATTTCTAATTTTTTATCTTATAGCTAAACACCACTTTCTGTGTATTTCACATTAAGAATGACAGTTTCATAAAATCTTTAACCCCCTATTTTACCCACTTATGGGATGAATTTCAAAAAACTTCTTTTTTATCGGATGCCTATATTATATGTATAAGGAATACGTCCTTGCAATTTCACGTTTCTACGTCCAGCGCAAGCGCGGATCCAGGGGGGGGGTCATGGGGGTCATGACCCCCCCCAAAGCCGAATATATTTTTTAAGAAGTTTGAAGTTTGAGAACAGAAGGATTAGGTAATACAAAATATTCATTCGTTTATGAGTTTTTCTTTAATTTAAATATGCGCTAAAAGTATAAAACTACTTTTCTTTCTATCATGGATAACTAGCGGCTTACCCTCGCTTAGCTTGTGCGCGTCTCTCTAAGTTTTAAATAGATATAAATTAGGGATGGGCCGAAATTCGTTTTGAATTTTTGCAGCTTGAGCCGAACTTCGGCATTCGGCCGAAATTCGGTTTGAATGCCGAACATTTGGCAATAGAAAAAAAAAACCTACTTGCACTATTTTGACTGAAATTAATAGAAAGCACGTCTATCATGACCTGTCGGTTTGGAAACAAAAAAATTAAAACCTAAAGTAGTACCTATATCTTTAAAACGTTAGCACGTTATCTATACTAATATTATAAATGTCAAACTTTGTGAGTATGCATGTATGGACGTTTGTTACTTTTTCACGCCAGAACGGCTAAACGGATCTGCATGAAATTCGGTACAGAGATAGATTAGTCTGGAATAACACATAGGCTATTTTTTTATCCCGGAATAATTTACGGTTCCCGTGGGATAGGTTTGCTTTTATTTTCCTAGAGGCAAACCCGAGCGAGGTGAGGGTGAGGCGCTAGTATATCATAATTATGACAGTTTTTACAATAACCTCAAAGTTTTCGAGATATTTGCAAAATTACCCGTTTTTCAATTTTTTCTTGGTTTTTTATTTTTAATTTCTGCAATATCTTTTTGATTTAAGTGGAAGTAGGGGAAGGTAACCTTCAAAATACTTATTACGACCAAAAAAAAATAATTTAGTTGAAATATTTAGCCGTTTCCAAGAAATTTATGTTTTATGGTCTCGAGAGGCTGAAAATCACCTTTAACTTTGTACAGTCGTCCTAAAAGTACAGTAAGGTTGAAATTGAAAAAAAAAACTATTTTTAACGCCTTTCATCCCCTTATTTTTCGGAGATAGCTGAATATCGGGGGCATTTTACGGTTTTTTGTTCCTTGTATAGGTACTTGCTAACTTTTTACGACGTTAAATTACAGGTTTTAATTTTTTTTCTATTTTTAATAATAAACGGATTCCGATCGGTCTACATGGTCATTTATTTTAGTTAGGAAGGTGTAAACCTTAATACGTATGCGATAAAAAATTAAATTAGTTCTTCTTAATTTAACAGTCCCAAAAATCGTTGCCTAATTAAATAGACAAAATGAAATAAACTTAGTATTCTTCTAACAAACACCTTAATTACAATTCGTAAATTGAATTAAAAAAATCACGTTTTTGGTTCACTAAAAACACTCAGAAACATTAAGTATTTTTAATAATGAAGGGTCACGTTTCTCACGAGAAAGCGCGGTGAAATTGAACCGAAGTTCGGCTGAATTTCTGCCGAATTTTTTATTCTCACCGAATGTTCAGCCGAAGTTCGTATTCGGTTCAAGCCACATTCGGCCCATCTCTAAATTATAAATAGCTATTACGAGTGTACCTTACAAGAAAAACTTATGCTATTGCAGATTTTTCTGTAGGTCTTTTTAAGACCTACAATTTTCTAGTAGATATATTGTTTTGATGTATTTAGTTTAGCCAGCGTTAGCCATGTAAATGTCTTAGGATGACTCGATAGAACCCTGACACCCTGAAGAAATGGAATTGTTTTCTCGTGGGAACTAAGATTTTCCTGTAGTAAAAGTCATCCTTAATGTTGACCCGAGTAAAGTTATCACTACACAAAATTTGGTTAAAATCGGCTTAATACTTTTCGCGTGAAACCGCACACACAAACAGACATACTGACAAAAATTTAGTTTTGGGTTCTATATTCTGTACATTATACATTAGAGTCATTGTTTTTAAACAAATATTTCGTGTACAGATTTTGCTAAGTTACTGTTTTATAATATGTATATTTCAGTCTCTGACCCCCCCCAAAACCTAACCCTAGATCCGCGCCTGGTCCAGCGGTTTAGGCTGTGTGCTGAAACATCAGTTAATCAGGACCACCACAGGATGCACCTCTCCTTCTCAATTTTTCCTTCAGCTTGTCAAAGTTCCAGGTACAATACGTTGCACAGGTAAGATGCGAACACAATAGACAATAATAAGTACCTATATAATTTAGAGATGCGCCGAATGTTCGGCCGAATATTCGTATTCGGTATGTTTATTACCGAATACCGAATTACCGAATAATTTAATAGTATTATGTTAAGATTTATAATTATTTTAAAAATTAAAAAAGGCTTTACACTAAATACTTCATCGGGTGGGGTTGGCATATTTTACCATTAACTAGAAACTCTATTTAGCCATTACTAGATAATAAAAAATTACTTACATAATAAAAACAATGCAAGCTGTTTTATAAATAAAGTGTCTTGTCGCTGATCGAAATTAAAAACCCACAAGAACAAAAATCATGATTGTAATATTAATAATGCTTTGTAAATTGATTTGCGGAAGTACTCACTTCAGTTTTAAATAAATCTTAACAAGCAACTTACCTTCACACTCAAATGTAACAAAATGCTATTGTTTCTCACATTTTGATAATAAATATTAAACTATTTTTTAAATTACGATTCGATTCATAAAACTATAACTTTTTTATACGTAATAGAACGTGAAAGTGTGTCCACAAGACACTTGTGGGTGATTAAGGGTTAAATAAAGTATCTAAATAATTTAATTCGCGTTTTATTTTTCGCAGTACATAATTGCCAAGCGGAAGCGAACCGTTTTATTATCTATATACGCAAATCATATAAAATTTGAGAGAATACGTTTATCCATAAAAAAATTGAAAAAAATATATTTTTTTTCGGAAGGAGGAAAAAGGAGGTGCTTCATAGGTTTAGGCACACAGGCGCTACCGAAGGTCGGCGCGGTCTTGGGTGTATCAACGTTTACGACGTAAAAATGAACCGAATAATTCAGCCGAATGCTCGGTTCGGTATATTTTGGATCAAATATTCGGCAGAATATTCGTATGCAGTTGAACCCATATTCAGTGCATCCCTCTATAAATACAATCTATTAATACTTAATCTTAATTCATTTTTTTATTTAATTAAAACGAAACAAGTTTAAACAATTTTTTTACCAAACATTTAACTTCTATTTATTTACACTCTAATAATAATTTTAAATAGCGCGATACTTACAATATTTAGATAGGCAAATAAAATAATGCCCGGGCGCAGCGGCAAGCAAAAACAACATCTGTTAACATCAGGCACTTTCATATGCATCTTCGTGAGTCAAAGTAAACATATTGAAATAACTATTTATGCAGCAAAGAGAGATAAAACAATGACTCTACAAATATCATAAAATAACAACATAGTAACTGCTACGCTTTGTAATTTCATATGAATTTACCTGCTTTATTTATTATATATAAATAAAAATTAAAAAGTAAAATAATACAAAGATATCATGTACCATTCAACGATTAGTAGTAAAAACTAACATAACCCAATAAATCAAATTACGAAATAATAAACTCTTTCTTAATAGTGTTTTTTTAAACCACACAAACAAAAAACAAATGCTAGAAAAAACGAATAAAATGGTTTAACTTCACATAATATATTGGAGGCAAAAAGAGCACACGATTTTTGGAAAAAGGGAGTTAAAAATAAGGATGTAAAATAATTCAAGAAATAAATCTAAAATTATGTCAATTTTCAAATTATTCAAAATTTCTAACTTAAGTGAGTACCCTAAAATATATGTACATGTAATTTTTAAGTATTGATTGATTGAACGTCTTTGTCTATATTTATAACCTTTGCTGTTCATTCACACCGAATTATCGCAATAACAACATATTATCTAATATTACACTTTGCTAATAAAAAAAAATCTCATAATTTTTATTATACTGTTAAATAATTATTATGATTGTAGTTAAGCCGAAATTCTTAGGTTCGATTTTGGCGCGAAACTTGTGTTGTTCATATAAAATATGTTTCTGAGCGTTAGAACTACCTCCCAACACTCAATAATTGTCAATATTTATGAAAAACAAAGAAAAGAAGGTTTATATCACTAATTCAAATAACTTCGCCGCTATTATTTACCCCATTCTACCCTATTCTCTACCCTAATTACCTTATAAAAAGCATGTGAAACTAAAAATGATACAAAACGATGAAAGAAATTAGTTACAAATTACATTTTACGCCAGACGACGTATTATCTTAACAGCTGATTGATGTGTTTTATATGTGCTAAAATAGTCATCTTTCAACAGTGTCACAATTTATTAAGCAATCACTTTCATAGCCTGCGTAGGCGCACCAATCGCTCTTAACTCTAATAACTGCTAATAACATTCAACCATCGTGCACTTTATGAGCCTAATGATTTGCTTATTGAAAGTTATTGCATAATTGAGCCACCCATGCGACCCTCAGCAGACTCATAGCGATTATCCCCTCATTGTTTGTTTATTTTTCGTTCAATTACCATCTGGTTCCCGCTAACTGAGTTAGCGGTATGTTTGCTGATTTAACTAATAGAGGATCGTAATTCCTACTTAGTGGGGTTTACGTTAATAAATTGATTGCATTTTATGATATATTTTCCTAAATGTCATTTCTACAACTAGATATAGTATCTTTTGTTATTGTAACATTGAATGTAGAGAAGTAATTCACTTTCACGTTATCAGGACCGTTATATATTACAAAAATACAACTATAAAAAACGTAGACTTGGCTAATATCAAAATACTCAAAAAATGGAATGAACTAAGTGGCTGAATAGGACACGCAGATGTCTAGAATCAATTCTTGCGGCGTGTTTATTTTTTGCTTAATTTTACTCATGTTTGCAGCATTCTGGCTAAGACAAAGAGTGAGTTGAATACTGACAATCTCACACAGGAGATATTCTATGCTCGTGCTATGGAGATATTATAATGCTTGGTGCTTGGTGTCGCACTTAAGTAAGTGCGACGACAATCCGACACCAAGAAAAGTAACCAGACGCACAGCTAAGCACGAAGAGTGTAATTCTACCAATTTCGATAATACAAGTTTTTTGGCCCGACCCGGGACTTGAATCCAAAACTCTTCGAGTAATAACAAGCATATGGAGGACTCATATTAAACTGAATCTAAAAAACTATAATTTTCACTGCTTTATCTTACTAAGAGATGAAGTAAGTTAGAGAGATGTAATAATAAAGAAGTTATCGTCTTCAACGATGTGAAGCCAGGGACCAACTGGTGACTTACAGTGTTTTTGGTATGTATTCAGCCCTTTTTAACGTCCCACTGCTGGGCACGGGCCTCCCTTCAAGACGAGGGGAATCAGGCCATAGTCCACCACGCTGGCCAAGTGCGGATTGTCGGACTTCACATGTCTTTCGAAAACTTACTAAGTTCTCTCAGACATGCAGGTTTCCTCACGATGTTTTCCTTCACCGTAAGGCAAGTGGTAATCAAGTTAGAAATGATTCGCAAGTGTTTTTGGTATTTGTGATTATTTTAATAATAAAAGCAATTAGGTAGATGTAACAGACTTTGTTTTAAGGAAAGTAAAGATAATCGTTATAATAATCAATTTATAATTAATATAGTAATTCTATAGCACAACCGACTTCATTGCGATTTTAAGAAAGGGCAAATTGTGTACCTCTGTCTCTGTCTGTCTCGTTGGGAAGTCTATAAGAGGGACACGATTAGATAAATTGTAAATGTTCAATTAAATATACATCCTCTATGCTTGTTATTCCTCGAAGCCAAAACCTATTAGACTACAGATTTAAAAGAAAGAAAAGGACCAAGTGAAGATTTGTTTTTTTTATGTGCGACCTTGTACCTCGCTAGAATAAATCCAAGAAGACGAATAAAAAATAAATGTAATAATTCAAAATGTTCTTTGTGTGATACGATAAGAATACTCAGACACATACATTAATAATATAATGAAATAATTTTTTCCATCCTTCTTACATCCCACTTTTGAACACTGGCCTCCCCTCAATGCAAGAGAGATTCTCCTCAAGATGTTTTTCTTCAACGTAAGCATGTAATAATCATAACAAAAATGTCAATCAAAGTTGTGAAACACTAATGCAAAAAACGATTATTGTTTTAAAACCTGATTACATGCTGTATTTATCAATTTCATTAATTAATAAATTTATAGATATAATAAAATATGTTTTTATCCTCCTCACAATGAGTGGCTCGTGGCCGAGTTAAGCTTTGAAAGGAGGATCAATTAATATTATATGTTTGGTGGCAACATGAATGACAAATAAAATTTATTATTGATTTCCATTTATATTCTGTGGTTACGATCTTTTTAGTTTCCGTCATCTGTGGCCTGTGCACCTCACAATCGCAAGATCTTACGTGAATTGTAATTAGAGTTTTTTGGTGTTTTATACAAAAATCTAACCAGTTAAATAGTGAACAAACTATATAATAAAAGTAATCATTCTAAGGTACTGAACATTAAATGAAGTCCCTAACATTGACAATTTTTTTACAATTTTGAGGTTATATTGAAATAATCGGTACATCTTTTTTTATGATTTATATCCATAATTACATAATTAAGGAAAGTCATAAATTTTATAATAAAACTAAAAAGTACTTTTATTTACAAAAATAAAATAAAAAGCTGTTTCTGCAAATAAATTTATGTATGGTGTAACAACTACTCAAGTTTTCATTGGTGAATATCTAATATCTATCATCAATGCAAGTATACCGACATAATATATTGAGACATAATTTACTCTTTCAGAAATGGCTGCACAACTTTTTAATCGCGTCGGTCAACTCGGCTTAGGAGTTGCTCTTGTAGGAGGAGTCGTCAATTCAGCTCTATACAATGGTAATAACTCATATTTACATTTAAAGAATTTTTTAAAAATACATGTACACAAATGTATTATATGTATTATGTTCTATTAATCTGTTAGTTATACTAAAAAAGAAACAAATTTGAAGTTTTTTCAGTGGTTTAACTGTACAAAAGGTAACCAACATACATAAAACTAAAGTTACTTTCACATTTATATATATTAGTAAAGATTTTTATTATTTTAACTAATTTATTTTGTATCAGCTTATGAGTAAACTGTTAATACTATATATATTTATTGTTTTAGTTGATGGTGGCCACAGAGCTGTTATATTTGATAGATTTGCCGGTGTCAAAAACTTAGTTGTGGGTGAAGGAACCCACTTCTTCATTCCTTGGGTACAAAAACCTATTATTTTTGATATTAGGTCAAGGCCAAGAAATGTTCCTACTGTCACTGGAAGTAAAGGTAAAATTTTAAAATATGTATACACTTATATTAAACTAGTAACTAATCTTTAAATGATGAATTTTATAATTTTAATTCATATCTTATTTATCATCTTTTTTTTTGTATGTATCTAAATTTGATCAGAGATTTTACTAATACAATTTTACTTCTTTTACTTTTTCTGTACATTTTCCTTCATGGCCTCCATGTATATATAAATTGGTAATACATTTTAGACCAAATCTTATTTTTTTAACTATATAAGTTTCATGTTATTGTGAAAATAAGGGTGAAAACTGAAAATTATTTTTTTCTTTTTCCAGATTTGCAAAATGTAAATATCACACTCCGTATTCTCTTTAGACCGCAGCCAGACCAGCTACCTAGAATCTATACCATTCTTGGTGTAGATTATGATGAGAGAGTGTTGCCATCCATCACATCTGAAGTGTTAAAAGCTGTTGTTGCACAGTTTGATGCCGGAGAACTAATTACTCAGAGAGAAGTATGTTGACATTTTTGTAATGTGTACATATTTGCAAATTTTAGTTCAGAATGATAATAATGTCTCATTGAGACTAGCCATCTGCACTAGAGACATTACAGTGCACAAGTGCATTCTTTATTCCTGTCACTTTCATACTCTGGTGAGATGACTACTCGACACAACCAGTAAGTTTAGGAGCAGGACAGACTGCTTTTACCTGCTCTCAGTCTCGGGGGTAAAACACCACCAACTTTCCAACTCTGGGCTGTTACTGAGGCTGATTAAACAGAAAGACTGAATAACTAAATTTGCCCCGACTCCAGAACCCGAACCCAGGACCTCCGCATGTGCAGCTGTAAATGCCAGGCAATGTAGTAGGCAGGCAGTATAATATAAAATCAGTATTATATGGAGGGTTATACATATATTATTCATTAGGAGAGTTAATGGTATAGTTTGAAGAAATAAAGAACATGGGCAATTACAACTCCCTATTCTACTCCGCCCATTAAAACCTTGGACTTTTATTTCTTAATTAGAATCTTATTTATTGATTTTATCTATTGAATATATTTTATTCATTTAAATCACATCCAAATTTGTGAATAATGATATGCAGAACTATTTTAGTATATAACACAAAAATACAAAATATGGTTTGTTTATTTGGCTAGATTTGGTCTGATACAGATTTAAAATTTAAATTATTATTTTTGTATTACAGATAGTGTCACAAAAAGTAAGCGAAAGTTTAACAGAACGAGCTGGGCAATTTGGTTTAATACTAGATGACATTTCAATCACACACTTGACTTTTGGCAAGGAATTCACACAGGCTGTTGAATTAAAACAAGTTGCCCAACAAGATGCTGAAAAAGCAAGATTTTTGGTAGAAAAAGCTGAACAACAAAAGAAGGCAGCCATTATTACTGCTGAGGGTGATGCTCAAGCCGCTGTGTTACTTGCTAAATCATTTGGAAATGCTGGTGAAGGTCTTGTTGAACTCCGTCGTATTGAAGCAGCAGAAGATATTGCCTACCAACTATCCAAATCCAGGAATGTTACTTACCTTCCCCAAGGCCAAAATGTATTGTTAAATCTTCCTACACAAAACTAATTTGAAAATATATATAAGATAGGTTCTATACATTGCAGTTGCTAATAAGAGGTTGCATTTGAAAACTTGGTACTGTTCCAGCTGGAGTGTAGTCATGTGTTAGCTTTATGTTTAATTATCCAATAAACTATAAATTGTTTGTTTAGTTTTTTATTATATACTGACATTACCAAAGGAATATTTTTAACATAAAATATATTAATATGAAATTAAAAAAGTAATTGTACAAAACATATTTATTTAGAATACAAAAAAAAAACCTTGTAATATTAATTAGTAGACAGTATGCAAATTGGAACAATTACAGTCCTCGCGCCTTAAGCTCGGCTTTGCATTTGTGTGAGTGCACACGCAGTGTACGGAGAGGTACGGCTTGTGGCGTAGCGCGTCCCGCGCATGGTTTAAACCGGTTTATACTGGTTTTTAAAGCGCGGCCTGAGGCGCGGCGCGTCCCGTACGTGTCATCTCCCTGCCCTGCACTTTCTGCATTTCACCTCTTGTACCGCTTGCAGCTTAACGTATAATATTATTTTGTTGTTGTGTTTGAATTATTATATTATTATTATATTATAATTATTATTATATTATAATTATTATTATATTATTATTATCATTAGTGAAATGGCTTCTACTGTAACTAAATTGACTAAACGAAAACCATTAAGCAGCAAGAAAGAAATTTTGTGCAAATCGAACAAATATTTTAAATACGTAATCGAAAAAGATATGTCAAAGGTATTAAAATGTCAGCACTTCCTTTTGATAAAATATTGATTTTATTTTAATGTGATTTTTTGACTAACCTTACTTTTGGCTATCACTCACACAAATGCAAAGCTGAGCTTATGCCTCGAGAACTATACTATTTGTGGCATTTTTATAACTTGATTACTTCTATCCATTTGTTTAGTGCTTATTTATTGCATGCTGCCACATACTTAATGAAACAAATCAATCTTTGATTCTATGGGATCAGTCTCACTGTCTTTGTCTAGTAAACATTTCTGATTAATTTCAGTAAAATATAAATTCTCTCTAATACATACTTCTTTGATATAATCTTTTTCTGCCGCATTTAACTCTCCAGGGAGGGTAAACTTACATAGATCAACATTTTGTTTGAATGTTTTTATAAGATTATCAACATCACTTTTAAAATTTTCACGAACTATGTTTTTACGATCTGCTAGAATTTCATTTGAAATAAGCTTCTTTTTATTACAAGAATCTTTAAGTCTGTTCAGAAGTTTTAATTCAGCAGTGATGCTGATGCAGTGTTGATCATTTGGATTTAATTTCAAAGCTCGTGTTAGTTTTTTTTCAGCTGCATCAAATTGACCTATCATTCTTAGAGCCTTTGCATTTTGAAAAAGAGCCTTTCCATTATTCCACAGACTGTTCAATCTATTGAGTTCATTACATGCAATACATGCTTTAAATGGCAATTTTGTTTCATTATAACAAATAGCTAAATTGAGATATAATTTTTTCAGATACTTTTCTTGTATTTTCTCTTCACTCTCATCAGCAAGCCTACATCTGTGTAGCATATTTACTGCCTTTTTAAAAACTTGACTTGCTGCAGTGAAATTGTTAGTTTTATACAACATTAGGCCTGAAGAATATAATAAATTAACTTCATGTTGGACTCTATGAAATATGTTAGGCTCTGAAAAATCTATTTGCCTAGAAAATGGAATAAAGGAAATTATTTTATAATACTAATTGACAAAAATTCTTTGCAACACAAACACCCAACACTTACCCATCTTTAGGTGTTATGATACTTTTTATAAGTTTTATATAAAAAACACAATCGGCTTTGGGCTTTATTCTTGGTGGGACACCTATTTCCCCATACATAACTTTATAAGATAATAAAAATACTGCTGATTCACCAACTAACATTGATCCTATTGCCATTTGAACACCAGGTAATAGTCCGTTTTCATTTAAATTAACTACCTGCAATACAATACAAAGAAGTGTAAGGCTCTTTTTGGACCCTAAGTATCGAATTGAATTTAAAAAAGTAGGAAGAGTCATCTTATTCATTTAATATTAGCGACTTACCCTTGCTTCACACTGGTGTATCCTTGGGTGTTTTAATTTTTTTTTTGAATTAATTCTTTTCCAAAATAAAAGTTACCTAAGTTACTTCTTATAATATTAGCTATCTGCCAGTGAAAGTCCCGTCAAAATCGGTCCAGCCGTTACGGAGATTAGCCTTAACAAACAGACAATTACAAGTAGTGTATATAATTCCATATCTTGATGTCTGTATTACTAAATGAGTAAAAAGCTGTTATTTTGACATTAAAACAAACACTTCAATTTTATTTATCTATATAGATCTGTATAGATCACAACATTATTTATAAATTATTTAATAACAGTAACACAAATAATTCAAATTCAATTCTAATAGCAAAGATCTTAGAAAATAAACTCACGCTCATATTAATGTTTATAATTTAACATAATATATGAGAGCCAGCTATAAAATAGATTTCTCATATTGAATTGTAAAATCTTACCAGTGGTTTACGTATTTTTGTAAAATCAAAGGGTTCATAACTATTTTCCCAATACCCTGAGAAAATAAATGAAACAGTAAATCCCTTATCTATTGGAAAACCCCCTCCTTCTTCCAAAATTTTTTTCTTAACAAAGCCATTCTTGTCTAATGGTGTTAATTGTTTTTGAAATTCTTCAAAAGATGTTACTGGTTCTCCGATGTACTCTTGTCTTTTTACTTCCTTATTCTCTGGTTCAACATAAGCAAGATCATCATAATCTTCATTTATGTGAAGAATAGACCCACATGTAAAAAGTTTCCTTAAATAAAATTGCACTTATTTAGTTATGTTCTAATAATTAATTCATATAATAAAATTAAAACGGGTTTTAAAATGTACCAAAACGTTTCATAAAATATTTGTTTTTAGAGAATGTATGGGGTGCCCAATCCCAATGGGTCTGTTTTATTAAATAAGTTAGTAAATTTTTACTTTGTAACATAGACACAAAAATTCAACTTCATCTTCCATTCTATGGCGTTTTTTAAAGTGGGGTTCATAATTATTGGTCACTTTATACACACGGAAGCGAAGCGCGACTGATTTTTAAAAAAGAAAATACAAACCCTAGGTCTAGACCATCTTCCAGCGCTATAGGGGCTGAATCCTGTGAGTTCATTTTTAGATATACTTTCTTTATAACTTAATGTAAAGCTAAAGATCGTTCATTTATAGGAAAACATATTACAATTCAAAACTTTCAAGATTCAGCATACCACAAATACAAAATATAAATATGACTTTTATTTGTTATCCATGATATGACTTTGTCAAAAATCAAAATGACAAATGACAACTAGAGCATAAACCAAACAATGGGGAAGAATTGCGTTTTTCTCCCACTAGATTTCGCAATCATTTTGATCCTCGGTATATAAGTTCTTTATGTGATGGATGGAATTTTATTGCATTTTATTTAAAATTTAATTAAAATGAGGAATTGTGCAGTGCCAGGATGCAAAAAAATTGGATATCATTTGTTCCTAAAAGACAAAAACTGAAGAAATTGTGGGCTAAAGCAATAAAACGACCAAAATTGGCGAAATCACAATCTTTATATTTAAGGCTACGTGGACTCTTAAATCGTCGGTAGGTAACTATAATATTTTTTTATTTTTGCACTTTTTTACATATTAATTACAGAGTTTCATGCAAACTTTTATCCCCCATTTTACTCCCCTTTGGGATTGAATTTCGAAAAATCCTTTCTAATTGGATGCCTACATCATATAAGAAATACGTTCTCCAAATTTCACGTTTCTACGACCAGCGGTTTAGGCTGTGTGATTATCCATCAGTCAATCAGGTACTCCTGATCTTGCGGTACTCCACAAGAGCACCTCTCCTTCTCAATTCATTCTTCAACTGGTCTGACATCCAGGTAAAGGCAATACATTGCACAGTTATGATGTGAACACAATAGAAGCAAAAAACCAGGTATAAAATGAGTGTCACAATAAATTGCTTAACCTCAGACTGAATGTAAATAGGCCATACGTGTAGCGCCCTCCTTTCGAGAAATCTTCCCCATTTAAAGGTTTTTAGATTCATATCAGCCAAGGCTGGGTAAGACTTAGAGAATTTCTACTTTCGAACGGCTTGGTATTGGTGGGTATAAATATATTGGTAAAAATCAAATATTTTTTAATGAGAAATTTTAAAAATGTTTAGTCAAGATATACTGTTGCCATGGGGTCTCATCACGAATAAAGAAAAAATAGTTCAAAAAGATGTCAATAGATGCCGTTATATATATAGATTTGTTATTTGTGTTTAAAGAACAAAATATAAAAAAAATACATCCCAAAAAGGTATAGGTATTATTGTATCAAAAATATTCTAAGTGAAGGGAAACGAAATAATATGCCCGTAAATCAAATTTACGTGATTTTACTATGATTATTGAAATATCAGCCATCAAATGATGGGTTCTTAGTGTATATTCACCGATGGCACTTTTACATTTTATGAATTATTTGTCACGGTAAAAAATTGTTAATATCAGATTTTTTTATTCGAATGAATTTTATAATATTTACCATACGTTAGTTTGCATATATTTATAAAATAAAACAGTTTAATTATTTGCGAATCAACGACATCTATTATCTATTCAAGCAAACAAAAATAGGCCGCAGAATAGGATGGGATCCGGCATGTGTACTAGTATTATGTGATCTACGCTATTACAAATTACAATTTTCTATTAATAAGCTAATATTATAATATTAAAGTGTAGCTAACATTAAAAATACAGATTGTATGAATAAGTGATTAAAGCTAAAAAAAATAGTACCTACTCTATTTGAATTTGAAAATATATGGTCTACTTGATGCCAAACAAAAATGTTTAAAATAAAACATAATGTTTTAAAACCGAATACAAATATTAATGGAAATATTTATTATTGTGATACGTAAATAAATGTTAATAAATAAAAATCGCCAACGAATTTTATTTTAATAGATAAAAAAAATAAACTAATTAAACATTGTAAATTAACGACTAATACCTATAAAAAATTTCCCTTAATTCTATGAAGATTGCAAACGATATATATGGAAAAATCGAGAATAGTAGCATAAACAGAAACGCACGCTACTATTTTCGATTTTCACTCGTTTTGGCGGGGCTCGTCTAAATTATTTTTTTGTCTAGACTCTGGAGGTCTACCTTGTTCTTTGTAAGGTGTTTCATAGTCATAGTTCAAGTGTTTCATATTATTTTTAAAATCTATATTCTTAAAGTCGCCTATATCAGAATAGGTTCTTTTTTAATTAATTATTAATTAATTATATAATAATTACCAAAAGAAACATTAAAAGATATGTATTAGCAAATTTGTTGTTATCCCTTAAGATGGATAAAGAATATAAACAAAATAATATATGATAATATGATAGGTTTAAAAAAATCTTGTGTTTTAATAACATAATATATTAACCATTATCTAACATTACGACCTTTGTTTCTGTTTCATTGCTTGGCGTAATACAGCAATATATGATGATATAAGATCGTCCATTTTATATCCTAAGGATGTTTCGCAAAGGATCTTTGTTCCTCGAACAAAATTACCCATAGTCATATGGAAGAAAGTGTTCCCAGACGACCAGTTGGACAGCTGTGAGAATGGATAGGTCACGAGCAAATCCTATAAAAATAAAAATATAATTACTTTTTATAACATTCTTTAATTGTTTTGTTATGAAATCTTACTCCTGTAATAATTTTCTACCAAAAAATGTATTCTAAAAAAGTGTTAGGGTAAATAAAGTTAGGAATAAATAAATATATTATAAAAATAAAAAACCCGGTTGCACAAAAGGTAACTAAAATGATGAAAACAAGTTCACGATGGAATATAGTATCATGCAGTCGGAGACTCACGTTTCATTCTTGCCGCGAGAAATACATACTCGTATGTATGTCTCCGACTGCATAATACTATATTCCATCGTGAACTTATTTTTATCTCTTTAGTTAGCTTTTATGCAGTCGGGATTTTTTTTAAATATATTTATTTATTTACTGCTTTTTAAATATGTTTATATTAGCGAGAATTGTTGTTAACTTTAAATCATTATATATCCTAAATTGTTATTAAAATTGAAAAATGATAATGATGGAAAAACCTAATTTTTTTACATACATTCATTTTCACATTATGGAGTTTAGTAGCCCCCATATTTTTTTATGTCACCTATCTAAGAACACTTGGACTAATGAGACGAATCTAACGATACCTTAATTAAGGAAATCCATCGAGTGGTTTGGAAGATATGAGGGAATAAAGAATATTACAAACAAACGAACATACAAATATAGGCACGAAAAACATAACCCTTTCCTTGCAGTCGGGTAAAAAGTAACTAAAGTATTAGCTCAGGTCATAATTTACATGTGTATTTTATCTAATTGCATTCTAATTTTTTATGCGTTAAGATGTAACAAACATACAAACAAACATTTGTAATTATAATATTAAGTGACTATAATTTTTACAAACATTGAATACTTACTCGACTTTGAGGGTGAATTATGCTAACTCCGTTTCTGTTAATGCCTATGATAACCATTTCAGGATAAGATGGATCAGAAGTTTGTTTCACTTCAAAAAAAGCAGTTCCAAATGTCGGAAACTGATAGATCTTCTTTAAAAACTGTTCTTTAGCTTCTTCAATGCTCATAGCGCCATGTTTCAGATAAGCTGAGCTAATGCCCGACTTCCATTGGGCGTTTGTCTGAATTCTAACCATATCAGAAGGTATAAACTCTTCTAACATTTGTGTTATTTGTGGCAACACTGTTTGGTCGTTGCCATATCTCGCTCTATATATAAGTGCAGCTAATTCAATTAGATCTTGTTTAGAAGTTTTATGATAGCCTCGTAAGTATTTTGGTAGTTCTTGAGGGAAATAAAATATTTGATCCGCATTCTTATCTCTTCCCGGAATAGTGTTGATCCAGAGCTTTTTCATGAAGAATATTTGGTAATTCATTTGCAATTGGTTTCCTGCTGAATAAGTGATCAATTATTATTAGTATGGACATGAGTTTTACTTCCATAGATTGTTTGTGTAGTCTAGTTGCAACAAGTGCCTTTTAGGTCAAGTTTTTCCAGCAGTCTCGGAAAAATATGAACGAAGTGTCATTAGATTCGGAATGGAATGTAAAGGCGCTTCTTGACTAAACTAATCGGTGTCTATAAAAATAACTTAATACGAGTGTACGTTTTTATTATATAATAGATATCGAGTACACCTAAAGAGTGTGATCATGTAATTGAGTTTGGAATAATTGTAATATCGTTTAATAATTTTCATGTCGGTTATATCTAAAAAGTAATTTACTCGCGATTTTAGTTTGCCCTAGATTCCGCTAGAAACGCTACGCTAGGAGGTCTATGAAAAAAATTAAATATAGTTACGGTTAATGTGAAAACTAATATTAAGGAACAAGTTGTCTCGATTTAAGACTTACCTCCTCGCCCCGGTCGGGTTTGCTTCATCCATTCAACAAGTTCATGAATAAAATCAAAGAAGTAATAAGTTTCTGGTACTGAGAATACTTTATCAACAATTTTTACGAATAGACTAAAACCATCACTGTTTTTAAGATTTAATCGTCCAGTTATTTGTTCACACAGCTCTCCAGCTTTGGTAGACGAGTCAACTTCAAATGCTTCATCGGTATCATCTGGGAAGTATACCTTGTGATATATTTGCATGCTTCTGTGCTGAATTGCTTCAACTTCGACTACATATGGAGCGTACATTCTTTGGCCACCTCGTTGTATTTTGAAAAAGCGTTTCAAACAATCCTTCGCTATAGGATGCGGTCGAGTTTTTAAGAATTCTACAACTTCTTTCATCAAAAGCTGCCCACAGGTGAAAACACCGGTAGCAAGCCACATTAATTCCCACCCTCTCTCCTCACTAAGCTGTATCCTATTGTTTGTTAATTGCTTCATTATTTGACAGTATATTTCGTCTTTTAAAAGAGGTTCTGTTATAGCGGCTCTAAATATTTCATCTGTGTATTCAGTAGCGGATCTCGGTTTTGGAGATGGCATGTCTCCCATATATTTGAGAATACCAAAGAATGCAGCAACTGCTGCTTTTGATAGTTTTTCGTCACTTTGAACTTTTTTCAGTAATGGTTGGCGTACGGGTTCTCGAGAATGAGTCCATAATTCACTTGCCATTGTTTTTTTCGCTGTAGTCAGCATAGATTGCTTTGACACTGTAGCATTTATATCATAATTCTCTCTGAAATGTTCCTTTGCAAATTTCTCTAAAGTATGCATTCTCTTTCTTTGTATAGTATTGTACTTCGAGAGTACTTTTTTGTCTGTATTGACATTGCCTTTCTTGAAAACTTCTAGTATCATAGACGGAGGCATCGTTAGTGTTGGTAGAATGTACACTTGTTCTGTTGGGAATAACCCCTCATGGCCATTACATTCTCCATATCCCCAAGTCGCATTCATTAAAGTTTCTCCAGTAGACTCTTGTAATAACGTTATAAGATCACCTTTCTTATATTGTAAAAATGATGCTGCGTCACTGTATCCTTGCGAATCACTTTGAGTAATTACGTAAATAGAACGTCTCTTCAAACCATCGATAAGGTATATTATAAGCGAACTAATTTCACTCGCATCCACGCTTTGGAATACAAATTCTTCTTGTTGTATAGTCCGAATTGTTATTCTTCCAACTTTGTCAAAATCATTGTCATCTTCATAAGCAACGTAAGTGACTTCAGGATACGACATTTCTAAGAGTATGTGCTCTGACTGATCAACTATGTATATTCCAGTCCAATTTACAGCTAATATAATAAGATCTTTATTGATTGTATCTCCTTTTAATTTAACAGCCTCAAAGAATCTTGAAAATAGCATCGGCCATTTTATTTTTGCGAAAATAACTATATCTTCTTTACATCGAAGTGGTTCAACTGACGTTCGGATACTTGATGATGATTCGAATGCTTTTGTGACAAGGTGTTCCCATTTAGTAAGGGCAACATCATTCGATTGGATAAACTGATTAGGTATATAGTTGACTATTACTTTTCTCAAAAGATTTGGATCTATGCGCGGTCCGTATTCGATGTAGTGTTGTTGAGCAGCAATTATAGCTAAATCTTTTTCAGAATTACAGCGATATTCTCCAAATTTGACACCTTTTATTACTTGATGATAAATAAGATTAGTTGCGACAGGATCGTCGGCTGGATTATGCCAAGGAGTAAACACTTCTTTTCTATAGAATAGTCTCCAAGGTGCGTTTTTCTCTGGAGTTCCTTGTTCTCGGGCAAATTGTTCACATTGAGATATTGCGTCCATGATGTGCTCAGTTTCACTTCCGAGTGAAAGTACTTTGTCGTATAAAGTAATGTAAAGTGAAAATCCAAATGAATCTACAAGTTCAATACTTTCAGCTATTTGTTGACATACTTCATCTGCTGTTGTCGCAGAGTCTGATTGAATAGTTTTCATACTTTCATCCATTAGGGTAACAGTTAAAAGTATTGGTCTTTTCGTTTTCGTCGCTTGCAATTCAAGCCAGCTAGGTGGTTGGGTTCGGGGGCCATTTTTAAAAGTTCTAACTAATCTTCCTTCACAGTAAGGTGCGTAACCTGGTGGTCCTTCTCGAATGAATGAACGTAAGTATTTAAGGAGATGTTCAGACGGCGGGAAACAACCAACGCAAAGGGATAATAGAATCCAACCGCGAGCGAAGGAAGCCTTCGATGGATTATTTGTTAGTTGCTTGCAAAGTTGAGCGAAAATTTCGTCTCTGAAAGTAAATAATTATTTATATATAAAGTAAATTTATAGATATTACAACACATTGGTAATTAATTTTTATAACTGTTAACTATTGGTCTTTATATTGTAAATCTAGAGGAAGGTAACGGTGCTCGTAATACAGGTTTTCCTAGTACGAGCTCCTAAGCACCTTTTCTGGATAATTTTATATCATATCTTAAGCGAAACAGTTGTGTAAAGAGTATATTTTTGTAACCTGATCTTTTGCTACAAATAAACGATTATTATAATGTTATTATAATGGTAATTAATTTATAATTCTGAAGTCCACTAGTCCATTCACCACACGGTCCCAACATTAATATTAAATATTTACACTTCTTTATTAAATGATAATTAAATTAATAATTACCTTAATTCTTTTCTAATAATACCATGGCCTATGATAAAGTGAAGTTTCTCCAAATTGGAACTGCGCCGAGAATTCAACCAGTTGCTGTACATTTCGTTAGTCACTTCATCGTTAATTAAACCCTTTAAAAACTCTTCATTTAACTTAGTTTGCTTTTTCAATGTTCGCTGAATCATTTTACTTTTACCTTTCCCATGTTCTTGTATCATAAGATCCTGAAATAAGTTAGTGTAAAATGTAATAAAAAGTTAATATACGAGAATAAAATCTTCCGACCGGCCACAGCGGCCAATCTCACTGAAACCAGCCATTCCCGTAGGAAATATTATAGTGCATAAATGTATGCACAGACACTAGTGCCAAATGCACTTACAATGCTTTTATTTATTTATTTATTTATTTATTTATTTATTCATTCATTCATTCATTCATTCATTCATTTATTTATTTATTTATTTATTTATTTATTTAGGGTAACCAACAGAACATACACTTAAATCATTCAAAAACAACATATCTAAATTTTACAAATGGTAAAGGTTGTTCTACTTAAAGGCTACCACGACAAGCAAAAACATAAATACTTTGTTGTTATAGATAGTCAGTGTGTTAAGGTACATTGGGACATTAACACACTGCTGTGTGAACATCCAGTTCCATGGTAAGCTATGAAGCCTGTGTTATGGACACTAGAGGGTTGATACACTACACATATATAACTTATTAAAGTATATTTATATTCAAATTCCTATGGGACGATCCTTCAACACATCCAATGAGAGATCAAGGGCAGACCGACGAGCGCTTTACGTGGTCTGCCTGGTACGAGGGTGTAATACCGCCAAATTCCCAACTCCGGGCTAGTACTAAGAATTTCTTAATAAGGAAACTGAACAATTATACTTGGCCCAACCTAGGACTCGAACCCAGGACCTCTGGATCTACAGACACTTATGTTTGCCACTAAACTAATGAGGGACATTGCATTCTTAGTATATGAAAAGAATACCATTGCAGGCGTCAATTACTGTGTTCTTAATTTCTTATTTTTTAGTCTAAGAAAAAACACTTAAAAACTTAACAAACAAAACAATTCACTTACTTCAAATTCTTTACTCTTCTGGAACGCGCGTCCGACAGTGTCATACAATTTACTCATGACTGGTATATTATCAACTTTCTCATCAACATATTTAGGTTCTGCCAAATCTCCCATGAACCTCAGTATTGTAATCCATATAGCTTGGGACGCCATTTTGTCTATCGGTGACGGTAGATCTAAGAGTGAATGTTTTAAAGGCTTTCTAGAATATTGATGGCTTACATTTCCAAGGAAATATGTTGCTGCGAACTTTTTGAAATTATATTCGTCAAACTGCTCTAGTTCTTCCTCTTGCGGTAGTGGAAGTATGTTTGATAGTGCCGGTTTTGGCGCCGATGACTAGAATGCATAATTGAAAGAACAAGAATTAAAAGAAAAGAAAAAAACGTGTGTGTGTACTTATGTATGCACGTAAGAAGTTCTTTCGTCTTTGACGTAACAGAACAAAAATAGCTCAAGATTTCATCCCGTATATCACAACTCTCTGTTTGTAAAATGAATGCAGTTAACTTCATCATGCCGCTTTCAGCTAACTTCATCATGTCGCTTTTTGGCTGTCGATGTGCGCGCGCATCGTAAAAATTTTACTATCATATTTTTTTCCAAACTTGCCAAAAGAAGTATAACTTCAACAAGAGTCATTCAAATAAATATTATATAATACTACAATATTAAAAACCGAAAAAACCCTTGATTATCTTTAAGCGAGTATTAATTTAAACAAATTGGTTACTTACCATTCCAAATCCTGTTCCTCGCACTGTTCCGGCTGGAGTAGAAGAGTCTTTCAAGAACCCAAATACATCATCAACGTAGCGATCATCGATGATGGTTGTATTTTGGACATCACTCTCAGGAACCACCTCCTTAGCTATCCAAATCGAAGACATTAGTTCATCATATTTCTTTTCATGCTCATCTTCAGCTTTTTTAACATCAGTGATGTTATTTGTGTCAATTTTCATTTGCGCTAATCTGGCCTTCATAATGTGTGCCTTTTCTTTAATTAGTTTCCTTACAAGATAACCTCTACAATGCCCTTGAAGATTTTTGAAGAATCCTCTTAAGTTTATAAAAGTTTTTCTTAATTCCCTAGATTTGATGACTGCTTGCAACCTCAAATAGCCACGTCTCATTGTCAAGAATCTGTTTCTGAAGCCTCGTGCTCGGAAATGTTTCTGAATTATAATAGCTGCGGCCTTTAATTTCAAGTATCTTTTACGATAAATAAATCTCCTGGCATTAGCTTGAACCCTTATAACTGCGGCTTTAAGTATTTTATGACGTAATTCCTCTAATAGAGTATCGTGATGGTCTTTGAGAAATACTTTTGTATGCCCCAATCTATAATCTTCATCTTTTAGGACTTCGCTACATATTTTTTTCGTTGCTACTTTACAATCAGTTTTTTCTGGTAGCGGTATTCCGGGTACTACCAATCTGTAACGATGTACGAATTCCGAATATGTATACCGTATAGGATAGCCTGCTTGTCTTATTTTTGCTGTTTCCATCAACCCTGCATAGCGTAGTTGCCTAACGCATAACGCACGATCAAAAAGCTACAAAGCAAAAATAAAGAAATAAGTATGCATAGCATACACTTTCGCTTTTAATTTTTATAAGACCAAAATTTCTTTCTCTAAAAACTTTATTCGCACTAAAGAAGAAAAATACAAGTTTTAAGTGATGAACCAACGAACAGAATTTTATTTTATTATATACATTACTAACTAGTTACAGCGTTAAAGAAAAAATAAGTTGAAAAAACGTATATGTATCATTTAGCTTAAGCATTAAAATATATTAATTATCTTTTAATTGAAAATGTTATATTGGCTTAAATGCGAATAAGTTATGTTAAGTTAGTTCTAAAAATAATTGATATTAGGAATAAGGATATATATCAAAATAAAATCGAATTTTACAACGAATCTACTTACTCTAGGCCTTTTGTGTTCATTGGGTTTGATACATCGCACAAAGAATGGGTGACACGCGTACAATGTCTTCATGAGCGAGTCCAGGGAAGTCTTGAATTGATGACTTAAAGACACGGTTTTTCTACTTCCACTATGGTGCGAAGAGATTTCCACAGAAAATAAGTTTCTTAAAAATGTGTTATTAGAATCTAGTATCATTTCTCTTATGTCTGCTGTTAACATATCTCTATTTTTGTCGAGAAAACCTGTAAAAAGGTCAAATTCTGAGTATGGGATCTCCCGTCATAATTGAAACAAGTTTCTAAGCTTTCAGATGAAATTGTTGATGTTAATCTCAGTTAATTACAGAGAAATAAGACCAATTATTTTGCAGATAAAGTTACTTTGGCATTTATAGTGTACATACGTGTAAGATTTTAGAAACTAAGAAGAAATCAAAACTTTTATTAAATCATGGCACTATATTGGTTATTATTGCATATTTACTCGTTGAAAAATTTTACATGTTCATCCTGTAACTGCCGTTTCGAAATACGAATACATTTTTAATATTGTTTGTGTCAAAAATAATAAATAATACCTTTAACTTCATACTGCACGTCACCAGCAAAGTGTCTCACTCCAAATTTGTGTTCACGCGAGGATTTTGGAGCTATATAACTGTCTTTAGCGCTATGATTGCTATTCAATTTAGAAAGCAATGTGAGGTCTGTGCCTTTAGGGAATCTGGATTCTTCGTCAATAAGTGAAAGTAAGTTCATGGGTTTCTGACCGATTAAATCCAAATTTTCTTGATTATCTACATAATTTATATTAGACCATACTATTCCTTCTTTAGCGTATTGCTCTTGTTCGATTTTGAAAATATGTTTTATGAAAAACTGTTGTAAATTCTCGTTAGCGTAATTAATGCATAACTGCTCAAAACTGTTGTAATCAAAGTTTTCGAAACCAAAAATGTCGAGTATGCCAACTGAACCGCCAGTAAGGGGTCGATCCTTGTGTAATGTCTTATTTATCATTTCCACTATATATTCAAATATGTGGCCGTATAAAGCTTTTACTAGAGCATCGCGACTTTCAATAGCTGACGTCGCCGAAATTGGTGAAACCACTTTGTCTCCTTGAACGAGCAAAGTTTTCCGTGTTAATGCTTCACAAAATTTGGCTTTATTTATTCCAAGTAGATTAGAAATTCTATTCGCATTAAGAGCATCACTCACTTCAGAACTATCAATATTATTTACATTCAATGATTTAAATTTAAGATTTCCCAAATGTAAAATGGCCGCTAAAAGTGTAAATATCCCCCAAACGTCGTTGTCGGAAAAATTTAGAACTTTAAAAGCGGATCTTATATCGGAAAATTCTACTGCATCGTTGCGGCCATCACACGTGAGCATGTTGCCCGAGTTTAAATATTCGAAGTCCGCTGGACGTCCCAAATCCAAATGTTTTTTTTCGTCAGCAGATAACCCAGTTACTAACGAATAGAATATATGGTAGTTTCTTTCACCCTTATTTTGTCGCACTATACGTGATTTCTCTAACAAATACTGATCAATATTGCCACCTTCGATAACTCCTTTACTATTAAAGTAGATGTTTATATATTTTCCAAAACGTGACGAGTTATCGTTTTTAACTGTTTTTGCATTTCCAAAAGCTTCTAAAATCGGATTTGTTTCTTGTATTTGTTGTTCTATCCACGAATGTTTGCCACTTGCGGCCGCTAGATACTGCAATAGTAGTTTAGTGCTCTCTGTTTTGCCGGCACCGCTTTCTCCGCTAAAAAAATAATCATTAAATATACATATCCCCTATACCTACTATTAGTATTCGACAATAAAGATGAAGATTTTCTTTGTTTGAGTGCGTTAAGCTTTGTAACTACCAGTCTGACTTAAAAACTATTTTTTTAAAAGGTGTGTGTGTGTTATATTTCTTTTCTTTCTGTTAGAACAAAACTAGCTAAAGTTATATTTTTTTTCTTTCTGTTAGAAATAGTGACGCTTTTTAGCTGTCGGTGTGCGCGCGCATCGCAATAATTTACTCTCATATTTTTTTCCAAACTTGCCAAAAGAAGTATAACTTTAAAATAAATAATAATAAAAATCGCCAACAGCTCTGTCCGCGTAGTTTATATATGAGCAATTGTTCCGCTCCTAAATGTCTTAACTCTTAATCCTATTTAAAAACTCCAACACGATCTTATCAGAAGCGAAAAAACGCCATATATAAACCAATAAATATTTATTGGTTTCCATGTGGCTTTTGTCGCTTTTGATCGAGATCGTATTGGTGTTTTTCAATAGGGAACATGATGCTAGATAGGGATAGCCTTAACTTCCTTAATAAGTAGGCTTTAAAACTTGAGATAGAACTTGGGAGCGGAGCAATTAAGTACCATCTATAAATAAACTGAACAAGTTGAGCCGCTAAACTAAGCTACTTTTAATAATAAAAATGAGCTATTTTTTTCAAATTTTTTATGTGATCTAAAATCTACTTCTTTACTTTTACACTTAAAATAGGTTTCAACTACAGATATAGAGCAAAATTATAATATTATACAAACTATCACAAATATATACGATAGTGTACATTCCAGATATTATGTAAAATGACTATGAATATGCACCTTATTACAATGCACTGATTTGTAGCAGTATCCAACAATTCTTTGTATGAATTATTTCCAATGGCAAATATATGAGGCGGTATGTCACCGATGTTATGGTCTTGATAAAAGTGAATTTGATCCATGGTATATATTGGCAGGATTTCATAAGGGTTAATTGCTATTAACATAGATCCAGTGTACGTCTGAAATTATACAGCATACAAAATAATTAGGTATCTCATAAATCTGTATTAATATTATAAATGGTGAAGTTTGTGAGTATGGATGTTTGTTACTCTTTCACGCCAGAACCGCTGAACGGATCTGGATAAAATTTGGCACAGAGATAGATTATAGTCTGGAATAGCTCATAGGTTAGGTACTTTTTATCCTGAAAAAATGTACGTTTCTCGTGGGATAGATTTGTTTTTGTGTTTCACTAGGGACGCAAGCGAAGGAAACTTGTTAGTTTAATAAATATAATAATAGAAATTTTATTTTAATATATTTAATATTAAGTGCGCAACCATAAAATACAGTCCTTTATTTTTATTGTTTGATAGAACCACACTCTGACATGATCAGGCCCCAGAATACTAAGAGAGAGCTTAGACGTAGAACCCACACTTTCGTATTTAACTATAGACGGGAAGGTTAAAACCACGTCTTATATTCTCTAAAGGCTGCTATTGAAAATGTTTTGACCCGGAAGTAAGGCCAATTTCAAAAGTCGCTAGCGTTATTATATATAATATGTTGGTCGTTTTTATTACCAACACCAAATAACAATTTATTACGTAGGTACTTATGATTGCCGATACGTACTTAACATTCCTTCATTATAGGTACATATATAATACGTTATATCGATTATCACTAATTTTGATAAATTATTTAAGAATTCTAGCGGAATATAAATAAATTCTAGGAATTAATAGGTCAGCAAAATTGCCTACTTCTAAAGTTAGCTAGTATTTTTCATCTAAGTATCGTCGACAAGCGATAAAATAAATTATAGCTATTTCAAATGTTACGTTTAAATCTATTTATTATCGTTATCGTTTTCGCTATCGTTATTTCCGTAAACAGCCACTAGGAAAATCTAGTGTGCGTTAATTATTTTAATTTAAACTCAATAGTGAATATAGTCATAATTTTAAGCACTAAGTCTTTCGAGGTCTTTCTTCAATAAAGTTGTAAAGGGTCAAAAAACGAATATCTTACATATATAAGCTGTTGATTATATCTTATGTGCAAATTCCTTAGTATTGTATGTTCCTGGAGTTCCCCCAGAGTGATCATGTCTTCGACGCTCTCAAGCGAGGTCGTGTGTAGCGGTTTGATAACATTTGTGACATCTGTAGAAAACACCTCCCCATTGTCATCTCGGACTTGTATTCTTCCTCCCGAACTGTTTAAGATTTTTACAGCTATTGGCACTTCAAATTCCGATTTCTTTTCTGGGTTTAACCAAACATATTCCTTAAAACAATTAAAAAAGTTTTTATGTAAGTTGTTTTATGTTACATGTTTTCTTCTTGCAAGTTGGTTAAAACATCAATACAAACAATACTTACTGAAATTTGTATGCGATCAACCATTTTGAATCAATTTTTGAGATTCTACTTATTTTACTATAACATTCTTGAACTTACATCACTGCAACAATATTGAATATAAACTGCCATATTATGCTATATTTTTATCAATGTTCCAGATTATTTATCGATATTGTAAAGATAAATTAATCTTATCATAAATATTCAAAGATATGAGTATGTCCAACTACATCATTAGACATGTGGCACTCGCTACTTAAATAGTCTAATATTAAAGATTATTGATAAAAATAAATCCCTACAGAAACTATGTAAATAATATTTTTAAAACAAACAATAATGTAAATTAGTAAATACAATTTATTATAATAATTCAATTACAAACAACTTAATCTAATGATGATTCCAAATTACTTCTTTTTCTCTTCTTTATCTTTTTTTTCCTTTGTTTTGTCATCAGATTTCTTTTCATCTTTCTCATCTTTTTTCTCTTTCTTATCCTTATTTTCATCTTTCTTTCCCTCTTCGGCATCCCTGTTTGTAATTTTGTTATTTATAAGATTGTGAAGTGCAATGATTGATCTTACTAAAGCTGCTAAGTATACTACAAGAGACTGATCGTTTGTCTTTATGTAAAGGTTATCAATAAAATTATCACTAGTAATATCTGGCAGAAGATTGAATATGTCCTGTAACTGGTATATTATCTGGTGGTTCATAGGTAAAGAGCCTTGGCCAACTTGAACAAGGTAATCTCTGATTTCACTTAACTGTGAGTGAAGACCTCTAAGACCAAGTAATTGATTTGTGATGCGTTGTGAAAGACTTCCCACTGTTGTGTCTTTGATATCCCTCAAAAGATGTTCTACACCCACTTCCTCAGCTTCTTCTGCTCCAATTTCACTAGGAACATGTTCAAATGTTCTTGTAGTTGGACTGCCATCATCATGAACTTCTTCTACAGCTCGATAAGCTTCAGTAGGTAAGCCCAAATCTTTAGGCTTTGCATCAATAATGACAAGAACTGAATTTGGGCAATAACGTCTAATCAATTCATTAATAGCTACATCATTTTGATGAAGTTTGGGCCCTGTGTGGTACCAGCCCACTACTTTTTCCCTAGCATTAACCTTTTTGAACATGCCATACATATTTTCCAAGTAGTCGTGGTCCAGGAACCAAACGGATTTATCCTTATCATCTTCATCGAAGGGTACTGAAAATTGAAAATACTTTTTTTAAAATCAGGATGATTGAATAGTAAGGTTGTTGATATATGCAAATACATAAGGCTATTCCTAAATTCTACGATTCTTATAAAATATGGACATTTAGAATCTACTTTTATTTAGAAATTAAATATTTAAAACACCTAATTAGATAAAAAATTTCGTACCTGCAAAACTGTTTGAAACGTCTAGAACACCCTTAGCTCTCCAACAGCCTAAAAGCACTCCGACTACACGCTTTTGGTTGCCTATTTTGCCCATTCGATTGAAATGATCCACGACACTCAGCAATACAAGAGGATGAACAACCACTTTGGTCGTCACTACTTCTTGACCAGGCATTTTCTAATTTTATATTTATTAAACTTTTATAAAGACAAATTAATTTTATGTATTAATTGTTAATAGTATGATTTACAAGTAACAGTTAGTTTCCAATAACTTTTAAATATTTTTTTTACAACAATACAAAAATCGCCGATCACCAAGCAAACCACAGAGTTAAAATGGTTTATACTTTATGATATAATTACAAAACTTGACAGTCATCACAAAAAAGCATACTATTATTCTGCCTATGTTATAGTATTTAAATTTAAAGCCAGCACACACCAAATCGACTATTCATCAATGTCATTTTTTTTCATTCACTCCTCTTCGTTTGCACACTATTTCGAATTTGGTCTGCTCTGGATATTTTAACGTGTGCTTTATAAATAAATATATTAAGTAACGCTAAAATTACATTCAACATTTTCTTCTTGAATATTTTTACAAATAATTTAAATTATAATAATATTGGAACATAAATTCAAGAAGTATAAAAAATCGCATAAATTTTACTCGCATACTAAGGATTCCGTAACATGAAACATTATAATTTTTTTTTTTTTGTGATGTGTGAACTACAAATTTACGGTTTTCGGAATCTTCCTTTTACTAATTAAAAAGTACTATATAACATTACTTCTTGCCAAACATGATTCTAGGTCAACGGGAAGGTGTTGATTCCTAGGTGTATTCTTAGGTGTAGATACCCCGTAGGGGTTGATCCCTTTCTGAGTTCCCTGACGAGCTTCAAAATGTGTATAATATTTTTAAATTATCTACCAAATTTTACATGGCAAATGTGCCATAAATATTAAAGACAATCGATAGCTACTTTTAAATAATATTCTCTGCGCTGTTCGGTCCTTCTTACGTATTAAATATAATTTATACTACACCATCCGACCAACGTTGAACGAAATCTCATCGTCTATTGGCACTTTTATACAAAAAATTACAAAATAAATATAGAATCGCATTATTAAATAATGATATTATTTTTTTAATTATCAGGTACAAAAATTTCAAATCTTCGAACTTTCTATATAATTCTTAATTATTTTATGGGACAATCATCCAATAGCCATGTTTTACACCAGTATCTTCTATTAACGTCCACAATCTATAGTTTTAGCTTAGAAAAAAAATATCATAATACGAGAATCCAGCTTCATAGTAATAATATTTAAAAATAACTTAGGAATCTTGGAATTTTTTTTTTCCTTAACACACTTTTACTTATATATCTATGGCACAGACTGAAGTAAGTACTATATTACACGTACCTCTACTTAGTCTATGATTCTTTACATCAACATAGCCTGTGGTGAAACTTCGACTACGATCTGTTTCACACAGTACTCTGTACTCTGTAGTCTGTTATATAATCTGTATGAATGTCATTGTCAAAGAAGTACGGATTTAAAATTTTAAAACTTTTGTATTTTAAAGATAAAATTATAAATAAAAATATCCTATTTTAACAATGGCTTCACGGACTTTAACTTTTGTGACAGGCAATGTTAAAAAATTAGAAGAAGTAAGGGCTATTCTGGGTAGCACTTTTCCAATAGAGGTTGTAAATTATAAATTAGACTTACCAGAGTTGCAAGGCGAAATAGACGAAATTTCAATTAAAAAATGTCAAGAGGCAGCTCGACAATTAAAGAGACCTGTTTTCATTGAAGATACTAGTCTCTGCTTTAATTCATTGAAAGGCTTACCTGGACCATACATAAAATGGTTTTTAGATAAATTGGAACCTGAAGGATTAAACACACTTTTGACTGGATGGGAAGATAAGTCTGCAGAGGCAGTTTGTACATTTGCATATAGTTCAGGGCATAACAATGAAGTGCTGCTTTTCCAAGGAATAACAAAAGGTACAATAGTACCTCCTAGAGGTTCTAGAGATTTTGGATGGGATTGTATATTTCAACCTATTGGTTATAATAAAACATATGGTGAATTACGAAAAGAAGAAAAGAATAAAATATCTCATAGGTACAAAGCTTTAGATAAGTTAAGAACTTATTTCATTGAGAAAAGTGGACAATTCTAATGTATTGTTTGTAACAAATAATAGTTACGCTTAAGAACAAAATATAATAATATTTTTTTGTTACTTTACTATAAATAAAAAAAAAACAAGTTATATAATCCTTTATTTTTTATTTAGTCACAATGAATACTAAATTTAACATAGTCATTAATACATAATAATTATAATGTTTCATTATATTACAGTTTGATGAAGATTCTATACCAGGTGCTACATAAGGTTCTAAATTAGATTTATTATAATTTTTATAATACCAGTCATGATTGTCAGCATGTCTGGGTTTATTAGTTGCAGAACTTGTAACCTCTGAAAATCTTGTTTTAGCTTCTCGATTAATTACTGGAGAAAAGTCATTATGAAGATCATAATGCTCAGCATGTGGTAAGTTAACTTTAGTAATAGTTGCTGTTCTATTATGATTTTTAAAATCATTGATATCAGTATTTGGAAAAAGAATTGCAGATAGAGCTGTAGGTTGAATTTCTATATTTTTAGTTATTGCTGGTGGTTTGGAGGTTATTATAGGTAGAGGTGTTAAACTACTTGTCTCTAACCATTCCTGTAGAGTTATGTCATTAGTTGTGTCAGTAGTAATAATTCCTTCTTTTTCTGTTGTGTAACTAATGGTAACATTGGATTCCATTAAATTATACTTACTTACTTTTTGTGGATCTGTATTTTGTTCTTCTATATTTTTGGTTCTATTGTATGCAATGTGAGTGCTATTATCATTGTTGTGGTAGGCTTCTAACTCATGTATTTCAGTCTTAATTCTTTTTTGAGTTGTATTATTACTTACTGTTGTTTGTGGAGTTGTATTTTCAACTGCTAGAATACTTTGATTTACTCTTCCAGAATTAAAGTTTCTGATAAAACCTTCATTGTTTGGTATTGTGTGGGCTACAACTGTAGGATCTGGTATAGGTATGAACCCGTTTGATGTAGTTGGCATCATTGGTGAGAAACCACCAGTTTCAAATCTGGGAGGTTCTGTGACTTGATATTTCTTGACATGTTGTTGATTATTTTTGTTTTCTGGCCAATCTATTTTACGGCCTGTGTTTAATATTTTCCCCATGTCAATTGAAGGAAGAGGAAGTCCAAAAAATGTGAAACCATTGTTAGGAATCGGAACTTTTAAAGCAATTCCAGTTTTTTTAGTGGCATTTTTCATAGCAGCATAAAGAGTAGGTGTATTACCCAAATGACTTTGACTCTTATTAGTCTGGTTGACTTCATTATTTAAATGGTCAAGTAAAGTTTCATTGTAGGGATAATCAACATATTCATCATAGAAATATTCTGATTCTTCAGGTAAAGGCCTGATATTTAATTTATTGCCTTGGTAATTATTTTTAATATGTGTGTCATAGTCTTTAATCTTATCTGAAGATGAAAAAACCTGTGATGTGGCTAGATTTGGAAGTAGTGCTTCATTTTCATAACTTAAACAAGATTTAACATCTGGTTTATCAACAGGCATATTCAGACAGTCATGTTTTGAAAAGGGCATTCCCTTGACATATGTTCCATCTGCACATTTTGGACCAATAGAAGATGATTCTGATAACCACGATTTCAGCCAAATAATAGCACAATTACAGACAAGTGGGTTACCTTAAATTAAAAAATAATAATAAAACATTTACAATTATTAAAAAAAAAGCAAAAAAACTTAATACTTAGGGCTTGTCTTAACAAATCAAATGAGTTTAAGATCGAAGATTTGTTTCTCTATCCAACTCCTAGGTCTATTATTAGATTAGCTTGATAATATTAAGTTATTATATTATTATCCTTATAATATACAAAGTTTCAAATCGATATTACTATTAGAAATACAGTAAATCAATTTTGTAAAAGCTATTCCACAAAATTGATTACTTTGGACTTAGGTAATAAGTTATAACTTACAAGTAAAGCTAATAAAAGCGCGTTTTAATAATAGCAGTTAACAAAAAATTTACTTTTTTGTTATTCTAGGAACTAGAAATGAAGATTATTATTTATGAATTATAATAAAAGAAATATAGAATTTTTATACTTACCATCGATATCTAAAATAGCTATATTGTTTCTTAATTTTGCAAAATCTATTTCATATATGGACATTAACCTATTATGTCGTAAAGACAAAATCTTTAATCTCGGCATGTTATCAAATGGTTGATTATTAATATAACATATATGATTATTGTCCAAATTAAGTTCAACTAGCCATTCCATAAGCTGAAATGATTCTTTTGTAATCCTTGTTATTCTGTTGAAACTTAAATCCAAAACTTCTAAAGACACAAGTTGCTTGATACCTAAATTTTCCAAATTAGTCAGTTGATTGTTACTTAGATTCAAATATTGTACTAACGGTATATTTTCAAATGCTCGTATCGATATAAATTGTAATCTGTTTCCTTGCATTTCAATTATGCGCAATTTTGGCAGATTTGAAAATGCTCGATCTGGTATGTCTATAATATGATTTCTGCTTAAAAAGATTGATAGTAGCTTAGGAAGATTTGCTATAGACATCGGGTGAATTATTTCTAAATGATTATTTTCCAAATCAATCGTTTCCAAATTATTTAAATCTCGGAAGCTTCCTGTACGTAGTTCCACAATTTTATTACTGTCCATTTTTATGGCAGATAACGATTGCATATTATTTACGATATTACCATCAAAATTCCTAATATAGTTATGACTTGCATCCAATACATTTAATTTTGTTAATATATTTAATGTATTGGGTAATTCGTGAAGATTATTTGATGATATATTGAAAATTTTAACGTCTAAACCTCTGTTGACTGTGTTGGGAATAATGCTCTTTAATTTATTTTTACTAAAGTCAATTTCCATCAGAGCATTATTATTTTGAATGGCCATAAAGTCAAAATTCTCTATATTGTTTCCGTGCACATTAACCTGTTTGAGATGTATAAGTTTGTTGAAACTTTTAGGATGGATACTTAAAATTTGATTGTCACTAATATCTAGCAACTCTAAACGTTCTAAATCACTGAAAGTAGACGCCTCTACTTGTCTTAGACCATTGCGCTTCATATACAGTCTGCGTAGACTATGTAGCGTCTTCAGACCACCATAAGGTATTTTCTGAATTCCATTATTAGATATGTCAAGGGTTCTTAACGAGGGCAAGTCTAGGTCTGGAGATGGAGGTAACGGCAAATTCGTTATTTGATTTCTTCGTAGATATAATTGCTCTAAGCCTCTTGGCAACCCAGGCAGAAATTCAACCAGTCGGTTAGAACTAGCATCTAATTCGTAAAGGTTTGGTAAATTACGAAAAGTTGCTGGATGTACTGATATTAAGGAATTACCAGATATATTAACGTACTCTAATAATGGGGTCTCCATAAAAGTAATCGGATCGATTATTGTTATTTGATTATTACTAAAGTTAATTCTTCTTAATGCTGGAAGATTGTATAATAGCTTCGGTTGTAACCTTTTAAAGTAGTTATTAGATAAATCTAAGCCTTTTAGAGAAGGTAGATTCCAAAATGGCCCCTCATTTAAATCGTTTAAAGAATTGTTACTTAAATGTAGTTCTCGTAGTGCTGGCATAGCAATGAATGCATCTGCCTGAATAAACTTTATACTATTCTTGTTTAAATGGAGGCGTTCTAAGGTTGGATGACCTCTTAGTGCTCCTCTTGGTATTTCTTGTAGTAAATTATCACTCATATCTAAATATCTTAATCGAGGCAATGCATCGAGTAAAGATCTAAATTCTGATATATGCATAATTTTATTACCAATAAGAGATAACTCCTCAACTCCACTTCCAGACTGTTGTAAAAATGATTCCGGGTGAATTTTTATTATGTTATTAAAATTTAGTTCTATTACTCTTAATTTAGGTACCCTATGAAATGCTCCGTGATGAATGATATTAATATTGTTATTCGACAAATACAAAATTTCTAACATTGGCTGATCTACAAAAGCTCCTTCGTTTAATTTGTTGATAATGTTATGATTTAAATTTAATATAGAGAGCTTAGGCAAGTCTCTAGTGGCTCTACCGATCATCGAAGCGTCTGATATCATATTATTGCTTAGCGATAGTTCACTCAGTTCTGGAAGTAAAGATAAGGCTCTCATGTGAACTATATTGATTCCACAATCGGTAATCTCTAATTTTCTAAGTTTCGGCAAATTATAAAAAGCGTTTTCTTTTAAAGTATGGAGACTTATACTTCCTTGTATGAACAACTTCTCGAGATTGGGAAGGTTTTCGATGTTACGTTCATGAATGTTACTCAAGCTCTCTGATTGTATATTCACGTATCGTAGATTTGGCATATTAATAAGGGCTGGTACCCGTTTTAAATTTTGCGATTGTATAGTTAAAGCTTGCAAATTTTGTAGTTTCATCAAACTCTCCGATGGTATACTTTTAAGATCATTTTCCACTATAAATATTTCTAGTAAGTTATTTCCTTGAGAATCTAACCAAGCCGCTGATACTCTTTCCAGACCATTGTGCCGAAGCATTAAACGAAGTATTTTGACATTTTGAAATAATCTTCCCGGTAAAGACGGTAAATAATTATTTTCGATGATGACTTCATCGATTGGTTTTCGTATAAATTCACCTATTCTTTGAATGCCTTTTGAAACTTGCGGCAAGTCGCTGTGTGTGCACCTGAAAAGAGATACGATTTATTTTCATTATTTTTATACCAAATATTGATTTCTCCACAAAGCAAGAAGTTTAATAAAAAAAACCCAAAGGGATAATAAAAAAAGTGATGTTGTAAAGTACTGCAGATAGTACGGTTCATAGTAAAGTTTAGAAACAAGTAAAAATATAGGTACAGTAGGTTTATAATAAGTGGAGTATAAGGTAACGAAAAGTTGTTCCAATTAAACAGCTTAGAATATTTTAAGGAGTTATAGAAATCTAAAAATAAAATGCATTAAATATCAAATAGATACTCATGTTACCATATTTGTACGTCTTCGTTTCGGTGGGTACATATACAAGGAAGTATAAATTCTGGTGAAGGACATACTGTTAATTGGCCTGAAACAACATCAAGTATCAATAGTGTAAGCCATAACAATGTTCTTTCTTTCTTGAAAGCCATTCCTCACAGACTGTCATTGTTGCATGCTCAAGTGTTTCATTTGATTTGACGGCATCTGAAAAAATATTACATGCGTAATTTAATTCGATTTCTTTTATCTGCTAGATAAATTGTAATACTTTCGTGAAATAACCGTTTTTTAAATTATAATAAAATATAATAGTTTTTTTTAAATTAAAAACAAGCTATCGATCGTGACTTCGATCTTGTCAAAGACAACCCTATAAAAAACCTCCAATGGAGATCTCATCAAAAGCGACAAAAGCCACATAGAAACCAATAAATATTTATTGGTTTCTATGTAGCTTTTGTCGCTTTTGATGAGATCCTATTGGGAGTTTTTCAATAGGGAATTTCGATTTAATCTGCAATTACTCAACCTACCCCGCTTTGTCTAGATAGCGCAAATCTGAAACAGTTTTTATGAATATTCTTTATCAATACAACAAAAACAGTTATATATCCAATGACTTTCGACCATTAAAGCCAGAAAATAATTCAATTGACTTCAACAGCGATTTATTCGTTAAGGTTACTGTAAAAACATGAAACTACTGGGTAGTTCCTGTATTTATAGAATACATTTAATTATCCAGTTGCGTCAAGGACGTCATGAAACAATAAGTGCAAAACAATGGTCAGTACTGTAATTTAGGTGCACTTTCACTCCTATTGTTCTTATTTGCTATCTGTAACTCCTAATACTTTGTAACATTATAACAGGTAACACGGTTACGCAATAAATTGAAGGTTCCCAAATCTGCGTATCTATAGTAGAGTGCGCTAAAGTTTCTTAACATTGAGTTTTTTGAAGCCATTAAGAAGAAAATTGAATTTAACGTTAAGTTTTACTTTATAGCTCTATTTAATGATGGTTAGGTAAGTATACCTAAATGTTACAAACTCAATCACATATTATATCGAATTTATAAATAGTGGAAGGCAAATAAGATAAACCATATTATGCTGAGTACCTATCTGAAATGAGACAGTAAATACAATACTCACTACCAGAAAAAACATATTAAAATAATATTTTACATAAAATAAATATATGAACTTCATAATAAATATATAAAACATTGGTGTAATGGATTTGCAACTCGCATTTTATTTATCAATATGATATTGAATATTGATTTTTACACGAATCACATGATCATAGAATCAGTATTTAGCACGAATCTGTCAATTCTCCTTCGAAAACTTCTCGACAGTGGTAACATAAAACGTTATGAATGCTTAGATGCAATCTTCTAACGTAACCTGTAATCAGTCAACGCGACCAGTCACATTTGTTACAGTTATGTAGTTCTCTCGCAAATAACTGTCACCGTAAATGGGCAAATTACAAACTTATATATATACATATAATAAAATTCTAAGTCGAATCTGTACATTAAATATTTTTTGGAAAATCTTATCAAAATAGTCATTATTATTGATACAGATGTCGAATCTATAGTTCTTAGAATGTTTGCCTGTCTGTCTGTCTGTGACCGCATCACGAGAAAACCACTGAACAGATTTTGATGGAATTTGGTATGATGATATCTGGTTATACGGGTCAACATATAGAATATTTTAAATTTGAATTTGATACTTTTACTGCGGGAAAATATCTCTTCTCTGAAAAATCTATACTAAACGTTAAAACGTAACTGAAACGTGAACGAACCTGAACGGAGCAAGGGTGAGTCGCTAGTGAATAAATATAATTTGACATTGGTTTTTCTAATATAAGTTATGTCTAAAATAAAAATATTAATAAATGAATCTGAAAGATATTTAAAAATGAAATAAAGGGAAACATTTATTTCATTTTTAAATATCAATATCAAATATTATTAATAATTAAAACAAGTTATTTTAACATGATAAAACATTAATAATAATAATTCATACTAAATTTCCCAGTTGTTATTAACAGGACTCTGAAACCCTTTCAATTTTTAAAAGTTTTCGTGGATGGCCATAGACCCCAAACCGAAAAGCTTTTCGGTTTAATATTTCAGTAACGTAATTTAACCAGTTACAACCCGGAAAAAAGTTTTTTTTATGCGTTTACATTTGACGAATCATTGCTAATAGTGAATTGCTTAGTAGAAGAATACATGTAGGTTTCTTTCTTATAAATGAACTAGCAACTCACCCTCGCTCCGCTCGGGTTCGTTTCTAGTTACGTTTTAACGTTTAGCTCAGAGATGAGATATTTTCTCGTAGTAAAAAGTATCCTATATGTTGACCCGGGTAACCAGCTGTCATCATACCAAATTTCATCAAAATCTGTCCAATGGTTTTCCCGTGATGCGGTAACAGACAGACAGACGACAATTCTAAAAACTATAGATTTAGCTTCTGTATCAATAATAAAGTCTATGTATTTCAATAAGATTTTCCAAAAAATATTTTTAATGTACAAATTCGACTTAGTTACAATTTTTATTATTTCGGTATTAAAACCTAAATCTAATCTTTTATTTAGAATAACCGTTAACCATTATTATTTCGGCTTACTAAATCGTTCGTTTTTATTAACATGTTAATAAACGAGCGAAGAATTAACCATTACATTACCGAAATTAATCGTGTTTTTAACCGACTCCGAGCCCTGGTTATTAAATTTGAAGAGACTGACAGAGACATAACTTGACTTAAATTAGTCTAAATGTGTATGTAACAGTGTGGATTGACTTTTATTAATATGCAATATCTTAGTAATATTATCTTTACTGGCCTATATCTTCTCAATTTAATTTAAACTACAGAATTTTCTCCACATTTAGAATCTAGAAAATGATTGCAGTCATCACAATTTCATGCAGCTGCACATGTCCTATTTCTACTGTAGGTAATTGTAGCAATGTTGCCTAATACCATGCTTAGATTTGACCTACATATAAACAAAATATTTCATCTGGATCTTTTGACGTATTTTATTTTTTATTAGTAAAACCCACGGCTTCGCTCGCGCTAAAACTACAACAAAAAAACTTTAAAAAGATAGGTTTCATACAAATTTTTATCCCTTATTTTATCTCCTTATGAGATGAATTTTAAAAAACGCTAAAACACGTATTTATTTAATTGTATTGAAGATCATTAATACCAAGTTTCAAGAAATTCCGATCATAAATATTTTTTGGGTTGTGTTATAACGTGTACTCCCGTGAGAATGAGATAATCTCCTTCGGTAAAAAGTATCCTATATGTTGACTCGGATATCCAGCTATCATCATACCAAATTTCATCAAAATCCCTCCAGTGGTTTTTCTGTGATGAGGTAACAGACAGACTGACAGACAAAAATTCTAAAAACTATAGATTCGGCCTCTGCATCGATAATAATGTCTATTTCAATAAGATTTTCCAAAAAATATTTAAGATACAGATTTGACTTAGTTACAATTTTATTATATGTACTTATAGACTAGACATTGTCGAATTTGTTATCCTTCTGCTTAATCTATATACATATAATAAAATTCTGAGTCCATACTGTACATTTTTTGCAAAATCTTATTGAAATGCAATGTCTAGTCTATACATAATAATAAAATTGTAACTATCTATCTGTCTGTCTGTGACCGCATCACAAGAAAATACTGGACAGATTTTGATGAAATTTGGTATGATGATAGCTGGTTATCCGGTTCAACATACAGGATACTTTTTACTGCGGGAAAACATCTCATCTCTGAGAAATCTATACTAAATATTAAAACGTAAGTAGGGACGAACCGAGCGGAGCGAGGGTGAGTCTCTAGTTTAGCATAAAATTGTTGTATATTTTCTTCTTACCCGACTGCGTTGAAACCCAAAGGAGGCAGAGGTGGCCCAAAGTATGTTTGACATAATTATGTATGTAAATATGTCTGATCCAATGTTCCTTCGTAATTACTAAACGGCTTAACCGATTTTAATGATTCATTCGTCGTTAGATTTGTCTAGATCACACGGGTGTCATAGGCTATATAGAAGTATGTAATTAAAAATTAAAATGGCGCCAATTTGTGTGTGTTTCAAAAAAAGTTCTAAACCTATCGAGTGGGGTAAAAAATAAGGATTTTTAAGGGGCGATCATAAAAAATATAATGTACAACTTATATGTTTAAAAGTACATGATTTAGGATTAGAAATAGCTAAGTAAAACTCCAAATGCCTAACTAGCCAAAATTAAAAAGCTGTAAGTAAAAAATATTTACAATATACACACACATATAAATACATATATATATATATATATATATATATATATATATATATATATATATATATATATATATATATATAATTCAGAATTTAAATAGAAAATAGGTATTAAGCGTAATACTTTAAATTACACATGTAAGTAAATAGAAATTCATTTAATATTGCGTCGTCTCATAAAATGCTTATTTGTCCAAAATACTTATTTACCGAAAGAATTTTTAATACAGAATTATTGACTTTTAAATATCAATTCTATTGGTATTAAATACACATTTTAGTTTAATAAAGTAGATAATATGTATGGTATATAGTAAATAAAGTGGATAATATTTATTTTATCTACCCGCAAATTATTTAATATTAGGTACATAATTAAAAATTATATCTAATTATTACTTTATGATAACATGTTAAAATTGTTACATAATAAACGTCTAATATTGTTAGGATAGTGTGTGTGGATAATTAGCCATAATTTTTGTCTATTTTCGACGACGCTGGTGCACGGTAAAACTCGAATGAGTTTATGATTGTACCTTAAATTTCAATTCTTTTTGTATTGTACTTGTATGAAATATTTAATAAATAAATAAATTTAATCTATTTACATATGTATATAAAACTTAGAAATAAAGCTTTGTTTTTAAAATAGAAAAAAAAAACTCAACAGTAAAGTACAATAAGTAGATACTTATTGGTCTATTGAACAAATAAGCACTAAGGCGACGATTGGTTACTACTATACGTTAGGTTGTTTTTTAATAAGAAATATTTTATTGATTGTTTACAGTAACTTCTTCTTTCTTCTTATCTTCCTTATAATATTTATAGACAATATTTTCTATATTGTCCGCTCTCGTATTTTGTTTATGTGTAAGTGTGAAATAGAGAAACGGGCTTTTAAATAAATAGGATATAAAATGCAAAATTAATCTTTTAAATCTTACCGTTCCAAAGATTTAGTGCATACATGGTCATCATAGTATATGTAAGTCATAAAACCATATACATATGTGTATGAAAATGGCAAAACAGTAACGCCTACTAGTAGACTATTACATAACGTTATATTACGTTAATTAAAATAAGTAAGCTTTGTAAATATGAAAAATTTTATTACTTATTATTTCGTCATATTTTCATTTATCATCATTAAACTACTTATAAACTTGTGGGTAAATTACTGGTACCTACTTATTTATAAAATGCGATATAAATTTTCGCAATCTAATTAAAGTTTAAACGTTATCGACAAAATAATACATGTGCAAGGTACAGAAAAATAAATACTTGTCCGTTCACCTGTTAATTATTTAACAAATTCCTGCTGAATTTGAACACAGACTTCGAACGGGTTAACTGATAAAATCAATTACGCAACTTCACTTTCGGACTCAAGTGAGTTCTTTGATAGGTAAACACGGACTGGATGCAGTGTATATTTCGCATGCAAACACCAGACTTTCGGTTCATGGCTCGATGCGCACCAAGTAACTTATCTTTCACCATTGTGGCGCGTGCCTTCATACGTAACTTCTTCTTTTAGATGTAGACGAGCCAGTGTGTATAAAGCAACTCAAAAACTCGTAAATGTACCTAATACAGTTTAAACTGGAAATTATATTTAATATTTCGGGGGATAATGTCATCCAAGATAAAAGTACTTCAGGCCATTCTTAAGCAATTACACCTATAACATCGATTTTTTCACTTTAAGCTTACGAGGTTCAGTTTATATCCCAGAAAAATATAATACCTAGTTATAACAAAAACCTAATAATTTTGAATTATATTGTAACATAGGTATATTTCAGACATCGTCTATTGCATAATTTTGTACCGATATGAAATTGTACTGTCACATCTGCGTATTGTTTTTATTAATCTTTGACCAATTACAAAATAAAAATTGCGCATGCGTTTAATCAAGATTAATCCTGCGTTGTTGCAACTAGGAAGGTTGGACAATAAAATTGACATATCACTTAATAGCTTCTTTATAATATAATTACATACTATATTTCTAAGTAAAGGCGACTTATAATGGTATTTAGTACTGCTGTGCCAGTATATCTGACTAGCAATGCCTTAACAGCGATTTTGCCGGTACGACTCCCATGCGACTCATGCAATTGTGAACTTTATCTATGTACTTACTATCTAGGAATTGGATAGTGTAGAAAAATGCTCATTAGCGTCCGGCTGCTTAGCCAGACGCAAAGCCAAGAAACGCACAGGGAGGTGACTCGCTTCGGTGGGAAGTGGCCTACTTCTGTGGGCGGTGTATCATGCGGGTTGCTCCTGGTACTTCTCTGATAGCAGAGTGGACAGTCCACTTGGAGCAACCTAAAATTTTTAAAGGCGTTCTAGGAACTTCAGAGTATCCTCTTTTATGCCAATTAAAAATCATAAGTTAAAAAAAATTGTGACCATTGTTTTAATTTTTTAGAAAGTCCCAAAAATTAACATTCTTCTTTAGGGCACTAGAATAAAATTTGAGTTGGAAATGATTATAATTGATAATTCTTAGATGTTTTACAAGTTTACAAGTAAAAAAAAGTTTTTTTTTGCAACCAAACATTTTGACTCGTAATTAATTTTAAATATGAGTGGCCGCCTCAATATGTTTATTGTACTATATTTGAGTTCGTAGATAAGGCGAAATAGGAAAATGTTATTTAATCATCATGGAACCTTTTCTCCTGAGAAAGAAAATGTTTTTGCTATTATTACGATTGCTATTACTATTATATTTCAAAAGGCACTAGGTGTTAAATATTGCTATTGTGTTTTGGAAGGCGCAAGGTGCAGGCAAGGTGTTAATAAAAATGAATTGAATTTTTTTTTAAGAATTCACTATTTTCGGATTTTCCCTTTGTATGCATACAATTATCCATCTGGACACCAAGTTTCAACTTTCTAGGTCATCTGAAAGTGGGTTAGGTTTTACTACTATAATTCATTTAGTCGGTGATAAAAATGCCGATTCATAGACGTTAATTATCTCAATAACCGTTTGAGCTGTATTTATAAAATTGGGGATTCTAGTTAATCTAAGGGGATTAAATAAATAAACCAAATTTCATGTGTTTATGTTTAATAGATTATGAGTTATTACGAGGTGAAAAGTAGCTCCAAATGGTTCGTATAAAAAAATCACACGGTGCTGGGTCGCCAGTTCCTTTTGGCTTGAACATAGCTGGACACGCTACCGCATGTCTTGATCTAGTATTATACGATCTATGATATAATTAAGTAAAATCTTATAGTTTGGTTTTTGATATTAGTGGCTATTAATAAAAGAATTATTGTTAAAATTAATTTAGTAGTTTTGGGGTTTATTGCCTACAAACAAATCAAATTTTCCTTATTATAATATTAGTGTAGATATAAAGACATAGGTACTATGTATTAATGCTGCTGTTAAAACGGAAAATGCAATATTACGAAACTAAATATGAGATTAAAGGAGGACGAAACATTTGTGGCATTGCCAATCACCGCCAATTTTTCTCTCATACGGTGGACAATGTGACTGGTATATAATAACAGGTAAAACCTAAGAATTTGCTTTTCGGTTGTCTGAACGCGGGTGGAGCCGCGGGCAATGCTAGTATATTTATAAAGTAGTTTATCCTGACTTATGATTATCATTATCAATACCAAACCACTGGGCCTGACGTGCTAAAATTTAAAAAGCCTATTCCTAGAATACACAACATACACAATAGGGTGGAGTTATTCAGGCCAAATATTTTTTTAATCTCCTGTATCTTTAATCAATGAACCTAACCTGAAAACCTAAATTCTTACTTTTAAGTATTACTCGCAAATTATAGGCTTTTAATTATAAACATGATATTTTTATATTGTTAGTATACTTATCTCGCATGTACAATGTACATATTATATTGTTTTCTAATAAAATCCAAAGAACTGATTGTCTCAGATATCGACAAAAAAAAATATAAAAACCGACTTCCAGGCACTGAAAAGTAAAAAATAACTAAACGGGGGTTTTCATTTAGAATTGATACTTAATCAGATATTTTCGAAGTCGGTGTGCTTTGATTTGTATTGGCTGGCACCGACTTCGAAAAAATCTGATTAAGTATCGATTCTAAATGAAAACCCCCGTTTAGTTATTTTTTACTTTTCAGTGCCTGGAAGTCGGTTTTTTTTTTAAGTTTTTATTTTTCCATTTTTAGTGTAGACGTATCATCACTACAAATTAATCAAGCCCAAACACCAGGTAATTGCTGTAAATCGTTGAGGAGTTCCCTCGACTATCTTTCGGGTCCATCATCAGATCGACTCCAGACCTTCATTAAATAGTAGTTCTTTAAAATACCTAATGAAAATGGTATCAAACGCACTAGTCGCCTCTACAATTTTCGGAAGTTCCCCTCGATTTCTATGGGATCCCATCATCAGATCCTGGTTTCCTTATCATGGGACCACTATTGGGATATCTCCTTTCCAACAAAAAAAGAATTATCAAAATCGGTTCATAAACGACGAAAAAATGCGCGAACAAACATAAAAAAAAATATATATATACGGTCGAATTGAGAACCTCCTCCTTTTTTTGGAAGTCGGTTAAAAATAGGTCCATTTATCGACTTTGTTTTAAAAAGCTAAGCTATACTATGAAATGTACTTATGTTTGAAAATGCCTCAAAAATGGAAAGATTTGCAACGTTCTGTATTTGGCGATACACTAAAATTAAGTAGTAGGTAATATTACCAATTTGATGTAATCAAATATTACTTGTTGAAAATAATAAACGTTACGCTAGATTTGAATTAGTAATTGAAAAGATCCTTCAATCAAAGAACGTTATAAAACGTTTCTCAGTTACATTTAAAGAATAGGAAACATAAGAAGTCACGAAGATAATATATTTATATATATAATATTTATAAAAACATTAAAAAAATGTACGGAGTCACTTTAAAAGAAATATTCTAATTTTTTTTCTAATATAATTATTTGACATACTCGTAGAAGTTATGTTGACGGTTGAACCATATCCATAGAAAACTACAAATATTTAATTAAACGTCTTGCTGCTATTGGAGACTTACAAAGTTGCAATAAGTATACCTATTTATTTAATTAGTACTTAGTTTTATTCATTTTATGTGCCAGTTTGTCACAATTTTCTTCATCAATACCTATCGCGTAGAATGGAGAAGACACGATTGAGGATTGATTGATAAAAATAAAATATTCAACACTTTAATTTTATTATAATTAAAATAAGAATAATTAATATAAAATCAAGTCCATAAACAAACAAGATAACACAGAAACATAATATTTAATCACTGGATTACCAATACGTGATGCGAACTATCCGATGCAATGTAGTTAAGAAGCGAGGAAATGAATATTTTGTGTTAAACTGTGTACATGGAAATTAGAAGTATTTCTTCATCTACAGTAGTAGTAGTAGAAGTAATAATTTACACATTTTACAGTTCTTCTTTTAAAACATCAGATGTGAGAGTCAAGAGTCCTATGAGGTTGACAAAATAGGAACGACAAAATGGTCCAGTAATAAAACCTTCAATTTTTAATGAATTATAGCGAAATATAATTTCCTCTGTAGAGCTACATAATTTGTTTGAAATAACAATTATCATTACCACGTTCTGGGAGGAGATAATACGCCACGCTTGCCACAAAGGTCATATTGTGTGTTTGTGGGCCAAAAGGAAGTAATTGTTTTATTCGAACCAGGATAAAAATCCAGGCAAGATATAACTGATGACAAGCACGTTTTGACCCCAAAAGTCAGTTTCAGTGTTAATTTAAAACATAAAAATAATATACAGGTGGATTTTTTGAGGCGGAACAGTAAAGGCTAAATAACTATTATAGTTACAGGAAAATTTTCTTAGGAGACCATCCATAGCTTTTTGAGATATTCTGAACTGCATTCACAGATTTTGAAAAAACTGTGCAGTTAGCGAAAAAAAATATGCTAAAATACCAAAAAAAGATTTTTTTAAGTCAATAGATCCTATGTACATGCAGGGATCAAAAGACTCTACGGGACCACTCAAGGTATGAGTACTAGAAATGACAGAAATCACCAAAAACTTTTTAAACCATACATTTAGTACAGAAAAACAATTAATCAACGCGAAATATTCTTTGAGGCCAAACGGTCCTATTTCTTAATGTGAGGCCAAATGGAGTTTGAGTACAGAAAATACGGTAAATCATAAGAACAGGTTTACACGCATGACGCAGGGATCTCATGCACAGAGATGTAACTTATCTAAGATACAAGTATCTGAAATACAGATACAAGATACAAAATACGTATTTTCATCTTGTAACTATAATTTTTTTTTAAATTCATTTCGTATCTTGTATTTAAATACCTTTTGTTTGGTATCTTAGTACTTTGTAGATACTATGTTTGTTAAAATACTTTTAGTAATAGACTAGCGACTCACCCTCGCTCCGCTCGGTCCGTATCTACTTACGTTTTAACGTTTAGTATAGATTTCTCAGAGATGAGATATTTTCCCGCAATTAAAAGTATCCTATATGATGACCCGGATATCCAGCTATCATCATACCAAATTTCATCAAAATCCCTCCAGTGGTTTTTCTGTGATGCGGTAACAGACAGACAGACAGACAAAAATTCTAAAAACTATAGATTCGGCCTCTGCAGCGATAAAAATGTCTATTTCAATAAGATTTTCCAAAAAATATTTAAGGTACAGATTCGGCTTAGTTAGAATTTTATTATATGTATAGACTAGTATAGTTATGGTTTAACACTTGACAAATGTGATAAACTGTTTGAAGAACGGGTTTTAAATAAAACTATCTTTTCCGATCTTTTCGCGGATTTATTTTGATTTTTGGTTTCCGACGTTTCGATTGCTTTACAGCAATCATGGTCACGGGAGAGACTAAGGTGTTAGATGTCTGTTGTTACAAACAACTATATAATGCTTTTGAGGCAATCGAAACGTCGGGAACCAAAAATCAAAATAAATCCGCGAAAAAAACCGAAAAGATAGTTTTATTTAAATTTCTAATATTCGCGTAAATCTAAGAAAGTATTATGTTAACCAGTGGGCTTAGTGTGAGTTTCATAAAGCAAATCGAATGACTTTACCACAACGTAAATCGAACATACGTTGGTCACGGCGTAAAGTGAGTAGGTCTGAGTGTGAGTGACAAACGAGTCATTCGGTTCGAATCACGTTTGCTCACCGAGTAACGCGTTTATTTTTTTCGTATATTAGCAGCACGTAGCGTTTATGCGATAATCCAACCAAATTGAATACAATGATTTTTTTACGCTATTTGTATGGAGGCAATGTATTATCAAAAATAGTCAGGTTACGTAAGGCGTAACTTGTTGGATTTTGTTGTGTAAACAAACTGTGCGTATGTACCAATTATTGTTTAATTTGTTTATATCTCAACTCTCAGGGTTTAAAATACTTAAAATGAAAAAACAAGTCAGTGTCAATTTGAATTGTTAGTTATTTTTATGGAAGAGTAAGTACTTAATCAAGTTATTAATAATATTGAATGCGAATTGTTGAAGTGAACTTGTGATATATTTTTTTTTGTTTTCCTATTGCTAGGCATTTCATGCTTCATCTTAGTAAGCCGATAACCAATGCAAGACTAGATTCCCAGAAAGAAAAGAAGAGAAGAAAATATCCAGAGAATATGGTGTATAGAAATAAAAACACTTTCAGCGACACTTTTCAGCGACACTTTCAGCGACACTTTCAGCGACACTTCCAGCGACACTTCCAGCGACACTTTCAGCGACACTTTTTTCAGCGACACTTTTCAGCGACACTTTTCAGCGGCACTTTTTTCAGCGACACTTTTCAGCGACACTTTCAGCGACACTTTTCAGCGACACGTTTCAGCGACACTCTTCAGCGACACTTTTTTCAGCGACACTTTTCAGCGACACTTTTCAGCGACACTTTTTTCAGCGACACGTTTCAGCGACACTCTTCAGCGACACTTTTTTCAGCGACACTTTCAGCGACACTTTTCAGCGACACTTTTCAGCGACACTTTTTTCAGCGACACTTTTCAGCGACACTTTCAGCGACACTTTACAGCGACACTTTTTTCAGCGACACTTTTCAGCGACACATTTTTCAGTGACACTTTTTTCAGCGACATTTTCAGCAACACTTTTTTCAGCAACACCTTTCAGCGACACTTTTCAGCGACACTTTTCAGCGACACTTTTTTCAGCGACACTTTTCAGCGACACTACTTTCAGCGACACTTTTCAGCTACTCTTTTCAGCGACACTTTTTTCAGCGACACGTTTCAGCGACACTCTTCAGCGACACTTTTTTCAGCGACTCTTTTCAGCGACAATTTCAGCGTCACTTTTCAGCGACACTTTTTTCAGCGACACTTTTCAGCAACACTTTTCAGCGACACTTTTTTCAGCGACACTTTTCAGCGACACTACAGATAATATTTCAGAAAGTTATTTTCATCTGGTATCTGAAATACTTCATTTAAAAGTATTTTGCATTTTGTATTCCAGATACTTTATTTAAAGTATCTTGTACATCACTGCTCATGCAGCGGGCGTAAGATATTTTTCTCAGTTTTTGCTAAGCCGGTCTCGTGGCATACTGTACTTAGAAGTAAAAGTACCTACCTAAGTAGAAAATCATAGTTGCATCGACGAATAAAATTAGAAAATTTACATGCTTAACGCTGGCTAAACCTTAAGAAATACCTACATCAAAACAATGTACTAGAAAATTGTAGATCTTAATAAGGCCTACAGAAAAATCTGCAATAGCATAAGTCTTTCTCCTAAGGTACACTTGCAATAACTATTCCTATCTATTTAAAACGTACCTAGGGACGCACCTGAGCGAAGCGAGTGTAAGTCACTAGTTAATAATAAAATTAGGAATATGTATATTGGTCCTACATTTATCAGTTAAAATAATTAAAATAAGATATTCGAGCACGTATCTATAGCCCAAGTAGTCCGCACTCGACAAATAAAAAAACCGGCCAAGTACGAGTTGGTCTCACGCACGAAGGGTTCCGTACCATTATCTATAAAAACGGCAAAATAATCATGTCTGTTGTATGGGAGCCCCCCTTAAACATTTGTTTTATTTTAATTTAATTATTTATTTTTAAAATGAATATATAACTAAATATTCTGTGAATATCTGTTGCCGTTATCAATATCGAGCAATAATGAGCAAAAAAATCACGTTTGTTGTATGGGAGCTCCCTTAAATATTTATTTTATTCTGTTTTTTAGTATTTGTTATTGTAGCGGCATCACAAATACATCATCTGTGAAAATTTCAACTGTCTAACTATCACGGTTCATGAAATAGGTACAGCTTGTTGACAAACGGACGCATTGACAGACAGACAGGCAGACGGACGGACAGCGAAGTCTTAGTAATAGGGTCCCGTTTTACCCTTTAGGTACGGAACCCTAAAAATAATAATTTAATTTGGCAATCACCAAAATTAAAATAAAATTTAGCATAAAAATATCATTACAACGAAGTATTAAAATGTACTTAATTAATTATTTATAAATATGTACATATCAGATATAAAAAAATCCTTATTAGTAGTTCTTATCCGCGGCTTCACTAGTAGTAGGTAATCATCGATCAAAAAGTTTTTGATCGATGTAGGTAATAGTGTTTTTTAACATTCTTGGACAACATCATCTAACGTGGTTACATAATTGTTGTAAAAATGATACGCATTGCATAAATAAAATAGAATAGAAATAAAGTCATTATTATTCTAGCAAATCGTCCATCAGAGTGCCAAGTTCCTGGTTTGTCGTACGCGGGTTTGAGTAACAAACGTCCAATCATCCGAACGTTTTCGCAAACTTTCATATTCATAATAAACTAGTAAGGTATAAGAAACCACAACTATATTCTAGAATAGAAAATAGTCGTGTTGGCAAAAAATAGAATTTTCAATTCTCTTATGGATATAGGATTAAAAAATCAAGAACGCAATCACGGAAGCAAAAAAACCCAGGTCAAATTTAAGGCGCAATATAAATTATAATATGTATTTTACATAGATAAACATTTTTTATACATACATTCGCAAAAATATCCTAACATTTACGTTCACTTACACACTAGACACACCTTCTTTTTGTGCCAATAAAACTCGCCATATCTACGTATCAATGTATTTCACATAGTAAATCATTGATTTAAGGTTTATTTTCCCATAATTAACCTGCCCGTCTAATATTTCTAGCGAGACTAGTTTTTCTGGTCCACCAAGCATCTTAAACTCGAGACAGCCTTCATTCAGTAGGTAATAAGTTGTCTACGAGAGAGCTACCACGCAATTTATAATATACTTTATTTGCCATAATGACGGTTCTTAAGAGGATATGTTGTGCTCTTGCAACGAATACGCGGAAATATTGTTCTGTAGAAAATAAAAAGCCACCGAAAATTTTAATTACCGGTAAGTAAAAAAACTAGGTCATATCCATTCATACTAATATAATCACGTAAAAGTAAACTATGATCGATAGTTACTTTCAATGCTTCTAAATCTGTAGAAATAATGATTGGCTTGTTACACAAATTATTTAAATTTAACAATAAGTTGCTTAGAAATTTTAATAATAAAAGTTGATGCAATAATTTTTATATAACTAATTATGTTAAGCATATTATATTGGAAAAAAATAATAATTGGATTGAATGAAGAAGTAATAAATATAAGCTTTGCGGTTTTTATATCTGTCATAGAGTGTGACAAATTATTACACATCTAAAAATTACCTTAAGCTTTTGATAATATCTAAAAATGAATTCTACAATTCTCTAATTAGTGCGGTCATATTATTGCATAAATTCCCATGAATCTGAAAATATATATGAACGTTACTAATAGTACTAAATAGTCTAGATCACAAGTTGAAATGGTGTGATAGCTCATTGGATAAGAATAAGAATAAAAAAATAAGAAATATATTTATTATTATTTTTTTGGAAATTTTTCCATTAAATGGGTAAACGGGAATAATAAGTTTATATGGGCAAAAAATTATTTATGATCAGAATTACTTAAAACTTGTTATTAATGTTCTTCAATACAATTAAGTAAGTACGTACGTGTTTTAGCATTTTTCGAAATTCCATCCCATAAGAGGGTAAAATGGGGGATGAAAGTTTGTATGAAACTCTAATTAATACACAGAAAGTGGTATTTTTCAAGTGGTACTGGGCTCTAAGAAGCGAAAATTTATAGACTAATTATATATTTAAACATTTTTTGTTGTCTTCAATATAACGAAGGTTGGACTTTTTTTTTAACGGGAATAAATTCTATGAAGTGTTTACAATACACCACAATTTATTTAAATTTTTTAATTGATATTTGATACTCTAAAAAAATTGTTTTATATGATGTTCTTTCTCGCTTTAAAGTCACGCGCGCATATCTCATCGGCCGCTTGGAGCCCTATTTTCAGCGTAAATAAAATTGGAATATCTGTTTGTAATATTAAAATAACCGCTTTTTACTAAATGCATATGGATGTACACACGGTACATATCCCAAAACAACATTTTTCACAATTTTTGTCTGTTTGTTCCTACTAATCTCCGAAACGGCTGGACCGATTTTGACGGGACTTTCACTGGCAAATAGCTGCTGTTAGAAGGAGTAACTTAACTTAACTTTTATTTTAGAAAAAGAATCAGGGTTCCGCGAAAAAAATATTAAAACATATGAAATTGTGAAGAAAATCCGCGTGCGGCGTACGCAATAACGTACGTACGTTACGTAAATCGCTATATAATTTAAATGAATATCTTAGAAGTAGCAAGCTACTATTTATGTATAAACATAGCTAACCGTGAAAACGTACCTAGGGACGAACGCGAGCGAAGCGAGCGTGAGTCGCTAGTTAAAACTATAATTAATGGAGATAGAGTTCTGAGAGTCGAGACTTTTTTTTTTTGAAAATTTCCTTCTCTTTAAGGATTTTTTTTAAATTATTTAGGTAATTATAAATAGTTATTGAATTATTCTATTATATTTTAAATTTATTATCTTTATTTGTTTATAACTATTGCACTTTTGTACTTGCTGAAAAATGCTTTAAATACATTTTTCTAGAGGTCATTCCCGATCCAATGAGCTATCGCAAATATTTTTACGAGCTTTATCTCTAATTTTTACCATTTTCAACTTGTGATATAGAGTCTAGACTACAAGGAAAATATTTCTAGAATAATAGCGTTTCAAGTACTAATCTACTATTATCACAGATCATATAACACTCTACTAGCCATTATTAAGATCTTTACTCATCATCCAAGGATACTTTCTATACTATTAACATTCTATTACATTAATAATAGATATACTATATAACAATAATATTCATTGCTTAATGACAGTATAATTAATTATAATATTATTTCCTTATATATGAGTAAATTAAGGAAGTCGAACTCTTTGTAAGTTTATAATACGTCATTCTCATTATTAACTTTATTTATTCGGTTTGGTTATTAAAAAATAATAACATAATAATGTTTAGTCTGGAAATTAATTGTTATTATAATATCCGTCGCTTCGCACACGCCTACCTCTTTATCATGTAAAACGGTTAAAAAATATATCGTAAGTAAGACGAACCCGAGCGGAGCGAGAGTGAGTTGTACGTGAGTAGCTGTTGTAGATGTTGTTGTAGTTTTAAAGTTTAGTATAGATTTCTTAGAGATGAGATATTTTCCCGCAATAAAAAGTATCCTATATATATCCGGATAACCAGATATCATAATACTAAATTTCATCAAAATCCGTCGAGTGGTTTTTCCGTGATGCGGTAACAGACAGACAAAAATTCTAAAAACTAAAGATTCGGCCTCTGTATCGATAATAAAGTCTATTTCGTTAATATTTAAAAATAATATTTAATGTACAGATTCGGCTTAGTTACAATGTTAGATTAAACCTCCCATCCGAATTATCGCTTAAACCGTTGAATTAAGTGTTTCATTATTTATTAAGAGAAAACTATATTATCAGTTAGCAAAAGTGGCCAGAAGAAATTATTTCAGATATTAGACAAGGATATCTAAATATTTCTATCACCTATTGAGCTTCCTGTAGGTAGCTGCTGCTATACTTACAAAAATAGGGTCATAATTATTGATTCAGATTTCAGGCATAAATAAAAAATACACGTAGACAATAGCTAGTATATATTACCTACAAGTTTTACCAGTTACCACTTTAGGAAAACAATTTGCATTCAAATTTTTAAACCTTTATTTAGTTTATTTTATAGGTCAATGAAAGGTTATCTGTGTGTATGTCCTTGGCATCGTAGCTTCTTAACGAATGGACCGATTTTGATGTGTTTTTTTTGTTTGAAAGCTGACGTGATTGAGATGGTTCTTAGTTATAATTTATGAAGATATTGGCGTTCTATTCTAGCGTTTGATAATCATAAGCTAAGTAAATAAAATAAAATCCAGAATACAATAAAAAGAAGATTGATAATGATAAAGTATTATATACTTTATAAATTATAAAATATAAACTATAAAAAGAAATAACTATAAAATTATAAAAATAAATATATAGAGGATTATAAATATAAACACCCATAACTGGAGTACAAACATTTGTGCTCATCACACAAATGAATGCCCTCAGCGGGACTCGAACCCGCGATTGCTGGCACAGCAAGTAGACTCACTGCAAACTGAGCCAAACATGTCGTCAATGAACCTTTTATTTTTTAAATTAGAATATTGAAAAAATATTTTTATAATCTTATGCGTTTATTATTTTAAGGAATATTTTATCTCAATACGATCATACGTATATGTTAACGTCAACATTACGTATTAAAATAATACTAATTTATAATCATAATAACAAGTAAAATAACAAACTGTTTATCTAAACTGCATTACCTGCGTAGTTTATGTTGGTAATCGTGCAATGCTTTAATGTTTGGTATGCTACAAATTACAATCTTTTAATATAAGTATCTGGAGTTCTTTTTTGTTATATTGTTTTTTTGTATGTACTGTAGTGTATTCAGTCCTTTTTAACGTCCCACTGCTGGGCACGGGCCTCCCTTCAGTACGAGGGGGATCAGGCCATAGTCCACCACGCCAAGTTCGGGTTGGCGGACTTCACATGTCTTTCGAAAACTTGCTAGGTTCTCTCAGACATGCAGGTTTCCTCACGATGTTTTCCTTCACCGTAAGGCAAGTGGTAATCAAGTTAGAAATGATTCTTACATGAAAATATCAGAGGTGTGAGACCCGGGATTTGAACCCGCTTCACTCGGTTTCCCAAGCGAGCGCGTTACCACTGGGCTACCACTGACTGGGCTTTTTTAAATAAAAAAAAACTAAATACAAAAAAAAAAAGTCAAAACTTTGTATTCGAACCTTTATTTCGAACGAAATTATCGACCATATTCTGTGTAGAATAATGTAAAAAAACCCGCATGAAAACTGCAAAACACGTGTTTTCCCAGACATGAGACTAATCTAGATCGACTTTTCGCCCCCGAAAGTCCTCGCATACCAAATTTCAGCGAAATCGTTAGAGCCGTTTCCGAGATAGCTGGTATAAATAAATAAAGATATAAATATACAAGAATTGCTCGTTTAAATATATTTTTATTTAAATATACATATTACCTAGATACCTAGATAGGTATTACAGACTATTGAGATTAATCAAACTTTAAAATTTAAATACTAAGTATTGATACTTAATATATTACTTATATTTTTAATAAATAACTACCTATTACCTATTAATAAATTATCGGCATTTTAAAATCAATAAATATTTGGGAGATCGCAAATAAAAAAAAAAAACAGGATACAAATAAACAGACCAAAGGTTACTCTGACATTTATGTATAATATTAGTGTGGATGAGCTCTTATGACATGAATATTAAGTACCTAATTTGCAATTTTCAGGTGGTCTAGGTCAACTTGGAGTGGAATGTGCAAAGTATCTACGAAGAAAGTATGGACAAGAAAACGTTATATTATCTGACATTATCAAACCAACAACAGAAGTTATTAAAGATGGGCCATATATTTTTATTGATATTTTGGACTTTAAAGGTCTCCAGAAAATTGTCGTGGATCATAGAGTTGACTGGCTGATACATTTTTCGGCTCTACTTAGTGCTATTGGTGAACAAAATGTTTCTTTAGCTGTCAGAGTGAATATAGAAGGTATGCATAACGTAATTGAACTCGCGAAGCAGTACAAGCTTCGAGTTTTCGTACCAAGTACCATCGGGGCATTTGGGCCGGACTCACCTAGAAATCCAACTCCTAATGTCACAGTGCAAAGACCTAGGACTATTTATGGTGTTTCTAAAGTGCATGCGGAGTTGTTAGGAGAATATTACTACCATAAGTTCGGACTGGACTTCCGTTGTCTGAGATTCCCAGGAGTAATTTCCAGCGATCCACCAGGTGGAGGCACTACAGGTATTTTTTTATATAATTATTAAAAAATAAGTCATAACTAATAATTATTAATTTACCTTCACTTTTAAATTGAATGAAAAAAATAATATATTCTTTTATTAGTCATTTTTGCAATAATATGTAAACATAATTAACTGTTCCTATTTAAATATTGAGATGCTAAGGGAATGGATTGACCATAAAATATATATTTTTAAGTTATAAATTTCAACTTACTTTACAAAAGTAAAATAAAATGTATTATTTCACAACATTCGTTATGAGTATGAAATGGGCTTTATGAAAGATTGCTTTCGAACCGGTTTAGTGACGCGAAACAATTACCACTTCTTTAAGTTTGAGCCTTGAGGCACCTTTATAATATTAGCAGTCTCAACCGGTGTAGGTGTGTTAGAGCGAAATATTTAGTTACAAGGTCACACGAGTTCAGTAGCGTAGCAAGCATAATTCGCGCCCGGAGCACAATATATTTATAGCGCCCCCCCAAGAATCTAGAATTAGTTCAAAAGATATCTATTATTTATTTTACATATTTATAAAGAAATATTTTTAAAAAACGCAGTTTTAAAACATTAAAAAGTAAATATTTATTTAATAAAAAAGTAATTATTTATTTAATAATAATATGATTATAATATAAAACTAACTACTATGTATAAATTTTCCTTGCTTTTGATGAAGCAAATTTATCAATAATATCATCAAAGTTGATCATTTCAAATTTTTCTCTTTTCACACTTAAAAATGCGAGGTCACTGAGGCGATCTTGTCCCATCGTTGATCGTAGATATGTCAAAATTAATTTAAATTTGCTGAATGAATGTTTGCAGCTAGCAATTGATACTGAGATAGTCAGGAGTATTTGAAGCCACTCTCAGGTTAGGAAAAACATCTTCTCCACACGAGATTATAAAAGTATGAAATTATAACGGAGTTTTAGGTTCAATTTCTTTTCTACTGCGGAGTAACATTTTGCAGTCACATATTTCGATAAAGAGTTCTATTCCATTGAAATCTGTAATAAAATTCACCCAAATTTTTACAATTTTTTTCAAGGTCGTTATCAACATTATCCTTGTTTAATAAATTTTCAACGTCTAGTAGAAATCCAAATTTGAAATTAAGGTCACTTAATCGTGTAAATCGTGTACATATTTCTTGTTGGAGACAATCAAGAACGCTTTTCATAACGCGAGAAATTTCACTTTCTGCGGAAAGACCAACATCTCTAGCCAATTCTCCGGGCATTTTGCGGCGTCTTCTTACACGTATTGTTGTATCAATATCTCATTTTTTACAAAGAGACTTCGCTTTTTCTATTGCCTCTTTACAGAGCTTGTCTCGAATTTCAGCTAGTTCAGTTGTTAATGATTCAAGATCATGGAATACTTCTCTAAAATTCATTCTAGGATCATGTAATCTGAGCTGCACACGATCAATCCTCCTTAAGATTTTATACCAGAAATGAACTAAAGTTATGAAACTAAGAGTTAGTATATTTTGCAACAGAATTATAGCTTCACTTCTGGTGTTACTTATAGTGATAGTGTCCTCTGCTAATTTTTCTATAGTTCTACTATATTCTCTAGCCCATCGACGATAACGCTAACTGCTTGTATTCTGGCGCTCCATCGTGTTTCAGATTCACGTTTGACAGTTTTGTTAAAGCATTTTTTAATAATTTCCATCGTAACGTTGAACGTGAAAAAAAGATATATTTGTTTTCAATTATTCCAAAACATGTCACAACGATTGGATCTTGTTTAGCCGCAGTAACTCCTACTAAATTCAATGAACGATTATCACAATTTACGAATAATGCTTTACGATTTTTTCCCCACATCAGTGAATAAAATATAAAAAGAGAACAGATTGCAGCTTATTTGAGACGACAAAAGGAAGCTAAAAAAATACTTGTGTTTTTAAATCTATAGGTTTTAATTCTAAGTACAAAACCAATTTGCAACCAGCCAAAGCTTAAAACTAAGGTTTTATATTCATTCCAACCTACTGTAAAGAAACATTTAGATAAGCTCAGCTTAAATTATGTTAATAATTGCGCACACTCCGGCATAAGCATCGTGGACATGCGGTCAAGGTGCAAGATTAACAACAATCATAGGTGTCCAGGTTCGATTGTCAATCGGATATAAAGTTTTTTACTTTTTTTTATATATTTATTCAAGTTTTCAGTTTTTTTTTAATCTAAAAAATACGATATAACAAAAAAGAACTCCGAGCAAAGCTCGGTCACCCAGGTACTGCTTGTTAATGTGATAGTTTTGACAAACGTAGAAAGAAGTTGCTGGTTTTAGGTGTTCCCCCAGATAAGCCATATTTACGGTAAATTAGGAATTCTTAATTTTATTACTATAACTAGCGGCTCACCCTCGCTTCGCTCGGGTTCGCCCCTATATGATTTTTTAAATTGACATAACTTTTTTATTTAGGAACCGATTGAAATAAAACATATACTAAACGCTCAGTAAAGCTTACTACAATATATTTGTGAAAACCGCACCCAAATCTGTTAAGCCGTTTCTAAGATTAGCGCGCACAAACACACAGACAAACAGACAAAAAAACTACAAATCATTGTTTGGAGTGCGTTAATAAAGATCCCTAACAATAGTTTTTCTCACATATATTCCATGTACAGACAGCGATCAGTTACAATGTTATTATATAAATAGATAAATAGTAATAAAAATTGAATATTGTCTATTTCTTCAATTGTTTTATTGAACACTGTTAACAATTTTTTTCATACCCTATTCATTGAATAATAGAATCTTCGAGTAGATTTAGTAAGTAATCTTATTTGTTTTATTACTTACCAAGAATGCCTTAACTTGAAAGGTAGTAGCACAGTGAAATATACACTATAATTTATGCTATCATTAAACTTAGTACCTGGACGACCGAGCTTCACTCGGAGTTCTTATTTGTTATATCGTATTTTTTAGATTAAAAAAAAACAAAAAAACTTGAATAAATATAAAAAAAAGTAAAACTTTGCATCCGATCGAGATTCGAACTCAGACACTCTGACGATTGTTAATCTTGCACCTTGATTGCTTGACCATGATGCTTATGCCTGAGTGTAAGAAATTATCGAGCATTTTCTGCGTAGAATAATACAAAAGAAAACCGCATGAAAACTCAACAACACGCGTTTTCTCAGCCATAAGACGAATCTAGATCGATTTTTCGTTCGCGAAAGCCACCACACACCAAATTTAAGCGAAATCGTTGGAGCCGTTTCCGAGATCGCTGGTAGGTATAAATAAATAAAGATATTAAAATATAAAGATATAAATATACAAGAATTGCTCGTTTAAATATATTATATACCTGGGCGACCGAGCTTCGCTCGGAGTTCTTTTTTGTTATATCATTTCTATTATGAATATATTATTACAGTTTGATTTAGACTATTAGTGTTCCTTTTTTTCCTTTTTATTTACAAATTAACATTTATAATATTACACTGGCACTTTTAAAATATATTATCCAGAAATCAATTATAATAAAAATAAAAATTATCCTGTAATTTTTTCTGCATTTTTGTGTTGCGGACCATTTGGCGCCCCTTTGTGAGTAACGCTCGGGGCATGATGCCCCCCTCGCTGCGCCACTGCACAAGTTATTAGTAACATTGAGATGAACATTCGATATCTTTATTTGACATTCAAATCGCTGTATAAAAAAAGACACTTAAAATCAAATAATATTTGTATTAATTTATTGTTGAGATTTTGCACAAATGCACATTATCTATACAAATAATAGAACTGTAGAGGTCAAATGTCTGTACATAGAAAAAAAATATGCTAAAAACCGAGTCAGAGGGATGTAAGAAGAGAAATAGAACAAATCCAGATTTTATCAATTTTTTTATTTCTCTGTCTGTTTGTACGGGCTAATCTCAGAACTGTTAGACCGATTTAAATGAAATTTTGTATGGTAGTACCTTACATCCTCGGTCGACATTTTAGATACTTTTTATCCCGGAGAATTAAAGAGTTCCCGTGGGATAGTTAAAAAACTATAGTAACTTATACAGCTTAGTACACAAAAACTACTGATTGGATTTTAATGAAACTTTAAAAATATAGTTCACACATCAGAATAACAAATAGGCTACTTTTATCCCGGAAAAATGTACGGTTCCCTTGGGATAGATTTGTTTTTGTTTGTCTAGAGGCGAATTCGAGCGAGGTGAGGGTGAGCCGCTAGTCTATACTAATATTATAAGAAGGTAAAGTTTGTAAGTTTGTGAAGTTGTAGGGGGTAATCTCTGGATGTACTGAATCGATTTAGATGAAATTTAGTAAGAAGATAGTTTGAGACCCTGGGAAGGACATAGGATACTTTTTATCCTGGAAATCATCCTTTAAGGGGTTGAAAAAGAGGATGAAAGTTTGTATGGGGAATCAACCTAGGGACGAACCCGAGAGCGAAGCGAGGGTGAGTCGCTAGTAGACCATAATCATAAAACCATATAAAATAAATGACGATGAACGTTTCCTGTAAATATTTTATACCTACAGATAGCAGGTACATATGTCATGCCTATTGGTGAGAAAGTAACGGAATCGATTTATTCGGAATATTTTACAAATAATTATTTGTCTTTTGTTTTGTGTCAACTGATACTAAAACAAAAAATGGAGCTTATGCTGTATAACCTCATTGTCTCCTTTAAAAATTTTTGGCCTGCAGCACCGTTCGCATAATCGTACGTTGAAAGATTTAATATACAAAAACAAAAAACCCGACTGCACAAAATGTGAACTAAAAAAATAACAACCAGACGTAGAAAAATAATATTATACAGTCAGAGATACTGATTTGCATTCAGTAATAAAACAGCCAACGATTTATTTATTTTTCGATTTTATTTATGTACTAGCGACTCACCGTCGCTTCCTTCGGGTTCGTCCCTAGATACCTTATGGCGGTTAGTATGGAATACGTAGACTATATAGTTTACTATATTTACATAGGTATGATGAGTTTTATATCCCTTACTTGAGAAATGATTGATTCCCTAAACAAAGTTACACCCTCCTTTTCACCCTCTTAAGTGATGATTTCCGAGGTAAAAACTATCCTATGTCGTTCCCAGGATCTCAAACTATCTCCACACCAAATTTCGTCTAAATCGGTTCAGCGGATTAAGCGTGAAAAGGAGACAGACAGACAGTCAGACAGAGAGTTACTTTCGCATTTATAATATTAGTATGGATAGTAGCTTGCTACTTCTAAGATATTCATTTAAATTATATAGCTATTTCTTCTCGCTTCGCTCGGATGCGTATGCCGTACGCGGATTTTGTTTACAATTTCATGGGTTTTAATTTTTCTTTGCGGAACCCTGATTCTTTTTCTAAAATAAAAGTAGCCTAAGTTACTCCTTATAACAGCAGCTATCTGCCAGTGAAAGTCCCGTCAAAATCGGTCCAGCCATTTCGGAGATTAGTCGGAACAGACAGACAGACAAAAATTGTAAAAAATTTTGTTTTGGTATATGTACCGTGTATACGTCCATATGCATTTAGTCAAAAGCGGTTATTTTAATATTACAAACAGACACTCCAATTTTATTTATCTGTATAGCCTAACTAGCAGCTCACCCTCGCTTCACTGGGATTTGCCTCTAAAAAACAAAAATGAATCTATCCCATGGGAACAGAACATTTTTCGGAGATAAAAAGTAGCCTATATGTGTTATTCTGATGTATGAGCTATATTATTAAAGTTTAATTGAAATCCATTCACTAGTTTTCGCGTAAAAGAGTAACAAATATCCATACATCCTGACAAACTTTCACATTTATAATATTAATAGGATACTCCAAAGATAAATTGGTTTTATATTTTTGGTTTGAAGGTTCAGGATTTTATCATATTCGCTTATGCAGGGGGAGTTGGTATAAAATTAATATACTTAGATATAGTGTAGATTGATTATCTTCTAGAAACATATTGTCTTATAAATAAAAATAAATGGCTAAATGTGTTGCTAAGCGTAAAATTCGAGAAGGACTGGCCCAATTCAGCTATTTTTTTCTTTTTTTAAATATTTGGAGTGAGTGTGGAGATAATTATAAAGTGTGAACTGTGAAGAGCTGGAGGGCAAGAGAAATGACATAAGCTACTTACGGGAGATTATCTCATTTCCCACGGGAAAACTCGTTATAATACAACCCACAACAACTTATCATACCTATGTATATATACAGTCTAACTATTCCATACTAACCGTTAAAACGTACCTAAAGATGAACCCGAGCAAAGCGAGGGTGAGTCGCTAGTTATATATAAATAATTTTACGACTTTTATCAAAATAATAATCACAATTAAACTTTCAGACTATGCGATAGCAATTTTCCATGAAGTTCTAAGAAAAGGCCACTATGAATGCTACTTAAAACCTGACACGAGGCTACCAATGATGCATGTACGTGACGCATTACGTGCTCTTTCAAACTTTTTGGAAACTCCAAACGAAATGTTACGAAGAAGAGTATACAATGTCACATCTATGAGTTTTACTCCTGAAGAGCTTGCTGATCAAATGTTTAAGCATATACCTGATTTTTCAATTACTTACAAACCGGATAGTCGACAAGAAATAGGTAAATTTTACTTGATCCTATTTTATTAGAGAAAAAATAAATAATATTATATATAATTTATCGTTTTCACATCAAAGAGGAATTTTTGCTACTAACAGATTTTTTATTCTCGATTATTCAACGACTTACCCTCTATATCAGGACATCATCCAAATCCTCCCAGACGTACAAATACTCGCAATTATAATAAGTAGGTAGTAGCTTAATTTTCACGAGTAGTGATAGAAAACTTCATAACAAGTCTCCTAAATTATACTCTACCTTATCTTTATCATGCGCTGTTTGGTATTTTGCTATTTTGCAGTAGATTTTTTTTATTTATTTATTCTTAATAATGTATCACCAATACTATATAGATTGACGTTATAAGAAAAAATATAGGGCAAAACGTATCAATTGACCCAATATGAAATAGTTCCATTTAGGTACCTATCTTTTGAACTCACATTGATGCGACAGTTAGAATTTAAACAAAACCAAATTTACGGTAAGAATTAAGTAGGTATATTGAAACTTAAGTAGGTATATTGAAACTTAATAAGAGCGTATTATTAATAGATTATATATTTCATATTAATTTAATTGCAGCCGATTCCTGGCCACAAGTGTTCGACGACAGTGAAGCAAGAAGGGACTGGAATTGGAAACCAGAAGTGGGATTGGATGATTTAGTAACGCTTATGATTAAAGAAGTTAAGGAAAAGATGAACGGGAATGGGAGTTAAATACTTCTTTATTTGTTTACTTTTAAATTTGATACTTTTTTATTAAATATGTTTAAACTAAAACTTTTTTTTCTTTTGTTTGTATGTAGATATAAAGATTTCGTATTTGTAAAAATTACATGTAAAATATCTTGAAAATTGTAATTTCAGCGTTCTTGACAGTGCCATCTATTGAAGCCTTTAGGAAAATGAATGTTTTTAAATCAACATAAACAGGTGGTACTGCTAATGCCTTTTGCATTGATTATAATATTACAGACGCTCCCAAAATGGGAAGACGGTCTTCAACTTAATTCACAAATATCATTATACCGGTAGCTTATTTTCGCAAAATGTTCATAATTTATAGCCTATAATATAACCTTCCTTCATAAATCTCTCTTTCTTTTGGTGAAAAATGTATGAAATCAGTACAATACCTAGTATCTGAGATTAGCTCGAACGAACACAAACTCTTGGCGGGGGACTTTATTATATGCAGTGAAGCTAAGCCAATTATGTCACAGAAATAATATTATTGTAAATAATAAAAAATATGTTGGGACATTAACACACAGCACCATCTAGTTCCTTGGTAAGCTACGAGGCTTGTGTTATATGGATACCAGATAGTTGATACACTACATATATATAACTTTAAATACATACATATTATAAATATTAACACCCATATCTGGAGTACAAACATTCGTGCTCATCACACAAGCGGGATTTGAACCCGCGACCGCTGGCACCGCAAGTAGGGTCACTACAAACTGAGCCAAACGTGTCGTCTAATATGTCATTTTTTGTAAATATTATATACTGCGGTACACAGATAGATCATTTTTATCTATTTTATGGTTTATGCATATTTAAACAAGTACCTGGGCGATCGAGCTTCGCTTGGCGTTTTTTTGGAAAAGATATCTTATATATAAACTTAAAGAACAAAACCTTATCTAAATACAAAATTTGATCCAAATCTTTAAATCAGCGTCGCAATCTATCATATAATAATATTAAAAGCATTTCTGGGATAAGTAAAACAAAAATGTGTAACATACTTTTTATTAAGCGTTCATACATTAAAACATTCTTAACTTAACCAATTAGGCAGTATAACCACTAAGTGTAAGAAAACTTTTAATTTTTACTGACTTCAGGCAAAAACAAATATCACAATTTTTGTACTTTATCAAGAAACACAATGGAGATTATGGAGAAAATTTATACTTATTTCAGGGCGATAAGTTCGATACATACCTACCTATATAGATACTTTTTACTTGTTTTCTTACACTTAGGCATTTAACTTTTACCACTAAAGTGAGTCAACTCAAAATTACATATAACGTCTTCTTTACATATTTGATAACAAATGTGATGTTAAATTAAAGAGTACATATGTACGTATACATACAAAAACATTTGATATAATAAAACTCAATAGATGTAATGACATTAAAATATTAATGAAATTGAGAAAATAAAACTTAACTATATCATTATGAATCACAAACAATAAAGGCGTCATTCGTTTCAGATACTTCTAGTCCCATACAAACAACAATCCATACTTCGTTGTATAGGAAGTGTCATTTTACCATACTAGTCTTAAAAGGGAATACGCGCGATTTATTATTTTTTATACAAAAACTTACATCGTTATATAATTGGAAAAAAATATCCAGCTCCTAAAAACTAAAATTTAGTGTAATTTTTTTTTAATATATATCATACAAATACGGATACTTTAAACGCCCGCCATTTTGGCGCGCTTGGCGTGACGTCATAGTCTATGACAACATTGCAGTCAACGAATGAATAAGGTCTAGATTGTTAGTAATAATCGCGAACACCAAATAACAGCGCTCTGTTATAATAAACTTTGACGTCACATTTGATCTGACCAATGGCGTTGCGTTTTAATTACTTTGAATTTCTCACCTATTTTTGGACTTATAAATAATAATTTTTTTAATCAAAAAGAAATTACAATAAACAATACTAATATGGGCTTAATTCAGGATTAATAAAGATTATTAAAAAAATCATCTTTATTCAAATCACACGCATATTCCCTATTGCAAAAACAGTTGAAGTTTACAAAATCTACATTTCAAGTTATTTACGTCATAGGAATTTAATGAAATTATTTCAATTTTCTATTATTTTGAAACCATTGATCTGTGATAGTATATTTAAAAGACACATTATATAATCTTCCCTTTATTTACAATTAAAAGTAAATCTCAATTGACATATACGTCGATATATATATCGAGTTTAGAGGTTTAGACTTGAAACTTGATACAAATTTTCCTTATGTCTAACAATAGAGGACGACAATTTTCATTCATAATTATTGTAAAAACAAACTGAAGCGTAAAAATACTGAGTCATTTGTCTAGCTTCTAAGTCTGCTTTATAACGATGAATTAAATACCTACTCGCTAATATCCTAGGTTTTATTTAGCTTGGTACGTTTTGTCTCTTTCGGGTTACAATCTAATATTATACAGAGGAAACATTTTTTTTTTGTTTGTTTGTGTCGAATAGGCTCCGAAACTACTGAACCGATTAAGATGAAATTTGGTAAGACGATAGTTTGAGATTCTGGGAAGGACATAGGAAAGTTTTTATCCCGGAAATCATTCCTTTAGGGGGTGAAAATGGGGATGAAATTTTGTACGGGGAACTTAGGGACGAACCCGAGCAAAGCGAGGATGAGTCGCTGTTATAGTAATAACTAGCGGCTCATCCTCGCTTCACTCGGATTCGCCTCTAGGAAAACAAAAACAAACCTATCTCACGGGAATCGCACATATTTCCGGGATATAAAGTAGCCTATGTGTTATTCCAGACTATAATCTATCTCTATACCAAATTTCATCCAGATCCGTTCAGCCGTTTTGGCGTGAAAGAATAACAAACATCCATATATCCATACTCACAAACTTTCACATTTATAATATTAGTATAGATGTTAAAGCTGGTATCCGATTCATCTGTAATTTTCAATATAGTGCCAATAAAATTATATGGTACCAAAGAACTCGTGTGATGAGCCGAGAAGTGACCATAGAAACTCGTTATTAAAACAAATAGTTAAAAAGCTTGTTTAAATAAAGACTAAGTTATATATCTAATTGAGATTTACTAATATCGTCGTGTCGCAATATTCACAATCAGTTTCGTTCACATTATATTGAAGAATGGACGTTTTATATCATGTCCATAAAGACATGCAAATTTATTGGCATTCTTACGGTAACAACAATGGTAAAGTGACCTTATTTTACTTGAAACAACTATACTCTTCTTAAACATTAAATCGTGTGAAATTATTTAAGGTGCAGAACTAATTGCAAGAGAGCGAGTCAATAACACGGCAACGGATCGAATCATCGAGATAAATTTTGCATACAGTTTTTTGACAGACAGACGGTAAGATAGGCAGTGGCGTAATACGTGAGACACGCGGGGCGATTATCCATGATATTATCCCTAGAAAAATATCGACACCCTCCTCCGTTTTCTAATCATTTTTTCACAAGCAACACTTTTGTTATGCATGCATAATAAAAATCAACCCCAAACAGATGTCATCCTATGAACCCGGAACGGGTATAACCCCCAATAGTTCACCCAGATTAGATCATTCCCATTTAGTTACGCCACTATATAAGTTCCCATAAAAATCCCGCTACATTTTAAATTATACGAATAAATAGTTTTATTTAAAATGGCAAATATTCGCGTAAATATAAGAGAGTATTATATGAATCCCGCAATATATTGGGATAACGTATTAGATATATTTTGATTACAGAGTTTACCGAAAATTTATTACAAACATGTGTTTAATTATGCATGCTGTTCATAAATAGGAACGAAAGGTCACTTTACATTGTCTACTAATGTCTAACATTCATTGAATTTCGATGAAATTTCTAGCATTCTAAATACTAAGCTGACGTGAAAATTACACTTAGTATTAATTATTATTTATTTAATACATATTACCTTATATTGTTAAAGTACAGTCACATACAGAAATAATACATTGTTTAATAATAAATTAGACACGTAAATGCATCTGTTGTGGAATAAATTTGCCGGTAATTACGAACTTTACGAATAAAACGTGATAATTATTGCTTTCTATTCAACTAAAATTTTTGTATTGCCAATATACGCGTAAGGCATACAATTTAAAACATATATTTACAAATCACCTAATAATTTTAATTAAAACACCAATTATTTCTCAATCTAAATACAATAAAATAAAAACAATATATCTTTACGATACTTCCCGTATAGAGTTAAATGGTTAGTTAAATGTAAATTTTATCTTACTCTTAAATATTATGAGACACTTAAAATTCATAACAAACACAGATAATATAATTTTTAAGACTTAATTTTTATTACGGATACTTATTTAGAAATTTAACTTATTAAATCTTTGACATCAACACATAAAAAAAATATATGGCACAAAAATTTATTTTATTAAATTCGAAAAAATATATATAAGGATCTTGTGCTGTTCATATAATAATTTTCATATTTCAATTATATTGATTTCACTTTTATATTTGCTACTGAATTTTAACTTATGAAATTAAAAGTGTCGAAAAATTAAAACAATATTCAACATTCCAAAATATATATTAATTAGTAAAATATCACCAATTTCGACTAAAACAGTATAAAGAAAGTTTCACGTTCAAAGTATTTATTTGGTATAATTCTTTTTTGTCGCCCAATAACTTTATTTGACTACACCTGGGAATCGAACCCTCCAGGACCTCCGGACCTCCAGATCTGAAGCCGTACATGTTATTAGACCAACAAGACATTTATTTAGCATACTGCTATTTCTTTGACCATATCATCAAACCATTTGACTAAATTCTTATACTTTACGTGTGTAACGGCCCTAATACATTTTACACATACATATGTGTATATTAATTATCTTGTAAAAATCTTTAAAAAACAAGTTTATTTCTTCAAAGATAGTCAAAGTAGTAAAATATATATTTTAAATATCTTAAGTACGAGGCCCTTAAGAAAAAAAAAAATAACTTCACTATATGATAATATACATACGTAAAAAGACGAGTACCTAATAGGTATACTGAAAACATCGATTAAAAAAGTACTAGATACACAATCAGCGACAAAAACATGTCCTCACTGAATGAACGCTCATTTGAACATTTGAGCGCGCTTTTATTTTTTATTTTTTTGTTAAAACAACTTTAATAATAATATTAAATTTTATTTTTTTGTGAAAACAACTTTAATAATATATATTAAATGCAATGCGCATTTAAGTTTTATTTACATTGTTGTATATTTATTTCAACTAGAATACCTAAACACAATTGGAATTATTTGCATAGTACTTTTTTGATCGATGACTGAAAATAATCTTTATGAATTCATAAAGATTATTTTCAGTAATTATATTTAAAACATTAAATATTTTTTGGTAAATCTTATTGAAACAGACATTATTATCGATACAGAGGCCGAATCTATAGTTTTTAGAATTTTTGTCTGTCTGTCTGTCTGTCTGTGACCGCATCACGGAAAAACTACTGGAGGGATTTTAAAGAAATTTGGTATGAAGATAGCTGGCTATCCGGGTCAAAATAGGATACTTTTTACTGCGGGAAAATATCTCATTTCCGAGAAATCTATACTAAACGTTAAAACGTAAGTAGGGACGAACCCGAGCGGAGGGAGGGTTAGTCACTAGTTATAATAATATACAATATTTAGGCTAAAAGAAATATATAAGAAACTTAATAATTTAGGATATTCAATACTTGTTTTTTATATGCTTGTTTGTCTGTCTTTGTCTACCATTTGTAATTTTGAATAAAGGCTTTTGAGATTCGATCTCACAAGATTTTTCACCAAATTACTTCACCATCTCGTTGTTACATGTTGCGATGAGTATTTTATCGGGTTTTTAAGGTAGCCATAACCTTAACAGTCAGGATCTCGATGTACTTAAGGAGTGGTTTAGCATATTTTAATTGGTCTTTATAATATGATTAAATAAACGTGCCTGACACATACATTGTGTTAGCTACTAGTAGCTAACTAGATAATAAAACTATACACACACGCAACGTCGTGGCCACGATAGCGAAGAGATTTATAATAATCGTCATATGAGTAAATGTTTTAAAAGCCTTACGGCAAGCGTTCTCTTTAACAGTAGCTAAATTTTCTCCATTCACATGTAACATGTTACGAGTATTATAAATTAAGTTTTTTTTAGAACAAATTGCTTGTGGGTTAGCTTATGAGTTAGTTTTGTCACTAAATGGCGTAGTTTCTGTTTCATACGTTAGCGTCAACGCTATCAAATAAATGAAAAAAATCTCGCACTACCCTATATAAATACTCTTATAGGACCTCAGCAAAAGCGACAAAGGCCACATAGAAACCAATAAATATTTATTGATTTCTATGTGGCTTTTGATGAGATCCTATTGGAGTTTTTCAATAGGGTAGGCACATTAGTCAGACTATAACAAATTAATTATGATTCCGGAAAACGAGAGCTCTCAAGAGATAAGATGATGAGATAAGAGGATGGATTTAGGTTGCTTAGTTACTAATTTAACATAAAATATAAGCAAGATTTTAAACCTAAAAGAGAAGCAAAAGGCAGGTCAGGGCCAAAATGTGAAGAATATTAATTAATCCCATTTTCAAGGACTGATGGGTGCTTGTGTTAAATAATAGATCATCCAGTTCCCCGACAACGCTGTATAGTATTAAAGTATCATCGACCGATCACAGATATAGAAACTGTTCATGAAGACTTCATATGATGAAGTTATTAAAAAAATATTTTGGATTGTTATTATGCAAACCAACATGGAAAATTCTATAAGCGATAAAAGTGTCAAATCCTCAGAATCTTATTTTTATAAGAATAATTGACTTAAAATTCGACGTTAAAATTTAATGAATAAGGATCATACGAAAATTACGCGAAATACATTACCACTTTGTTTTAAAAGAATATTGTTTATGTATACATATTATTATTCCTTAAGGCCAAGTAACTTAGATAATCATATATGAATGCTTTGTTCATTTGGGTTTACATTTGGACTCATCGACCGTATCACATTAAACTCATTACGCAACAAGCAAGAATAAAAAAATAAAGCAATAAAACTTATTTTTGTATAACTCAACTTATATGTGAAATAAATAATATTTAGAGTTGAAAACGAAGACATTTAAAGATCCTTTCAAATCAAAACTCAACGGTAGAGAAACCTTCTAAACAAAAAAAATGGGAAAAATCCCATACTTTTATATGATAAGTAGATCAACGATCTGTGACTAGGCAAATGATGAAAATATCAAAAACATATGAAACGAAATTTTAGGTATTTTTTTATATTTTCATAATTCAATTATTATGTAAACTAAACTGCCAAACGAAAAACACAGTCGAATAATCCTTATTTATACACCAATCATTTTCAGAATGTCACGTCTTAAGTAATATGTAATTCAACAGATTGTCGATTCGTACATTATTATGTTATACATATTTTAATGTATTCAAATATAATTGTGTATAAAAACAGTAAAAAAGGCTTTTTTTGGTGAATTTAACTGCGTGTTCAGCACTCTTTTACGCTCCACTGCTAAGCAAGGGCCTCTTTTAATGGGAAGGGGATAGAGCCATGGTCTATTTCCTTACATCTTTTAAAATTACGCGACGATTATAAAAGCGAAAATTTATGGTGTGTAAGTTATTGAATGAGTTAGAATTAATGTTATTCGTTACGGCTCGACGTATTTGGTTGTAGTCTAGTATTCAGATAAACTATGAGTTATGACCTAGAATTACGCATAGGTGATAAAATTTAGCAAAAGATTAGTTGTAAGTATGAGTAAAGATGAGTAGTAGTAAAAAGTGGAATGGTAATAATGTTGAAAACCGATTCACACATGAGAATATATGAGGTATGAGACCCGGGATTTGAACCCGATTCCCTTCGTTTCCCAAGCGAGCGCGTTACCACTGAGCTACCACCGCTTGTCCAATACATATTTTTTATTTTTGTACATGTTTGTTTGAGAACTGAAATCAACTATCTTACATACGTAAAAACCTCGTTAATATTCTTTTGATAGCTCATAAAATAAGTTTTTCTAGAAAAATCTTAGAATATTCATTTTTATGTCGTAGATTAACATTTTAACTGTGCTAACGATACATACCTACAAATTATACTTAGTATTATATAATATATAAATATTGCACATATTATTATGACCGTTTACAATAATTGACAATATGGCAGATTTCACATGTCGCATATTAAGCAAATAGGACATAATTATAGTTAGTAGTTATTGAAAGGGCAAGAACAAGAGATAAAGGGCTAAGCAAAATTATATAAAGAATTTAACCACAAATAATACGTATTAAAAAGATTACTCGCGTAATCCTATTTATTTATTCGAAATCAATACATGAACAGTAAAATCCGGCTAAAACGATCACATGACCTGTGTGTGATATCTATACATGTACATATATGTATGTATGTATTATATATGTACAACAGTTCTACACTAACTACTAGTTAGTTCAAGGCAGCTTTAGAAATCAATAGCAATAGAATATTTCATTCGTTATGTTTTTAAACATTTGTATTAAAGCTTGACACAATAATGGTCAGACGATATTATTTTGCTTATTAAATTAAAAACCAAAAACAAATAGGGTTTCATTTTTAAAACATATTACCTCTTCAATGTACTAAAGCAAATTGATTTATTCTGCCTTCGCGCGTAGCTGCAGATCTTTGTGCTTGTTCAATTCTTTGTAGCGCTGTCGAAGTTGTGCTTTTTTAATATTTGTCATTAGTTGTGTCGATTGATACAGCCATGAACCCTGAAAGAAGGATGTAATTAACGTTTCAATTTAATCAAAACAAATAATACCATTCGTATTGTATATATTTAAAAAAAATATTATTATGAGGAAAACATAGAAATATACAATATTCGATACATATTTTTAACCGACTTCCAAAAAAAGAAGGAGGTTCTCAATTCGACCGTATATATACATATATATATATATATATATATATATATATATATATATATATATATATATATATTTTACGTTTGTTCGCGGATTTTTTCATCGTTTATGAACCGATTTTGATAATTCTTTTTTTGTTGGAAAGAGGATATTATAGTTCAGTACCTACATACTTTAAAGTTTAAACGTATAATAAATATAACATACAATGTTATACTTTTGCAGAATTGCGACATATTCTTTCATCCCGTCTTATTTCGAAACTTTTTTAGTAAAATATATCGCAGACAACGATTTTGTTCAAATTTTTTACTTTAACTTCATTCGATGACACGTTTGGCTCAGTTTGTAGTGACCCTACTTGCTGTGCCAACGGTCGCGGGGTTAAGCCCCGCTGGGGGCATTCATTAGTGTATTGAGTATGAATGTTTGTACTCAAGTCATGGGTATTTATTTAAAGTAATATATATGTAGTGTATCAACTATCTGGTATCCATAACACAAGCCACGTAGCTTACTATGGACCTAATTGGTGCTGTGTGTTTATGTCCCAACATATTTATTTATTTTTTAAAACACTATAAAAAAAATTGATCTTACAATAAATCCGGTCCCATCGGGTATAATATTAGTTTGATAAACTACGAAATGCGAATAAATAAAATGTTTTTTTGTTTTACGTTTCTCGTATATTCACAACACATTTACATTGTATATTATGCATTATATCGTATAGATATGTTTACATTTTAAACTACTATACGAGTAGGTTAATTAAAAATATTTTTTGTGAAGATAAAAATAGCAATAACACATATAACCTTAAAATGTCCGAAAGTTGAATTGAGCAATCATAAAACGCTTCATTTATTATTTTTCTAGGTTTGAATCATATATAAAGAAATTTTATAATTGCTTTGTAAGTATGAGACGTTTATTTTCGACTTTCGATATTCGTAATTAGGTATCTACTATTAAAAAACGGGCAAAATGTGGAAAGCCGCATGTGGCATGAATTAAGTACATTGAAGGTCGAATAAATAAGTAAATTAATTAAAATCAATTCTTTTGTTCAGTGCCTACTGCCTAGTTGCTAGGAGTGCCATTTGGGCATTATTTACTTCGTTAATGTCGCATAGAAAAATTAACTAAATATTTTGATCACTGTACCATGCAAAACTTTAAAAAAACAGATTAGCTTTGAAATAAATATTATACGACGACTAATATAAATAGAATTTATCATTTTAATCGTGTCATGTGCAACAAACAACCCTACACTACAATACATTCAACTTGCTTCATTAATTAAGCCGGACTATAATCAAAGAATGCGTAGATAGCGCATAATCATCGGACCATTGTTATGACTACGATAATGTATTATTAAGTAGTATTACCACACCAATAATTTTCTATGGTTCAAACCATGAAAATTATGGTGTACGTGAATGTATGTTTAAAAAATTCTTATAAAATAATTATATTTCATCCAGACACATTACAAACATTAAAATGAAGACCTTTTTTTGTGCATAATCACTAATTTTTAGATTTTCATACTGTCTAATTTGCTGTAACTCGCAACATGATAGCGTTGCATCTGGTACTGATGGGTGGATGGGTTGAATACGAAGAATATTATCGCGTTATTTATTTACGAACGAAAGTCACGGACAGAGGCTAGTTTTGAAAAAATAATATATGAAAAGTTATTTCATATTAATAAAACGTTATGAATTAAAACTAAGTTAGCTGTTTTTACAACTACATATATTAATTAATATATCCTAAAAAGGAAAAAAAATATGTATATAAGTTGACGGCACATTGGCTCAGTTTGTAGTGACCCTACTTTCTGCGCCAGTGGTCGCGGATTCGAGTCCCGCTGGGGGCATTCATTTGTGTGATGAGCACGAATGTTTGTACTCCAGTCATGGGTGTTTATATTTATAATATGTATGTATTTAAAGTTATATATGTGTAGTATATCAACTATCTGGTATCCATAACACAGGCTTTGTAGCTTACCATGGAACTAGATGGTGCTGTGTGTTAATGTCCCAGCATATTTATTTATATTTATAAGTTGGATACTTAATTTAGTAATTAATGTGTACTTACCACCATTATCATGCAGTTTAATAGTATTGGTATGCAGAAGACCACCGATATAAATAGGCCTTTGCTATCGAAGTACTGTTGTCTTGAAAACAGATTCCAGTTCCTTGCGGCAATTTCGTTTATGCTCTCCGAGAAATAAACAAGTAATACTGTAAAAAAATAAATAATCAAATTTTGTAATAAGTATAGTTTGTGTATGGCCATGATCGGGAATTCGAATCTTTTTTCTTCGAATGGTGTCAATTTTTGTATTGATTGATTTGATCATTTAAATCTTCATAATTGACTAGCGACTCACCCTCGCTTCGCTTGGGTTCGTCCCTAGGTTGATTCCCAATACAACTTTCATCCCCATTTTCATCCCCTTAAGGGATGATTTCCGGAATATGTAGGATATGGTGATGGTCCATTTGTAAAATAATATATTCACCATCACTTATGGTGAATATATTATTTTACAAAAAAAAAAAATAAGGCAAATTTATACAAACTAAATCTTAATTAGCTATTTTTATAAGATTAGTGAATAACAAAAATTAGTTAAGATTACCAGTATATTCAAAAGTAAACGTTAAACGCTGCGCCAAGGTTTTACTATTTTAGCCTGGCACATACCTTATTCGTAAAGGTTGTGTTGACATCAATCCAATTCTCCTTGCGATTTGTACTTTCATTATATATTTTTGACATTCGATTAAAATGGACGCATTACATATTTATAATTATTCTTAGTTTTTATTAGTTTATTATTAGTTGATACATACTGATATTAAAAAAGTGAAAATTAATATAAAGAAAATCTGTACGTTTTCACGCCACACCGTTGAGCCAATCTTAATGCACTTTGGTATATAGATAAATGGGACCTTGGAGAAGGACATAAGAATACTTTTTGTCGCAAAAGTAATACTTGAAGAGGGTGAAATGATAGTATGACAGTCTTATGTGTTGCTGCTAGAGACAAAATATATGAGTTATTATTTATATAAAACTAGCGATTTACCCTCGCTTCGCTCGGGTTTGTCCCAAGGTATGTTTTACTACGTTTAATACGTTTTTGTCCGGGATAAAAAGTAACCCATGTGCTATTCCAAACTAATCTATCTCTGTGTCTGTGATGCCTTAATTCATATAAAAATTAATAAGAAATAAAAAAAATATAAATAAATGTAAACAACAACAAAATTAATCGTACAAGTCCGAAACTAGATTATGTTACGCGAGATTTTGAGCAACAAACAAACTATTTTGTTATTGTTGCTTGTCGTTGACTCAATTTAAAAAATCGGTTGAGAGCGAGCAGAACTAGCGTATTGACGCTTCTATAAGTGTACCAATAACAGAGGACTGTATTCATATCCCAGTTTTAAATATGGCTTATTTTATATAGTTATATAACAAATATAGAACAGAATAAAACTGAACTAAATACGACATTTAGATACACAAATGTTTGTCTGTCTGTCTGTTTGTTGCGAACGACTAGATCATTTTTGACGGGACTCTCACTTGCAGATAGCTGATGATGTTATAAGGAGAAACTACTTTTATTTAAGAAAATGATTAGGGTTCCGCACAAAAAATTAAAATTTAAAACCCATTGAGTTGCAAACAAAATCCGCGTACCTAGGACGCATCCGAGTGAAGCGAGGGTAAGTTGCTAGTTATTTATAAAAAACCACTGGAGCTAAATATTTTATGGAATCACAAATGGCTATCAATTGTAAAAGTAATAAGAGTACTCGAGGTTGTTTATTAAATACAAGAATAAACACCAAAAACAAAACATAGAACAAGGCACAAAACTGTAGGCAAAGGTCACTTTATTCAGATTACACTTTATTAGAGACCTTTTTTTCTAAGATGGAACAAAAGAAAGTTGGTATTTTGAAATGCAAAGAAAACTGCTTACTAATTACTACTTAAGATATAGAATGAGATATCAACAGCCATTATGTAGATCTTAGCTTGATCTAATATGTTGCGCACTCTATACTGTCCACCCAGCGCTAGATTTACACTAGGGGCACTCGGGGCTAGTGCCCACTGCGGCAAATTTTCAGGGGCAGCAAAATTAGAAGGTTAATTAAAAATATTTCTTCGCGTTATTGCAAATGTTTTTTATTTTCCAAAAAATTAATAATAAAAAAATTAACTATTGCATAATTTATCAAAAATTTTTAAAAAAAAAATCGTTAATGGGGCGGCGCTAAGGTTGAATCCGGCACTGTGTCCACCTGTATTATTTTGTTCCCATTTAGCATACCTTCTGAACTTATACTTTTACAGTAATTGCTCCACTCTCTAGGGTTCTAGTAGCTTGATATTAGAGAGACTATAACTCTCCTCAACAAATTCATATTTATATTATAAATGTGAAAGTGTGTTTGTTTGTTTGTCCTTTTTTGACGTCGAAACAGAGTGACAGATTGGCGTGATTATTTCTAACCGCGGGAGATTATCTCATTCCCACGGAAAAACATGTTATATATAAAATATACTCTATTTATTCCATATTAACAGTTAAAATGTACCTAGGGACGAACCCAAGTGAAGCGAGGGTGAGCCGTTAGCCTACACTACTATTAAAAAGAGGAAAGATTTGTATTTTTGTTTGTTTGTAGTGAAGAAACTCAAAAACTACTGGACCGATTTAGTTGAAATTTGGTAAGAAGATAGTTTGAGACCCTGGGAAGGACATAAGATTTTTTTATCTCAGAAATCACACCTTAAGGAGGTGAAAATGGGGAAAAAGTAGGTTATAAATTGTAAAAAATATTCTTGAAATTTCACTTAGAAGTTCCTGAGAGTTGCATGTTCAAACAAATAAAAAAGTTATACAATCCCAGTTTATATTCATTTATATTTAAGGTTATAATATTCTTCATTACTTTAACAAAATAATATTTCCTAAAACAGGTTTCACGCAGAATTAATTATTGTGCCAAAATCAAGTTTGGTCAAGGTCAAGACCATGTGAATTAAATAAGTTAATATATATGCATTATGGATGTTATTCTTGGTATTATTGTAGTTTATAGAAAAAAGAACCTATAGCAACAATTACCAAGCCAGTCTCAATAACAGAAAATTAAAATGAAAGTCTCGATAAAGATGGGTAAGAAAAATGTTGATGCTTAAATACCAAATATGCTCTCATTAAAATTTAAGTTAATAGTATTATTTAAGAATTAGGTGTGCATGAGAATATCTAATAAACACCTCTATTATGATATTTATAGATGAGCACAACCTTTAGAAATGAGAATATGATTGTTTATTCCAATGCTTTACTTAGGCTGTCCCCTCCTAATGTATTCATACAGTAGGCAACAAGCCAGCATTGTGCAGGCCCAGAATCTAGGGTTAGAATCACTCTCCTTGAGGATAAGGACTCTACAGAACTCACTATTAGAGATACTGTTACTTGGTATGACTACTGATACCATGTTAAGTCGGCACTTATTTAAAAAACAATACTAAGTTTAAATACTGTCAAGGGAGGACTGGACTAAAGGCCAGTTCATCTATAAGAACAGATGTTACATCTGGTACGCAGATGGTTCCAAAATGGGATTAAAGGTATGCTGCGAGATATATGGAGAGTGATCAAAGTTTAGCAAAAACGTAAACCTCTGGAAGTTTACCTCCATAATCTAAGCCTTCTGCTTGTTATATGCTATTTTAGAATGTGCAAAAGCAAGTCTGAGTAAGAACTGGACCAATCAAACTATTTATATTAATTCGGAGAGCCAAGCTACACTACTACCACTAGACTCAAACATAATTTCATCAAGACAAGTCGGTGATTGATTCTTCACAGAATTACGTACTGGTATTTACAATTCGAAATGCTTGTAAAAGTATATTTTCTTCAAATATAATATATTTTATAGAGGTTGAATAACACACACTACACAAGCCTGTAGAAGATGTATAAAGGCAGATGAAACGTCACTTCATTGTCTACATATGGTATCACAAGCACAGTATTTATCTAGGGAAATTATTTCTAGGCCCAGATGAAATTATGGAGTGTAATCTTGCAGTTTATCACAGCTACAGGGCTTAGTAGTTTACTCTAGTTCAACACAAGGTGATTCTAATAGACCAAGAATGGTTGCAGTAATATTCTATAGGTACAAAAAATAAAAAAATAAAAAACGTTTTTTTACAATAAATATGAATATTGGAAACAATATCTATGATTTTTTGTGTACATTTCTTAGATTGGCAATATTAAAAATGTGTTTTGTTTCAATTTAAAAATGAATTATCAAATTTATCATAAAATATAAAAATAATAAGTACTAAAGGTACAAGAATACTTACATAGTGTTATAAAAAGACAAATTTGGAAGTTGCTATAATTTCTAGTTGACAGGCAAGTAAAAGTAACAAGAACATGAAAAGATAGAAGAGCTATAAGCCATGGGTCTCTCCATTCAATCTGAAATAAAATGAAATGTTGTTACATATGTATATTATATAAATAAAGCAAAAGATACTGAACAAACATAATTGAGACAATTTATAATTATCACATGACATTTTACATAGTATAATATTATTTTATTTTTAAGGAGCCTTTTTAGTCTATTTGACTATTTGAGTTGTATTGATTGTAAAGTAAAAGCAACAATGTCAAGTATCCTATATGGAAATACAAGTATTGTTGATTTAATTTATCAATTCATAGTTTGTTATATTCATTTAAATCAATTGTTAAATTTTATTAACTATTTAATTTAAATAAATTTACGATACACACGATAATTTATTTACGATAAAATTTTGAGATTTCAATATAACCTTGAAGAAAAACAATCAATTTGTTTTATATTTTTCTTGTTTCATTGTAATAGTTACTGGTACGCTGTATTAAAAATAATAAGTCTGTTGTTTATTAACTTAAAGCCTGTTGTCTATTTGATTGTTAATTATTATGATTATCCATTTAAGACTCAAAAAAAACATAAAACTAAAAAAACATATTTTGCCGCATCACGCGTACATAGCTTATAATTTATACTTACACTCTTTATATATGAAACAAAATCCGATATTTCATTTACTTCTATAAAGCCTTCCATAATTTCTCACTTGAAAAAAATATAAAACGTTTCACGAAATTATTTATGATGTCTAGAAATTAGCAAGAGCCTAAAGGCAAAATAAACTCGATTTGACAAAAAGGCAAATTAAATATTGATAGGTAGAAGGTACAGACTACAGAGTACAGACTACAGAGAAAACATCAATGACGTCTATGACTAAAAGTCAAACAGAAACTATTCAATAATGTGTCATGTGTAAAAATATCTACTCTAAGCCTTAATGCTTAAATAGTCCAGTCATTATAGTAAGTTCACCTCGGAATCCGAGATACCCAGCTGTAAGTCTGTAAATACTTGTATATTGACACCCTAAAAGTTGTCTCAAAACCTACATATAGTAGGGTGTACGCAACTATTAAATTTCAAGGTCAAAGGTCGCAAAAATCGGTTTTTTGCGCTTTTTTTGTAAATATCTCATTTCCTATGGGTTTTTTGCTATTTGTATTTATTATCAATATTGTAGAATACAAAATTCTCTACAAATTTTGTTTCAAAAAAATTTTATACGGTGAACCGTTTTCAAGATAGAGGGCGGAGAGCGTGCGGTCACAGCATCACTTCAGGTCAACCGGTGCCTCCGGTCGAAAACGCGCCATATATAGTTCATGAACTATCGATAAATCAATGATTATAAATATTTGCCAATTTTTATTAACTATTATATTATATTTTATAATTTTTTTCCTAACCTATACACTTTTAATTCAGTATTAATTTATTTTACAACACTTACCTGCCCATGTAAATGCAGAATTGTTAATGAAAATATAGGAATTATATTTGAATTTTAACCTAATTAATATTAATAACTTCTTACATGATGAAAAAATAAACAAATAAATTATGAATTAATCTTTTTATTAAAAATTATCATTCAATACATTTATTTTTATTAAAAGTAAAAAAATGGAATAAAGGGTACAAAAACTACAATTTATAATTTTAATCATCTTCTTTCTCTTCATCGTCGTCTTCCGGCTGCTGGTAAATTTCAAACTGGTCTTCATTATCGTTTTCAACGACATTTGTCTCAAGTTCTTCCATGATTTCGGGGTCAAAGGTTCCATCTTCGTTAATGTCGCTCTGAAATGGTAGAGCATTGAGACAAGCTTGCCCATTACATTGGCCACAAGCTAAAGAGCATTGCAAGCCCGCTTTTCTGCATCCGCATCGCGAACCACAACCACTCTTGCAGTTGCAAAAAATTGTATTTAGCAAATCTTTTGGAGCAGGTGGTAAAATTGTCATGATAGGCTCCAGAAAATCATTTCGCGTTGCCTAACCCCATACCTGGGGTTCCAAATCATGCCCTAACCAAGTTTGAACTTGATAATATACACGTTTGAAATGTTGATGAGCAGCTGCACTTGTTGGTGGAATATTTGAAAGCTGCACAGGTTTATTAAGTTTTGTAGACTTGACATAATGCATATAACGAAGATGATCGAGACTTTTCACAGATTTCGGAGCATTATAGACTGCCAATAAGGTTTGAATTCCACGCTCTAATAATCTCTGGGCCGAACAATTTTCGGTGATCAGTATTCAATAATAGATATAGATTTAATGCATGAAGAAAATGATAAAATATAAGTTTTGAGTTGTTGTAGAGAATTTTGTATTCTACAATATTGATAATAAATACAAATAGCAAAAAACCCATAGGAAATGAGATATTTACAAAAAAAGCGCAAAAAACCGATTTTTGCGACCTTTGACCTTGAATAGTTGCGTACACCCTAATATATGTAGGTTTTGAGACAACTTTTAGGGTGTCAATATACAAGTATTTACAGACTTACAGCTGGGTATCTCGAATTCCGAGATTCTTACCTAATTTAAGCTTAAATGACTGGACTAAAAATAATAAATTATGATAATTAAAATTCGTATTACTAAATACTAGATTTAACTTTACATATTATCTACCGTGCAACACTATTGTTGTTGTCATGGATGACAAATAAAGGTTGTTGTCTTGTGATAGTGTGCGTATTTGTATTTTTTTGAACAAAAAATACTCTGAATATGATTGTTCTCAAATAAACTAGTACCTATTTAAAGATATGATAAAATTTTGCTATAAATCTTGTCATATTTTATGTGCTCTAGACAAGAATAATATTTCAATGATAGCTAATCTGTGTGTAATAAATATCAAAGAACCGGTGCACTAAAATGTATAATAATACTACAGTCTTACTAGTGATTTGCTGTTTCATCAATTTTATTGCAATCAACGCAGATGGATTTCAAGGAATATATGAGGCGAAATCAGCTAAAGAGGATTTAAAAGGATGTGCTGTATTTGAAAGACAATGTTTACAGTTAGATGATGATTTTGATCTTTTGTCTTGTGCTCTGAACATAACACATAATAATAAAACTCAAATTCCTATTGTATGTCAACATAAACTCTGGACACATCAAATCAACTTACTTGATAATAATTTTATTGAAGACAAATTAAAAGAGTCATGTCAAGATGAAACCATTCTTACATATTGTCTAGGCTCTAACTCAAATTCCTTGGATTGTATTCTTAAAAGAAAAACTATTTTAAAAAATAAATCATGTCAAAGAGCAATAACTCAATTAGAATCATTACTCTTCAATGATTGGCAAATAACTGGGAATTTCTTAAAGAACTGTTTTGATGATATTGAAGCTCATAGTTGTGGCAGGATACCATCTGATCCAAAAACCCTTTCACAAACATTTACACTTAAATGTCTCCAAATTCTTATGGATACATTACATCCTAAATGTCAATCCGAAATTACTGCCTTAAAAGAAATGAAATACACTACTTTACAGATTGATAAACTTGTATTTGCTGCATGTAATACAGACCAAAAAAATTTCTGCCCGGAAGAAGTACCAGATTCATTATTAATGTACAAATGTCTTGTAAGACATAAATATGAAAATGGTAAGTGTTTATTTGTTATTGCTTATAGTTTTTTATTATTTTCTATAAATACACATACATGTACATATGTACATGCTGACTGTCATAATGTTGTGGAGACCAGCTCGAATATACCATACTGTACCATACCATGAGTGAACATATTGTGAATATTCTAATTTCAAACAATTTAACATGAAAGTTCTTATTGATTTGTCAAGTCATAATAATTAATAAAATTGTATAATTATAATCTCCATTATGTTTCACATATTATTATATCTTCTTGCTATTTCAGCCATGACAAAACAGTGTCAAGATCAGCTTTTTTATTTACAAAGAAATATGGTAATGAATTATAAAAATAGTAAAAGTTTGGTGAAATCTTGTAAAGAAGATATACGTAAATATCACTGTCGAAAAGGTGTTGTTGAAGACAAAGATGTACGACTTGCACAAATTTTATTATGTCTAGAAAATGTTTCACGCATCAATAGCACAAATCTGTCTCCAGAATGTATTGCTGAAATGACTGATCATAGAAAAATGCTTATGGATGACTACAGATTATCCCCAGAGTTAATGCAAAATTGTGCTAACGATATCACAATGTTATGCAAAGGTATTGAAGCTGGGGGCCGCACAATACATTGCTTAATGGAACATGCTAGGCCACGAAAACGAAAAGATAAAAGAATTAGCCTAGCTTGTCAAAGATCTTTGGAAATATTAGTACAAGAAGCTGACCCTGGTGAAGACTGGAGAGTTGATCCAATTTTAAGAAAAGCATGTAAACCAGTTGTCGATAGAGCCTGTCGTGAAGTTAATGGAGGCAATGGTAGAGTTATGTCTTGCCTCATGGAAAAACTGGGGACAGTTCTAATGACAACAGATTGTGAAACTGCACTACTGCAAATACAATATTTCATTTCTAGAGATTTTAAACTTGATCCTCAGTTATATAAGGCTTGTAAATTTGATGCTGTTACACAGTGTAAAGCAAAATTACAGTGGGCCGATATTAATGAACATCCTTCTGAAAAAGATCCTCTAGTATTACCTTGTTTGTACAACTATGCTTACAATTCAGAGCTCAGAGGGGTACTTAAACCAGCATGTGAACAGCAGGTAAGAAGAGTAATGAGACAAAGGGCTGTTAGTGTTGATCTGCTCCCTGAGATAGCCGATAGTTGTATAGATGATTTGGCTAATAATTGTTTTGAAAATACTGGGAAGGGTGAAGAAATTATGTGCTTACAAAATAAAATAAAAGAGTTATCACCAAAATGTAAGGAAGTTGTCACAAACTTTACAGAAACACAAAGTGACCACATTGAGCTGAATGTTGTTATAAGCACTAACTGTAGAGTTCCTATAGAAAAACTGTGTACATCTCAATTAAGAAGTAAAAAGGATGAAGATGATATTTTGGATTGCCTAATAGCACATAAAAATGATGCTGAAATTAAAGCAAATATAAAATGTAGGGCTGCCATTGAACATGAACAATTAATCTCACTAAAAAATTATAGATTTACAAGAAAATTCAAAAATGCATGCAAATCTTATGTTGTAAGATTTTGCCCAAAGGCTCAAACAAAGGTGCAGGTTGTAATGTGTTTGAGTGAGATTATAAGAAATGATACTATAACAAGAAGAAAGCATACTATATACAAGGAATGTCGTCAACAACTTAGAAGTCAACTATTTCAACAAAAAGAAAATATTGACTTAGATCCAGACCTTAAAGAAGCATGTAAAAATGATTTGCAAGAATTTTGTCCATCTGTACCTCATGGTGAATCCGCAGCTTTGGAATGTCTCCAAACAGCTAAGGGAAAGTTGAGTGATAATTGTAAAAGGGCAATATTTGTTGTAAGAAAACAAGAGTTTTCGGACAATGGTATTGATTATCATTTACTAACCAGCTGCAGTGATATGATAGATTTGTATTGCCACAAAACTGAACCAACTGTCCTTTTAGATTGTTTGAAGGTATGTAAAAGTTTATTGTTAAAAAAAATGTGTCTGCTTGAGAGGAACATGTTATATGAGTATATTTAAATTATCTTAAAAAAAGGTTTAAGCTATACCCCGGAAATCATCCCTTAAGGGGGTAAAATGGGGATGAAAGTTTATATGGGGACTCAACCTAAGGACACTGAGTCGCTAGTTTTTTAAATAAAACTATCTTTTCAGATTTTTTCGCGGTTTTATTTTGATTTTTGGTCACGGTCGGTTTTTTATCATGGTCACGGGAGAAAGTCTCTTTCGTGATTACTGTAAACCGTGATTGCCGTAAAGTATTCGAAACGTTGGGAACCAAAAATCGAAATAAATCTGCGAAAAAATCCGAAAAGAGAGTTTTATTTAAAAATTCAAATGTTGGCGTAAATCTCAGAAAATATTAAAAGATTTAAGGAATAAAACTATACTAATATTACAGGCACATCGCCAGGAAGCAGACTTTAGTAACAATTGTAAGATTGTAGTTGTTAACAGAATGATAGAACAAAACTTGGATTATCGGTTTAATAATAACTTACAAAATGCTTGTAAAGGAGATATAAAAAGATTTTGCATGAGCGTGATTGGTAAGTAAAACAAAACAAACATAATACTGTTTTTTATATAAAACTTTTGTATCAAAGTTACTTCTTTGTTTTTTAGTTAATGAACCACAAGATGTTGAACTTCAAGGTAAAATGTTGTATTGCTTAAAGGATAAATTCAGAGAGTCTAAACTAGAAAAAACTTGCGAAAATGAGCTGGCGAATGTTTTGAAAGAGCAGGCTTTAAATTATCGCCTTGACCCACTCTTAGGGAAATTGTGTAAGGCTGAAATTCAAACAATATGCACAGTGCCAAATGATTCCATTACTAATTCGGATGGACAGGTGATTTTATAATTTAACTAGCTGTTACACCCAGCTTTGTATGCTTACTTACTTCACATTAACTTAAATTTTTTACGCTAAATCTACTTAGTTTTTAGTTATTAATAAATAACAAGTTTTGCAGAAATCCTTGTTTCCACATAATAATTAATAATGACATTTTCATACATACACTACCCTGCAGGAGCTATGTTAAATAGTGATAAATAGTAATGCAGAAACTTCGATTTCACTCTAATATTATAAACATAGATAAACATTATTTTTTATAGATGCCAAGTTAGCAAAATTATTAAAGAAAATAATATTAATAAAAAAAATATTAAAAAATAGGTTTTATGAAGACAAGTAAAATGTTTTACGACATAGAGATTGTAGATAATCATCTGGATAATTTAATTCAAGTAGATTTTCATACTTTATGATACAAATTCATTAAAGATCATGCAAATTTACAATTATATAAGGTTATTTCTATATTGGCAATGTAAATATAATAGAATATATTTAAAAAAATGTAACAGAACAGATATTGAGTTATAACTCAATTTGTCTACCTTTGTGTCTACTGTTTAGATAGTAAAGTAACCAAGTCAATTCAGGGCTTTTAAAAAACTAATTTTACTAACAACACTTATTTCTTTACTTGTCGTTTTACATTCTAAAATCCAATATATTATCAAAATTTCCACTGCTTTTCAGGTGGAGGAATGTTTAAAAAATGCACTTTTGAATCACAAAATTGTATCTGCTGAATGTGCACGTGAAGTAGTACAGATTATAGAAGAAACGGAAGTGGATATTGAGGCCGATCCTTTGTTAGAACGGGCTTGTGCTTTGGACTTGTTGAAATACTGCAAAGACCTTGAACATGGAGCTGGCAGACGTAAGATTAATTATAATATCATTTCTGATTGACTCCTAATAGTTTTATTTGATTTATATGTCAATTCAAAAAGCTGGGGATATCAATTATTGATATATCAGTAAAAATTGTATGATTTAAATAAAAGTGAAATGTTTTTATAATCTTTATTGCTTCTGAATTAAGCCTATTTTTAATGTAATTTCTTTTTCATTAAGAAAATAAGTGCAAAAATAGGTGGGAAATTCAAAGTAGTTGAAATGGAACACCATTGGCCAGACTGAATGTGATGTCAAAGTCTATTATAGTAGAGCGTTGTTGCTTGGTATTTGCAATTGGTACTAACAATCTAGACCTAATCATTTGTTGATTGTAATGTTGTCATGGACTAAATCGTTACGCCAAGCGCGCCAAAATGTTTCGCGGTTAGATTATTCTCTATAATATTTTTAAATAATTTTTTTTTTACTAAATTTTAGTTGTTTGGAGCTGGATATTTCTTTACAATATTTTTTTATTAACAATGTTAGCTATTATACTAAAAAAAAACAAAAAAAAACATGCATATCCTCTATTGAAGTCGACAAATCAAAACACTATGTATATGATACCCATCTACAAACTCAGTTTTAAATTAATTTTTCAAATTCAATCAAAAAATTATTAAGGAAACTAATATAATATAACTACGATTTATTTCAGGACTAAAATGTTTAAAAATTATTCTAAATGACAGCAATAGAAAACTTGAAACAGAATGTCAAAAGGAATTATCAAGCAGATTAGAGATGTATAGATATGTTGCTTCAGTAAGTTTTTTGATATTATAAAATATCCAAATAAAAAAATGCTTTAAAAGACTTTAATGTATGTATATAAAATTACATTTCACTGTATTATTAAATGTAAATCACTATTAAACTACCTATTTAAATCTTTATATAATTCTTGTTTTTTTTTCCAGGTTAATGTGATAAAAAACCTTGGTGATATGTATGATGAGATTTCAACTTCACCTTCTAAAAAATACTTTTTAGTTGTAGGAATTTCAATTGTAGGTTTAGTTTTTATATTTGGTTTATATTGTGGTCGTGTGACTAAAAGGGCAATGTATATAAAAAGAAAATAGACAAATTGTAAATATAGCAAAATATTTTTAAATTTAAAAAAATAATTATTCTTTCCATTCAGCAATCTCATCGTAGTCCATATCTTCAAATCCATCCAGTTCTTTCTTATTTGTAGATCCTGTTGATTGTTCTTTCTTTGGTTCAATTTTAACATCTCCCCTTATAATTTTCTGGCTCTCTTCAAAGAACTGATTAGGATGATTAATACCTAAGCCAAGATCTGTATTATGCACTGCATCAAAATATTTACTGCATGCTATTTGGTAGTGTCCTTTTTTAGCCATATCCACTATATCATTGACAGCTGTAAAATGTGCAAAATTAGTACCTATTGTAAGAATAAAAATAAATAAATTTTAATCTGAATTATGTAAGTTTTTTTTACCTTGTCCCTCAAATCCATATCCTTTCAGCTTGTTTTTTAAGATACTGTTATCACAGTGTCTAAATGGACAACCATGACATTCTCCTGGACCTACATTTGTATTTATGATTTTTAAGCAATTGAAAGGTGTGTAGTTTTTCTTACTGCCTTCTTTTCCATAGTTATATCTTATATTGTAAGCATATTGCTTTTCAAACTTATCTAGTTCCATTATTTTAGTAAATTCCTCTCTCCAAAATCTTAGAGAATCTTCAAGTGTTACACCGATTCCTTTGATAAAAAGACCATATTGCAATCTACCTCCATGTTTTAGATGATGAGCTACTCGAAGCTGTTCATGAAGTTGTTTCATACACAAAGGAAAAGATTTTATAGATAGCGAATCTATACTTTCAATTGGGATTGACACTTTTACATCACTAGTGTAGTCATTTCCTGAATATGATTGATGTAAACCTTTAAGTAAAGAAACAAGTCTTTCATCTTGTTCGATCTCTCCTAAGTGGTGACTTGCAATAGCTAAACTTTGTCGCAAGTGCATCCTGAATTGAGCAGAGAGTACTGATATAAAGTCTTTATGTGGAATATAGGCATATCCACCCTGAAGGTAAACTTTTCTAGCTTTGACTAAGTCCAAGACCTCATAAAATTTAACTTTATAAAATTTAAATGACTCTATATTTTGATTGTTTTGGTAAAATGTTGATTCTCGTAAATATTTCATGATTTCATTTTTTTCATCATTTGAAATGCTGGTGTAACATAGGTTGTTTAATTTAAAAAACGAATCGATAGCATCAGACTTCATGGTCATAAATCTCATTTTGAATAATTCTAATTCTCTTGAAATGAACCAGCGACGTAACTCCTCACTTCTACAGTACGCTAATCTCAAAATGAAATGAGCAATATGATCTTTGCGCCTTGCTTTTAAATCAGCCTCAAGTGTCCCACATCCTGATTTTTCACAGAGTTTTGCGTAGTATTTTAACCCTTGGTTCTTCAAATCGTTTATCACAAAATCGGTCCATTCTTCAGAATACATTCGAAGACCCTTTAAGGTGGTGGCAGTTGCTAAGGACCGTAATAAAGTAAGTCTTTCTAGTGCTAATGTCTCAAATGTTTGTAGTGATATATTTTCTGTTGGAGGAATTTTGTACATTTGTAAATCATGAGGATAATTTTCAATAAGACTACCTGTAGTAATAGTTTTAGTAGATTTTCTTTTTATCTTGAAATCCATTATGGCACTTATAACTTAATTTCAATTTTCATAAAGTTTGTAATTCAAGTTTAAGTTTTAAGATCAGTTTTGGCGCAAAATTGTTAGCAAGCTGACAGTCAAATGTCAATGTTCACGAGTACGTCACTTACGACACTAACGAATGGTTTAGGAATTTATGGCACCATTAAGAAGCAGCGAAATTATGAAATATTTTAATATTTTTTTTATGTTTTGAAATAGTTATGTAATTAACTGAAAACTTATCGCTTTTATGGGTAGTAATTGTATTTATCTGTCATAAATATGCATACTTTATTTTAAAAATAATTATCACAAAATATGCGCACTGCAAACTTGTCATATTAGGATTCAGTTTAGCTGTCAATGTAGTCAAGTGACATAGGTAATAGGTATTCGTGTCATGTTATTGGTATTGAGTATTTGAATTTAGTTTAGTCAAAATATTAAGTTATTACCAATGGTTTTGGATATTCTAGGAATGTAAAATGTTTGCTTAGACCTTAATTAATTACCATATTTATTTCTTTGTTTTTGCTTCGTGCTTAAAACAAAGTTTATTAAAATGGCACCAAACAAGATGCAGTCGTCATTGGACGATTTAGTTCAATATACACAATTATTTAAACCTGTGGCTACTATATTGCAAGGAACAGTGCTGCCTTTTTTGATAATCTTCCCTATAATATTTTATTGTTGGATCTTCGTATACGGTTTTAATGAAAACTTTGAAGCGGGTTTCGTTATTGTGTCAGTGGTAGCAATCATACAAATTTTTATTTGTCTTTGCTGCTATTGGAGTGTTCATATTCAGTGTTTTCTATCTTGTACACCGGTAAGTATATTTAGACAACTAACTTAATCTAAAAAGTCTATAGAAGTGTAATTTTAGTACTTGAAAATGTGACATTTTATTTGCAGGTTAAGGATCCTTTACAAGCGGAAATTGTTAAAGTGGTTCCCACTTCTAACAATGGGTTTTCTGAAATTGTTAAGCTTCACCATACAAAGGTATGGCTTAATACTTTCAAATTAAGTATACTTATGGACAAGATTAAAAGTATTTCAATAATCCTTCTTATTTTTAGTCTACCAAGAAAGATACTGATAATCCAGATGTTTGGTTTATATTTCAAAAAAGCAAATACATTTATGACTGGGATAAGAAAACATTCCGAACAGTTGAATTTCCTGTTAATAAAACATATAAGGAATATGTGGAATCTAAAGGCTATTTAGATGATGAATCTATAGATTTAGCCGAGAAAGAATTTGGAAAAAATGAAATGATTATGGTAAAGTAAAAGAGTACAATATTACTAATTTTGTTTTCAGTGGATATTCAAATATGTTTTACAATAACTTTCCTTTTTTTTCTTATAGGTTGTACCAGAATTTATGGAATTATTTAAGGAAAGAGCAACTGCACCATTTTTTGTTTTTCAAGTGTTCTGCGTTGCCCTTTGGTGTCTTGATAAATATTGGTATTACTCTTTCTTTACTCTAATTATGTTGGTTATGTTTGAATGCACATTGGTACAGCAACAATTAAGAAATATGGCAGAAATTAGAAAGATGGGGAATAAGCCTTACAATATTCATGTGTATAGAAACAGAAGGTGGCGCCAAGTTGTAAGTGATCAATTGCTACCTGGTGACATTGTATCACTCACTCGTTCTCTTACTGATAATTTAGTTCCTTGTGATATACTTTTATTGAGGGGTTCCTGTATAGTTGATGAGTCCATGTTAACAGGCGAGAGTGTTCCACAAATGAAGGAACCATTGGAAAATGAGAAAGATCTTCAACAAAATTTAGTGGTTGAGGGAGACGGCAAGTTGCATATGCTGTTTGGTGGTACTAAAATAGTTCAGCACTCATCACCCAGTAAAAATGTGTCTTCAGGACTTAAAGCTCCTGATAATGGTTGCATTGGGTATGTTATTCGAAATGGTTTCAATACATCACAAGGGAAACTCTTAAGAACAATTCTGTTTGGTGTTAAAAGGGTCACTGCCAACAATCTAGAAACGTTTGGTTTCATTTTATTCCTTCTAATATTCGCAATTGCAGCAGCAGCTTATGTGTGGATAAAGGGATGTGAAGATCCTGAGAGGAATAGATATAAACTATTTTTGGAATGTACTTTAATTTTGACATCTGTTATACCTCCAGAGTTGCCAATTGAATTATCTTTGGCTGTTAATACATCTTTATTTTCATTATCAAAATTAGCAGTATATTGTACAGAACCATTTAGGATACCTTTCGCAGGAAAAGTTGAAATATGTTGTTTTGATAAAACTGGCACATTAACAAGTGATAATTTGGTAGTGGAGGGAGTGGCAGGAGTAGGTGACCATAAAGATGCAACTGTTATACCATTATCAGAAGCTCCAATGGAGACTATACAAGTATTAGCATCTTGTCATTCATTAGTACAATTAGATGATGGAGTTGTTGGAGATCCTCTAGAAAAAGCGACGTTAAAAGCAGCTGAATGGAATCTCACTAAAGGAGATGCTGTTGTGCCAAAAAAAGGAAAGTCACCTGGATTGAAAATTATTCATAGAAATCATTTTGCAAGTGCTCTAAAGCGTATGTCTGTAGTAGCTGGCTACCAGATTAATGACAGAGGATTTTTAGAGACTCATTATATTAGCAGTGTGAAGGGGGCACCAGAAACAATCAAAACAATGTTAAAAGAAGTTCCTAGCCATTACGATCATGTGCATTTAACTTTATCCAGACGAGGTGCGAGAGTTTTAGCATTAGGATATAGAAATTTGGGAAAGCTATCTTCTCAAGAAATTAGAGATCTGTCCAGAGAAGATTTGGAATCTGATTTGACTTTTGTTGGTTTTGTTATTATTTCGTGTCCTTTAAAAAGTGATTCCAAAAAGGCGATAGCAGAAATTGTACATGCGTCACATTCCGTAGTAATGATTACTGGTGATAATCCTTTGACAGCCTGCCATGTTGCAAAAGAACTTAAATTCACACAGACAGATGAAGTACTCATTTTAACTGAAAGTAATAATGAGTGGAAATGGAAGTCTATTAATGAGACAGTAGAGCTTCCACTGCAACCGTTTAAAACTTCCAAAGAACTAACTAAGAAGTATGATTTATGCATAACTGGAGAAGGCCTTACATTCCTGAATGAGAATAATCATAAGTTTTTATTAGAAATTGTAGCGCACATAAAAGTATTCGCTAGATTTGCGCCAAAACAGAAAGAGTTCATTATTGTTACTCTGAAGTCTCTAGGATATGTGACACTCATGTGTGGCGATGGTACCAACGACGTGGGAGCTTTAAAACATGCTGATGTAAGTGACTTGAATAATATTCTGTTTCATTGTTAAATACTTTTGTGAAAGACAGTAGTACTACATGACTAAAGTATTATAGCTTAAAATATAAATACGTTTTTATCGAAAACATAGACGCGATAAGTGATGTTATACACACTTCAAGTAATAATTATGTTTAACACAAGCTTATCACAAGAGTTACTCACACTGCCACTTATAGCATTGTATTGTATTGTATTCAGCCCTTTTTGACGTCCCACTGCTGGGCACGGGCCTCCCTTCAATACGAGGGGGATCAGGCCATAGTCCACTACGCTGGCCAAGTGCTGGTTGGCGGACTTCACATGTCTTTCGAAAACTTGCTAGGTTCTCTAAGACATGCAGGTTTCCTCACGATATTTTCCTTCACCGTAAGGCAAGTGGTAATCATGTTAGAAATGATTCGCACATGAAAATATCAGAGGTGCGAGACCCGGGATTTGAACCCGCTTCACTCGGTTACCTAAGCGAGCGAGTTACCATTGGACTACCACTGCCTTGTATTATAGCATTATAAATTCTAAATTCAGTACCAAAAAGATAAAACAATCATTGATAATATTAGACATTAAATGGTCTACGTTTCTAAGGTGGGAGTAGCGATCCTCGCAAATGCACCTGAGCGTCCTCCGGAACCCGAGTCCCGTAGACCCTTGCCCCTCCGTGAGGCCCGAGACCCCCGGGAGCCTCGGGACCCCCGCGCAGACCGCGCTGAGGCAGCAGCCAGGCTACGCAGAGCTCTGAAGAAGTTGGAAGAAGAAGACCACCCGCAACTGGTTAGACTGGGTGACGCTAGTGTCGCCGCCCCATTTACTAGCCGACTGTCTAGTATACTTTGCAGTGAGTATTGCTGTTTTTTTTTTTTGGGAAATTATTTTTCAATTGTATGTAGTGGAAATAGGGTTTTATAATTTTTCCAAAAGATGGCATTATACTCGTAGGTTTTCTTGTTCTATTGGTGCAGATCTTAATGTATGGTAGATATTGCAAATACTTTCAATCTTTTCATACGAAATAATTGTAGTTGTTACCAGAATTTAAATTTAATAAATCTAACTATGTATTTAATTATTTTAGTTTGTCACATAATCAAACAAGGCCGTTGTACGCTCGTGACGACTCTCCAAATGTTCAAAATCCTAGCACTCAATGCTCTTATACTGGCGTACAGTCAATCAGTGCTTTATCTGGATGGTATAAAGTTCAGTGATGTTCAGGCAACGCTACAAAGTTTGCTGCTGGCCTCCTGTTTCCTCTTCATATCGAGATCTAAGGTAAGTTGATATTTCTTAAGAATAAATTATATTTATTTATCATTTCAGACTGATTTTACCATTATTAAAAATATAATACAATTTTCTTAAAGAATAAAGAATTAAAAATTTGTAGCATACTTAGAGCTTTTTTTTAATGTAAATAAAGTGAATTGGTGTCATGTTCAAAACAACTTGTACTTAAAAAGCAATGTCAATGTGCACAATGGGCAAATAATTATTTTGCTACACTTGTCCTTTTCTGGTTTTTTTTTCAGCCCTTAAAGCATCTATCCAAGCAGCGACCTCTCCCGAACATATTTAATGTGTACACAATAGTGACGGTACTTGCTCAGTTCGCAGTTCATTTTATATGTCTCGTGTATTTAGTGCGCGAAGCAAACTCACGCTCGCCTGAAAGGTGAGATAAGAATCCATACTAATATTAGAAATGTGATAATGTGTTTGTTTGTTTATTTGTTTGTTTTTTGTTTGTACTTCTTTCACGTCGTAACAGCGTGACGGATTGGTGTGAGTTTTTGTGTGGAGATAGTTGGAGGGCTGGAGAGTGATATAGGCTACTTTTGTACCGCGGGAGATTATCTCATTCCTACGGGAAAACACGTTATAATACAACCCACAACAAATCATATCTATGTATGCATAGTATATATAATATAAAGTCTATCTATTCCATACTAACCGCTAGAACCCGAGCAAAGCGAGGGTGAGCTGCTACTGTAAATATAAAGTAAAATATTGCTATAAAACAAAGTTCATCAAACATTTGTGAAGTGTGAACCGAGTGTGTGTAAGTGCTGTTTAGGGAGTATGGTATATTAATTAGTAGTACTACAGCGTATGGTAATTTTTAGGTGGCATTATTTTTAGTATGATTTTACAAAGTTTATTTCTATAATATACGGTGAGTTGACACATAGAGTATTTAAATGGTATTTAATTTTCAGGGACACAAAACCTAAATTGGATATGGATCTGGCAGACGACGAAGACCGTGTTTTCGTCCCGGACCTGCTCAACAGTACTGTGTACATCATCTCAATGGCTCTTCAAATTTCGACCTTCGCTGTTAACTATAGGGTACGTATCAGATGGTGGTCTAGTGGCAGCATGTACGGTCGTAGATCCAGAGGTGCTGGGTTCAAGTTCCAGATTGGGTCAAGTTCAGTTATTGAGTGTTTTTGTCAAGAAATTCTCACTAACAGCTCGAAGTTGGAGAATTGGTGTTTCTCCCTCGTGCCTCGAAGACGTAAAGCCTTCGGTCCTGCGCCTTAAGGACCGCTCCCCACTATACTGCCGATCACAGTCTAAAGTATTTCTATACAAGAAACGTTGCTGGAGCATGATTTGACCGGAACGTGAGTCTTACTGATAGTGTGAATGTACTCATTGTTTCTCGTATAATAATACTTTACAGACCGACATCTGACCAACGGACTTTGATATTTTCATGTGCGAATCATTTCTAACTTGATTACCACTTACTTGCCTTACGATGAAGGAAAACATCGTGAGGAAACCTGCATGTCTGAGAGAACCTAGCAAGTTTTCAAAAGACATGTGAAGTTCGCCAACCCGCACTTGGCCAGCGTGGTGGACTTTGATCTGATCCCCCTCGTACTAAAGGGAGGCCCGTGCCCAGCAGTGGGACGTTAAAAAGGGCTGAATACATACTTTTATATGCATTTAGTAAAAAGCTGCTATTTTGACATTACAAACAATTTATTTATTCGTAATTTATATAACATTGTGTGCAGGGCGAGCCCTTCATGGAGGGTCTGCGCGACAACAAGCCGCTGCTGTACAGCGTGCTGGTGTCGGGCGGCACCGTGTTAGCGCTCGCCGCCGGCCTCGTGCCCGAGCTGTCCACCCTCTTCGAAGTGGTCAACTTCCCGCCAGATGTGAGTGTTAAGAAATTATATATAGGAAATTAATTGAATGGGAATTCTTAACTAAGAATCGTATAATAATCTTAATTCCCATAAGCCATTTACAGATAGAATGTTTTCACGTTTACATCATGTTTGTATCTTATATATTTAAACGAGCAATTCTTGTATATTTATTTATTTATTTATTTATTTAAACCGACGATCTCGGAAACGGCTCTAACGATTTTGCTGAAATTTTGTATATGGGGGCTTTCGGGGGCGAAAAATTGATCTAGATTAGTCACATGTCTGGGAAAACGCGTGTTTTCGAGTTTTCATGCGTTTTTCTTATGCATTATTCTACGCAAAATTTAATCGCGACATCTATACAACTGTGTCAGTAACACTTAGTCACTTAATGTAAAATTATTTTTAAGTCAAATTAAAAAGAAAATTATTCTTATAGCGACATCTATACAACTTTCTCGGTAACACTTAGTCACTTAATGTAAAATATACAATCTTTCAAGAACTCCGAGCGAAGCTCGGTCGCCCAGGTACTGGTATTTAAGAAAACACTTTAGTATGTCTTTGTTTAATTTTTATTAGCTTATTGTGAGGGTAGTTCCTCTGTCATGCAGTGGGACGATACCCTCTATAGTTCATATACCCTGTTTTTTAATCTCGGACACAAAATTGACATTACGTGGGTTGTCAGTTTATTGCAATTCTTAAATAGTGATGTACACTATCGAAAATTAATGTTATAAAATTAAGTATCGTATTTTTTTATAATAAGTTATCCTTAAATAATAAGTAGGTATTTATTTAAAACGTAAGAATACAAAATTATAATATATAGAATAAATATGATATTTTAATTAATGAATATGATATTAAATGATTTAAAATTAATAATGTTAATTTTATTATACGCTTTTGAATATAAAACTTTAAAATGAATCGTCTAATAAAGATAAAAAGTTACAATTCAACAAACCGATATCGTAGGTACAACACTGCACAAAAGAGCTGGCAACATTATTTGTAAATTTGAGATTTGCATGTGTCAATTTAGTCTCTAAGATTAAAAAACAGAGTATAGTTACCGTAAATAGCCTTATGTCTTTAGATAATAGTCTATACATATAAACATACACACGTACAAACTGGTATTTACCGTTATAGTCTGATTAATTATAAATATATTTTTTGTTCCAGTACCGAGTTATTTTAGTGCAAGTATTAATAGCAGATGTGGTGTTTGCATACCTCGTGGACCGCATCTGTCTCTGGCTATTTGGGGACGCGCGTGTCGCCTCTTAACCCTCAGTGACCAACCTGCTACCACCCTGCGACCACCCCGCGACTACCCCTGATACATACCGACACAAATACACTTTAAATTATTAATTTGATTAATTTAATAAAAGCGATTAATGTGATGTAATGTATAATGTATTATATGGCTATGTTTTATTTCAATTAAAATGGTTTTTTGACCAATTGTTGTATATATTTTTTCTCGAATGTATTTTGACCGTCTCGTAGTGAAGCAGTGTGTCGGTAGGTCGATGTGTGTGTGCGTACAGCTCAAATATGTGCATTTAATACAATGTATATCTATGTATATGTGTTGGGTGTTTTATTTATGAGAAATAAATGTGTAGTAAATTTTTATAATGTTTCATTTTTCAAAGGACTTTTGAAGACATAGTCTGAAATTCATGTTTCGCCTTATTCGTGTATTTTGTGCCATATCTACCGTTATGTATTCACATTACAGTATCTATTTATATTACAATCTTAGTTATTGTTTTGTTCTTACTTTGTGATGTGTTTATTCATTTAATTTTTTATTTATTTAGTTTATTGACGGCACGTTTGGCTCAGTTTGTAGTACTTTCTGCGCCAGCGGTCGCGGGTTCGAGTCCCGTTGGGGACATTCATTTGTGTGATGAGCACGAATGTTTGTACTCCAGCCATGGGTGTTTATATTTATAATATGTATGTGGGTCGTTCTTCTTTTATTGCGACAATGAATTGGTGTTTCTCAGTTTTTCGAGTTTTTCAAGTACATAACAATATTTTTATTTCAGTTTTAGATATTTTTTTGCAAATGCAATTAATTTTTATTTGGATCATTTAATCTTTGTTTTCATGCCCGTAATGTTGTTTGTTTTGTGGCTATTTTCGAGAAAACACTGTGACAGAGTGGTGTGAAAGTTAAAGATTATTTAGTATCAAAAGGTATAAAGCGATGAGGATGTAAATTCAAACAATGAATATATAATAATCTATACTCTACTATGACACAAAATGAGATAAGTGACAGATAATTGTCACTAGAAAAGAAGAATGACCCATGTATTTAAAGTTATATATGATGGCGCGCTCAGTGCGCCATCTGGAGGTTTTGGCGAACTCATCGGATTAGAGCGTGAAGCAGGCTTCCACAGCACACTCTAGTAAAGCGTCGAAACGATGGTAGCAGGGTGATACAAACTGGCAGGTTTTAAAAAGAAATTAAAGTAGAGAGTAAATTTGACTATTAGAAGAATAATAAAAAGGATGTCAGATTTGGACCGCCCGTGCACCACGTATACGACGAATTACTTATTTCCGAATTCGTTTATAATTATTGATTGTGTAATGTTTAATTTGTACTTTATTTTGTTAACATTGTTTTATAGTTCTGAGTGTGTGAAGTGTAATTGACTTAGTTGATTAAATCTACTATAGACATTATTTAAATTCACGCCCACTATAATGAATAATTCTGATGTTTGCCGTCCTGCGCCGACATATATGTATGTGTAGTGTATCAACTATCTTGTATCCATAATACAGGCTTCGTAGCTTACCATGGAACTAGATGGTGCTGTGTGTTAATGTTCCAATATATTTATTTATTTATCATTGGGAAACATGCAGCATATAATCTATACAGATAAATAAAATTGGAGTCTGTTTTTAATATTAAAATAACCGCTTTTTGCTAAATGCATATAGATGTATACACGGTACATATACCGACACAATATTTTTTTACTATTTTTGTCTGTCTGTCTGTTTGTTCCGGCTAATCTCTGACCGATTTTCACGGGACTTATTGACACTAGCAGAATAGCTGATATTATAAGGAGTAACTTAGGATACTTTAATTTTAGACAAAGAATTAAGGTCCCGCTTAAAAAAATGAAATTTTACATATTTAAATTCGCTAGTAAATTATATTTTCCCTAAACGATGATCAGCTTGTAATAAAACATAACATATTTCCCTTACAAACATAACATATTTCCCTTACATGCGATCTACTAAACCTTCGTAATAAAAAAAATTACAAATTTATTAATATACTAGTTTCTTTCTCCGCGGCTTTATCTCCATGAATTTTTGTTACAGCGTTCTCGGCGGCGCCTTATATTTATGTGTGTGTATTTGCTTTGCAAGAAACATCCAAAAATGGTTAAAATTTTCATATTTATAATATTAATTGAAATTATTTTATTAGTATCTAATATATATAAACGAACAATTCTTGTATATTATATCTTTATTTATTTATTTATACCGGCGATCTCGGAAACGGTTCTAACGATTTCGCTGAAATTTGGTACGTGGGGGCGAAAAATCGATCTAGATTAGTCTTATGTTTAGAAAAACCGCGTATTTTCGAGTTTTCAAGCGATTTTTTTAGCATTATTTATCTGTATAGATGTGTGTAACCCTTGTGAGATGAGGTGTGTACTAGAATATTTTTATTGTAGTTTTGAGATACAATTACAATTTATTACAGTTAAAATAAAATATCAATGGTTTGAATATAAAGAATCGGTAGTATTTTTGGAGTTCAAGATGTGTTATGCAGTATGCTGATGACATTGCGCCTTCTCACTGCTTATTTGTCCAAACGATCAATATACCACAAGCGCTTTTAGTACAGAATTCAATTCAATCAATCGCTTAAATGTCAATTCTATTGGTATTAAATCATAGATCTAGAGAATGGACTGAGCGATACAGTCATGAAATTGACCACACTAGAAAGAGAGAAAGCGAACGTGGGGCTAACAACAAGTTTTTTATTCCTTATTTTTATTTATTACTTTGAATTTATTAATGGAATGTGAAATGGTTATAAATATCTATCTTCATTAATCGTATTTCAATGAATACAGAAGACTTCTGGTCGCACATTCGTTTTATCTTTGTCGCGCCTTTCCGCCATTTTTAAGCCGATGGCTGCCATAGAAACAGTCCACTCTCTATGTTTAAAAAAGCGGAAATTATTCTCTTGTATATCTTACTCTGTTGTAAAGTAAAAGCATTGGTAATTTGAGCAATTAAGCACTAAGGCGACTATTGATCAAATTCTTTTAGTCTTAATAAATTTTTTGAGTGAAATTATATTTACTTCCCTTGCCTTTTAAAGAATTAGTCGTGTCAAAATTGACGGATAATGCAACTATAAGAAATTGAGCTTGACCTGCTGTATGCGTACAGACTTGTCCACTATAAAATCTGCGCAGATGGTTAATTCTACGCTATTATCAGTGAGATTGAATTCAAGATCAATATAAGCGATTAGGACGATATAATCCTCGTATTTTCTTTTTTTTTAACAAATCAATGACTAGTTCTTTAGAAAGTGTTCGTTGTAAATATTACAAAATTCACATCAATAGTATCACGAACTTTAATGCAAATTGTCCCCAACGTCCTCTAATTACGTCTTATCGTGATTGATGCATATATGAATGTATTTTTATTTTTAATCGTTTTGCAACTATTCGATACTTATACATGTAATAAAAGTGTAACTAATCGCTGCCTCTACATGGAAATTATTTAAGAAAATTTTGGGGGTCTCTATTTAGGCAATAGAACCCAAAACAATGATTATTAGAACTTTTATCTGATTGTCTGTGCGTTTGTGCGCGCTAATCTTAGAAACGTCTTTAACGATTTAGGTGAAGTTTTCACTAATGTATTTTGGTAAGCTTCACTTAACATTTAGTATTTGTTTTATTTCAATTGGTTCATGAATAAAAAAGTTATGTCAATGTAAATAATTACCTAAGGTCGAACCTGAGCGAAACGAGGGTAAGATACTATATTTTTATATCATATATATGTCGAACGTTTGCAAAATGCTATGCTATACATATGTTTAAAATACGGCCCTTATCATTAAATGCAACTGCCTGGGCATTTCCGTTTGTTTCAATCCCTTCCCTCTGTAACTTATTCTTCTCATTTAAATACAAAAGTACAAAGCTACAAATATATTAGATATATTGTATGTATTGTATATATATATTGTATGTATTATTGTATATGTACTGCCTCGGTGGTGTAGTGGCTAGCATGTACGGCTGCACATCCTGAGGTCCTGGGTTCAAGTCCCGAGTCGGGCCAAGTTTAGTTATTGAGTCTTTCTGCATAGTAAGCCTCAGTAACAGCCCGGAGTTGGGAAGTTGGCAGTGTTTCACCCCCGTGCCTCGGAGAACACGTAAAGCCGTCGGTCCTGCGCCTTAACTCTCACCGGTCGAGTCGAGTAGTCGTCCCACCGGAGTATGAGAGTAACAGGAATAGAGAGTGCGTTGTGTCTGCGCGTACGCTTGTGCACTATAATATCTCCTGCGCAGTTGGCTAGTCTCAATGAGGTTGGCCGCCGTGGCCGGAATCAGTCAGGAGGACATTATTATTATTATTATTGTATGTATGTTGTTTCTACAGGATATTGTCTGTATATACCTACATATATAATATGTATTGTAGAGATAACTCTAATAAAAATCTCCAGCAACTAGGAAATCGAAGTTACAATTTATAAGATAGAGCTATCTTAATGTACAATAAGTGCATTTCATTTTTGAACTTTACAAATAAAGAAATATTTATGTATATATTTTTATTTCCTTCATAGTTAAGTATACCTTAATATATTGTCTTCCTTAATATATTAACTATAAAAATTTTCGCCAATGAACGTGTTTGAAGTTACAAATAAGCACGTTCAGACACGAAAATACATAGTCTATTGGTTCAGATTACTGTTTCCAACTTCCGTAGTCAAGACCACCGTCCCACAGGTTTCCCAATCCCAGACCCGATCCCAATCCCAGATCTGATCCTAATCCTAGACCAGATCCTAGTCCGTTATCATATCCCCCATAGCCGAGCAAACTACTGGAGTAAGCGTCACTTAAAACGGGAGCAATGGGAGCAACAGGAGCAGCGATCTGTTGATAGACTGGTTCAACAATTTGTTTAGAGATTACTGGGGTGACGATAGTTTGTGGATGAGATGCTTTGCCGATACGTTTGACGACTGCGTTGAAGCCTCGTGCGGAGTCTGCGGTGTACTCGACGACTCGCAGGGTACCGTCAGGCTCGGTGAGTGAGTATGAGCCCTTCACCGCATCGCCGTCTCGTATTTCAGATTGTGCTTTATTGTCACCAGTTTGGGGATCATTCACAGCGTAGTTGAATTCATAGCGTGGTGCGGACTGAAAAAATATTTATATTTAAAAATAGCTTTAGAGACATCGTGTATACATACGGCTGTATTGTTAGATGTATGGAACTTTCTGCTTTCCCTCGTTTTGACTTCTATATTCCATATATCAGTCATTATTTGTTATATACTAATATTCCATGAGGACTTTTAATCTTTCTACATAAAAAGTACCTACTTTTTATATATAATATGCGAGTTTACCACTAGACTAGAAAGCACATGCAGCGTAAAATACACACATTACAAAATTGTTACTATGTAAAGAATTTTTTCAAAATTTTTTGTATTTAGTTAGTAAAGTACATAGAATGTAAAAATAATTGTACTTAAATTTCACCTGCTTATATGAGGTAGTTTTATATATAATGCTTAAAATTTTGGTTACAAGCAGAGCTCGGAAACCCCTTCAATTTTTAAACCGGTTTTGGTCATTGATCCCTAAACGACAGGCTTTTCGGTTTAAGGTTTCGGATACATTCTTTAACCGGTTAAATCCCGGAAAACGATTTTTGAAAAATGTTCCTTGATCAAAATTGAGAAAATGCACAAAAATGATTTTTGTGCGTTTACATTTGGCGCATCTTTGCTAATGTTGAATTGCTTACTAGAAGGATATACGTACGTTTCTTACTTATGAATGAATTAACCGGTTTATTTCGGTATCAAAATCCAACGTTTCACTAATTATTAGTTCGGTTAACTAAACCGTTCGCTTTTATTAACCGATTAAAGAACGAGATGAATTAACCATTACCAAAATAAGCTGTTTTTTTAAAATCAGTTTCGAACCCTGGTTACAAGTATTTAATAAGTCACTTGTCCGCACTAATTTAAAAAAAATGATTGTTTTTAAAAATTATGACAATTGAAGAACTAACATAGCTGTCAATTGCCCCTAGCTCGTATCCTCCATAGCCACTAGGAGCGGCCACCACAGAAGTGAAGAAGCAGGCTACCTGTTAAATAAATAGAATATATTAGTACTTACTTATTATACTTGAACGATAATTATTTAAACTATCTTCTTCTATCTTCTAATTATTTAAAAATCTTATTATTTAAAAATAGTCCTTTATCTATGACGATTGACGTAAAATTGTGTCTGAAGTCTATAGATATTGTATAAAATTCTAAAAATACACATTTATAGTAAGCAAACATTTTTCGCTAACAATTGATTTATATAAAAATATAACACAGAAGGAAACAATTGATTTAAAACACAGAAACGTATGTAGATCCAAACTCACCGTAAAAATGGTGTACATTTTAACTGACAAATTATTTGCTAAGCACGTAACAAAATCAGTAACAATATATGTCTGATACTAAAACACAGCGAAAGCCAGTTTTATAGTCGCACAACATTGGTTAACTCCTTATTATCCTTCAGTATTTCACGCTCATTGACTATTCGTTGAGCGCGATTCGCCCTATTTTCGTAATGTCTTAAAATAGACCCACTAACCGCTTTATTAATCAAACATATGTAACGTTTCATAACCTGACATTTGTATATAAAATTTCAGTAAAATGTATACATCATTTGCCAAATAAATAACTAGGATTTCATGTGCTACGAGTGAAATTTCGTCATAATTATCTTAAAAGATATTAGGTATATAAGTATGAAATGTAACAAGAATACTTTCTTTTTTTAACGAGTTCTGTTGGAATAAAGTTTTTTTAATACTTTTTGAAACATTTCACATTAGATATTTATTTACACTGTTTGATATGTTAAAAGGTACACTACTATTTCTGTTATCATTTTGCGAATAGGTAAGAATAAACAATACATAGTAATCATAAGTTTATTTTTTCGTTTGTTTTAACAATAAAAAACTTTAAATAAATTTATACTTATAAATGATATATCACTAAATAAATAAATGCAATATTATCAGAAATATATAAAACTAACTCACCCTCGCACCGCTCGGGTTCATCCCTAGTTGCGTTTTAATATTTAGTATAGATTTCTCAGAGATGACTTATTTTCCCGCAGTAAAAAGTATCCTATATGTTGACCCGGATAACTAGCTATCATCATATCAAATTTCAACAAAATCTGTCCAGTGGTTTTCTCGTGATGCGTTCCCAGACAGATCGACAGACAGACAAAAATATTAAAAACTATAGATGCACATTAACAGAAAACTAATACGTTACAATAACTACATTGAAAAGTATAATGATACTGTAAAATTATTCATTTATGCGATTTTTAGTTACGATACCAAGTTAGCATATATGTTAATATTTTGTGCAAACAAAACGATTGATTAAGACATTTTCATCGATCACTTATCGTTCTTGAAACGTTTAATATATTTGTATCATATTCTTAGTATCTTGGTTGCTTTGTCTCTATGGTGCTCTTTTATATCGAGCCGATTCCTTGAATTAATACCAGCTGCTAATTGTCCTACTTTGTAATTGTCCTGCAGAGATAAGTCATGGAAAATATAAAATATCACATGTGAGCATTAAAGTAAGTATGTACGTCAAAATATCCGATGTTCATTTTAATTTAAGTACCTGGGCGACCGAGCTTCCCTCGGAGTTTTTGGTTACAAGTACATTTTTTTTAATTTGGCTTAAAAACAAAAAAAAACTAAGAACTTGAATAAATAAAAAATAAATAAAAATTGTGTATCCGACCGGGATTCGAACACACCTGTGATGGTCAATCTTACGCCTTGGCCGCTTGACCACGATGCTTATACTTATATATTATGTGAAATTATTATATTTTGCGTGGAATAACGCTAAAGAAAATCGCATGGAAACTCGAAAATACGCGTTTTCCAAGACATAAGACTAATTAATCTAGATCGATTTTTCGCCCCCGATAGAACCCAAATAAACCAAATTTCAACGAAATCGTTAGAGCCGTTTCCGAGATCGCCGGTATAAATAAATAAATGAATATACAAGAATTGCACGTTTAAATATTTATTTAATCTTAATCATTCCATAAACATTATAAATACGAAAGTTTGGATGGATGGATGTTTGTTACTCAATCACGCCAGAACGGCTGAACAGATTTGGATGAAATTTGGCAGAGATAGATTCTAGTCTGGAATAGCACATAGGTTACTTTTTACTGTAAAACAATGTATGGTTCCCGTGAGAAATCCATATTAACCTTTAAAACGTACCTAGGGACGAATCCGAGCAAAGCGAGAGTGAGTCGCTAGTACTACTATATAAATGCGAAAGTTTGGATGGATGAATGTTTGTTACTCAATCACGCTAGAAGGGCTCAACTGATATGGATGAAATTTGGTACAGAGATAGATTATAGTCTGGAATAGCACATAGGCTTTTTATTCCGGAAAAATGTACGGTCCCCGAGATTTTCTTTTGTTTTTCAAGTAAATATTATAATGTAGCCATCGAAATATGAGTACATATAAATTAAATTGTGATGTAGACTAAAATAAATTAACAAAAATAACAATAAGTTGATTTATTTTTATTCATTCACAAGCCAGTCTAAGCACCTACTCTTTATTCAAGTACGTAAGTAAGTTTACTTCACAACTTGGTTCCCTCGGGTCATATTTGAACTTGTGCCTTATAAAATACTATGTTATAATACAGTTGTATGCAATCGATACACAAATAATATCTTCATAAAAAAAATATTTTTCATTTTAATGTTTGTCATCATTGTGCAGATTCGTATGTGTGACTTCTGGCGTAGAAACTAGTGACTCCAGCCATAGCTGGCTTTCATGTACAATGTACATAGGTATAAATACACAAAATTTAAATATTGTGTTATAAAAAGAATAAATAGGTACATATAAGACGAGAAAGATGTTAATTAAATTTAATTAAGTTAACCGTAATAAAACTTAACATAAAAGGGTAGGATGGATACGTATCTCCCATTCTTATTAAGCAATTCTATTTAATTATAACTATTATAAAGCGAAAAAGTTATTATAAAATAATTTTGTATGCTATTTTCGGTTTTGTTAGTAAAATGCATATTTATGTATGATGAACAAAATATTATTTATTCATTTTAATTGAAGCATTGTTCAATAATTATTATTTGTTAATATACAAACAAGTAGCTAAGCAATTAAGTTTAGGAATCGTAATTAATACTGCAGTTGCAACTAATTCGGCTCCTAGACCGCCTCATTACCCCTTTTCAACGGAAACACTCTTTCTAGACTTACACAAATTCACATTTGCAATCAGAGCCCGGAGAAAAGTTCCAGCCACCCGCGGCCCGCGCCCCCACGCCGCCTTTAATTAACAGAAAGTGGTTCATTAGAGCTTATTCATTAAAGCAAGGAGTAATTAGCGAACTCTAATGAATGCTGTAATAATGTAAGAGCGGCCGCTGCGGACTGCGGCCCGACTTCTAGATTAATCTAGAAGCTGGTATAATTTAGTAATGGCGTTAATTTATTACCGACTTGATTGCGGGATAAACGATCTATTAAAACTTCGCCTATACAGCGAATTTATTCGCCGTTTTTGTAGGATCCAGGCTAAGTTATACGGCTCTATTCAAATAATATCTAGTGCAACAGCAAAGCATAAATAAAGTTTTTTAATTTAACTTAATGTTTATGGTATTATTAGATTAAATAAGCTCTATGTTGGTTTGTGTTTTTGTAAAGATTTATTTTGAACTACTTACTATTCAGAAATCGATGTTTGATTTAAATATTCAAGTCAAACTTAGTCTATTGTTTGTACCTTTACTACGTATCTCATTTTCCTTGTAGAAACTTACTTGTTTTATTACATTGTCATGTATCAAATATTATATAATATCATATATTATTATTTATTATATTCATGTATCATGTATATTATTATACTGCCTCGGTGGTGTAGTGGCTAGCATGTACGGCTGCACATCCTGAGGTCCTGGTTTCGAGTCCCGGGTCGGGCCAAATTTAGTTATTGAGTCTTTCTATATAGTAAGCCTCAGTAACAGCCCGGAGTTGGGAAGTTGGCGGTGTTTCACCCCCGTGCCTCGGAGAGCACGTAAAGCCGTCGGTCCTGCGCCTTAACTCTCACCGGTCGTGTCGAGTAGTCGTCCCACCGGAGTATGAGAGTGACAGGAATAGAGAGTGCACTTGTGTCTGCGCGTACACTTGTGCATTATAATATCTCCTGCGCAGTTGGCTAGTCTCAATGAGATTGGCCGCCGTGGCCGGAATCGGTCGGGAGGAGAACATCATATTATTATATTCCCATACTTTACTTTAAACTGTTTGATATAGAGTATGAGAAAACAACAATTTTATGTTAATTTTACTGTAATTTACTAATAACTATACCTATTTATTAAGTGTCGAAATTTTTCTTAGTATAAGACTAACCTTACGGTTCCCAAGTATCTGAGGTATCGCCTAACATACACAAAAAAACACAACTCAACACATCCAAATTGAATACATTTTCTATTTTTGAAATCGGTCAAAAATAATATTACGTAAGTGTATTTCAAATTATATATTGGCATAAAGGAAACATTGGTCATTATTTCTCAAAAGACGTTGTTATTTGGAAAATATCTTGTTAAAGTCTAACATGTTAGCATGGCTTGCCGGACATCGTACGCATAATGATGTATGCTGACATTATTAAAGTGTATCATAATAAGCGGGATGAAAAAATTCTGTACAACGATGAGAAAAGGTTTGCTTGGCTGCTAACTATTGTACGTAAATGTACCACTAATATATCTACTAATAATGTATCTACTATTAAATATGAAGAAAATTAAACATATTTTTACAATGAATTTCATGTTTTAATTCGAAAAATAAAAACCACTTTATTCATTACATTTTCTAGAAAATCATGCAAAAATGTATCTATCAGAAAAAACGTGTACATGTACAGCGTATTAGTGTTTTCTAAAATTGCATACACAATACAGAAAAAAGTTATGAGATTATTTCTTCGTTTTAAATTATTTAATAATACAATCAAATACTTAAAGAGACGGAACCTTGAATACTTTACGTACATTTAAACTTTTGGGTTCAGTTGTAGAGTGGACACGCGAGTCCGAATGACCTTATGTAACAAGTAGGTAGGTACATGTTAAACGAGCGCTCCAGGCAGGGTCCTCAAATGTCAATCTACTTATTTCCATTTAAAATTTTATTTCTAAATATTAACATAATTCTGTAATTTTGATAAAATGACACAAAGGTACATATTCATTATTCATAATTTTTCTGCTTCACTATGCCTTGTATCAATGTACGAGTATGTATGTACATGTTTTGCTAAAGTCAATGATTCTAATATGTTGGGACGTTTAAAAATGAAGCGCATGCAAATAAATTAATCAAAATAAGAAAAATATTGTTATGATTCATTTGTTATCCTATACTTTTAGTGAAACCGTGCTTGGTTAACGCGTTGATATAACGAGATTCGCGAGTTAGATCTATGTAAAGCTCGAAAAATTTCCTTTTTACTTTGTGAAATGGAATATTTTACATGCTATTACTAATATTTCTCACTAACTTTCTGTATTTGTTAACTTTGCATTTAACTTCCAAACATGATAGACATTTTAAGAATTTTGTTTTAAAGATATTAATGGCAAGAAAGCTGAAAAAGTTTGACAGCTTTGTCTAGCAATTGAAAGCAGCAGCGTAATGTAGTAGGTATTTTAAAATAAAATAATATTCAGCAACTACTTATATTTCAAAAAATATTAATAAATAATATTATATTACTTATATGTTAATATCTATAAAAAAGTATTATGAAAAACTCCCTCCCCATTAAAACTTCTCCAAATCTAGGTTAGATTAAGAAATAAATTGTCTCAAACTTTTCTAGTTAGAGTTTTTGCAGTGGGAAGGTTCTTATTTTATTTACTCTCAAATTTTATTGATAAAATTAATTTCCCTAGCGTTAAGTTTACGTTTAGACTGATATCAATCATTTAATGTTACAAGTAATTTAAAGTTACTTGATTTAAATAAAATCATTTCATAAAATGAAAACCAGGCATAGCAATAAAATTGTATCTTAGAATATTTACTTTAGCACCACAAATAAAATGTTTAATATTATTTATTTAATAATAAGTAGCAATTTTTTTTAGGAATTTGCAGTCGTGAGAATGCACTTACGTGGACACGGATTCCGTTTTAGCGTCGGTTCAGGCCGAGATTTAGGCTGGTTTTTGGCCATTACTGCGTGAATTTTGTAGGATCGCCTGCAGGCGACGCTATTGATTAGTCACCGGCGTTCGGTGGCCATCATTCATTCATAGTCCACACGTCAGTCAGGACTCGCGCCATTTTTCGTCTGTTTTCGTCATTTTTTCTGCCACAGCTCCCAGTACATATTTGATGCTGCCTGTCAGGAAGGAAGCATGACTGCGTAATTGATCCTGCCGGCGGATAAATTTTCACAAAGCTCGCGGCTTTTTGGCATCGGAAGCCGGTTAATGAGTTCTATTGAAATCTAGTATACGAACGCACTGACTGTGCACGCTCTGAGTAAGATTTGTTAGGATTGATTTTTTTTACAAAAAAATAAAACTAACTGCGGAGATACGTCAAAATCGAATCGACCGGAATCATTCTACTGAATTTATTGTGACAAATACTTTTTACGGTACGATGATTTTCCCCAACGATACGCGGACAATGAGTTAATCCAATTGTAGTCACTATGTCCAAAACTCATGTTTAATACGCGTAAAGTGCGCTCGAATGTACATATTTCGCACAAACATAGCATATAATATAATATTATTTATAGGAAATCACGCCATTGTAAATATTGCAAGCTTCTAAAGGTTTTCATGAAATACATATTTTAAAGCTTTTGACTAAAATAAAAGAAAGGATAATTTCACAAAATAATAGTCAAAAAAAAAATGGGACAACTTACAATGTTTATATAAAAAAAATAGTATATAAATAATTGACATATATCTATGAATATAAATCCAGTAATACACTCGTTAAGAACAATTAGTAACATAAAACGTGATTGATTCTATTCTTTCTTTTACACTACACTTAAAAACTTCGCATAAGTTGATGTCACCTCACTCGCTTTTGTTTGTATATTTTTAACCGACTTCATTATATTATTTATTAAATTTGCCGTCGCGTCCGTCCACTGACTAGCTAATAATAGTCGTAGTTGATGATGTCTTAAAAGTTATTGGGATTTTGTCTTAAGACATTTTCGGTCTTAAACAGCTCGGAGTTGTGTCTATGTAGCCATCCGCATTGTGAATATGCCCGTTGCTGTACCACCGAATTGTGAACATAGAGAGTGCTTCTGCTTTCGCATACCCACTTGTGCATTATAATACCTCCCACATACACACCCAGTAGCACTGAGTTTGAAGTTGTTTTTCGTATAGGTACTGTATTTGTTATATAAGGTGCCCCAGCTCAAAGTGACCGCCCAGCGTCTCTTGATTATTTGGACAAAACTATCAATGAATACCATTAAAGTACAGGTCTTATCGGTTTGTTTTTTTTATTAACTTTTGAATTTTTTTATAGAGAAACCTGACTTGCTGCACTATTTTTAAGATATTTTTTTTCTTTATGAGTTGTTATCATAATTTAACGATTCGAGGTATAAAATCTGACCAAAATTAAATAGGATATTTTTTTAAAATAAATAAACTCAAAATTTTATAAAAAAATAACCCAGTTCTATTTAATTTCCCCAAAAAGTTGCGCGCACCCACACTGCATAATAAAAACTAGTCAACAAGGGATTTGCGCAGGTAAAAAAAAAATAACTTCTTTATCCCTTATTTTTGATCGAATTAGTCACTTTTGAACAATTTGTCGTTCAGCAACTGTTTGAGATAACTACAAACATTGTTATGGGAATCTGTAGTTAATATCATGTAATTTAATAGTAATTAATAAAATAATAATATTTATTGCGCATTTATCCAACGCTCGGGCACATTGTATATTAAAATTATCTATAAATATATACAAATAGTAAATAAAAACAAACAAAATAATTATACCCTTAGAAGGAAGGTATTCGATTAAAAACAGCAATTTCATTCAGCATTCTCTTTTGTTTCAAAACGAAGGACATTGAAATATTTTTGAATACTAATTAAACATCTCCGCCACTAATTTTGTCATGAGGCGGGGAAAAAAGACATCGAAAAGGCTTGTTTACATAATCATTCAATTTGCAATTTTAAACAGTAGCCATCTGGTTTCTTGCCTCTTAACTCAATGCAATGAAATTGGATTTTTTTAAAAACCATTACTGTAACTCAGCATTAAATTACAATAAAATTAATTTTGTTTTTTATGCTTTCATTAAACAAGTTACAACAATCTAGTCGCTCATTTGGACCGAAAGTAAAGGCTCATATAACGACATTGTTAAAGGGATATTTAATACTGTTCGAAGCTAACTTATGGTTCGTTGAAATTTTATATTTTATCTGTTGACAATATTTTTATAATGTACGTTCCGTTCTGAGTAAATAAATTATTTTTATTTTATATATATGGTGATATTAACCTATTAAATCGATGAAAAATACGTCTTTATATGAGAAGTGAGTACTTAATTATTAAGAAATTATGTTAAATTATTTTTATTTAGAATATTGAAACAAATTTTTGAAGGAAGGGAAGAAGTAAAACGATTGTATTAATTTACAAAATTTAATTTCTCCTCCTGTCCCCATATCTTAGGCTATAAGGATGTAATGTTTTACTTTTTGAGTAACGGTAACACCACAATTGTTATTTACAAGAAAATGTCTAGACGGTTTTTTAAAGCAGCACCACATAGAACTTTAAAATTATTCAACTAGGAAACAGGAAAATCTCTCTTGATCATTCTACATACACATCAACACGTTATGGCATCGTAGAAGATGGTGGAAAACTTTTCAAGGAAGAAATTAATATAATATACTCTGTTTAATAAGTAGGTACTAACCGAACGCTCAAATACGTCCATGTGTTGCCAACGATTTTGCCAGATATATGTATTTATAAATGGATATTATATATTAGACATATGTTTCATATGACCTTTTTTGATGTAGTAGTCTTACAAAAAAAAAATGTTTTTTTTTATGCTATATAAGGATAAAAACTCAAGCAAACCATTTCCAAGGCTAAAATGTGGTCTTAAATGCTCCAGTTATTACCTCTGGACAGTTTCTTGTAATTAATACACGAATAAATGGCAAGATTCACTAAACGCTAACATTTTTTAATGTTACATGTCATGTATCATTTAAATTATATTGTTTTACACTATTATGATAATAATTAAAGATATTTTGTATTAATATCGATAATTAATTTGTTTTTATATATGTCGTTACATATAACATTGACATTTATTGATGATAATTTATAATATGGAAAATTTGTCTTACCTAATTTATTAAGGAAAGGAATGTTAGCGTTTAAGATTACTTACATATTTAATCGGTTTCTAGATTACGATCACGAATAATTCGAGCTTTATAATGATACTAGCAGAAGTTCCAAGTTTTATGATAGAATTAATAAATTTTACAAATGTTGTTATTGGATCTAAGTTATTTCATTAATAAAATAATTGGATTTTGAAACAAATGGAATAACTTTTAACAAAGAATACCATACAGTGTCCACAAATAAATTATTATTATTATAAATTCGGTAAAATGGGCCACAAAAACAATTGATCTAATTATTACAAAAGATAAAAAAAAGAAATAAAAGCATAATCTAGAATCCGATGGTTTATTGTGTACATACGTTTAATTCAGTTTATGATAGACATGTAGAATATATACAGTGACATAAGTAACCAGAGTTAAAACTTCGAAGATGTTGGCATCAAAATTATTGCTAAGATTGCGCCTAAACTTTAGGTACAAGTGTCTACTTACATCTAGGTTTTAGGCTAATATATACAATTTCAATCATCATTAAACGGGCTATTAGAAGATTAAGTAACAGCTCGTCGATTATAAACGAAATAACAATTAATCGAGATATTTACAAAGTTTGCAAATCACAGAGCATGCGTGCGAAAAATTTTGTAGAATTAAATAACGTTAATACATAATAGGTACATTTTGGCAAGAATTAGTATTTGTATACAATTTACTTGTAATGGAAAGTAATAAATAAGCAATAGTTGATTACAATTTCGTTGTATTTATTTATACAAACATTGGAAGGTACCTACATCTTATTTGAAGTCCAGGTGAGAATATTATTTGTGATTTGCATTTTTATATAGAATATTATAAATAAATATTGTTCTATAGTTTGATCGTGTTGATGCGGTTTAAGAGGAATGTATATTTCCATTTGCCAAACGGTAAGAGTATTTTTAATTCAAATAAGTATCATTTAACAATACATGAAGTTCATTGTAAATTTTTATGATTACAATAAGTTATCTAAAGGGCAAAAAGTCGATAAAATCCCTGTCCCACTATACTATTTCGTTTGCGACTTAATTATTCTTTGTAAGGAGCTCTAATATTACTTCCTTAAATCACATAATTGTTTAAGATATGCCATTTAAGTTTCTCATTTACATTATCACTTTATAAATAGAAAACGCACTTGTGTTTAACACATCCCATTCACATTAACTCTTTAAGTATTCAGAATTGTAAGGAAATTTACATAGCTGCGAGTAAGTTTTACATAAATTGCCATTTTCACAACCGAAATTAAATATTTAGTGGGTACAACCGCCAGCGTAGTTATACGACGTAGTGTATAGAGCTATAGTATTTATTACGACGCGTCGCTTCCTATAGTGGTGTACGGGGATAAGCTACGGTGGCGGGTGTACCGAGAATAACACAACAAAGGCTCGCGAATTATTACTGACCGCACATTCGTTGAGACTAATTAAGTAGATTTGCCGCTAGTAATAATTTACTTTAGCCGGTGAATAGTTCGATTGTCTGTCGCACAACACTTCACTCTGAGTCATCGTCACTAGACGAATGTGCACGAGGCTTGAGGGTGGTCGTGAGGTCGAGCGCGGGCTCGGAGGGGACGCTTGGTACCTCCACTGGTGCTATGGACGGTCGGACAAACGATGTCATCTGACAGGGTTCAGGCGCCGGTAGAGAATAAGGTGGCGTCCAGCATCCAGTCGTCGGCTGCTCAGGCTTCACTCCTGCAGTGCTCAAATATGAACACGCCATCATCTGAAAAGATATAAAATAATATTTAAAACTTGAAATTTAGTTTTCTGAGACATAATACAATCAAAGAAATAGACAAAATATAACGTTTAAAAGATAGAAATGTCTGAGTTATCATTAACTTATATATCGAATAATTATTACCGTAGTATAATTAATATTAGAAGCCATTGGGCACGTGAAAAGACTAATGTATATATTAGTAGATGTAATCACTGTTAGAGTAGATTGAAGTAAAACAGAGCTTACATAAATAATAAAATATGTAGGCAGTATTATGAGATGAGAGGCCTAAAGAATTCGCGAGTGGCGCCGGGTTCTCTAATCACGCTAATGGCCAATGCGCAGTGCCCCCTCCCTCTTGGAGGCTTTCAGGCTAATGCAGAGTGGGCGCAGGAGCAAGCCGTTTAGTGCTAAGTCGTATAACACGTCCGCCGCTACACCACCGCCACGGCTTCACTACAACTTTCTTATACATGCAATAAACATCAATAAATAAATCAAAAATTCTAACGTAACCATAACTTCAAGCACGACTGTATGAAATCACATTATTTTAATATAGTATAATTTTTTATAAAATTTATGTTTTAGAGTTTGTATGTAGCATTTTTTTATTAAATGAGTATGTATAGTATTTAATTAATTAACATGTTGAACTATTCGTGACCTATGAAGAAATAAATAGCTTGGTTTCATATAAATGTCTTGAAGTGATTAATGTCTGGTGATTGTTTTTCACGTTTCTAATTGTCGATACGTCTCAAGGTACACCGTTTAGCCGGTTATATATCATACTTGGCACAGCTGTTGGCGTCCATTTTTCACACATGTCCTGTGAAATTGATTATAGCGTAACAGGCTAACGTTCTTAGCCGCGGTCAGTTCGATTTCTTTTAAACTTTATAGTTATTCTTACGGAGCACTCAATTCGTATAAGAAAATTATTGTATTTCAAGTACGATTTATAGGTTAGAATATATTTTTGATTGAAACGCGGATTGGTTCTACACTATAATAACACTTTCATAGTTAATGCTGCGAACAAAGGTCTCCACACAATTGGCAATAGTTCGCGGAAACGGCTGCGCTCTTATACGGAGTGTTCTAACAATGATATTGTAACTTTAATATTTATTGCACTTGATGAACTCTGCGCAAGTTAGTGCAAGTAATATTGCCTACATATTCTCAACCACGGATAATCAGTTCTATACCATGCAAGACTGTATTAAAAAGGGGGCACGTCCATAATGTTATTTTGGAAGAACGTCATACTTTCAAAACAATATGTATGGTTTAATTAACTTGGCGCTATTGTACCCACAGTAAAGTGTATACTGCATAATTAAACCCTTCACGTAAACGCTTTAGTTAATATGTTTAAGCGTCGGTATTGCTTTAGGAGACCTAAACTCTCCTATGAGAATAAACAATCGCCGGAGGCGGCGCGCTGGACTGGGCTCATAACACAAATGAATTAGTGGCGTCGTGTCCCCCGGCCTCAGTCGTCTCCGCCGTGCCGGGGGTCAGGGGGCATGTTACGATTGAAATATAATTAGGCCCTCGGCAATTGTTTCGCCATCGAGACAGGTGGCGCGGCTCAGGCGGTTAGGTAAATTAAATAGCCGTATAGGGTTTCCAATACCGCGTGGCTACGGAAATCGCGCCGCTTATTACCTAATAATAGCATCGAACACTAGGATCTCGGGGTTGATTAATTACATTACGCCAGTGCAGGTTAAAAGTGTACCGGAAGCGGCTGGCGTGTGATTGATAAACAAGTAGACGGGGGTCGATATCGCACGTGTAACGCGATATTAATTATCGGTAAGACACGACTCGTAATAAATCACGCTAGTACTTTCGGCAGTAATGAATTCAAACGGGCCGCGATAATTGCGTACCTAATTACGGGCGGACCGAGTCTAATTTATCACTGTCGGATTATGAATTAGGAATGGTGGTAATTAAACATGCATAATATTTGTGGAGGCGACGTATTGTCGTGGTCGAACCGCTGCAGGCTAGGCTGTCGCAGTTGCCGAAACAATTGTGTTTGAAACTAGTACGAGGTACTGAAACTTGTACAACTGAATGTGCGCTATTCTATGTGCAAACGGAAGCAACGCGAGCAATAATTGTAATTACATAATTATTGTGTTAAATGACTATTGAAATTGAAAAGGCCACTGTAAAACAATTGAAAAATGGCAAGAATAGAATGTTTATATTTATACAAATGATTGGTTAGTCGTTTAACCTTTATTGTTTTCTGCATTTTTTTTCATTTAAAAAAGGAATTAGGCACCTAAATATATCTTACTTAAAATATTACAATGTCCGTAATATTTTCCTTTCTGTCAATTTTATAAAGTGTTACGAAAAATGTATTTTAGTATATTAAATAGATTTCTATGGATCATTGCATCAAATATATGTAATCCTAATATAAGAGCTAATATATATGAATGTATATTGTATATACATACGACTAATAATGTCACAAGGGGTAATTTTTTAACAATTACTTAACTATAACAAAGTACCACACATACACTTATAATAAGTAAACAAAGTAGTGTAAGGTAAGCAATTTTCATTACACGCCTAATTGAATTTGTTAGTTGAGCCAGTTACAGATCCCCGAAGACCCCGAACTCCACGTACTTTAGTGCTACTAAGGCAAATATTCTTTATTGTTCTGCTTATTATGACATCTTTTATTAAATTATATAATTGTGCCTATTACATTTCTAGTATCCTTCGTTGCTATCTTAAATTTAATAAACAATTTTAAAACATACTTTCCAGTTACTATTTTATAAATGGTCTAAAGATCACAAAACTAAAACCGGAAAAGTATAATTTTTATTTGATATTAGACTGTCATGTAATTGGCCTAATTACATATTATTTTTAAAATTATCTTAAAGTTTTAATGTTACTGAAGTTAAAAAAAAGGTTTGTGTATTGAAATTTAACATGTAGTAATCAAAGTACACATAAAATATACTTTAATGACAAAAACAATACATTACGTGTATCAGCAGGTTGCTGTATCGTGTGGCAATCATTATCGAGCAATCAACAGCAGTCCAAGACGGGGTCGAATCCCTCGAACTTTACAAATTGCAGCTCGCTACTAATGAAGCTATAAAACGTAGCTACGTTCAACGGTTACATAAGATTTATATTCATTTATATTGCAAAGCTATTTTAATACTATTTTTTTAATGTGAAATTTGTATTCATTTACTCAGTATAAATATGTAATATGTCCTGACTAATAATGTGGATTTTATTATTTGACTGAAACATAAAGATGTCTTAAAATAAAACAAACTTAAAATAAATGAAAGGAAACAAAAACGTCCTAACTACTTCTAAAATAACAGATTATTTTACAAATACCCTTGCTCATAGAAGCCACGAAATAAAAGAATTAAATTGAAAAATATCCTAGTATGCGATGACCGCATCAGTTTTGTTTCATATAATTATAATTACTTTTTTCTTTTACTAAATTAAATAACCAAAGTTTTTTCTAATGTTTCAACACAGTAACCGCTAAGTGCTACATTAATCATGGCAATATAATAAAGGACTTAAATTACGTACACGTACAGAGTAACAAAGGCACTGAATCACAAGTTAATTGATTTACTATAACAGTTTGTATTAACAAGTTGGTAAGGGAATAGGGATGTACACGGCTTACGCGCTTAATTTAATATCGGCGTTGAATAGAAAACGTCTCGACGCGTACAATGGTCCATCGGCATTCCATTAACTAGTCGAGCAAACATTGCGGGACGCATCCTCACCGTAAGGGACCTTGTACACCAGATATAAACAAAATATCCAAATTTCATTTTATTATAGTCATATTTTTATGTATATTACTAATATTATAAATGCGAAGTGATTTCTTGGTTTATACTTTTTCACGGCATCCGAATAACAAATCAAAGTATTTTTTTATATGGACATAATATGATTTTTTATTTGTCCTAATTTTTGAAGCGATATCAATCTGTTGTGAGAAGTCACATGCAAAAAGGAAGATTTTATTTTTTAAGTTGGTATTTAACAACTTTTAGATTGTTAAATAATTATATGGGAATGTTAAGGTGCGAAAATTAAAGTTAAAATTTAATGATGTTTGTTACCTGAATAGAATTAATATTTTTTATTTATTTGACAGAAACAAGTAACAAAAAGAAGAACTCCTTAAAGAGAATGTAAGTTACGGTAATAGTATTATCATTTTTACATTAATATAAAGAGATAACTTTGAAATCGTTTCTTGGGCCATGTGTGCAGTCACTCTAAAGAACAAAACGATTGCCAGCGATACCCACGCTCGGGACATTCGTATTCGATTGTAACAACACTAACGACTGTTTATATTGGCGGGATCCTCGTGCGGCCGAGACTTCGCGACACAATGCGAAACCGCCTAAATAATTTAATAGTTGAGCGGTCCGCAAACAATTGAACTGTGGTGTATTATGCGTTACGTTAGAACCAACTTTTATTTCTAAGTATAGCAAATTTGAAAATTCCTTTAATATTAAACAATCCAGTCATGCTATATCTTTTGCGAAGTTAGACATAGAGAATTTAATGCTAAAGATACGACCTTCCCTTATCATAAACTAGCGACTAACCCTCGCTTCGCTTCGGGTTCGTCCCTAGACAAAAACAAATCTGTCCCACGGGAACTGTACATTTTTCCGGGATGATATATAGCCTAGTATAGATGGTTATAATAATTTGCCTTCCTCAGTTAACGGGCTATCGAATGCAAAAAGAATTTTTCAAATCGGATTAGTACTTCCTTAGATTAGCGCGTTCAACCAAACAAACAAACTCTTCAGCTTTATAATATTAGTACCTATAGATGGTTATAATAATTTGCCTTCCTCAGTTAATGGGCTATCGAATGCAAAAAGAATTTTTCAAATCGGATTAGTACTTCCTAAGATTAGCGCGTTTAACCAACCAACCAACCAAACAAACAAACAAACTCTTCAGCTTTATAATATTAGTATAGATGGTTATAATAATCTTTGGCAGCACTAGTTATAATAACAATATTCAAAAGATTGCAAACTATTATGACAACTCCAATAATTTATCATACCTATGTGGTATGATATAAAGAAGGGACCCACATCGCAACAATACGCGAGTAACATCGAGTTGTAGGCAATGTTATTTAATAGCGTTTTCTGTAAATGAACTGATTAACATGTATCTCTACCTTATAAATAGCCTGAAACTTATTGTGTTTCAGCGGAGATACGAAGCGGCGAGATACGAGTGATAGTGCGGGGTGGGGCAATAAATAAGGGTGGGGCGTCGCGTGCGCGGCGGCAGTTAGACCGTCGCGTGCGCGCGCGCTCATTCCTTATTCATGCGGATGCGGCACGCGAGTGGTACGCATTAATCATCTGTCAACCTTAGCTGAAGGATTTGACATACCAAAAGGTTCAAACTTGAAAACTTTACAATTATTTACTTTCTTAATATGAACATAATTGCCATTTTATGTGCATAACGTGAATTAATCTAATACATCTTGTATTGTGATATTCATATTTAAAATGTTCAAAGGAAAAAAATATGACTACTGAGGAAAATACTATAAAATAAATACTTTAGAGAATTTTGTAATAAAATGGCTGAAATTTAATCATGCGTAAAATTCTCAAAAAATCACTAGCATTGGCATACATGATTGCTTTAATTTACCATAACTTTAAGGTACCTAAGTAGGTAAGTTATATCGTCAAAGGATTGTGATGTATTATAATTCTCGTTACTCGTTACCGTTGAAGTTGCTCTCTTACTTCAAAGCGGGCGTTTCGGTTACAGTTTATTATTAATAAAATTTGGCCGGGTGCGGTGCGGGCGCGGGCTCCGGCACGGTAACGAGCCGGTCCGCGCTCGTTATCGGACGCCGCGCCCGCCCGGTCATCGCTGCGGAAAATTCCCCCGAAACTGACGCGCGTGAAAATTTAATGAACGGCCGGACGCTAGTTAACTAAAAGGTAAAGTGCACCCTCTTGACGTGTTCGGTAAATATTAATAGTGAGTGTAGGTACCAGCGTGAGCCATTAAAAATGCACGAGTCCGCGGACACGGGAGTCCGGTCTTGTTCATTAGCCTCTTTACGCGCGTTTCTCTTCAAATTACCTGTCTTCGTCTACTATAAGCGCACTAGACAGAGCTAACACGACGATCCCACCACTCGCATCTCGCATCTTCTTTTACGCTAGTTGCACTTTGTGATTATCGAATTTGTCCAATAAAATGCGACATTCAATATCGAAGTTCCTCCGGGTTCGTACTCTACATGGCACTTCCTGAACGAAATAAGTTTTGTATCTGAGCCATTTTAAAACTCTTACGGCTATTAAAGATAATAGGAATTGTCTAGTTTTGGAACTTGAAGCATCGTTGCGCTTGTCGAATGATCTAAGTTATATCCTATTGCCGTTCGTTTGAACGAAAGGATTCAGGCGTGCAAAGTAAATGACGATAGCGAAAGTCCTCAGAGACAGGACTCAAGCTGTTATATTTGTAACGCAGTAATGAGGATCGTTAATTATGTATCGCAAGGTGCGTCACCATTTCATTTCGAAGCGGTTCAGTGTCGTGGGCTCTCGCGAACGAGGTCAAGGGTTCGTCAACTCTCAACTCTGAGGGGCTGCCAAATTAATGAGACACTCCTTTGTAATAAAGATATAACAAGAATTGCGCACGCGAACCCGCGCCTACCGACTTCGATATCATTAAAGATGTCGCGAAGTCTCAACGGGAGTCGTTATCACTTCTTGTCTAAACAACTGAGCCTATTCATTCCAAATAAATTTCTCAAATTAAATTCACAGCCGAAATTGTGAGTTTTAGTCTTAGCAATTATTTGTTTTAATGATTTTAGACTTCTCATAAAACAGGAGGTATATATGACATAGTAAGTATATGAAAAATATTATTTATATTAGTAGCACACGGTTAAGTTGCGAATACATAAATGTTCATTTAAATAGTCAAAAAATATGTCCAGAATTCTCATAAGTTTCTAATTATTACTTGGGATTTTAATTATCTAAATAACCTAGTAGAAAAGCTGGTATGAAGCACGTGACTAGTGAGTCACTAGAATCCTAGAGGGCTCACGGGGCGGTAGATTACAGCGGCTTGCGGCCAGGGGTTTCTAAGTCGCAGCTAATTGGATGAGCCGGGCGGGCCCAATTAGCACCGTTGTGATTCATTTTAATCGAGCGCTCTCGTCTACTCATGTCAGGTTTCGTTTAAAAGAATTTTCACTCATATTCCCTCCTATTTCCTTTTCGGTAATTTTAATTTGGAAAATGCGTCGTTTTTATGGTGAACTAGGCACCTCGTACTACCGTTATATAGACTGAATTTTCCCTACATCAGTTTTATCCTTTTAAGTTAGTATTTTTCATTTTTACAGAAATATTATTTAATTAGCAGATAAATGTGGAAATAAAGTTTGAATTTATCCTAATAAATATATTAATATACATCATCGAAATGAAAAAACAACAAAAATCAATCAAGTTATCTATTTCTTTATGGTTCCCTTTCTTTTAAAGGTCCAGTATAGTCCAATACAGTTTATTCAAATTAAATTAAAAAAACAACATAAGAAAATGAACATTCATCTAAAAAAAATCTCATATTAGTTGTCATTTTCACCGATACACGTAACGTTATTTCGAAGATTGAATTCGGCGTGGCCCTAGCGTTTCCCATTTAGTGAAATGCATTCGATCGGGGCCCATCAAGTAGACGTACGCGTCCATTAACAGTGCAAGTTTACAAAACAGCCGAAGCGAGTGAGAGTGAGACGACACGAGAAACCACTTCCGCGATGAGATGGCGCACTTCCTGTGATTGAGCGCCCGCCCGCGAGCTATCCTTTTTTCCCGAAATTAGCTATCAGTGAAAACATGCCTAAGTGCTGGAAATATTTATATGCGCATACTTAATGACTTCTTTTCATAGGGAACGTTTTAATGGATGCGCCGCGTTCGCATCGTAAGCCTTGCAAACTAATGTATGCTACGTGTAACATGACATTACTGTAATTAATTAAAAAACGTCATTACTCAAATTATACAAAGATATTTATTAGAATTAAAATGGCATTTAGTTTCTTTGTTTACTTATGTTATTAATAAAAAAATCTTATTCAGTTATTTATAATTCAAATAAAATATTTTATAGGTATATACATATATCGAATTATTTGAATCAATAATACTATCATCCTTTAGCCTTTAAAAATAGTACGTCTTATTATATTAAATTTGGTTAGGGCGATTTTTCATTGTCATTAAATATATTTCATCACAACATGTAGATAAGCTCTATGGTACGTATTTTATGAAAAAGCGTTCCATAGAGCAGTCATTTATATTTAATTAAGTATGATTATTTAAAGAAGTATTAAATAAGAGTTAGCGATAACAAAAAGGAACGGAATTAGTAATAATTGTCAACGTAGCAATGAATGTTGTAGCACAATGTGTAATTTCCGCTGCATTCTATCTCATTTCTCTCGCTCAGCTAAGTAATGACTTAGATCCATTTCCAGATAAATAGCAAATTGAATGTGTGCCCCGTAGTGTGCACGACCACCCCGTCCGTACGGGGAGCGGAGAACACTAGTGCGCGTCAAACGTTCTGCTGTAATGCGAGTGATAGTAGAATTGGTCGCTGTGTGGGAATTTATTATGTTTAATTGAGACGTTTTAGTGATTAGTGATACACTGCACTGAACCGTACATTTACAGCGCTTCTCATCTCCCTATGTAGCAATGAAACTCCACCACATACGAATAACTAATGTCTTGTATTTTCTTTTAAGCTTAATTGGCTTGTTTTATTTTTGCGCCAGTCGCATAATCGTTTTGCAAGGCGAGCGCTAAAGCGGAAAAACAGGTAGTTTCGGGTGCAACAACAACCGTTAAAACTATGTTTAAAACTAATTCGCCACCGGTAATAGCTGGCTACGCCGATAACCTGGAAGCATTTACAATGTTTTTGGCTGGTCGTATTTTTTGGCGTGTTTTACGGTCGGGGAATATGAAAAGTTTTGAGAGGCTCTCGCTGAGAGGCGTAAAGGCGGTTTACGATGCGTCTTCAAGTTAAATGCGCCACATGTTCGCGTGTTTCGCTGAATTTCAACACGGTATAACCGCATTATATGTGATATGACCTGACCATGAAAATTTTAAACGCCGCAATTCAAACTAAAAGGTTGCCTGCGGTGTCGAGAAAAACCGTGCAATGTAAAGTGCTATTTTTCCGTAAAAATATTTTAACCAAAATTGTTTTAGACAATCGAACGGGTGCAGCTGCATTTTTTTCCATCCGAGCGCAGCACAGCGTCGCTTCTTATATATTTGCGATTAAATTTTGAATACAAGCGCCAATAAACACAAATTCCTAGAGTCGGTCCAATAAAGGACGCCGTGCAGCCGCGTTAGGAGGCCATAAACGAACGTATTATCCATGTAAGGCGGAATAGCCGTTGCACAATTAATTGTTTCATTTTGGGAAACAATTCCCGCTCCTCATTCAATTAAGAGCGGCGAGTGCGGCTGTGGGGAGGGGGCGGGGCCCTCCTGCCGCTCATGAGACGGACGTATTAATAGCGCCTGCAATATTGATATACTCGTATCGTATCCTACGTACCGCCTCGAATACGATATTGTTTGTTAGCGAATTCGATTTGTGTCGATCATAAATCTTGCGCCTTATGTTGAATTTGGAGTTGATTGAATTTCACTGCGAAGTAAAGAAACATTGCAATAGTCAAAGTAATTCAAAAGCACATATTCCTTCGTTCATTAGTCGCAGCTAAATGATAAACGAAAGGAGCTCGTGTAAAACGTGAATGCTCAGGTGGTAGAGGGACTCAATTAGCAAAAACACACAGAATTAAGAGAGACAAACACGTCGGTGGGGACGCATGACGAGATGCCCTCCTCAATCCGAATTTTATATCATACATTCGTTATTCATTGTGTTTGTCAAGAAAATTACTTGGACCTTATAATATAAAGCGAATCTGTGAAACGGGCTCCAAATTGGAGTTAGTAAAGAAGTTTGCACAAATCACGTTTTAGCCTTAGCCGATTTAGAAAAGCCGTGTGTCAGCGTTTGACAAATTTTACATTATACTGTTTTGCAATTAATTAAATTTCATTTAAACTTAACATTTTTGTAAGTCTTAAAATTTAAAAACTTGAAGATTTTATACAATGTTTGTTGTATATTAATTTTCATATTTTAATATTTAGATCTTTATTTTATTTTGCCAATAAAACTAAAGTTCGTAGTTATTTTTCAAGTTTAATTAATATAACCAGCATTTTGTCGTAAATATTAAATCAACGGTCTTTCTAAGGATTGGAGAGCAATCTGTTAGATTGGTTCATTAAGGCCTCCATTAGTGAAGTAATGAGTCGCGATGCATACAAACCAGAGTGGAGTGCAAACGGGCGTCTACGATGCTGCTAAAGATACTCAAATTAATATTGCTATAATTAAAAAAAAAATATTAAAAGAAGCTGGTAAAATAATTTTCATAGAAAGGTACAATATAGTATTACAAGTTTATATTTAAAAAAGTTATAATTTATGATTATACGTCAAATTAGGTTTATCAACGTTACGTTTGAAAGATTTGAGGTCTGATACTAAAAAAAACGATATTTAAAGATAAAATAAAAAATGAAGTTACGTCTTTTAAACATTATACGAGCAAAATTAGGTAACATTTAATAAATGTGGGCTAGTATTAGTAAATTAACAATGTTATTACCTACTACTACAGAAACATGACTTTTATTTAATTAACTAGGATATCTTTTAGGTTACCGCAGCCATCACGGTATTCATCAAAGTAAAAGGTCATCAAATAGTTGAATGTGAAACAGCCCGTCTGCAATGGATACGACGGTTAAGACGAAAATTAGCTGCAGCTTGGAGGATTTTGAGTATGAATACAGGTCGGGTGCTGTCCATTAGCATAATTGGCCCTGTGGTACAGCCACCTACGGGACCTTTGTCACGGCATCATTTGATGAGAAAGAAAAGGAATATTTTAGTACTATCAGTTTACAAATTGGTTAGTTAGCTCGAACGTTTATTACGTGCGGATTTATATTAAATTTTACCAAAGTATTTCTGGTTCTTTGACGTCATTATATATATATGTATCTCCTAAATTATATCGTTTTCATTTTATTACTCTTTTAGTTTTATTGTGTATAGAATTAGTAAGTATTTTTTAACAACTTAATGTTACTTTGTTTAGTTTGATATAATTAAATAATTGAGAAACATTTTTTACTTTGGGAAACCAGTTAATCCACGTTATTATCAACAAATAACCTAAAGGCATATCCATTGTCGGGTTACAAGAGGCGACTAGACGAGGGTTGCTAATTAACCGGTAAACTTTGATGAGTCCTCACGCTAATTAATGCGCCCTAGGGTGGACGCCTCGTTCTTTGCAGTGAGGTATGCCATATGTATATCTAGAACGTATATAGTAGGTATATGCACTTGCCAATTGACAATATTTAAAATATAAGTTTAAAAATTTATTACAAGTTTTAATTTTTATTAAGTTTTGTTATTGATTATAACGAATTATATACTAAGCATATTATAGAGTAAATTTTGTGGCATCAAATCTGGGTAGAACAAATGTATTTTCCAAAGTAAATGTCAAAGACGGGAACCATTTAAAATTTTTACTGTAGTACCTTTAGATTCCTTTTTGTAGTAAATACTTTACTTAAATTTAGTAGTAAATACCTTAAAAAAAATTTAAATCATTCCTTATTTTATCTTGATTGGTCATAAGCGACGGAAACATTCTTTATTTTTTACCAAAAGTATAATTTTAAAGTTTTTTACTTGAGAAATGATTGATTCCCCATACAAACTTCCACCCCCTTTTCACTCTCTTAACGGATGATTTCCGGGATAAAAACTATCCTATGTCTTTCCCAGGGTCGCAAATTATCTCCATACCAAATTTTATCTATATCGGTTCATCGGATTAAGCGTAAAAAGGTAACAGACAGACAAAGTTAGTTTTGCATTTATAATATTAGAATGGATATTAATTAATTGTGTTTGTCAAGCGACAATTTTCATTTATTAAGACAAAAATGTTTATTGCAGTTAAATTATTGTCAAGTGCGATAAATAAAATATTATTAATATTTAGAACCAAATCTAAGTATCTGAAAGCAACTTCGAGTAGGTAATATGAATAGGAACATGGCAATCCTTTTAGCGAATAGTCAAACTAAGGCAGAGGAAGTCAATCGTGGGTACTGTCGCATGTAGGCCGCGAGATGCTCAACCAAGGTAATATTTCTTATATCATTTCCATCATGTTAATATATTTTGATTGCAAGAGAGAGGGAGAGAGTTGCAATTATAAATACTTCCATTATTTATAAATAAACTTCGTCCCTATTTAAGTTTTAACCTTAATACAGATTTCTCAGAGATGAGATATTTTCTGGCAATAAAAAGTATCCTATATGTCGACCCGGATAGCCAGCTATCATCATACCAAATTTCAAATCCCTCCAGTGGTTTTTCCGTGACGCCGCAACAGCCAGACAGACGGACAAAAATTCTAAAAACTATAGATTCAGCCTCTGTATTAATAATAATGTCTATTTCTATAAGATTTTCCAAAAAAAATTGTGTACAGATTCGACTTAGTTACAATTTAATTATATGTAGAGATAATCTGTCTCTAATCTTTTAATTTAATATATACCTACCTATTCATTTAGCCTTAGGTAAAATATACGTATGTCTCGTAAAAAGTTCTGATTTAAAGATTTAATTAAAAGAGCGCTTTAGGTAAAAAAATTAAGCCTAATCTAAATAATTCAGATTTTTCTTAATTTTGTATAATATCACGAGTATGTTTTCATGTCAAGACAATCTTTGCATTTTCATAATAATTGTACCATATGAAGAAAAATTATTCTAAACTGATATATGAATAACATTAAGTAAAAAATATTTATTTCTTCACAAATTTCTTCTAGAGTACAAGTACGTACATTAGGTTAAGTAGTACCTTCTGATTAACGCAGTTAACGAGGCAAGACGGTAGCAAAATGGCAGAAACTGTAAGAAGAATATGTACGAGTAAGATAATTTAGAAAATATTTCTCGTTTTTATGTATATAATATATATGTTTAATAAAAATAATACAGTTAATATAAAAAAGGTTTGAAAAAGTTCCATTACAGATGTACATCATATATTTTTATACAATGGACAACAAATTATTTTGTAAAATTAATTCTATATTTATTAACTATAACTTAAAGTTAAAGGTTAACTATAACTTAATTAACTATAATTAACTATAACTTAATTTTAAAACATATTGAAATATCAGAATCAGAAACATAAATAAAAATGCAAGTTTGACTTAACATCGACACGTGGTCTCACCTGGTCCGTAGGCAATAAAACGTATCTTCGTGTCGCAGTGTCCCGATCGAACCTCAACTACTTAATTGAATATCATCATACTGCTTCGGTACAGGGTAACCCTTTTGATCGAGATCGAGAAGGTGTGAAGTGGAGCACACACGTTTTGGAAACATAATTTAATTATCAGAACGATTACAAAGACAGAAAAGAGTTATAATTTGTTTGTTAACACAATAACTAAATAATCAAATAAGAATTTCCACAAAATTTAAATACTATTAGTTGATTAAATTTCTTGTTTTATTAAATTTAATAAACTAAATACAGAGTATCTACTCGTTTAATAACAAAAATGTAAAAGTTACGCAAAGTCCTGGAAGCAGTAATATTAATTCAGATTACTGTTAGTGTGTAATACAGGCCTATGCTAGCGTTACATCTACTGGGAGTCCAAAGAATACGCCAAAATGTCCCAAGTTTCTTCAGGCAATCAAGGCTTAATACCGTAGTAAGTTTCAAGTTGGAAAATTATGGGGAGGGGGCGGGGGTCGTCCGCCGCGTGTCATCTCGTAACATCAAAAATGCATTTAAATCCCGCGCAATAAAAAACAGCGGCGGGAAGTTTCACTACGGCCAAGGGATTGAAGACGCTTGCTTCTGCTACCACACTTTGCAATATAAAATATGTACCCATTTATTCTGTTCTTTACAATCTACGACCTATTTTCTCTTTATAAAATTCAAACAACATAAAGATTGGTTTGCAAGTAAAATTGATTCTTGCATATAAAAATGATGCTACGGGAAACTTTTAAAAGATCTTAAATACATAGGTAATTATTTGAAGCTTGAAGAATAAAGTGTTGATAGAATACAGTACCTAATCACTTGAAATTTTTATGTGTTGGGTACTACTTACTAATAGCATTAATCCAACATGGAAAGATTTGATACTACCAGAGAGCGCAGAACAGATTAGAATTTTGCATATTATAGATACGTCTTTTGGTTTACATAAGTAAACTAAAAGAAAGAGTTAATTAAAAATACTAGGGTAAAAAATTAATTCAAATATATATTTAATTTTTTCTAATAATTTTACTCTGAATATGCAAAAGCAACGCAGTAATGTCCTGTCCGTGAGCCGAACTGCCAGCGACGTGAGCTAATGTAATACATAATTAGCTGGCCTGACCGATCGTAGCACCGATAGTATCAACGTTGCTTTAGTGACTATATCGTGCGGTTTAGTTTTTTTGGGTTAGGAAGTACTTCGCTTACGTAAATTTCTACATTATACAGTGCAATATTTTTTGTGTTGGTAAAATATATTCTACGATTCATTTGTGTTACAAATACTATGAAAAATAAAACATATTTACGAGTTTAGTACTCGTATAATTAAGTATCAATAACATTGATATCAATTACAAATCGGAAATAATTTTAATAATACGTGTGTAATTTGACAAATCAAGAGAAAATTGAAATAGGCACCGCAAACCGCGGACATCAATTCGCTATAGTTTGTCCAATTTATCAGTGCTGAGAGTCGTTCGGAAATAATCGTAATCGAACTGAGCACTGCGCCGAACAATATGGGCCGATGTCGGCCTCTCTAATTGGCCCTTACCTGGAGCGCACTCGAGAATGATAAAGCCCCCATTAGCCGCCCTATTATTTACCTACTCGTCATTAGCGTAGACTTCATTAGGATAACGAGATAACGGAGCCAACTCGAGTAGGGAGCCCGTAGTATTTTTGGCGTTTTTGAACGGAATCAAGGAATTATGCAGAGCGTCTATCGAGCGCCAGAGGAAAAAGAACGAGCTAATTATTTTACAAGCAGGCACTCCCCGGTCCCATTCGTGGAACGATGTAATGAGAAAGTTCTGGAATTGAGAAAAGGTAACGGACCACCCGCAATAGATTACACCTCACGGTTGTGTAACACACATGTCATTAAGATCGCTATCGATTATAATAGGAAAAATATCGACATTGCATGGAGCCCTTGGTGCCGCTGGACAAAAAACACGCCGAATTTATTGTTAATTATAAAACTCCGGCGTCGAATATTAACCCGGAGATGCGATACCGAGATAGGAGCGAGCCTATTTATTTATTATTTAGATATCCGTTGCTGCGGTCACGACTCCATATTGTTTCGCTGTAATGGCATTAATGACCTCGGTTTAAAGTTGAAGTGTTAATTTGATTTAAAATTATGCCCGCGATTACGATCTTCACGTGGAAGTTTTACCCTAAGCTTTAATTACAGTGATCCTTGATGAAGGTGCCGTGATATGCCTCTTTCACATTTAATATTACCTTAAACTTTGTAGGCAAACACTGTACCAATAATATTATAGAATGTATAATATACATATACAAGTACAGCTGCATAATTTATCATAAGTTTTATTTTTTTTGTTTAATGCTAAATAACGTAAGATTATAAAATGTGAATAACATGTTACGTCTACATGTCTGTCTGTTATCTTTTAATGGCTTATAGAAATTAGAAACTATTCAATTGAGGATACATAACCCGTTATTCATATTAATTAATTATTATTATTATTTATTAAATACCACTTAAAAATCATATGATGCAATTATTTAAAGCATTTATCAATCAAAAATGAATGATAACACTCATATGGGAAATTAATGGCTAATTTATATCATAAAACATATTATATAATATAGTTGATTGGCTTTAATATATAAATATTTTGTTTAACATCTAAAATTAATACGTTATATTAGACTTGTTCTAGGGTGAATTATAGAATAATTATTGAATTTGGCAGTTGAGACTCATATTTATGTGACAAATTATGCAAATTGATACATTAGTGGAAATTAAATGAGGTAGATCCTCTTAAGTTAAGTTGTATGTTATTTCGATTAAAGTGGCTTTATTATTTTTGTTATCTAAAAACGACATATCATATAATAACGACAAATCAAATAAATTTTATTGAAGAATAATTTTGTGTTATGATTATAATATGGTAAACATTAGATGTCTTTGTATGATACGACATCTATTGCTAAAATTTGATTCTTGAATAATTTATGATTTGCAATAAAAGTCTAGTGTCATATTATAAACGATAAACGACAAGTGTATAAATTAATTAAAACTTTTAAAATAACAAGATCGCTTTATATCATATGGGGATTGAGACTAGAGATTGTTTTATTGTATGGATTGTTACTTTCAATCCTACTTACTTTATTTAATCTATAAATGATGAATCCTGATGATAGTATATGTATGTTTAACTAAACATATCTTAAGCATTCATTTAAAAGTTCTTATTCTGCAAAAATATCAGTAAAGTTTGGTTTGAACTTAATTTTTTATAACAACAAACGTATATATTATACAAGTTATATTATATAAATTAAATAATTCAAGAAAAAAATTATAAATATTTTTATAATATTTACATAATATTTCACAAGATTCAGCTGGAACGTCGAATGCAGCGATCGTATTGCGAGTAAAATACGAGCTTCGTTCGCCGTAAACGTCACATTAATTAGCATCCCGCTAATGAGAAGTTATGGCGGTAATGAGGACTGTTTCCGTATTTATCAGTCCGGTAATTGTATTGGTAGATCAATGCAAAAAAAATACTAAACTTATATTATGAAAAAACGATTAAGAAATAATATGCAAATTTATCACTTTTTGCATCTGTACGTGTGGCCCTATTTATGTTGATATAATTACATTTATCTTTTGTTATTTTCGTTCAATTAGAGATACAACAAAATAATTTTATTTTCAATAAAATAAGTCTAATTGGATGCTCAATTAACTTGTCCAAAATGTATTAATTAACATGAGAATAAAACATTATAAATATTTTTCCTTTAAATATTATTATTTGTTTATTATTTTAATATTATTATAATATATTATTGGCTTGATAAAATTTTGTATTATTGATCGATATTCTTAGCAATATAAAAATACGTTGTATATTTATTCAAATGTTGTTTATTTAACGTTACAATTTTAGTATTTTAGGTATAGTTTAGAAATATCTCAGATGTTATGTGCATTAGGTACATAAAAGTATAAGACTTATTTTAGTTTTAATTTTTCGAACCCTTTCAGATATCGGATAAGTGTGAATCGCTGTTCGAAACCCTGAAAGAACAAAGCACATTACCTCTAAAGAGGGCGCAAAAAGACGTTAATAATATTCGTCAAAGCACTCCGGTTACATTAAATCAATTTGCCCTTTCCGCGCGGTAAGTAGCGAACGGTGTAATTGATAAGTTGAAATCCTTGTAGCGAGAGGCTAGAGTTTGGCACTGGCAACTCAGTTTCAACGTCATGTGGTATCTTTCTTTGTGTAAATTATGTTTTGTAACTTCTATGTTGATTATTAAGGAATTTGTATTTTATAAGTATTTTAAGAATTAAAAATGTTTACAAACCCTTTTCATATATTGCAGTGTAAATAATGAATGAGTGAACTGTTACTTTTTGAAAAGAAATATTTCTATTACCCACAATGTATGAAAAAATATAATAAATAATAAGTTAATTGCAAGTTTTGGTGAGAGCATCGTCAGAAAAAGTAATAAAATATATCTTATCACGTCTTCAAAAGGAAGAGCACTATAGAACTTTAATAATGCTTCCAGTAGTAATTTTCAAGAATATGCAAATTTACAATATTACTTTTACTAATGAAATACCTAATAAAGCCGATAATTAAATTCAGTAGGTACAGGAAGCTAAAGCGTGTTTAAAAGTGAAAGCTTGCTTGGACGGCCCAATAAAACCGGTCGATATGCGTTCGATAACAATTAATTGCAGTTGAATATATTAAAAGCTCATTGAAAGTAGATAGCGTGACGACTCCCGCGCAATGCAATGCAAATATTGGGTTTATTTACGTTAAAGATAATCGATTGATTATAACTAATTTAACTAACAGTTAGCCAATTTTATGCAAAATAGTGACACAATTATTAAATAAGTATATCTTATTAATTAGTGTTTAATATTTATGTAAATATAATTATAAATGTTAACTGATTTCTGTTAGAATAAAGTACACACTAGCCTTAATTACTTTGCAAGTGACAGCTACCCATGATTCTTATTTTAATGTTCCTACTGGGACTACATCTATGCTACATTTTATGGACCTTATATTTTTCTAGAAGGGTCGTTAAATAAGTATATCTCGATCGAAAGTTATTTTTATGAGAACATATTTAAATTCTACGAAACATAATAAGAAATAATTAAATAATTCAAATGTTGTGCATTCTTTTATCAAGCTATGAGTATGAACTAAAACTTGTAGTTATACATAACTTCTCCCATTACATCACATATAGTTATCGTTACTTTTAAATAATAATAAACAACTTTAGAATTAAATTTATATTATTATATTTTTATAACAGTTTCATTAGTGACTAATCCTCAAAATAACGTCATAACACTCACGAATATCTAAAACTAGACCAGACTCAGTTAGATCTTCGTGACGATTCGATCCTATAAGGTAAAGGAAATGTCCTTTATAAATATTTAATCTGTGGTTACAGTTTGAAAGGGATCATAAAGGAGTGCACCGGAACAGATCGTACGACAATATCCTAATTCACTCGCGCGAATGTAATCCATTAGCGTTCCCTCTCAGCCCCCAGCCCCCTTATATACCTCCATATCATTTGTATTGGCACATGGTTCATATGACTAATGGACGAGGGCACATTACAGAGACATCTGCTTATTGCAATCGGTGTTATAAAAATGTGATTGACATTGATACGATGTGATTGTTTGTAATATTTTAATCTGGCAATCAGTAAATAAATATATTTTATACTGTTTGAATCGTTGCTTTGTTTAAATTTGAACCAGGATTAGTCATTAAAACATATTATATTAAAGTAAAAAGGACCAATTCATTAATACAGATCTATTACAGATACATAACGTCCTCATAAATAATGATGTATTCATTATTGATTAGCTAATTTCTTGATTGCTTATTAAGTGCAAACGCTAACAAAATACAGCTTGCAAAATGTAAGGTTTAAAAATGAGTGTTAATAAGAGAAATTACCGTAAACGTGACCGCAGTCGGGAACTGCATAGAGGTCGCTTAAGAACTTATTAATTACTGAATTAGACGTAGCTGTAGAGTAGATTAGAGTGACGTGCAAGCGTCCCGCTTCGGTTTATTTCAGACTAGAAAACCATAGTACAAGCAAATAAAGTTAACATTACATATTCTCTTTTAACCGTCGTCCCACAACACATTTTAAAACCTTAAAATATTTTATAAAGCCATCCAATAATACTATGGAATTAGGATAATACTGTTGGCAAAATGTCAATGAAACCTGATAAAATGTCGATGTCTAGAAGTATATTAGTTAATAATTTGAATTAATAAAGCATATTGATAAATAAAATAAATTACGTATAAAAATATAAAAAAGTGAACTATTTATACATGAAAACTTAATTCAAACAAATTTAGAAAATTAATAATATATAAAAGAAATCATTTTTCAAATGAAAACATGGATTTTTAGTTAACATTCTACTGTTTGCTCTCTCTTTAATACACTTACTCTGCATAGACACCGTTACGGCGTTTTCAGAAAAATTAAAGAAAGTAATCAGCGGAATTACGTCGGCTACTAAAATATGTATTCGTCATAAAAGTATGCGTCGACTTCTGTGGAGGATAAATATTCATTATGGATCGTGGGGCGTTTTAGCGGGATTAAATGCTATTAGGTCTCGATGCTCTCCCAAATCAATTGACATAGAGTAGGTATACTTGTTTTGAGACGGCTCGTTGAGTAGTTAATATATTAGAAATACTAAATGGCTATTAACGACAGATTCAAGACAATCACTTTGTATTAGTAGTGATTATAATTATAAGTTAATATTAACGAATGTGGTTTCAAAACCAACTTTAGTTACTTAATGATACTTTTCTCAGCCAAATGAGTAGAGTAGATTGAGATCTAAGTACCAAACGGTCCAATATAGAACTATATCATGATATTTGCTTTTTTAGAATAAATTTGTACAATCACGTACGCATAAAACACGATGGAGAGACTATATAAGTAGTACAGAGAGACATGATATAAGTAGTACAGTTGATCAATATATGTATTTAATTTATTACCAATGCTTATTTAAAACTTGCATAGTCAAAACGTTAAGTATAAATTTGTTACATAAGTTACACACATTCATGTTATACTAAACATTGTTTTAATGTTTTGCTCAATTATTCTGGTATGTGTAACTATATATTATAAATCCATCTGAAATCATTTCTACTTAAAAGACGCGGCTACCTACACTTTACCGCATTTCTGCGGCTCAACCGGCTAATTACAAGAGTAGCCACACTCCAAGTGCTATTCATTGCTTACATTAATTATATTTTTAAATCAGGCTTAATTAATGTAATGAATTGGTGGTTCCGTTTTTTTTCTTTCAAGTTGCACTATTGATTTTTACTCCTATAAAATATTTATTTCAGGAAACCAAAAGTCATAATTCATAACTACACTTGTATCGTGAAAGCAATATACGTACATACCTGTAGAAACTTAATAACAGTAATGAGCAATATAACATTGTTCTTCTAAAGTATGTAAATGATACCTACTACACTGTGCCAAGATATGAATAAGATAATATTTCTAAACGCAGTAAGACATCTCAATATGCACGAGCGTTGTAAACATCGCTCGAGAGCTACCCACTAATTAATTACTCAACTCGCTTTCAATTAAATTAACTCAGAACGGGGCATCGACACGCACAGAATCGAGCGATTAAGATCATTAATGTCGATCAATTTTCCTTGTTAGCGATTAATAATGTTATTATCGATGTGCACTGTTTAGGCATAATACGATTCTACGAATCTAAGATTTATTAAATATGGATATAACATTAAATATTTACTGTAAATGCATAAAACTGTAAATGGTGGACACACAATTTAATTAATAAAATATCTGTATTATTATTTTTTATTAAATACGATTACGTATTAACATTTAATATTTCGCAATAACTATCTACATATTGATGAAACTTGTAAATTTTGCACGAAAGGCATTTATGGAGTAAATTGGGTTACTAGCTTATCTTAGTTTCTTATTTTTACAAAATTTAAGTTTTAAACAACCAATTTTAAAAATACTAATAAACAGATAAGAATAGTAAAGAAATTTAATTTCATTCACATAACCACATTAAAAAGAAAAAAGAGGAGTCTTTAAAATCTTCCAATAAAGAGCCTTCCATATTGTATGCTATTCTTACATTTTAACCATAACAATAGCTTTCGTTTTTCTTAAATAGGTATAAGTAAATGCAAAAACACAAATAAAACTGAGCAAAATAAAAACATGATTTATAAAGGAGAAGGAAAGTTCTGGGCCCAACAGTTAACTAGTTAAAATATGTATGTAAATATACATTATATTTTTGTGATTGAAATTACAAAATATCGCAGCATTTTTCTATCTAGAAAACGAGAAATTAACATTTTTGTTTTGAAAATATAGAATCGATAAATACCATATTCGATTTTCTAATAATCGAGATTTAAAAATTGGTAAAATGTGGAATAGTTTAAGCAAATATAGTCTCATATCACGCGTAATATTTTTGAGGTAGATTTATTACATTTTAAAAAAGAACTAAGATGGAAAAAGATAGTATAAACACCCAAATAGTTTTCACAATCAATTATATGTCGTGTTTCAAGATTATTGTTTTTTACACCAGTCACAACACTGACAGGTGTGTCAAAAATCAAAATAAACATTCGTTACTCGTTCGTTTTTTCGCTCGGAGTGCGCTACGTTTATTGTTTATTGTCTAATTTCTAATAATTTTGGCTTTCTAACGGACTGTACAACGGACTGCTATTTTGTTTTACCTGGCTTACTATTTTGGACTACCGATTACGCCTATCGATAGGATTTTGGATCGACGACATGGATCGCTGTGTGAATTGTGCCATTGCGACTAGTCGCAATAATTATGGAATGACGACAGTTGAAAAGTAAACAGAAAAATGCAATTGAAAACTTATGAATACAGCTTGTATGTGTATACAAATAAATCACGGAGGGTAAACACCCATCATTTAAAATAACTAGAAAGTAATCTATTATAGAAAACTACCATTTTGAGCCATAACCTCACTTTTACTAAATTTTTTATTTCCATATATCTTGGTTCCTGGATAGCCAAATTTAACCGAATTTTCAGTGAAGTCTTGTAATTATATCATGTTTTAAATAAGGCCACTTTGATTAAGTTAACATGTGGGCCCAGACATGTATGGAATGCTTTCATTCTCCTTTGTATCTTAAATACGGAACACTAAAACTAAATTGGCCACTCCGAACTAGTTGAACCGAGTTTTAAACTGCGCCCTTAGGGGGGAGGGGACGTTTTAATTACGGCGTTTAAGTAAAAGCGGCGCAGCATCTAGCTAGGTGCATTACACAGATTCAACCACCAAAAGCCTCCCACTTAGCTAATGAAACATGTTCGTGTATAGTGTTTTAAGCGTCGTCGCAACCAGGCCTTCTGAGCATTGTGAGCGGTACTCGGGCCTCGGCAAGCGCGACCGGATTCGGCGGACTCGCCTCCGCAAATCCTCATTTACTTGCATTATTTTAATGGAGCTATTGTGGGCGGATGTCCTTTGTCGTGTGCAGATGCGGATCCGGCGCACCGGGCTGTGGGAAATGTGCCGGTGCATAAGTGCATCACTGGCCTCGTTCGGCTGCTCGATCCCGAATTAAATAGCAGAAAGCTCCATTTCAATTTAGGAAATTTGAATAGTTCCATTCCGGAATCACAGAAGAAAATGAGGTTTATTGTAGTCGTAAAGTCGATAAAATAGACGCAACCGGAAAGCGACGTATCCATTTAACTAATTAACTGGGACAAAGTCGTTCCGAAACCGCGGTCGCCTCCGCAGAGATCCCTCTGACCTCTAATAACTGGCTTCTCTAATAAGCTAAGAGGTTGTCTTACTCGTATAAAAATGCAATCGACGTAGAACAGGCCAGGCGACGTCGTTTAAACTTTTCAAATTTTCTCCATCGCTTTTTAAATGTAAAGGTATATTTTACTCATATGATGTTTACATTGAAATTTTTTTTCGTTGAATATGTAATGTTCTTTCAAAATACCTAGTGTTACCTACGTATACAAATAATTTATAGTATTAGTCCCAAAATTATAAGAATTAATGTCTAAGTTTCTTGATGCTAAACTACTTTCCTAATAACTAAACTAGACACGAACTGGTGTCCAATGAATAAATTAAACATTAATTTCTTGACATACTTTGTTGAAGGCGGATCACCTTGCCCGTAATACCAGTAATGTAGTTATTATAAAAGTTTTAACTACTTTAATAATTAACCCAGCTCACTGCATGTGCTAGATATTTAACCTGATACGAATGAATGTAGTAATGTATGTTATTAAATAATAAATATTTTAAGTAATTAAAATAAATATTAAGACCGTACTAACTAGCGTACAAGAATAAAATACACGTCACTAAGGCAAAATGTGGAGAAAGGAGTTCTCTTTCTTTTTAACCGACTTCCAAAAAAAGGAGGAGGTTCTCAATTCGACCGTATATATATATATATATATTATGTTTGTTCGGGCATTTTTTCGTCGTTTATGAACCGATTTTGATAATTCTTTTTTTGTTGGAAAGGAGATATCCCAAGAGTGGTCCCATGATAAGGAAACTAGGATCTGATGATGGGATCCCAGAGAAATCGAGGGGAACTTTCGAAAATTATAGCGGCGACTAGTGCGTTTGTTAACATTTTTATTAGGTATTTTAAAGCACTACTATTTAATGAAGGTCTGGAGTCGATCTGATGATGGACCCGAAAGATAGTCGAGGGAGGGAGGGAGGCAACGATTTACAGCAATTACCTGGTGTTTGGGCTTGCTTAATTTAAATTGATGATACGTTTACACTAAAAATGAAAAAATAAAAACTTTTTTTTAAAAAAAAACCGACTTCCAGGCACTGAAAAGTAAAAATAACTAAATGGGGGTTTTCATTTAGAATAGATACTTAATCAGATTTTTTCGAAGTCGGTGCCAGCCAATACAAATTAAAGCACACCGACTTCGAAGTTTAGTTATTTTTTACTTTTCAGTGCCTGGAAGTCGGTTTTTTTTTTTTTTTAAGTTTTTATTTTCTCCGTCGAGTTACTGCTGTCATTAATGTTTTTAAATAAGTAAATGTATACATTTTCACTGAGACTATTAAAGTGAAAATATTTTAAATTTATTTAAAAGCTGGGATAAATATTGCTTGTTAATTTAAATAATCACCATGTTTTAAAATAAAATTATTAGAATTATTGAGATATTTATTCGATCAAGAAGGTTACAAGCAGCTTATAAATATTTACCAAGGTTTTGTTTTAAAAGATAATTAGTATAAAATGATTGAGGAGAGAGCACCGGATCGTTAGCGGCACGCAACGGTAGCGAGTTCGACGTCCGACCCACTCCCACGAAGGGCATCGATTCTTTAGTTGTAAAAAAAATAATTTTCATTCTTAAGTTCAGATTTTAAATATAAGTAAAGCGTTACTTGAAAAACAAGAGATTTTTTTTAAATCTTGGGCAAATTTAAATGTTACAAAATGATTAATTTTAAATACAGAAATCATTATTATACAATTTCTAAAACAATAATATTGTATAATTATTTTGAAACAATTATATTTTTTGTATATTATTAAAATATGTACATTCAAATATCTCATGCCATAAATGTAAATGAAATCAAATGAGAATATTTAATAAATGTAACTTTCGAATGTCGTGCTAACTTACTGCAAACGATCTCGCGTGCCACGAACGATCACAGTATATAGAATTAGATTGCTAATAGATAGATATCAGTAGTCATCAATCAAAATGTCCAACTTTGTGAAACGATTGTTGAACTCAAATATCGATGTAGATCGTCTGTGGCGAGTATAAATAAACGGCAAAGTCTATTGGCGGCTCGCTCGCTTACTTATCCTTTGACAAAGAGTTTAAGATCTCACCTGTCCAGCTCAGTACGTCAGGACTGAGATCAGAGGGTAGGCACCGAGCCTAGCCCGAAGCCAGGTCCTTTGTGAAAGATTTCCAAAGCGAGTGCTAGGCTACTTTGATGTCGAGCCCGGCGGGTAATTTGGAAAAACGTTATTTAATTAACTTTCGACAAGTCCGACTAATCGCGTTACAAAGCGCCCGGTGAACGGTCAAGTCTTTGAGTCAGTGGCGAGGGCGGTCCTGCGCTCGAGCTTGATTTTTACACCAACCAAACACGCAATAAAGGCGCTGTCATTTTCAGGTGTTTTCCAATTACCATCGCGCCTTTGACCGCCGTCGTACGCACGAAGTAATAGCTGTTCTTTGTTACCTAGTTAACAATATAGTTTTAATAAAGGCTCCGGTGATAAATCCTCCGCTTTCCGGATTAAGTACTTATTTAGATTATATAATTACAACACGACGGTTGTTTGCAATCTTACAAAGCTCTTCCATTCGTAGTACTGGATAACAGTTTTATGAGTCACTAAAATAAGTTTAGGCGAATTTAAACTTTGGAATTGGTTAACAGAGCATTTTGTGAGAGCGCCGTAAGCAAGCGCTCAGACGAGGAGTCGCCCGCGGCGGTCGGACCATGGTCGTCTCTACGAGATAATTAACTCTATGAACTATCCCTGTGAGAAGTGCTGCAATTAGAAATTTACATCACAGCGTTTATAAATATTATTACCATTATTTAGTTAGTTAACTAACAAATTTAAGAATTGTTTGCAGTTTGAACGTATGGAATAACTTGTTTCTCGGTGTTTAAAATGTGGTCAGTCCATTATGATACGTGGTGTCCGAAGTTCGCGCGTTCCAGCCGAGTGCGTCCTTCATACAAACAAAGCGGACTTTGTGTGGTGTTCATTGAGCAGCTTAATTGCATTTCTTCGCTACTTCTCTATGTTCCTTGCACGTCTCATAGTTGAATTAATACGTTAAGCGGTTCTTTCAGTGGAGAAAATACCGTTTGTGTGCGTAGTCGCGGATTCTCTTTGTGCATCAAAACAGTGGTTAGAGTGAATATCTAAAATATTCCAAAAATCTATTGCTTTTTTAAATAAAATTATTTATGAATCCGTGTAACTATAATGAATATGTTAAAACAATTTCAGTTTCATTACTTTATATTTCACAACAGTGTAAATTGTTTCTGTATATATTTGACTCCTGCTCTTATTGTTTGAAACGTACAGTTGTAAATTGCGTTTACCGAATCAAAAACATCGTGCTCCCCGTCGTCTTGATCTGTCTATTTCGTTTATGATTCTTGAATTTTTAAAGCTACTGAAAGGACATGCATTTTGAATGTTATGTTAAAATGTACTCGGAAGTACTTTTACATTATTAATGTAAAGTTTACCAGAGTCCCGATATATATAGTTACCGATAAATACATTGTATAAATACTTTTATACTTAGAAATATAGTTTTTTTTTTTAATTAACTTAATTCTTCATTTTCATATTTCCTTCAAAATTTTCATTACGTTCAGATAATATGCTCTCTTTAATTAAAACTAATTACTTATGTCCGTTTTATTATGCCATATTTGCTACCGGAATTAATTAAATATTTTACGTGTGGTGCTTTAGTCACGGATAATAAATGTCCCGTAATTGTTTGACCGGAATGTTTTAACCAACTGCGAATTTTAAATGAGGTATGTATAATATTTTGGACCGCCTTCAAAAAGGAAGAGGTACGCAATTCAACTGTTAGTTTCTTTGTGTGTATGTTACGCAGAATATTCGTTAGTTGTAAAACGATTTTCATAATTGTTTTTAATGGAAACTTGAAAGAATTCACTTAAGGGCTGAATTATTTACTTTTAAATAATTTTGTTGTAATAAGTAGTAAGCATAAAAATTATAATTTAAAAAACTAAAATACACGCTTTAATGATAACCGAGCTAAAAAGCAAAAAAATATTTTTTATATAATTATTAAGTGATTAACGAGAAAATTAATGTTATTGTGAAAAAAGCGTGTAATGCTTTGTGGAATATTTTTATACTAACTCTACTTTTAGAAATCTTACCAATGGAATATTTATAACAACTGATAGCGAGCACCCCACGCTTTTTTCATAATAGCATTAATTTTCATATTAATCAATTGATTCTTATACTCAATATTATTTTTTAGTTTTTACTTTTTAGTTTGGCTCATCATTAAAGCGGGTATTTTAGATTTTTTTAATATAATAATTGTTGAGTTTCCATTTTTTAGTTTGATCTGCTATAAATGCGTGTTTTTATTTTGTTTTTAAATTATTATTATTTTAATACCGCGTTCATAGATTCCGTTACATAAATATATTGTGTTACATAAGTATATGTGAAACTAATAAAAGCGTGTCAAAAATATTATTTTCAATTTGTATGCATGCAAAAGAATAGACTTTAAGCTACTTATTTCTTTCGAAATTATACGGAATAGGTAATTAAGAAGATTGGCCATGAGCCGAGGACATAAATAGGATAGAAAGATAATAATACTTTGGTATCAAATTTCTTACCAACTTCAACTTTTATTATTAGATAGTAGAATTAAAAGTGGGTGACCTTGGAAATTATACGAGACGAAATACTGAGATAAAAAATAGAAACAAAAACCTTAGGATGTTCACGTCCCGTAACAAATTATTACATGTTTTTCATGTAAATTAAGAGTTATTTATCTCTCGTATTAAAACTATAAAAATCTTTGTCTTTTTTATAAACCATTTCAAAGGAAAATAGGTTTGACTTTGATCTTAAATTTGATGTTAATTGGAATGATTTCTACTTAATACATGAGTTAATATATGTACGTTATTTCATTGTAAGTAGTTATGCAAATGAAAGTACGGTTAATTATTTTTTTAATTTTTAAAACTATATGAACATATATTTAAACTGTTGGTTCCCATAGGTAAATTTGATATGATCTGCATATTATTTAATAATCTCAACGCAGACGAAGTTGCGAGTGTTGACTTAGTGTAAAAAAAGAGTTAAACAATAAAATATGCCTACAACTAATCATGTTTGGTAATTGTCATTAGTGCTTGCGGTGAGCTTATAGATTAAATACGAACGTTTTGAATATAATTTCATAGTTACTCTGATTATTTATTATATCTGCTTAACCGACCAATGTGTATCTATTTCAATTCATAATTAATCAGATAAATGTGACACGGACATTGTTATATCAGAAATGACTATCCCCTATCAATAATTTATTTATTATAAAAGTTTTATACTAGCATAAACATACAGTGACATACTAGTGAATGCTTGCAATATTTTAAATGGGAAAAATTCGAAATTAATTATTTACCATTTACTTCTGATAAGTCTGATAAGTAATTTATTATTATTTTGCTTAAGTCTTACCTCCTCATAGTCTCTGTGCGAGTGTTGCGCGGGCGCGGGCAACGCTCATTCGCGCGAGCGACGCGGACGACCCACTTTTCCCTTGCGTACGGGGGCACCGGGCGTTGCGTTTGCGCTTTTCATGAGCTTTTGCCAATCTTGTTCGCAAACTAGTGACCCCGCGAGCATGTAGTACCTATAGACATATTAATGTAAGATTTATGTTTACTTACTTCATAATATATATAAATAGACCATACTATTATATATATAAACATAGGTATGATAAGTTGTTGTAGGTTGTATTATAACGTGTACTTCCGTGGGAATAAGATAATCTCCCGCGGTAAAAAGTATCTACTTAAAGAAAACACGAAACAAAAATACTACCTACCTTTAAGAGGCCTATCACAAAATGTACTGAGTTCTATGGTATTGAGTTCGAGCGGCGGCGCATCGCGGTTTTTAGCATTTTCTGCAGTTGTAATTACTTCCATTTAAGTTTTATAATAAACCTATACTAATATTATAAAGCTGAAGAGTTTGTTTGTTTGTTTGTTTGGTTGGTTGAACGCGCTAATCTCAGGAACTACTGATCCGATTTGAAAAATTCTTTTTGCATTTGATAGCCCGTTAACTGAGGAAGGCTATACGCTATATATCATCCTGGAAAAGTGTACGGGTCCCGTGGGATAGATTTGTTTTTGTCTAGGGACGAACCCGAAGCGAAGCGAGGGTGAGTCGCTAGTTATTTAATAAAGAAAAGCATGTAATTACGTTTCTTTTGAACTGACGTATATTCTGGTATAAATTTTAGTTAATAGTGAATTTCTGAACATTTTTAGTAGTTTTTAAGATTTTGAAAAGGACTTTTTTTGTAGAAATCAATACATATTTTCAAATTTCGAGGCCGATATAAACTCAACCACTATATACGAGATATTATTATATATTTTTCATTTCCATTGCTTAGTATAGTATTTTAATCCATGAGCTTGAAAAAGTGCCGTCGCGCATTTTATTAAAAACTTGCTTCGGAATTTTGGCTTTATTTCAATTAATAATGAAAATTTGCTAAAAGCGAGGCCGCTATGAATTCTATTAATAATTATTCTCCACCATACAATAAGTCAAAATTCTCGAATAGTTTCAGTTTCTCTGAATAAGAACGTCAAAGATGGGCATTAAATTGAAAAATCGCAGTCAAAATGTAATAGGCATGTTAACTTTAAAATACGTGAAACGAAACCAATGTAATCGCAACTTTTCATAACATTATTAGTCACCACAGGCAACAATCAAAATAAAACAAATACCTATACTAGGACCCTCCTCGCCCCCGTCTACCCCTGCCCCCGCTGTCGTGGTCGTCATTAAGATATTATTATTACGCTTCGCGAGTTATTTTAGTTGTGATATCTTTTAAGATATTAATCTAATTTAAATGGTGTAAAGGTAAGTTTTTATCTAAATTAAATGCTTAAGTTGTCTAACATATTTATTAAGATAAGGATTAACAACATATCAGCAAAAACACCTTTACAAATACTGCATTATTTTAGACCCAATTTGAGAACCATAAAAATGGTATTGTGAGTGCACCTTAAAAGATAAACATATGTTACCGCGGACTTTTTTGTAGTAATTTTTATGTTTTTCAATTTATTAGAACATTTCGTTGTTCTGCCTGCAATACACGGTGCACGCCAGCAAAGCTTCTAGCTCCTACAATGTGATTAAGGTTACATAAGTATAAACTAGTCCAATCACGTACATGAAAAATTTATTATGCATGTATTCTAAATCCATAATACATACATATCCAAAATAGAGGCATAAAAACGAAGCAATTCAACAAATTCAACGTTAATCAAAAGATACAGTTTAGTAGTACCTACAGAAGGATCAGGAGATAAATAATATCTACGCTTTAAGAACAGATATTAAAACGCCATAAGTACCAATACGTATATTAATTATTAAATAACAATTTTGAAAAAGTTTACTACTCTCACCTATCGCCCTGCATGAGGTGTGAGCCGCACTTTGAGCACGCGAAGCACTTTATGTGGAAGACGTGGAGAGGTTGCTGAGGTGCGTTTGTCCGCATCACAAATTCACTCGCGGGGATGGCTTGCCCGCACGCTGCGCACGCGCCGCTTGAGCCAAACATTCTGGAACAACCATAAAGCACATAATAAATAACACTATAAAAATAATTTAAGTAAGTAAAAGTTTTAATATTTTTATTCACATCAAATCTTAAACTTTTTAATAGTTTTATTTTATTTTGTTTGTATTGTCTTTTATTACGTGAATAATTTTATCCCATAATAATTGAAAATTTCAATTTGATTGTAAAAAAGTTATAAAATATGTTACGTTCCATTTTTTTAGAAAATTTTAAAAATAATTTTAGCAAGAAGATTTAGAATAATCTGCATAAATAAATATGAATCGATCTTAGTGCATTCCAATGATCATTTATAGAATTAAGCGAAATCTTGTTTGATTTATTCCTTTATTGCAACGTTGCAATTCAATAGAACATTATTAAACTAAACAGTAACTCGCTCGAAAGTGCATATACGAATTGTGTAGAAAGAACTACGAGTATCTTATAAATTAAACGTTGCCAGTTATGCGAGTGCTCTAATCGCCCGAGGTTATAATTTACAGTGCATTGTCTGACAGTACTAATTGAACTACAATATCAGTATACATTATTATTCTGCTTCATAGAATTAATTTTTTACTAAAGTAATACATACTTATGTATTTTTGTAAGTGAATCTTAACTTGACTCCTAAAAGTATGAACTTTTATACTAAGTTTTTAAAGGAAAAAAATAAAAGTCGTTATCTATACATTTAATAAAATTTGTAAATAATCGCTGTCTGTGCATGGAAGATATTTGAGAAAAACTATTATTGGAGGCCTTAATTAACGCAACAGAATCCAAAACAATTATTTTTAGAATTTTTGTCTGTTTGTCTGTGCGTTCATAAATAAGAAATTTACGTCAATTTAAAGAATCACCTAGAGACGAACCCGCACGAAGCGAGAGTGGGTCGCTAGTATTAAGATATGTCTCTTATGTTTTCAAGTATCTATTACTCATTTATTAGGTTATTTTTAAAAAAGGTCAAAATATTTTCTATACATAGGTATAATCAAATCAAGGAGGGCTCGACTTCGGTCGGGCAATGCTGACAGGGTCGCGGTCGAATGCGCAAGCGATCCCGTGGCCCTGTCTTTTGCAATAGGGATCACCGTGGTGGTTTTAGTGGGTAGTCTGTGGCGCTTCTCGCGGCAGGAGTACCACATACCCAGCGTGCCCCCGCACATGGCCCCCGTAAATGGGTTTCCCCACGAATCAAAAAAAGGTATAATTAAATCAAAATATACTTTATTCAAATAGACTTTTACAAGCACTTTTGAATCGTCAATTTTATATTTTAAATTTAAATTAAATGTCAGTGTAATCAGTCCGTGAGGAATCTACTATCGGCTCGAAAGGCAGTTCTGCTGAGAAGAACCGGCGAGAAATTCAACAGTAGCTCTTAATAATAATAAAAAAACTGTAGAGGTCGAATGTCTGTGAATAGAAAAAAAATGCTGAAAAACGAGTCAGGAGGATGTAAGGAGAGAAACAGAACAAATCCAGATTTTTGAAGTAAAACTTCTTTACGCAAGCTTGACTTAGGGGGCAAGTCGGTGAATGCGTTACGAAAAAATGTACGTATGTTTGTTACCATGGTAACCGTTGTTATTGTCTGACAAATGATATATAATATTATATTCTTTCCTTAAATGATTTTCTATAAATATATAATTGTAATATGCGTTATTTTTAGTATCTCACCTATCTTAAATATTTAAAACATAAATTGAATTTCATAAAGAGTACCGATAACCTACAGAAGTTTTACTTCTTGCGCCTGTATACATCCATACATGCACTCTTTAAAAATTTTCATTTTTTTTGTTTCTCTGTCTCTGTGTTAGTACGGGCCAATTTCCGAAACTATTGGACCGATTAAATGAAAATTTGTACGTTATATCCCCGGTTAACGTATTAGATACTTTTTATCACGGAAAATTAAAGAGCTCCCGTGCGATAGGTAAAAAACTACCATAATTTATACAGCTTATTACACAAAAACTACTGATTGGATTTTAATGAAACTTTACAATAATATATTCATTATTCGTTCATACATCAGAATAACAAATAGGCTACTTTTTATCCCGGAAAAATATAGGTTCCCGTGGAATAGATTTGTTTTTGTTTGTCTAGAGGTGAACCCGAGCGAAACGAGGGTGAGCTGCTAGTCTGTAATAAATTGAGATATTAGTATAAGTAGGTACAATTTCATTAGTGTTTCTGGAACACGGATTTGATGATGACACAATGAAATAATTTTATAGCTACATATAATATACATGCATATATTTAAGCAAGGCTTTTAGCTTTGTGCGGCTCCTTAGTAGTAGAATATATTAATGAATTAAGGTAAAATTATTCAGACATTTTATTATTTTTAATAATTCATATATATTTTTTGCTACCTATTGTTCACATTTCACATTTTTCTAAGTAAAAAAAATATAATTGCCTAATATATTCAGCCGTAAATATGAGATGATGCTATGTACATATATAACTATATAACACCTCAGCAAGGATTATTTTTCGTATTCAGTATTTACGAGGAATGTTTGTGATTTATTGCAACGCTAAATAAGGCTTAAGGTCGAATTACCATTTAGGCGTGTAATTGAGATTTATAAGCTATAATAAAATGTTATGCATAAATTGATAAGTATTATTATGATCAATATCTATTAAGGAGTACTTATTTTATTTTTATAAGATTGTGATACTTAACAGTGAAGGGTGTGCTAGGCAAATTTAATATAATCATGTTTGTTAAGATTTTTGCCTAAAATACGAATCAATATCCCTTTGACTGTATAATTTTTCTATCATAATATTCTGTGTAACGAGTTAGCTAAAGTATAGAATTAGGATGTATTTACCGGAAAAGTAGAAAGTGTCCGTATATTGTATAGTTATATTTGTTGTGGATACAGGAAAAAGTTTTTAGTTTCTGTACTAAAATACTATCGTTTCTTTTAAAAAATAAAATATAGAAAAAAAAAAATTACATTGTATTTATTCAAGAAAAAAGTCCCTTCTTTATTCCACGTAATTACATTAAAATTGACGTTGAATATGAAGTTGGTTTACTAAAGTACGCATATAGCATTGTGCTATTATGTCGTAACTTTTTATCGCTTCCTTTGCCACTATATCCCATTATTAATATTCATAACGATCACATTGTAATAGAAATAATAGCTGATTAATTTTGTTGATTTGATCTTATGTATTACGTAGTATACGCCGCGAGCATCAATTTTCCCCAAGTCACCCAATAGCCATGAGACCCTTGTTGCAGCTGTTGTCATTTAATGGCCTCATTTAATACTTAATGAGCAATTATTGCAGCGGCTTTTAGCATCGGACGGGACCATATTATTTACAGCCGGACTGAATATTAATAAATTGCAACAATCCGTTCGAAAGCAATCAAAATTTAATTACCTGCGCTTCTCCGCTCTGAAATAATTTGAGGCAAGCATCCCTAAAAGATAAATTTGAAAGTCTTAAAAGATAAATTCACTTCAATCACTCGCAGCAAATAGGATTTCGTTTCATTTACTCCGGTAAGAGCGTTTTCAATTAAGGAGCGCCCGACAAACAGTAGGTATCGGCGTATGAAGGTAAAATTAATTAAACCGAGCCAAGACAAACATGTACGAATCTATTTGTGTTGGACGCCCGCGAGGATGTGCGATACAGGATATATGAACTTATCCTATCGATAAAAATATTGCGAGTGTATATTAGCAACAGCTAAGAATGGACTTGCCCTCATACACAACTCCTGATAGAAAAATATCTATGTAAAATATATTTACTTCGAAACTTTTTAAATTAAACCTAAACTATGTATATCTATAGCATCTTGAAAGTTTAACATGTGAGTTTTGTAATCAATTACTCATATAATAATGTTGATGAACTTTTTAGCAAATGAGTTTATAATTAATGCTAAAGGACTTTTAGATTACCTTTATATATGTCACGGGTTTATTAGAATTCGCAATCGGAACTAACTTTTAGGTTTCCTTTCAAACTGATATTAATTAAGACGTATGTGTAATGAGGAAGTTTGGTGTCGTCTACCAGCTAGTCGAAGTTTATTTGCCTTCGTTACGTGTAAAATTGAATACGTTGCCGTGAATCCTCATTAATTTAAGATGAAGACTGTATCTTGACATGTTATTTTATTCATTACGGGAATGTCTCGAGTCTGAATGTACACGTGTCGAGTTTAGATTGTTATAAGGAACATAATTTAAAAGCTTTCAGAGAGGTCATTAGTGGGAAGGGGAAAGATGCGAGAAAGATTTTATGCTGTACCTCCTAAACATTTGGCGCGAGTCTCAAAGATAAATATGAAAGCAAAATATAGAGACAATGGTCTCAATTTCGACAGATCTTATTCTAGTCGTAGCGATGTATAATAATAATAAGTTTTAAGTAAGTTAATAAATTCTATATTATATTATATTTTTAGTTATTAAATTATGTAACTATAACAAAAAACCTATACAACAAGAGAAAGTTTCCCATACTCATTAAAAAATAAATTAGCAATCAAATAAAAAAATTAAAACTCCAAAATCCTGCAACGCGTAAGCGGCTTACGAACTTAATGGAACAAAACTTCGCGAGTAAATCCTCTCCCCGACTTAAACTATATTAGAAAGATAAAATACGTTAATATGGAAATTATTGTAATATTATTGCTTAAAAAATTATTAACTACATTTAGAAAAAAGTGAAATAAAAGTGTAATGTGACGAGTTAAATAAAATATTTAATTATAATTTTTTAAATTTAAGTATATATTTTAATTTTATAGCAAACTAGCGACTAACCCTCGCTCCGCTCGGGTTCGTCTCTACTTAAGTTTTAATGTTTAGTATAGACTAGCGACTCACGCTCGCTTCGCTCGCGTTCGTCCCTACGTACATTTTCACGGTTAGCTATGTTTAGGTACACATAAATAGTAGCTTGCTACTCCTAAGATATTCATTTAAATTATATAGCGACTTAACCTCGTTTTACTCTTGTGCGTACGCCGTACGCGGATTTTGTTCACAATTTCATAGGATTTATTTTTTTCGCGGAACCCTGATTCTTTTTCTAAAATAAAAGTAGTTACTCCTTATAACATCAGCTATCTGCCAGTGAAAGTCCCGTCAAAATCAGTCCATCCGTTCCGGAGATTAGCCGGAACAAACAGACAGACAAAAATTGTAAAAAATGTTGTTTTGGCATATGTACCGTGTATACGTCCATATAGATTTAGTAAAAGCTGGTTATTTTAATATTACAAACAGACACTCCAATTTTATTTATCTGTATAGATTTCTCACAGATGAGATATTTTCCCGCAGTAAAAGTATCCTATATGTTGACCCGGATAACGAGCTATCACCATACCAATTTTTTTTAACAAAACCATTTATAAATAAATAAAAATAATGTGTTTTTTTTTAAATATCTACACAAAATACACTATCCCGCTTTTAACTAGAATTATTGAATAACTATAAAAAAACAAATTTAATTATGGCAAAGGTATTATTTATAACTGTGTACTGTAGGCCACTCTTCCCAAATCTTAAACAAAATTGAAACAAAACGTTACTGAAAATCGAAATAGAAATTGTAAAGTTACTAAACGTGAACCTGAAACGATCGATGGACCAATTTCCACGCCGATACGGGAACGGGATATCTTACTTGTTGCTCAGATTCCAAGCAAGATAAGAGGTAATGAATGTTTACTCATCCCAATTTCTGTTATTAGTTCATTGGCGCTTACTTATGAAGACGCTCGTTTTGTGATATATCAAATAGTTTTATCTATTTATATAGGGTTTTAAGAATTAGAAAAAAAATTAATTTATCCTTCTCTGTTTCTTGTGAATTGGTTAATATTTATACTATGTATGATTTAAAAAAATACTTTTGCATTTTATGATTTTACATTTTTAACTGAAGATTGTTGGATTTGTAGGATTATTTGTAGTATTACGCTACGACTTGTAAAAGCGGGGAAATTATATGTAAATGAAAGTGAAAGCTACCTTATAATATTTCAAATGTACCTAATACAAAGACATTCATCAATCATTAAGCATTCAAAGAAAAAAAAAGCTTTAATCATGGAATAAAAACATTTGGTACAAATTCAAATAAAGCTTTATGCAAGCAATAAAGATCGCTTACAGCTAGTTACGGTAGTAATAAAGCAGGCGAGTTATCGGATGTCGTTATAATCACAATGCATGTTAGGACGTGGTGTATCAAGTTAGCACGTCGTTAGCAAGAAACTCGTTAGCGGCGCGTGGCGTCGACAAGGCAAGAATTTGCTAATGACGCGTGCCGCCCGCTCGCAAGACGTAAGATGCGAGACGCAAGCGGCTAGTTTATTCTACTCTAGTCTCTACCATACTACTCCAGTATTTATGGAGACTATTAACAATTCACATAAAATAAATAGATTGATGTTTAAATATTTGAATATAATAATGTAATATTGCTTAAATAAATATTAAAAAAATAAAGTGTAATTATATACGGCAAGTGTTATAGGTAAATCTTTCTATTTAATTACTATTACACACTTAAGATGCAAGCTTGTATTGTCATAAAGAAAATTTAAGGAAAATAGGGGGTAACGTTGTAGTAATAATGTTCTCCTGATTGTTTTCGACCAAGGTGGCCAATATCACTGCAAACTACGCAGGAATTATTATAGTGTACGAGTATGCGCGTAAATACAACATGCATTCTCTATTCCTGTCACTCTAATGTTCCGACTACAGTTCGGCACATGCGCAAGGCCAATGGCTTTACGTACTCTCCGATGCACGGGGATAAAACACCACCAGCTTTCCAAGTCCGTTTCTGAGAATTCCTTGATAGAAAAATTCAATAATTAACTTGGCCCGAACCAGGACTCGAACCTAAGACAACTGTAACCGTAAATGCCAGTCTCTAGATCACCGTGGCAAAATAAAATAGATATAGTAATACGTCAAATGACTGGGAAGTATGTATTTGTAAACTTGGTTATTTTTATTAATCGCGATTCTCAGGGCTTATCATAAATAGGCGATTAAAGGGCATAGCCGGCTAACCACAGATGTAAGCTTAAAAAACCATTTAAATCAAAAAAGAGAAATTAAATTTTTTACTAAAAAAGTCACTAATTTTACCGACTGTACATTATTTACTGGTTTACTTATTTACTCAATAGATGGTTTGTATACCTCTTTAAAAGTAATAAAGATACTGATTTTTAATGAAGTAGGAAGTAATTAATGTTTGTTTAGGAAACCTTGGCTTGGACTGCAATTATACTGTACTAAAATAATATTATGTAAATATTTATATTTAAATATGACGTATGTATGTTTTATGAACGTTGTAATTGTTTCAATTGATAAAAGGTAAAAGGAAATAAAGATTGATTGACAAATACGTACAGCCGAGGTGACCGAAAAGCAATAAAAAAGATTTACTGTTACCCGATCAAGCTGTACATCAATGTCTGAAATTTAAATTTTAGGAATAAACGTGCCCACATGCACACAATTTTACTTTAAAAATAAACTATAGGTTTTTATAAACATTAACGCACAACCGTGAAGCAATCTCGTATTCAAATTGACATAGGTAGTAAAACAACAGAGCCTCCGGACTAAGTTCCATAAACTCGTTCCGAACTCCCCTCTACACACTCTATCGGCGATTTTTAATTAAGTCCCTAGCGAGCGTCGAGCGAGCAAAGTAACACCATCAATTCATTATCCTAAACTCCGGCCCGATTGTTCCTGGCTCGCTACTTACGCAAACTTTCATTTTAATCAAGCGTTTAATTAAAAATTATCCGAGAAAAACAAAATAAGCCCGTTAGGGCGGTCTGAATCTAATTAAGGCGCATACGATGAGCCGTCCTACAATAGCGACCGTAAGGTGAGCGTCCTTTAATTAAACACTTGTTCTACTTCAGTGGCCGCCCGCGCCGCTTAGCAAACTATTACTACGCTGTGAAAAAATCTACAAGCGTTTTACTACACTAAGTAGCATGATCGGTTCTATTAGTGGCTTTCTACACGTGTTTAAACTATTGTATTATTTGTCACTAGCAACTCACCCTCGTTTCGCTCGGGTTTGTCCCTAGTGAAAAACAAAACAGTCCCACGGGAAACGCATATTTTTCCGGGATAAAAAATAACCTTAGTAGTATTCAAGACTATAATCTATCTTTGTGCCAAATTTCATCCAGATCTGTTTAGTCGTTCTGGCGTGATTGACTTGATGTAGCATTTATAATATTAATAAGGGGATTTTACATGACATAATTGAGATTAACAAAGAAAAATATTAGGCAATAACTCGTTGCAATAAAATTGAGGAAGATTCCGTATATTTTGGGAATTAGGTAAAAGTTGAGGTGTCGGTAACATTTTTCCTGTACTCTATGAGTAATATCTTACATGCCCTTCAGTCTACACACTATAAAGGAGTACAAAAAATTGGACGCGTAGAGCTTCAAAAATGTTGGGGAGAGTACCTATGTATGAATAACAATCAATGTTTTTTTATGGCAGTGTTGCCACTAAAAATCAGTCTATTGCTTAAGTTTTTTTTATTTATTTAGGTACAGAAACAGTAAACAAATTAAAAAATTACAACTAACTTGTTAAAAGCTAAACTATTATTTTAAATTTGCTATCCAATAAAATCTGTACACAACATTCAAATAAATACAATTATTATATAAAGAAACCTAATCAAAAAGTTAAAATAAGAAAAAAGTGAATATTACAGTAAGTACGTGTGTGCAGTTGAAGTTAGAAAAAATATTAAGTACCTATAAGAACAAAAAAAAAATTACATTTCATTTAAAAAAAACAACGAATAAAAGGAGAAGAAATAGAGAGAGAAAGCATTAATCCTTATTATCGAAATGTAAAATACAAAAAGAAATTAGGAACTACCTACTTAATTATAATTTTTTTTTTGAATGATAAAAAACTATTATTAAAAGTGTCGTATTCATTAATAAATTTAAAGTTTTATATATTTTACACATTCTGCATTATTAGTTGCCGAAGGTACGAGTATATTAAAACTTGTTCCTGCCGAATCGAGTGGGTATGAATTGTAAATTCCAGTCTTTCTAACAATTTATTGTTGATAACACTGTTGGCTATTTTATGGAGGATACACAAATCGGACATAACACGGCAATACAGACTTTTTAATTTGTATTTATGAAGTCTATCAGTATAAGCAGGTAGCTCACGCTTGAGACCGACAAGGTCTTGCTTAATATTTTTAGAAATTTACGTCGTATAGCCTCGATTCTGTTAATAATGTCATAGATCAGTCTCCATACAGAACAGCAGTATTCAAGTATGCTTTTTACCATGGTGACTAACAAAATTATCCGCCAGATTCTTGAAAAGCTGGACAGTTCGGATGATATCTGTTTGCTTTACTAGTAATATAATTGAAATGAGGCCTAAAAGATAAGATAATATAATACTGTCCCGCACTACTTTGACTCAAGAGATAATAATACCTGCTATGTTGTAGTCAAAAGATATTGGAGCTTTAGTTGTTCAGTAAATAATTATTCCATTGAAAGTATTGTTAATTTTACATTTCTACGTTTATATAAGTCAATTAATCAAATATTATGAACTCTTTTTTTTAATATGATTTATTCACCTAGCTTTCTGTAACTATAAGCTAACAGGCTATTAGCTGTAACTGTGAAAATAGACATTTAAAAATTGCACTGATTAAGTTCAATTTTCGCACGACGCGAATGTGTCTATAATACAAATTGATGTTTGGTCGTATGAAGAAAAAACGAAGAACGAACACGAAGTCATTGGAGTGACGATGAAATAGAGACATACTTACACTCGAAAACATTACTCTGCGGCAGTCCGTGAAATATTAAAAAAAGAACTTTATAACAAAATTGTAAGACGTAAAAATTGTAACAGATAATAATTATAGGTAACCTCCCTACTACACCCAAAATTTAGCAATCTATAAAATTAAAATCATATTATCATAGGAAGACAGAGCACAAAACCGATATCCCCAAATAAAACAGAACGTTGGCGGAGTAAACGCAAACTTTTCTAATTAATGTTAATTTATCAATTAACTTGCGCTAAGAATTAATTATCTCAGTATTACGATCCCTGACTTTATTAATAAACTTTCACTAATCAATCCTCCTAAATAGCCCGGGAGGAGTATGGGAGATCTAATACTACTATAATATGAATTTGTTCATATACGCACTAGTTTTTAGCTCTCGGCTTTTCTCGCATGGTAGGTACGTTAAATAACAACGTATGCATTAATATGAGATTTTATAAAAAGCATTAAACTTTGCACTATCTACAGCATATTTGTTCTAAGTTGACGAATGATAATAATATATGTGTATTTAAACAAAAGTCAACATTTAGGGCTTTATCTATATGAAAAAAATAAAAGTTATCGCGGGACAAATCATAATTAAAATTTTCCTAGTAGTTCCAGTAGACTTCTTAGATTTGTATGAGTTAGATTTGTTGAGTACTAGGCGACTCACCCTTGCTCCGCTCGGGTTTGTCCCTAGTTACGTTTTAACGTTTAGTATAGATTTCTCAGAGATAAGACATTTTTACGCAGTAAAAAGTATCCTACATGTTGACTCGGATAAACCGCTATCATATACCAAATTTTATCAAAATCTGTCCCTTGGTTTTTTCGTGATGCGGACACAGACAGACAGACAAAAATTCTAAAAAATATAGATTTGGCCTGTGTTTCGATAATATATCTATTTCAATAAGATTTTCCAAAAAATATTTTATGTACAGATTTGGCTTAGTTAGATTTTTATTATAAATGTAAGTATAGATGATTAACATGACCTCCTTTTCATCTTTTATTAAAATACACGTGCGCAGCAATGTGTGAGTTTTTGCTAAATATTATAAAACAAAATAATTATTCAAATGGTGTAATACTCGTAGTTGAAGTTATTGAGAAACAACACACACTATTCAAGTACTAGTATCTATACATATAATAAAATTGTATCTAAGCCGAATCTGTACATTAAATATTTTTTGGAAAATCTTATTGAAATAGACATAAGTATCGATATAGAGGCCGAATCTATAGTTTTTAGAATTTTTGTCTGTCTGTCTGTTACCGCATCACAGCAAAACCACTGGAGGGATTTTGACGTGCGTCACAATATTAATGTTGACCTTTTACTTTATTTAAAAAAAATATAATACATTTTTATTTGGTAGACTTCAAATGTGTTTTATAATTTGTTATAAAATCAATAGTAGAGATAATGATAAAAGGGATATTTATGGATAACATATACATTTTACTTTTTAAATTTAAATATAAGTTAATAGTAACCATGTTTCCTTAATTAAATTTAATTTTATACATAAATGGAAGAACTAGAATCTATAAATCGTTTTACAAAACACATTTAATAAAACAAATCAATCAAATTCAATATACATAATACGTATTATAATAATGCATTTGTGTTTGTAGATTTTTTAATTCTTTCTTACTCATTGAAAAACTTTACGTTGTTTTTTAGACAGTTTTAAAATAGAATGACCTTTAATCCAATACATTACTATCATTACCACACGCAAATAGTAAACATCGAGATAGTGATAGACACTAATTCATAATTTCAGTCACATTTAATTAAAGTAATAAGCGTCGGTCAAACACATCTGATTTAATTGGCCGCGAGCGTGCGTATTAATTACACCAATTATCTGTAACATTCATAAATAATAATAATTTATTGCTGGCAACATTTGTCAAAAGCCGCGCTCACACGATGAGCTAATCGACTATCACCGCTAATTGCCCCCGTCCCCGGCGCCCACCTGCCGCGCCCCGCGCCCGCCCTAGCTACCACGCGCCCCCGGCAGGCCCCTCTTTCCGCCCGCCGCTAACTAATTAGATAAGTTTGCAACTCCACTGTACTTCTGGTGCCCCGCTCCACCGGTAAGCATCAATCTTTTTAATTAAACATTTTTGACGCTGCAACGCGATTAGCCATCGAACTCGTTTATATGTTAATGTTCAAAAATATATACGATATTTAAATAATAAATTCATACCCTAATCTCAAACAATAAATGATGGTAAATCTTGATTAAGCTTTGTATAGGAAAAGTATAATCCATAGTATTATGGAAAGTTTTACAAGAATATCAATCTTTAAATTACCGTCGAAAATCCAGGGGTTATAAACTTTGTATGTCTGTACGATATCCGATTAAAATTGATCGAGCCATTTCACATTTGACATTTACAACTCTTCCAAATTGTTCTAAGTCCAGTCAATATAGAAAATAAAAATGTAATTTAAAAAAAAATTAACCGACTTCAAAAAAAAAAACTTCCAAGCACTAAAAAGTACAAAATAACTGATCGAGGGTTTTCATTTACTAAAGATACCTACTTAATTAAATATTTTCGAAGTCGGTGCCAGCCGATACAAAGCAAAACAAATCTATTTCGATACATGTTTAAAATATAAATATATCACAAATTGAAGTAGGTATAATATTTTAACTATAAGTAAAGTTCATACTTATACCTTGTACCTTCATACCTTGTCATATTTACTTATAAGATATTCATATCTTAAAACATTGTTGGCTGGCACTCACTTCGAAAATATCTGATTAGGTTAGGTTATATATTAGTTACCTATACAATAAATGAAATATCAATTATTAATATTAGGTACGGTTAGCTTTGTTTAGGTATACATAAATAGTAGCTTGCTACTCCTAAGATATTCATTTAAATTATATAGCGATTTACCCTCGTTTCGCTCGAGTACGTACGCCGTACGCGGATTTTGGTCATAATTTCATGGGTTTTAATTTTTTTTCGCGGAACCCTGATTCTTTTTCTAAAATAAAAATAGCCTAAGTTACTCCTTAAAACATCAGCTATCTGCTAGTGAAAGTCCCGTCAAAATCGGTCCAGCCGTTTCAGAGATTAGACGGAACAAACAGACAGACATACAGACAAATATTGTAAAAAATGTTGTTTTGGTATATATACCGTGTATACATCTATATGCATTTAGTAAAAAGCGGGTATTTTAAACAGACACTCCAATTTTATGTATCGGTTTATTTTTTTATAAATTACATTTTTATTTCGTATTTTTGTTTTAAATAAAAACTGAAATAGTTTTTGTATTTATTTTTGTATTATTAATGGTTTCTTTATAAAAGTATAGAGATTTTTAGTTTTCTTTTCGCGAGGTCAGTGTAGTTTCGGCCATTTTGATTTTCTTACATGTGCACTAAAATTTGACCAAGACTTTGAGATGTTTTCCCTTTGAAATCATATTCGTAGCTCGTATCAATAAGTGAAGCCATTACACGTTTTAGTCCATATCATAAAAACTACTGAATTGATTTCGATGAAATCTTTACTATTCCCTAAGTTGAAATAAAAGTAAGCAAATAAATAAAAAAAAAGAATGATCACGATCCGATTACTAATTTCACCTTCACCTATAAAATGTTGTACAGTTGTTTGGATGCCCTAATAGATTATTATCATATGTGAATATTTTGCAGTTCCAATAATATACCATAGATACGTGTCGAATTGATAACCTCTTTTTTCTAGAAGTCGGTTAAAAAAACGGCGAAATCTATACAAAATAAAGCAATTTCCGCTGTATTGCCATTCGATAAAAGGACCTTTTTTAAGCCTAAATCTAAATCTTTTCTCTTTTAAATTAAATTTTCTATCTTTCTTCAATTTTCGGCTTAATAAAGGTGTTAAAAACTTCTATTATTCATGTATGTACTTCCATTGTTAATCGTATATTAATATTAATGATATTGAACAAGTAATGTTTTCGTCCATGATTAAATATATTTGTATGATTTTTGTGTACTTGGATAATATTAATTTTTCAATTTTTTCAATTTTTAAGGTTTACATACTTGAAGTTCATTAAATTAAGTCATTTAACAATAAAATCAATTATACAGTGAATATTTCATGTTACTAACGTTTTTGACATACAAATATTACCCAAGTAGCCAGAAAACATACAAATATTAATGATATTATACAGTTAAAAGCAATGTAAAATTCCTACATTTTAAAAATACTATATTTACAGAAATATCAATAAATGATGGCTGCCTCAGATCAAGTTATTTTATCAAATCTTAAAAATACACAGGTAAGTTTACTTATTAATAAGTAATTAATCATCAGACATTTTTTTCCGGGATAATATATAGTTTATAGCCTTCCTCAATTACCGAGCTATCAAATGCAAAATGATTACTGAATACACACTGATGCCATATTGCATTGATAGCGCGGAATCCGATAGATAACTTAAGTAATAAGTCGAGAAATATTTTTAATAGAAAAAAAAGTTTTAAAGTTGTGGGTAATTAAAAGGTTTATAGCTTTGATAATAGATAAAACTCCATGTAAAGGAACGGTTAGGGAGATAATCACAAAAAACCGACAAAGGTAGCGAAATTTGTGCCTTTTGAACGCGATATCTCGAGAAATATTAATTTTAGAAAAAAAGTTTGCATAAAAAAAGATAGGAAATTTAATTTAAAAGCCAAAAGATTCCTATAGTTTTTTTACGTAGGATGAGCCGTTCTGGAGATATTAAGTAAAATGCGTTTTTCACGACAGTGGCGCCAGCGCCTCTTGGGCGACCCCTTAAACTTGGCTTTAGGCTTAAAAAGGCCCCTTTATCGAATGGTAATATCGCAGAAATTGTTTTATTTTTTGGACTAGATATATTAATAAAAATATGCTCAACTGTTCAAAAATGTGAGTGGATTTTAGGTTATTTTGGATGGTCTTGCAATAATAATGTAATTGCACAGAAAACTATTCGATAAAACGTCTTCAAAAGTGTGTAAACTTATTCAAAATAAATAATTATTTCCATCATGTTTAGTTTTATTTTCCTGTTATAAGTGTGTAGTGCTATTATAGATCAGAATTCGACAATATATCGGGAGTTACAATAGCTCATTGTCCGCCGGTCAGTCTGATTAAATAAATAAAGGGGTGCCGATCCAAGACACTCGCGAAGATCTTATCTGACATCTCGCGACATTTATAGGGCTTGATGCAAGCCGAAGTGACCTCTCTGTCTAACACTACAAGCGCTCTTTATCTGTGCTTGAAATCATAAGCATCTAATCTGTAGCAGCTTTTTAAGTGGACCAAAGGCGAGATCGGTCTTTATTCCGATTGTTTTTGACTGTCTCGAATGGCGTGCGTGTCTCGTTAGTTAGACTATGCCATGCGACTAAGATGGATGATACTAGCGCGTTGAGACTTCAAGGTGGAAACATCTTTCATCGCTGTACGTTTGATGACTCGGCAGCTTGAATAATTGGTATTGTTGGCGGTACTTTATTTTGATATACATGAATTGTTTCACAAGATTCAGATTTAGACATGTTAGCATAAGTTATTGAAATTTTATATTTTTTTATACTATACCTACATACATATTTGTGTTAGTAAAATTAATAAAATCAAATTAAAATTAAAGATGTGAGTGACTGTTACTATATCGAATTTATATTATTGTATAGCTTGCGGTTTGATATGCAACTTATTTAATTTTTTTATCTTAAAATATCATAAATGTCTGGGAAAATTGTAGCTTTAAACCTACTCAATAAAAATAATGTTAATGAATCTGAACGCACAAACGCTTGGTGTCCGAAGGAATCGTTAGGGTGCTCTATTTAGGGTAAAGGGTCTTGTAATTGGACGGGCCGGATGCAGCGCACTCACAGGTGCTTGCTCTGTGCCTGTGCTTTCTTGCGGTCGCCGCAGGAAATGAGAGCCAATCTGAATTTCTTCCATGGCGAATCGATTACATTACGCCATTAAATCATTCACTCTGAATGGTTTTGATATATGACGCACAACTTAATGAGATGCTCGGATAAAAACTATTCATCTTAAATTTATTTTTTTGGCTTCACAGACATAAATGTATTATGCCAATTATGTTATAAGTGAAATATTACCTACATAAATTAAGCATAAGTTTATTTGGCGTTGCCAATTAAATTAAAAATGCGTATATGTTATGATACATACGTATCAAATACATCTTGAATTTTAAGCAATTATTTAATTCATTCAATGAACTAAAACTTTAACATTTCGCTCAACACAATTAAGCCGACAAAAGTTACGATAAGCCGATCCGTAAACGGGTTAAGAAGTTCATGTTTATTCATAGCCGGATTGTTGGCCACAATCTGCACAGAATCTCGACACGAAACTCATTTTTCAACTTCATAAATTATCGGCTGATATCTGAAACCGTTTCGTACCTACCTTAATGAGGTTGTAAACAACAGTCTAATTAAACTCCTTAATCGCAAAACTCAAACGGTTACCGCTTTTAAAACAAAACCTCGCAATTTTCGAGCGACCACCGCGTAAATAGCCTTCGTTATATCGGGCCGGCGATCGCGGCTCATTACCTTCCCCCCTCCCTAATTAGACACCCTTCCTTCCTTCCGTCCTCTAGGTACTTTCTCCATGTTCGAATTGTTTTCTAATATTTTTAACTTTATCCGTTTCATAAAATTAATATTATTTTATTATAGGTACTCGTATTGAAGGGAGGCCCGTGCCCAGCAGTGGGACGTTAAAAAGGGCTGAATACATATTCGTATTATATCGTATGTAACTTTCCTTAAAAGATTTCTTTAACTCGGTAAAAAATATATTTTGCAGTAGATCTATTATCTATATGATATATTATATGTTGAATGTAGTGTCTATACATATAATAAAACAATGACTAACGTATTATGTATAGGATAAAGATCCCAAAACAATAATTATTAAAAATCTTGTCGGTTTGTGTGTTCGCGTTTTACACAAAAATACTGGACCGATTTTAACTAAATTTTGTGTAGTGATAACTTATTACTCAGTTGAACATTTAGGATACCTACCTCTTACTACAGAATAATCTTTCATTCCTACGGGAAAACTCAAGAACCGATTCTATCGAGTCGTCCTTAAAAATTTATATGGCTAACGCTGGCTAAGCCTTAAAAGATACATTAATCAAAACAATGTACTAGAAAATTGAAGGTTTTAAAAAGGCCTTCAGAAAAATTTGCAATAGCGCAAGCCTTTCTCCTTAGGTACACTCGGCAATAACTATTTATATCGAAATGCACCCAAGCAAAACGAGGATAAGTCGCTAGTATATAATATATTCTAAATACGAAGAGTAAATATCTAAAATATCTAATAAAAGGATACTTTAATTTCAAGCCGAATTTTGGTATATACATACCTATGCACAAACATATATCATAATATATGTATGTATAATATGTAGATAACTAGAGATATACTTTGTATTACGTGGTCTATTTGCACCGACGAGCGACCTCGAACGCCGCATGCAAAAGGGTTTTTCTTTTTTCCCCGTAATAGACATCCCATCGACATCATTAACGTATCGACAAAGTTAGCCGCGCAGTTATTCGCTAATGTGACAACAACACAGAGAAAACCGCCACGTACGAGGGTCCATCTTTTTGGATAAAGGCTGGGACACAGTGGAACGTTTTTATAAAAATTATTTTAATAAAAATAAATGCTTTTTTTATTGGAATAATCATCATTTTAAGCAATGAAAAATATATAAATAAACCATTACTAAAATATGAATGACACAGAGCAACAAGCGTTGTAATATTTTTCCTTGATTTTTATATAGTGACTAGCGACTCATCCTCGCTTCGCTCGGGTTTGTCCCTGGAGGTTGCTTCCCCATACAAATTTTCATCCTCTTAAGGGATGATTTGCGGGATCAAAACTATCATACATCCTTCCCAGGGTTTCAAAACGTCTTCTTACCAAATTTCATCTAAATCGGTTCAGTAGTTTCGGAGTTTTTCAGTACAAACAAACAAAATAATCTTTCCTCTTTATAATATTAGTATAGATAGGCGCATTTTTTATTCCGATATAAAAAATAGTCAGAAATAAAATACCTAAAGTATGTCCATATTTCAAAAATAAAGAACGTTCTTGCTACACAAACTTCATGAAGATCATAATGACCATAAGAAAAACAGTTCCGGATTTCATTTGAAATTTGAAACTAACTAAACTAAATAACTTTTGTTTGGGAAATAGTTAAAAAGTAAGTAGCCAGAAGATATGAGCTCAAAGTGTTCCCTGCGCAGTGGGGGTATATTCTAATCGCGCGTTAGCGTGCTCCGTTTTTGCGCTAACGAACAGGTTGCGTTAAGACGTCGGATCGAGTCCAACGTGGAATTTCGCCTCATTAAAAGTTGTGACCTGCGGAGGCAATTTAGAGGCTCGCGACGTACTTATTAACTATCCGATTTCACACTTTTTAACTATCTATTGATATTTGGTAACTACAATTTGAAATAAAAATTTATTTATTCTAGGACTAATGTGTCTTTCAATAATACCAGTAGTAATTAATTTATATATATTGGTTAATAATTATAACGACGAAACGATTTTTTTAAAGTACCTATATTTTATCAGAAACATTTATGAATTCGTCAAAAATGCTTTTAAAGCTACATATGTAAGCATTCGCTTGGAAAACCAAGTAGACTAGTTAATTGGTAGTAATGAAGTCAATTATAATTGAAGTCGCGAGTTTCGCACCTCGTGAAATTTTGTGCGAAACATGATTATCAATTGCCTTACGCTTAAAAAAAACACTATGAAGAAACCTAAGGGGGACTGTGGCCTGATCCCTCATCGGACTGTATTGAGAGGAGGCCCGTGCTCAGTAGTGGGAAAATAAATTGAGCTGATTATTTTTAAATTTATACGAGTAAAATAAAACGCCTGCAGTCATTTTTTGAGAGTTATATGGACTGAGTTATAGATAATAAACGATAATTAATTAACCTAACTACATTGATTGCAAAAGGTTCAAACACAAAAGTTATCAAAGGCGTAAAACAGATGACTTAATAAAAATTAATCATTTATTTTGAAAATGATTATTATAGTACAAAATATCTAGTATATACATATATCCTGAAGACCAGACGCGTCTATTTTCAACTTTCTAATACACAGTTCATCAACAAATTCATTATGTCGTAAAGGAGCATGCAAGACCGAAATATCGCGGGGCTCGTAAAACTGCTCGTAAAGACGTTTGTTTACTAATTCGAGTAGGGCAGGTGGGGTGAGGGATGCTGCCAATAATAGTTTCACTGATATACAACGTATAAGAATTGGTATCTCTTTATTTATGCAAATTTTACTTGTAGTTAAGTATATACGTATTGTATGTGTTCATTCATGTATTACACTAATTGCTATAATTTGATTTAATCTTGCATTTACGAAACTACTAGTGAAGATTTTAACAGAAGTAATGAGTTACCTATGTAGATACATTTATAGGCCTTAATTATTTCCTTAATAGAAAATATTATGAGGTAAAAAGATTCTATATTTTGAAGGTTAGGCTACAACGCGGCGCGTTGTTGCGCGAGGTTAACACGTGAGGTTAATCAAGATCAGAAACTGATCCATAGCTAAGTTGCCGGTAATTTCCTAATTGATACGATTAAATCGTCATCGCAACCACGCTCGTTGCGATTGAAATCAAATTTGTTGCGTTAATTTACCTCATTCAAGTTAATGTGAGCAACTTCTTGGGGTATATTTGTCATGTGATAAATAATTTTAGACATGGAGGAAGATGTAATTAAAATATTTCATACATTTAAGTAGTTAGATGTAGTTCTATTCTAACTTTTAACAATAATGTGCGAGCATATTTTTTTCATGGTAATAACAATATAACAACGACATAAATACATAACTTAAGGACCACAAAGAATTAATGGCTTACGTATGCATAGCTGCTTGAGCGGCCGAAATGAGTTTTTTTCATTTCTACTATATGTTTAACTGCCTAATCTAATTTATTTTTAATATCCTGTCCTAAACGTCCCAAACACGATAAAATATTGAATGTAAATACCTAGTTCCACTATAATATTAGGTGGGTAAATAGATGAAATATAATTGTGACGATATAACTTTGCTAATTGATGTGTTTTAAAAAGGATTAACAAGACAAACAGAATTCATAAAAGGGATTTAACAGCTGTCATCGGCTATATGCAAGCTGAACTTCAAAAATTATCTTCCTTTCCAATAAATCCGGTTGTATGACAAGTTAAAACTTCGGCTAACTGAATCTCGGCTAGTAATATTAAAAATTCCTTTGACAGTGGTGGCTATCGAATAATGATTTGTGTACGTCACGCCAGCTTCCGTTGTCATACTTGCGCCAAATTTTCACCAGCGATTTTTACTATTTTTCGACGGCTAGCCGGACGCTAGGCCCTGCGTTTATTTATTAACAAAATTCGTCCGTCTACCTAACACGTCTCTTTCGTTTGCTTCCGCTACTGTAATGCAGCCTGTAGAACAATGGCATAGAGTTGTAGATTCTATGTCTCGGTGCTTTCGAGTTGGGCCGTTTTCGGGCGTGTGGACACCGTTTACGAGGCTGCATAGGCGCGACGCGGCAATGCGCTCCACCCATATCAATTTCGAATAGGTTTCCTATCCTATTCGACCAGCGCGGGGAGATTGCGTTTTGATCGTTTTGTGTGTAAAACTGTTGCCCTAAATTAAACGCTTTAATAATAGAATAGAAATAAAACCAGACGTTCAGTTCTGTTGACGAACGCATTGGTATGTAAAAATCGAGCGCCGCGTGCAGATTTGCTTTTAATATTTTATAAATTAGTCGCTCGTAACATATATGTAAATAGGAGCTCACCCTCGGTTACGGACGACTGCATCGATTCAGAGTATCATCAATTACAAACAAGTTCCAATTAGAGATAGTGCAGTTACAAATCAAATTCAACCGAGTCCTGTACGAGAGTCGTTCACTAATTAGAGCTGCGGGCGAGGTGCCTCCTGCGAACTAATCAGGTGGCTAAATAATGTAGTCGTGACGGCGTCGTTAGCGCTCGTGAGACAGACGTTATTAATTAACATCACTCTCCCCGCACACACGCCCTCCCGCTCCTTCACCCCTTGCTGGCCTGAGTGTCGTCTGCGTGCGGATCGTCTCGTTTCTGTGGATATTAATCAACAATTTGGGATTTCTAGTATTCGTACATGTGTACACTTCTAAGTCGAGGTGATTGTGATCCGGTTAGTACACTTTTTAAATAAAACATTCATAAATGTAAATAATTTATAAATATATCTACTTCATAATGTAAGAAAATCTCCTGAGTGACGTTTTTATAAGTGAATTTATGATACGAGCGGGTAATAACGAGAAAAAGTCGTTGTTTCTTGTGCCTTTATAAATCATTAACATATTTTTTAAAGGTTGGTGCCTCAAAAAACTAGACCTACACTACAAAGAATTACATTGGGTAGGTATGGTATATAAGTACTTTAAAAATAAAGAATAATGTGTAAAGAATTGTAGAAAAATATTTTTAACTAAATACTATTCACTTAGAGAGGGCAGCGATGTTCTTATACTAAGACAATTTCCAATTAAGAAGCTGGAGTCAATTTATATAACAAAGACTTGTGTACACGCGACATGATTGGCTCATCTCGTGAATTTCTCGTGGCCTCCTAAACACGACTTCGGCTCCGTCGAGCCAGCCCCGACATGTCTGGTGACTCTTACGACATCAATAAACTAGTATCTAGATACATATATACCTACTCTGGTAAAGTTTTTGTAAGAGTTTGTAGGGACTTGACAATTTTTTGAATATTTTTTTTTGTATACAACTTACAAGGGCATACATATGTTCTCATTCGTACTAATTTAACATGATAAAAAATCTTATTAATACATATGTTTAATAGCAAAAATTTGGCATTGTGCACAATGCTTTTATATAACTATTATAGAGCAAATAAAAGTATATAGCCTTTATTTTGCACTAATTATTATTGGTTTATGTGTAATGTGATTGCGATCTTAGTATTGTTTCTACGACACTTTATTAAAATTTAATATCTTCGTAAATCGTAGCAATAATTTTATTTAATATTAGCGACTTACCCTCGTTTCGCTCGGGTGCGTTCTAGTACGCAGATTTTGTTGGCAATTTCATGGGCTTTAATTTTTTGGCGCGGAACCTTAATCCTTTTTCTTAAATAAAAGTAGTAAATAAAGCCTAAGTTACTTCTTATAACATCAGGTATCTGCCAGTAAAAGTCCTGTCAAAATTGGTCCAGCCGATTAGCCGGAACAAACAGACAGACAGTCACAAAATTTTATGAAAGATACAAAATACATGTTTTTTTTAATGAAAGTCAAATTAAAAAAAAAGTATTTTATAAGTTCAATTTGTGTTGTTTTTTTTGAGGTATAATTTATAGTTGTTTAAAGAATATTTTTTTAATTATTAAATTAAACAATCATAAAAAATATATACAGGGGGCGGTTTAATAGAAAGTGAGAATGAGTATATTGCCGGTAATTTTAACTAAATTGTATTTTATTTTTCAATATAGTCGCCTTTTAGCGAAATGCAATTGAAATATCTTTTTTCTAAGCTTAAAATCCTTTTCTTAAAAAAATCTTCATCCTGAGCTCCTAAAAATTCCTGTACTGCAGCGACTACTGCGTCATCATTTTCAAATCTCTGACCTCTTAAAGACTCCTTCAACCTTGGAAATAGTAAAAGTCGATATAGAATAATAAGAGACGATGGTCTTGTCCAAGTCATAGACTGTAATTTTGTTTCTGAATCGTAATGGTGAAGCCACGTTTCATTCATGATTATAAACCGAAGCATAAACAATCAGGATCTTGTTGAAAAGTTCCAAAAAAGCTCGAGAAATATTCAGCCTACTTTTTTTTGTGCATCAGTAAGCATTCTAGTACCCAGCGCACGGACACTTTTTTCAACTCCAAGTGTTCGTGTAAAATGCTATGCACACTATTAGTCGAAATCTATTTCTTCGGCTATAAAACGTACCGTGACAAGACAATCTGATATAACAATTTTTTCGACTTTTTTGACCATTTCTTAATTTGCTACCGTTGTGGGACGGCCCGAGCCAAGGTCATCTTTGGTGGATGTTCTTCCATGTTTAAATTCGGCGCAGCTACGTACGTGCAACTGTAGAATACGATGGAGCATTTTTGCTCCTAAAGTATCCTGTAAGTCTTGATTAATTTGTTCTGTAGTGAAATTTTTCAAGCACAGATACTTAATAATCGGGCACAATTCAATATTTCCATTGTCGACAACACGTTACGACAGACTGCAAACAAAAGACTTCCATTTAAAAAAAAAACTTTCCTTTTTTTAATCTAATTAAGATTCTAGATTTACTAGCCAGTATTAACTTTTTTCGGTTCAAAGAGTTTGTACCTCATTCTCACTTTATAATGAACGCTCTACGTGTAGTCACACATTTTTTTTAGAGTTTTATAAATACTATAAATATTTAACGTAATGCAATAAGGTGTTTTTATGTTCATTTTTATAGACAAAACTCAATAACTAATATTATATGTTACTTAAATACCGATGCTACTTTATAATATGTATTAGCATTTACGTGCACGCACGGAAGTGTGTTTTATGCCGTTCATTAAGCGAGGTCACGTGGCCTATTAAGGTCCATAGAAATTAAGTAGTAAATTTAATATTTTATAATAAATATTTTTTATTGTTCGTTTTGTGATATTAGTTTAATTAACCGTTTTTTTTGTAAATTTATTTGTTTTTATTTTTGTAATATGTATATTTATAGCTATTTTATGTAAAAGCGTAAAAATTATTCACAGGTTCAGATTTTTTATATAAATAATAAATATAGTTATTTTGGTATAAGCACAATTTCTATCATATGATTCTCCAAAACAATATTGATGTTAAGATTTAACCATGTCACAAGACCACTTATAGTGTGATCGTGCTTTTGAAGTTTACCCAAAGGCAACAACTTGCATTTCCAAAGTGGATATCGGTAATAGAATTCTGATCATAGATTGGTCGTTTGGTCAGCGCTGTTTAGACGCTAGGCTGCGAGGGACAGACAAAGAGACAAACGAAATTAATTGAGGCCATGCGCCGGCGGCGTAATCCAATCGTTTCAGCCCGTCTACAAGCCTTTTACACGACTTGACCAGGGCAAGAAACTCGAACTAACTTTACGACCGCAACCAATTTGTTTGCAATACGAATTTACAACCTCAACTGATGATGTATGTATTCCTGTAGTTTCTTGAACATTTTTATTACAAACAATTTTTATTACAAATTTTGTGGCATTATAAAATAGTTAGTTTAATAGTTCAAGTACAAATTATAAGTTAAGATTCAAGCTGCTACATATTTTGAATATAAAAGTATTTTTTAAACGAATCTTTTTAATACTTATCAACTTGCGGCTCACCCTCGCTTCGCCTCTAGACAAACAAAAACAAATTTATCCCACGGGAACCGTACATTTTTCCGTGATAAAAAGTAGCCTATTTGTTATTCTGATATATGAACTATATTGTTGTTAAGTTTCATTAAAATCCAATCAGTAGTTTTTGTGGACTAAGCTGTATAAATTAGTATAATTTTTTAACTATCCCAAGAGAACTCTTTAATTTTCCGGAATGAAAAGTATCTAAAATGTTGACCGGGGATATATGGTACCACCAAGTACAATTTCATTTAAATCGGTCCAACAATTTTGGAGATTAGCCTGTACAAACAGACAGACAGAAAAACAAAAAATTTGAAAAAAATCTGGATTTGTTCTATTACTCTTCTTACATCCGCCTGACTCGTTTTTAGCATTTTTTTCTATGTACAAACATTCGACCTCTACATTTTTATTATATGTATAGATAAGTTTGTTTATTGTACGGACTAATGTGCTGCAATGTTATGTATTTTTAGCAGATAAGTATATATATGAGAGAAGTGTGTAGTTTACTATAATCAAAGTATTAAAATTGTAAAAAATATTTCCAAAAATAAAAAAAACCGACTGCGTAAAAAGGGAACATAGCCCACTCGATTTATTCGGATAAACATTTTTTTTTCACAAATTGGCGCCTAGGATCCGCCATTATGTTTTTAATAATATCTATATAGTACATACCTACCAAGACGAATAGAAGGGTGTATGAATCATCAAAATCGATTAAGCCGTTTAGTAATTACGAGGGAACATAGAATCGGACATACATACATACAAGTCAAACATATAACTCTCCTATAGGCTTCGCCGCAGTCGAGTAAAAAGAAAAAACGTTTTTTCGAGATAAGTTTAGAGCGTCATAATAAAATGATATAGGTATTTCATTTAAGTCTTACTCCAATTCTGTCTATATCTGTAATGTTCAGCAAAACTAATATGCAGCATTTGATTTTATACGAGGATATTTGGTTATCATAATACTGTACATATCATCAAATTCTGGACAATATCGTGTCGTATACAAATCTTTGGCATCATGGCGAGAGTTTGTCGACATCAATTTACGTACAATGTCAATTTGCACAAGAGAACGTTCGAGTCCGGGACACAGTGCCTCATTAGAGGCGAGCGGTTGCAATTAAACTGGGCGTCTTTTGCGCGTTAACGAACGACCAAATTGGAAGCCGCCCGCCCTCAACACGTGCTGCGACGGAATATTTTTTAACATTTATTATAAATATTTACTGTATCTACTATACTTATCGAAACCTTGTGTCTACCATGTACTTCCCTTTAAATAATTACAATTGATGGATGGTTGCTTTAACAACCTTATTACTTTGGTGATAAAAGGCCGCCTTTATCACGAGCGGGTTTCGGTCGTTACTTTGCCAAGGCGGTGTTTCAGTAAATACAAATAGTTATTTCGTGCCGGGTTTGGCCTTAATTTCAATATGCTCGGAAAGTAGGTTTACTACGCCAATTAAAGTCATTGGACTCTTGACTAATGAGTTTTAATTTTAAGCGGACCGCAAATATGTTTTATTTGTTCAAACTAATTTAAAATCAACACGCTATCGTAGCAAATTGCTTAAATTATATTTTGAAGTGGAGACGTAATTTATTAAAACATATTTAAATAATGAATTATTATATAGTTTTTATAATTATAGAAACAGCACATTCATTGAGGTCCTAATGAAAAAGAGTGGGTTAATAATATACCGGCAAAGTTTGTACCGCTAACCAAGTACATACGTAATATATTTCAATGATAAAAATGATTTATTCACGAAGTTCCACTACAAGTTGCAAATGTGAAGACGGCTAACAATGTGAAAGTGTGCGCGTGGTAAGAAGTTGGTTTACAGGCTCGTTAGCGGCGGCTGATTGCCGATTGAGCAGCAATTGCCTTGATTGACGGAGCCCTAACGAACTCGCTTCAAGAGCTGGACGTGCCTCGACGCTCTGATCTTTTAACTCTTAAATGTTTGACAGGTAAATTTTGTCAATGTTTTTCGTTAAATATTTTTTAGTAAAATATTTTTTTAAAGTTTGGTAGATTCCAAACAGTGTTTTACTTTGTTTGTATAATGTAAGATAGATTTATTAATATCTCTTTTTTAAAATAATTTTTATTAAATCGTGTCTTAATATTATTAAAGGGAATTCGTAGAAAAAATAATCACCATGATTTTTTGTGGTTTCCATAAAAAAGCACAAAATTGACTAAAACAAACAATATAAAGTCGCTTTTCTCTGACTGATTAATTTCCCAGAGCTGAGCCTAAAATGCTTTAAAAATAAACATATCATTCTAGGAATATCCTTTTATTTTTCTGTAATGACATAGTTTACCACTAAGAAAGAACATTTTGAATAAAAGTATTTCGAAACGTTGGGAATCATAAATCAAAATAAATTCGCGAAAAAATGCGTAAACATAGTCTTATTTAAAATATTTGCGTAAATCTAAGAAAGTAGATCTGAGCGTAAAAAGGATTTTTAAAGTTAAGTTAAAATCAATTCAGCAAAACCATAAGAAGCTGCTAGTTTATATGAATTAACCGAATAAATGTTTTTTTCCTGTTCCTGTATGATGTTTAAGGTGAAAGTAATTAATCCAATTACATTTAATGAAATGAAATGAAATAAACTTTATTCAATTAGACTTATTACAAGTGCTTTTGAATCGTCAATTTAATGTAAGAGTCAGTGAAGTCTGTCCGTGAGGAAGCTACCACCGGCTCGGAAAGCAGTTCTGCTGAGAAGAGCCGGCGAGAAACTCAACAGTTGCTCTTTTAAACATCAAAATTACATTTATTTTATTAATATAACATGCAAGGCAATTATGCATAGCATGTTTATTTGAATAACATGTGAAAGGAGCCTCAGGCCAATAGCTAGTTTAAATATTTAAATCAATCGAACTCATTACTTATAAATGGCTGCTTTAATGTTTCCATGTAATTATCTATTGATAGAAACTATTAGTAAGAAGTATAGATGATGGCTAAAATAAAAGTATATTTTAAAATCGTTGTTTTCATGAATAACGAATAGAAACATTAAAACAGAGAATCTAATTTTGTTTGCTATTCGTAGAGGTGCTACGTGCTACGAGTTTTCTGATTGCTGGGTTTTTCAATCGAATAATTTACTTCGATTGATGTAGTTTGAATCTCCATGGACTTCGTTCATTTGTAGGGAGACTGACATAACATAACGTATAAATAAATGTCATACATGTCTGTTTTACTAACATAATATATTGAATGAATATGGAGTGATTTTTTAGTAGAAAGGTAATAATATAATTCATAATTATAGCTTAATATAAAAATATTTTTTAATATTTTATGAATTCCTAAATTTATGCCTATATCAATTATTATTATTACTGTTATGGCATCTTAATATATGAAAATATATTCAGCAACCAAAATATTGTGAAAAACAAAGTATTAGTATAATTATATTTATATACAAATGTTTTAGTTAATGTTAATTAAATAAATGATAAATCGTTACAGAAATGAAATCGAGCAAAATGTTTATTTAGCGTTTATGACGCCTTTAAAGCCTCAGCGGCGTATAGAGATAACAACAACTCAACTAATTTTGCACGTAAACAGTAATCAACAGTATGAAACATCATCAGTGTCTTTGTAGAATGAAGCCGCAATTCATCATATCGGGACAAAAGGCGGTTGATAAACGCGGCATTTGTTTGCGTGAGAGAGCGTTAATTTTGTTAAGGAGTCTCAATCAGGGAAGACGTGTAAGTAAAGTCGGCGGGCGGTCGCCGCGGGAGCGATTCGAGCGAATTACCGTACCTGGAGGCGCAGGGGCCGACTCGTTAGTTGTTGTTTGCCGAGTGACGCGGGTCAATCAGCAGAGACATGCACGGAACCGCACTTCTTCATCCCCCTACCCTGCCGCTCGTTAGGCCGCGCCGTCTCTGTCAACTGTGAGACGAGCTTTATCGAATCTACGACGCACGACCCGCGCCGTGGTTGGCCCACTCTTAGCTCTAGTTCGGCTCGAAACCGCCGGTAAACAAATGAAATCAGCGTAAAACGAATTTATATTTCCTCTTTGAATGGCAAATAGAAGAAATTCTAAATTATAATGCTTTAATGGATATGAAAAATATAAATCAATACAATAGTGTACGAATACTGTGAGCACGCACGGAAAATCAGAGCGTAATTATAAAGGCAGACGTGTACCACAGCAGGGTGGTGGACTTAGTTAATTGGGTCGAATTCCTTGCGTTTAGCTAATTAACGTTTCGGGCGCCTCGAGGCAGATGCGGTCCACGTGCGAGACAGGCGCGGGACACGGCGCCGAGAGCTTTTTCGATTACACTGATTCTCTACAATCGTATATTGTTGTTTTTAACGCTTTTTATAATGATTATATCGCATTTAATCATAAATATCATTATTCTACGGATTTAATTTGCAGTTAGAATGCGGTAGGTACATCTTGACTCACCATTAATTAGTGACAAAATATACTAAAAACTTTGTTACCGACGTCCTAAATTAGCCCTTTAGGTTTTTTAACGATGCCAATTTAGTCGGCTTTAGAGATTCCAATGCTTGGTTGATGCGCCAACCTGAGCTTTTTGTCTCTTTCTCAGGTAGAAAATGCAACGGCTCAAAGTATTTTCATAACAATGCGCCTGCGGCTTTCTCAGTTTTTTTTTTTTTGAGCGTTCGAAACGTTTGACAGACACGCTATTGTCATCGTTAGGTAATGCTCTAAAAACTCTACCTTTTATGGATAATCAATTTTGATGATCGGTAGAAGTGAATAGAATACCTTTTTATAGAAAGATACTAATTAATGTGCCTAAAATGGGCACGGTTGTGTCTTAAAATATTTAAAAAGTTGACGTACGTCCTTCAAACTTAGGACTTACCTAGTGTAGTCGCTTTTGCACAATATCATTCCTCCTTTGAAATAAAACGAACGGCCCATGTCCGCTAAAGCTTGACCACAACATGTGCATTTTAAACATCCATGATGCCAGTATCTGTCGAGGGCGTGAAGAAGGAACCTTTCTACAATTTTGCCTCCGCATCCTGCGCATTCTTTTAGTGCCGGGTTATTATTGTTGTGGGGATAATCGTGTCCATTGGCGGCAAAGGCTGCCTCCGGCGAAGGCGGGTGTGGCGAGCTGAGCTCCGCGTACCCGTGGTAGTGCGGGTTCATGCTCAACGCGCTCGCTGCCAGCTTGACGGTTGGAGCGGGAACCGCTCACACCGACCACCACAACTACACGCCCTGTAAACAATAATTTATTTATTAGATCATATGTTGGAATTCTACAATGTTATAGATTGTATTGTGAATAATCAATTACAGAGATGCGAAATGAAAATTATTTTATAAGTGACCTTGTAAATATTTTAAGCCCTCCACAACCGCATAGGCCCACGGAGTGCTGCATTTAAAATTTTTCCAATTAGCAATTTGATACAATTATGAGCGAAATGGGAGTTTCTGTGGAGCGAGTGCGGGACGCGGAGCGGTGCGTCAACCCGATCCAATTAGCTCGCGGCCAGCGGAGCGGCGGGACGCTCGTGCCGTCTGAGCGCTCCTGTCGCCATAAAACTTAATTAAACGTTTTAAAACAAGTATTCATTAAAGAATAATCAAGCTTATGTAGTCATAAATTACCGGATTGTCCCGCGCGAAACGGGTGCCGTAATTAAGACTGCACAGAGTTGATCAAACGCACTGATTTGAAACTACCCTTCATTAAGAGAACGCGAGGCGAGCGCGAGAGCTTCCGCTGCGGTGCAGAAACTAATTAAGAATAACGGACGCTTTAAAAGCGTAATTAATTTAGATTGTAATTCTATTTCTCTGAGAATAAAGTAGACAATTATTTCAGTAGCCCTTTCTTTTGGAGCGATTTGCTTTGCTAAATGTAATTTGGTTAATTTTTGTGTCCGACAATGTAAAGGGTTGTAACTGCAGATTGTGTTCTTATTTGTCGCTGTGAGTTGAATAAGACATGAATGTAGAAGGATTTCTACCTGCTTAACTACCTATTACAATTATGACTAAAATCTAGAGAAAAAGCTTACATGCAAAGCAAGGTCAGAGCATGTGAAAAGCTATTACTTGTAGTCGACTATGTCTAATAAAGGCCATAAGGGACAGGCGAGCAGGTATAGGTAGCGTGTAGAATACCCCATGACGAAGTTGCGTGCGTACCTACTAATGAGCGGGCGTCGCGTGCACCTTTAAGCACTTCGTTAAATCGCACCCGAACTACACTGATCTACTGGCTACGTTTATATTTACGTCTTTGTTTGGTTGATTTTGCGAACACGTGTTTTGTAGCACGTAGCACCTTTCAGAGATTGTAATCAGACTTCTCATCCATTAGGTGGATTAACGGTTGATTTATAACCACAATAAAAACTTTAGAATGGAACGTGATTGTACAACAACTATTAACTATTCCAGTTTATGTCAATGACCTATACGCTCCACTCTAATATCAGTTTGACATTGTCATTTTAATATTTATAAAATAGCTACTATTTGCAACAATTTGAAAAGGAACAGTTGAAACATTAATCAAATTGAAAATATTCATGACTATAAAATTATTTATATATTTTAAGATCGCTGTATTGTTTTTTATAACGGCCATTTCCATAAATTAATGATTCATTTGGAATTATCTAATACCAATTTGATACACTAAATTATATTATAAAACTAGCGACTTACCCTCGCTTCTCTTGGGTGCGTCCCTAGGTACGTTTTAATTTTTTTGAGCGAAACCCTAATTTTTTTTTCTACAATAAAAGTTGCCTAAGTTACTCCTTGTAATATCAGTTATCTGCCAGTGAAAGTTCCGTTAAAATTGGTCCAGCCGTTTCGGAAAATAGCCGGAACAAACAGACAGACAGACAAACATTTTAACAATTGTGTTTTTCTTATAAGTACCTACCGTATTTAATTCCATATACATTTAGTATAAAGCTGTTATTTTGACATTACAAACGGACACTTCAATTTTAATTTGGAACTATCTAATACCAATGTGATACACTAAATTATATTATAAAAAAGTTAACGCTGTGTTAAGTATTTAGAAGTTTATTCTAACATTAAAAGTGCTCATGAGTGTTATAAAATTAAAATTCATACACATTACACGTTTACTATTTGCTGCTAAATAAAAATTAATTTTTGGACCATGAAATACCGTTGTGTATAATTACTCAAACTTATGTCTGTTTAAGTCCCATATCGAGTGACTAGGGTGAATGAAAACTCAAGTGTATATTGAACCTTGTATCAAAGGCAATAGAGTAGTAAATCGATTTTTTATTTCAGATCCGCGTTATGTGGTGCGTGTTTAGGCTGAGGGTGGCCTGGGAACCTGGCAGGTGCCGTTTTCATTATTCAAGCCCCATTGATTGGATACTTTGTTGCCGTTTAAAAATCTTATTACCAACCGCCCAACAACAAAGAGGAACGAGGCAATGAGCCTCCTCGCAGCCCTCAATTTACCTTTTAAGTGATTTTTTTTTCAATTACAGTGATGAACTGCACATTCAAATGTTTAACAAAACTGTAAGTCATCTTGTTAGGTTGTTTATCGTTCTTATTCTTTATTATGTTGTAACAATGGTTGTAGGAAATCCAATACTTCATTGACAATAAGATGAAGTACTGTGAATTTGTGATATAATTAAAAATAGTCTACTACTATAACTAAATAGCTTTAATTTATTTAGATACCTTCAACTATTAGTACAATTTTCTACTCGTAATAAATGTTTGAAGTTCAATATCCAGCTTTGGTAAATTATTTTAAATATATAGAAAACTCTTAATTGATAAGCGAGTTAATTTTGCAGCCAATTTTAACGATAACAATTACTTACTGTTTGTTTCATTAGCCATATGGATTAATTAAAAATAATTGAGACGACTAAGCAAAGTAGAGACTTAGTAGAAGGTCACTATAAATTATCATACTGAACTATTCACATGTTATTAGGTTGATAAAATTTGGTTAGGTAAGATATAAATACTTATCATGTTTATTGCGATTTTAATCAATAGAGTTAACCATAAAATTTAATACACAAAATCGGTCACTAACTCCACACGGTCTCAAGAACAACAACGGGGCCTGTGAATAACGTAATTAAGGCAAAACCGCCGACAAAATTAAACGCGAAAACGGAATGAGAATGTGAGCCTAATTAGAGCTGGGGAGGAAGATGTTGCACCGGCGCCCCCTCCTCCCTTCCCTTATCCCCAAATGGAATGTTCCGCTTAAGGTCTATGACAATCATTGCTAATGTTATATTTATGAGACAGTTATCTGTTTGAAATTTGACACTGTTAAAAATTATTATCTTAGGGTATACCGCGATTCGAATGTATTTGAAATCTATTTTGCTCTGTCTGTTTGTTAGTGATTGAAAAAAATAAAAATACTTTTTGTTAAAAAAAATCCAAGGATAACATAATATTATTTTACAATTTGACGACATGTTTAACTCAGTTTGTAGTACTTGTGCCAGCGGTCGCGGGTTCGAGTCCCGCTGGGGGCATTCATTTGTGTGATGAGCACGAATGTTTGTACTCCAGTCATGAATGTTTATATTTATAATATATATTTAAAGTTATATATGTGTAGTGTATCAACTATCTGGTATCCATAACACAAGCCTCGTAGCTTACCATGGAACTAGACGGTGCCGTGTGTTAATGTCCTAACATATTTTTTTTAATGAACTACATTTATACTTACATTATTATAATTTATAGCATTTATATTGAAATACATTTCGAAATAATATAAGTATGCTATTATATTGCACAACTTTATAATTCGCTAGAGAGAGCGATATCGAGTTCTTACAATCATAAACAAATGTAATATACCAATACATACGTACATACATAATGAGAACAGTACTTGCGGCTAATGTATAATATTATTTGCATATAATGACCGTTAATGGCCCAAGCGCATTATTCATCGGACGTGACCTCAAAATGAACCGTTCGATTTGAGTTTGCCGCGTCCTTTCTATATTTCATATTAAGATGTATGCAATTGTATTAATTCCAAGAATTTTTTCCTTAATTTTAAAATACAAACAGTTAAGTAATATATTATTATCATAACTTTTGCTTGTGATAAAAATATGTTATTCAATACATACATTTTGATTGATTATTCGACATGTAACCAGTTCGCATGTTATACTAAAGTTTCATTTCAGGTCCGAAAAATCGGTCTAACTCTAAAGTGCAAAAGTATGTAGGCTTTCATTCATTAACAGAAATCATACAATAGTAATTATAAAATAAAATTAAAAAAAAAACCCTACGCAAAGGTTGTCATAGTGCATTTAGTAGTTATTTTACTAGTCAAGCCCTTGCATTTGATACACATATTGAGATTTGAGGGAGTTATGAAAAAAAAATGTAATTCGCCATTTTGTGGTGGCGGCCATCTTGGATTTGAAATCTCTATTACATTTTAGCCTGATTAAGAAGAATCCGTTTTTGCACATTAAACATAATATCGTTGACGCTAACGCTTAAACCTTCTGCGAATAATCGCCTGTAGATTTGTTCATTTTATTAACCTCAAATAAAATTTTATGAGCAGCACGCGACACGCATGTTAAGTGAATCATTTTACGACAATAATGGACCAGGATTTGTCATTATTATCAAACAGGTGTGTCGTGACGAAAAACACGTGTAATGACCATACAAATGCATTCATTGTCGCCTACGGATCGCTCGCTCTCACCGACTCTCTTAATTAGAGGCGGCCAAGTGGAGCGGCACCGAGCTATGAAAGCCAATCTAGCGAGTTCTCGTAACTCAAATTAGGAATTGTTTTAGAAATTTTTCAATTTTACCCGATAGTTTTGGGTGTAGAATGTAATGTAATCGTCACATATTTGCTGCAGCTTTGTTTTATAATAAAATTAAGTTACATGAGTAAGAAAGTCTGTTTCTCTTCTTCTTTACGTTTGACTATTTATTTTATTACCCGACTGCCAAGGAAGGGTATTGTTTTTCGCGCGTATCTTGTATGTATGTAATATTCTTTATTACTTCATATCTCCAGAACCGCTAAACGGATTTACATATTTTAGGTATCGTTAGACTCGTCTTAGCAGCCCAAGTGTTCTTAGACAGGTGACGTTAAAAAAACAAACATGGCGGCTATGCGACGCCATTGGACTTGGCGAAAATCATTTTTTTTTTCGAATACTGCAATATGGGTATCAAATTAAAGGGCTCAACACAAGGCTTTTAAAAAGGTTTACCATGATTATCATAACTGTAATACTAAAAAAAATATTTACTAAAATAAAAAACCCTACGGCGTAAAAAGCGAACTAAAAAGATGAAAACAAGTTGACGAAAAAACATAGTATTATGCAGTCGGAGACATGTGTACATAGCAAGGCTCGCAGCTAGTATAAAACATATATGTACATGCATATGTCTCCGACTGTATAATATTATGTTTTTTCGTCAACTTGTTTTCATCTTTTTAGTTCGCTTTTTACGCAGTCGGGTTTTTACTTTAAAAAAAATGTTTTAGACGCATGTTATGTTGCTGAAACAGTCTAATAATAGTTAAAGTCTCGTAAAAACAATTTTAACATAAATTTTAACCTAACTTAAAAATATGTAGTTCGGAATAACTTTATAGTATCGAGCTGATCTGATGATGGAGCCCGAGTGGAACTCTTTAGTGGCTACTAATAAAACCTAATAAATAAATGTATTACTCAGGACTTATTTAATTCGCTTTGACGAATCCCGGACTCGGTATTTCACAGTAGTTTAAAAATCACTTGCTTTTTAATTTTTTCTATAATATAATAATTATTTTTACAAATATCATTGCCTATTTTATCATTCAACCGTTCCTAAAATTAGCGAGATCGGTTTAACAGAAAGTTACGTTAATTAATTTTTTTATTTACGTTGAATTCTTATTCAATATATTATTATTTTGGAATGACCAAAAGACACTAATTTTGTTTATAGATTATATCCGAAATTTCGTGATCAACAGAGCGATCTAAAATGCCATGACCGCCATAATTGCGCGGGAACAATAAATCATGTTCATGATCGACTCTTAATATATAATTTTCGACGTATTTAAGAAACGGAGTTCATTGTTCAAATATTTAATGGATCCAAATGTTATTTATATGTACAGTTTGTTAAACAGGAAAACAATCATTATAAAATAGATGATAGAAATAATGCTAGTTAAACGTTTCGAGTCAAAAACGTAAATAATTGTTTTACTTTAATTGAAAAATATATTGTTTATTAATTTGTCAACTTAATGTGTTTTCTACAACGCAACCTACAATTCTACAACAGAGGGTTACAATGTTAAATGACAACAGGCAATTGTCATTGCCGATGGGCAAACACTGATAACGTTCCTATTGTTCCTCAGTCAACGCACTTTGCACAATCAGGTAAAGTCCTCGCAAAATAAATAATAATTAAGCATCGAGTCATCCATTGTTTCTCAATGTACTGATGTGTACATTGAATTTACTAATTTGTTGTTTTCTGTTTCAGAATTAATTTACTAACCTTTTTATTTTTTATAATTTTTATATATTTAGCTATTAATTTGTAAAACTCCCTACATACCGTGTCTGGACTGCCTGGTGCATTGTAGTCACGTAGCGAGCTATTGTTAGAATTTCACTGAAGGATCCGTAAAGAAATGTTCCGACTGTGATCCAACATCATCGTACATCAAAGAATCATTAAGCTAAAGTCGCAAAGGGTACATTTATTGTATAATTAATTACAAAGTAGAGATTACAGCTGGAAAACATTGCAGGATGCCCTCCAGCTAGGTGGAGCGGAAGCAATTCAATACGGATAGCTAAAGATCGAGCTTCAAGGCGTTATTTATTGGACTGCAAGTCCAAATGGGGGGAAAAAGCGGTTATATGATGATGATGAAGCTCTAATTTCCAGAAATTAACGCATAAATATCGGCCCACCTTTTGGTATATGCCGTGGTTAGGTATTGTCCTTTATCTTGGCCTTATTGTAAAGTTTTATAGATATTCTCTATAGTTTTATCATATACTTATTTTATCATTTAAGACGGCCACTTATGTTCACTAATTTTTTCATCAGTATGATATGTATCATCTGCTTTTTCTACATGCATTGCATGTAAATGTATGTATATTATAGAAAACAGTACATATCCCAGATATGAATGAGTCATAATGAAATCTTAAAAGAAAAATAGATTTTTCTAGTAGTCTTTGTAGTCTTTAATTTAAAAATTAGTTTTATATTTTGTAAGTTATTTAATATGCATGTTGAGAGAAATGTCATACAAAGGTAATTAAGTAAATATAAAAAATAGGTAGGTAGCTTCTCGAAACATGTCGATATTTTCCACCAAAATATATTGAGTACGAAAATGAAATTTGTCAATTTTTTCTATACGAAATACAGTTAAGGTAAAGCGGTAAATGATATACAACCGTTAAATGTGCATGCGATGTCAGCCATAACATTAAACTCTAACAGGACTTGCTTCATTAAAAAAATTCTTTTCCATAATCCAAACATGCGGTTTGTTTATTAATAAGAAACGATTAATAATGTTCTTTGATCAGTTGGAGATCGAGACGGCCCGCGGCTACGGGAAAGATAAAACGATCAATTATAATAAATGTAGATAATTTCAATCAAATAATATTGCTAATTACCAGACATTAGATGGCTTTGTAACTGCCGCACAACAAATGACTCAATTGCAGTCGGTTTAGTTTTGTTACAGTCGAAATAGCGTAATAAAGTTTTAGTTTAATTATATTGTTAAGATGAAGCATGCAAGTGTAATATTTTACACGAATGATAGGTTTATTGTTAATAATAATGTTTTATTACTCTTTATTTCAAAAATGTTTGTAAAAGTCTAATTGAATCAATTTCATTTTCATTATTTCATTGTCTGTGTTTAATAATAAAGGTTACAAGACACATGGCAATATAAAACAATAAAAAATCAATAAGGGCAAGACGTAGCAAACCTACGTCTTAATATTTAAAAAGTTATTATAGAGATACTATTATATCTTTAGACGAAATAGTTATGTATTTACATATATATGAAAAGTGTCTTTCATAAGTAAAAGTTTAAAAATATGCGAAATAAATTTTCTTTTTAAATTTATATAGTACCTATATTACTAACACATTGATTTTTGTCCTTGTTTTAGAAATTATATTATATTAGTTAGAGAAGCAAAGTACATTATTGCAGTAGTAAAACTAGAAATAATATGCATTTTGTACGTGGACGATATTTTTTTACATTTTTTATCCAAAATCCGGACGATTTATAGCTTTATGCGATTGCGTTTCATATCAAGGAAAACCATAAGCTATTAAAAAAAAGGAAACCGACCGGGAGCTAGTTGCTCATTAGGAAATAAATATACATATATAATATATATATATATATATCCACTTAAACCATTCGAGTACACTGTCCTTATATGCGTATAGGCATAATTATTTTTTGCTATACCTTGCGAAACAAATTAATGTAGAAGAAAAACAAGACTTCTTAATAAAATATACTTTGAATTTAAAAACAGTCTGTAATTGGAAAATACAAGAACATTAGGCATCATTGCAAAGCAGCCTTTGATATTTATTTAACAGTTTAAACTCCGTTTCAAATAAATGGCCCAGACCAGTTGATAATCGAGGCTCATTACTCCCTCATTAGCTCTAGCCGGAGGACTCGCTTATGTCATTTCACCTATCAAATGCCTTTGTTTTCAAACTAATTAGAGTTTACTGGAGCCCCGCTCTGTTCATCTTAACAATGCTCATTAAATATGCTTTAACTTAATAATTGTTACACGTGTATGATCGTGTTATCTGGTTTCTTTTATAAACAATGTAACGATTTTTTTTAAATGAAGTTGATTGAATACTACCTTAAGGTTAATTATAAATAAATTATACTTATGTTATGGACATTATCTATCTTAAGAACTCTTATCGTATTAGATCTTTTATTGAATAATACTGTTCTCTTAATTAGAATAATAGTTAATTTTTATACTATTATTTCGCTTCGCTCGTACGCGTCCTTCAGTACGTTTTATAGGTATAGATAAAAACATTTATTGTGCGCGTACCTTAGGAGAAAGACACATGCTTTTTCGGACTTTTCTTTCTTTAAGATCTACAGTTTTCTAGTACATTATGTGGATCATCTCGTATATGTGGATTTATCGCGCCAAAAAAACGTTTTTTATGACATCACTATAATTCTTTAAAATTCTTGGCTTTCTCTACTGTAATATGCATGTATTATAAATTTAAACCTTCCGAAAGAAATACTGTAAGTGATAGTGAAGATCGCAACAAAATCCATTGCGTGGTTTATAAAAAGTTCACCGAGAAAGAGTCCATTTGTGTTATTTTATACTCGAAAAACATTGCTTACAAATTTTTTATGTCTTATCATCCTCGAGTTTACCTTCAAAAATAATGATTTTGGAGTTACCTATGGTAAAAGAAAAAGTCTATCAATATTTCAGCTTGCTTAGTCTGCAATAAGATAGGTATAATGGTAACCTATAATATTTTCTTAAAATTACCTATTTGTTGAAGACGAGATATTTTTATTTAACTGAATAGAAAATAATTAAAAATATTGTAGGTATAAAATTAGATTATTTTAATTTCTTGTATTTTAGGCCAAGGAAGATTGCGTTAAGACCAACTAACATTGACAAAACTAATTATACATAATAATATACAACATGACATAACTGCTGAATGTCATGCATGACCTTCATTAGTGTCCGCTATTCAAATCTTATGTTCAAAAATAAAGTGGCTAAATCTATATCTGAAATGAAACGAATATACAATATGAATGATTATTGTATTAAAAATCTAACCTTTATGGTTAGATATTTTTTACTGTAATTTATAAACCTTATTTAACGCACCACAATAATAATTAATACATTATCACTAATTAAGTCGTTTGATTTTTTAAATATTTATGAAATATCTAGTTTATGCCGTGACTTCACTTGCCTGAGAAATATTTTATTTCCATTCTCTTAACGTCCGTGAATGATATCGTGATAATTTCAGAACTAGTGTTGTTAAAATAATATTACAGTTTATATATTGTTATTCCGACAAGAGAACATTCTTGGGATAAATATGTGTCATGCAGCACACTGCACCTCATAAATATATCTTTGCCAAAGATTTCATCTTACCATTGATCCATTGCTGCATGATGGACAAAGACTCGTGCCAACAAACTACTGAACACATTTTGTTAATTATGATATAATGTAAATACGGTTTGAACTATTTCCTTTGTAATATTCAATACTAATAATACTGAAAGGAATCTCCAATTACAGAATGTCTTATGTTTATATTTAGTTGAATTGGATTTATGTAATATAATAAGTACCTATAATACATAAATGGCAGCGTGACTCTTGTTTTCGAAGATGAGTAAAAACAATAAACGAGCATCCCGAAGGCATATGAACAAATCTACGTTTTATGGTAGTTTTTTGTAGTGGGAATAAATAATGACATTGATGGACATGGGACTGCCCTGAAGTGCAGTGGGTGGTCTACCTGCGACATAAACTGTTTATAATTTACAATCTTTTTTGCTAATTGAATCAGTCTGATTAGTTATACAGCTTTAACATTAATGAACCTAATCAAAAGCAGTAAAATTATAAACATTGCAGTTAGTTTCAATATCACCATGAGCACATTATAGATACCTACATTATAGATACCTAATCTAATATATAATTTTTGCTACTCAATCATAATAATTGACGACACGCTTGGCTCAGTTTATAGTGACCCTACTTGTTGTGCCAGCGGTCGCGGGTTCGAGTCCCGCCGCGCCTGGGGCATTCATTTGTGTGATGAGCACGAACGTTTGTAATCCAGTCATAGGTGTTTATATTTATAATATGTATGTATTTAAAGTTATATATGTGTAGTGTATCAATTATCTGGTATCCATAACACAAGCCTCGTAGCTTACCATGGAACTAGATGTTGCTGCGTTTTATTGTCCCAACATATTTATTTTATTTATTCATTTAATAATCGCTTTCACTAAAACCTTCGCTTGTTTGTACCTTGACGAAAAAAGACTATTTTAATCAGCGATGGTGTAATTTTATTTTTAAAATTAATTCGATACAATAACTAACATAATATTATTAAAACTTTATAATAGAGCTTTTTAAAATTGCAAGAGCCACATGCAGGATTTCTATTTGTTTTCTTAGAGCATTTTTTTTTATACTTTGCCTTATACAATATTACTATCGAATATATTATTTACTAGCGGCTCACCCTCGCTTCGTTCGGGTTCGTCCCTCGGTACGTTTTAACAGTTAGTATAATAGAATAGATAGACTATACCTATGTATATGGGTACGCTGAGTTTTATTTCATATCTCTTACTTGAGGAATGATTGATTTCCCATACAAACTACCACTCCCCTTTTCACCCCCTTTAGGGATGATTACCGGGGTAAAAGCTATCCTATGTTCTTCCAAGGGTCTCAAACTATCTTCATACCAATTTTCGTTTATATTGGTTGAGCTGTTTAGTCGTGAAAAGGTAACAAATAAACAGAGTTACTTTCGCATTTGTAATATTAACGTATGGCTTTAAATGTCTTATGGGAATGTAGGAAAAAAGGCACATAAGCTTTAAATAACACATTGTATAAATTCTTTCGTTGAAAGAGATTATTAAATTAAATAATATTACAGATATAATAATATGTATTATAAAATAAATATTATGTATAATAAATGAATAAAATCATACATACTATTATTATGTCTCCTATTTTATAGTCCATAAGAGCTATTTTAACTGCAAGTAGATCCTAATGCCAATGACGAGCAGATGCCAGGTGGCCCCTGACATGTTCTTATGACCCGATTCCGTGTGTCACCCCAATTAAAATGCGTTACAATAATAATTTATTTTGAAAGTAGTTTATTAGAATTAAAAATGATGTTAATATTTGTCACATTTCATTCTGATGTATTTATTTTAAAATATGGTTAAATATACATGTACATTGTACATAAGACATATATCACTGTGGGATTTGTAAAATTGTGCTATAAACTTATTTTAAACTAGCGACTCACGCTCGCTTCGCTCGCGTTCGTCCCGTAGGTACGTTTTCACGGTTAGTTATGTTTAGGTATACATAAATAGTAGCTTGCTAATCCTAAGATATTCATTTAATTTAAATTATATAGCGATTTACCCTCGTTTTGCTTGGGAACATACGCCGTAAGCGGATTTTGTTCACAATTTCATGGGTTTTTTTTTCGCGGAACCCTGATTCTTTGTCTAAAATAAAGGTAGGTAGCCTAAGTTACTTCCTATAACATCAGCTATCTGCCAGTGAAAGTCCTGTCAGAATCGGTCCAGCCGATTCGGAGATTAGCCGGAACAAACAGACACAGACAGACAGACAAAATTGTAAAAAATGTTGTTTTGGTATATGTACCGTGTACCTATACGTCCATATGCATTTAGAAAAAAGCGGTTATTTTAATATTACAAACAGACACTCCAATTTTATTTATCTGTATAAATGTTTTAATCTTTAAAACGACTTTAATTACAAAAGATTTCACTTTTTCTTTTACATACATATATTTTGTGACCTTAATTGGTACTATCGAGTGAAGGTAAAGCAAATAACATATTATGCTTCAAGTACTTACTACAAATGCTTTGGTAGTTTCGAGAGCAAAGCAAACAACACGGTTAGAAATTATGAAGCATTATAGTACGATAATAAAGCTAAATTGATTAGCGGTGGTCGACTCCCGCGCAGGTAGGCCACATTCCATCCCCTCAAAGCAAGACAGGAATGTTTGTCATAATAAGGGTTACCAAGTGTAAAAATATAAAACCAGGACAAGATATCATATTGAATTGCTATACTTTTATAGATATGTAATAGATAACTTATAAAATTAAAAGTAGTAAGTATTATTAAAGCATCTTTCCCATTCCAAATTATTTGCTTTTTTCAACGTCTGATTAATATAATTTCAAGAACATCAAAAGAATTATTATTAGTTACTTTATCTCGAGTATATCTAGCGAGATGGTAGCCCTACTTATAATATATACCGACTGGGGTTCTTAATAAAAAGTATTCTATGAAAGGGACAAAAGATGACGTGATTCAAAAAATGTCACAGAAATGATTTTAAGTTGCATTTTTTGCTGTGAGCATTGTTTGCCTAGTCATGATTTGTAGTTTGTAGTTTTATTAGTTTGGTAAAATTTAATAAATGTGGAAAAAACAAATCATAATTACTTATATTTATCTTATAATAAACTAGCGACTTATCCTCGCTTCGCTCGGGTGCGTGCGTCCCTAGGTACGTTTTAACTTTTTTGAGCGGAATCCTAATTCTTTTACTAAAGTAAAAAGTAGCCTAAGTAAATTAACTCCTTATAACATCAGCTATCTACCAGTGAAAGTCCCTTCAAAATCAGTCCAGCCGTTTTGGAGATTAGCCGGAGCAAAGAGACAGACCGACAGACAAAAATTTTAAAAATTGTGTTTGTCTTATAAGCACCGTATATAATTTTATACGCATTTAGTAAACAAACAAACAAACAAAAATTTAAATAAAAACTTTAAAAAAACCCGACTTCCAGGCAATGATAAGTAAAAAATAACGAAATGGGTGTTTTCGTTTAGAATAGATACTTAATCAGATATTTTCGAAGTCGGTGTGCTTTAATTTACTTCGGCTGGCACTTTAGTTTCTAGTGCCTGGAAGTCGGTTGTTTTTAAGTTTTTATTTTTCCATTTTTAGGTAATAAGCTGGTAATTTGTAAGAAAGTTTTTTAATAACATATTCGATTAAGCCATTCATTTACTTATATTTTTATAATTTTATATTTTTATATATTATTAATTTACTATTAAAACTGTTCGACCGATTTCGATAAAAATTTAAATGAGACTTGCGTAGTTATACCCTTTGAAACAAAAAAAAATTTTCCAAATCGGTTCAGACGTCTTCGAATAATCAGTGAGCATACGTTAAAAAAAATCCAACTAATTAAGAACCTCCTCCTTTTTAAAGAAATCGGTTGAAAATTGTGTCTTTTTTTTTAAATTAATTTACCGTATATAATTTCATTAGGCATTTAGTAAAAAGATGTTATTTTTACATTACAAACAGACATTTCAATTTTATTTATCTGTATAGATGTATTTCAAATGAGCCACAAGATTTGTTATATTTTTTATAATAGGAAACATTTCACATATTTTTTATCTATACCTACTGATATTAAAATTGTCAGTTGTAATGTGAAAATAATAGCTTTTTACTAAATGCATAATGAAATATGAATAATGAAATTATATACGTAAATTATGAACTTTAAATAAGAAAAACACAATTTTTAAAATTTTTGTCTGTTTATTCCAGCTCATCTCTGAAACGGCTGGACTGATTTTGACGGGACTTTCACAGGCAGATAGTTGATATTATAAGGAGTAACTTAGCTACTTTTATTTTAGAAAAAGAATTAGGGTTCCGCTAAAAAAAATTAAAAGGTACCTAGAGACGCATCCGAGCGAAGCGAGGCAAAGTCTCTAGTACCTAATAAATGTGTTATTGTTTTTGAATTACCATTTAGGCTTAACTAACTAAATTTGAGCGTCGAATTAAAATTTATTAAAAAGTATTATAATAAATAGTAGTGCCATAGTAATTAAGTAGTTTTTTCAAAGTATTTTTTTTTCCATAAAACATATAATAAAACCAATCAAGAGACTACGTACGTTACGTTTATCGTTTGATCAGTTGTTAGATAATTTCCTAAAACTCATTCTTTTACGATAATTTCACAATATCTCTTAGCTATCAATCTACGCGCGTGCATGGTTATGAACTACGTGAAAATGAGCGTAAAATTAATATTAGGTCAAGGATGCCATTGAAGTAACATTTGGCGTTGAAACAGTGTTTATATTATGTCATGGAACAAAATTTCCTTTAGTTAGTTACTTCATATAAAATGTAAATAACGATCAGCGATTTCGTTAGTCCGTTAACTCAAAGTATTATTAGCCTAACGTAAATCTCACGAACAACGAAACTATAAAATATTTCACAAATTATTGGAACGAAGTTCCTTACGGCAGGCTTGGAGGAGATAGGGATTTTGCTGCGCGACCGAACTGAAAAAAATGTGATAGTAAAACCGTAAGAAAAAGAGCGTAATGAACAGTGCGTAAGATAAAAGTGCGCAGGCGCGACAGTCGTATACACAAGCGAGTAGTGTATAATATCTTTCTCTTTCTCCCTCTTTCTTTTCGTTTTTTGTAATTATTTCTATTTCTATGTAATTTTATGTTGTCAAACAAAAATAAAGAGACATATTTTGTTATTTTAGTTGATAATTTGAATTACGATTTTTTTTTATTTTACGTAATTTGCAAGTTGTGTCAATTCTACATTAGCCGAAGGAACTTCGTTCCTACCTGGTGTCCCACGACACCAACCATCGTCATTATAAATATAATTTATACTAGCGACTCATCCTCGCTTTGCTCGGGTTTTTATTATTACTTAGTACTTTGAAACACGATTTATTTATTGTTTGATGATTTACCTACATTAATATTATACATTATATTTACCTACATTTCTCCGTACCCTTATTTTTTTGCCTGTTTTACAAACATTTTGTGTTATGATGAAACGGACCCTTCGCTAAGCTCTGACAGACACCCAGAGACTCCCGCTCCCTCGCTGTATATTACAAGATAGTTACAAAGTAAGTTCTATCTTAGGATTTAATACTCGAGAAATATATAAAATAATTAAAAATATATACTAATAAGGCAATAAAATAACAAATACATTTAAAATGAAAACAATCATTTGGATGATGTGATATCAAATTGTTTAGGTAAATAGAATCTTTTTAAACTATTTTTTTTTGTGAAATTAGTTTTGTGATGAAAATATTACGTCTACGTTTACATTTTTTAAGTATCATTAGAAATTCTTATTTGAAAAACGTCCTTGTGTTATATATATTTTATAGTGTTCTGAACATTTCAGTGAGAGCGGCAGCGTGGGTGCGAGTAGGTATACCTACGAGCCATAAATTTATTACTGCTGGCAATAAAAATACAACTAACACATTTCCGACTCTTTGATTTGACCTGTTTACATAGATCAAAGGGGCAGAAAATAAATTTTATTAAATTTAACATCATATAAAATCAAACAAAACTCTTGCATAACTACATATGTCCTAAAGATAGTACCAAATAACGGCAAGGTAAGTAACTATACAATAATAAAATCGTTCAAAGTTAGCAAAGTTCAGCTGAGCTAAATTCAGCTGATCACTCTGACAGTGAATGAATGATAATTCACAGATAACTAATTGTGCAAATATATGAGCGGATACCAAAGGACACGTGGCACCTGGCACAGTGGCCTCCCTCGCGTGAAGGCATCTCAACTTCAATGAATGAATGAATGCCGATCGGACCTCCATTCAACCAGTTTAGTCGCGCACTGATTACCGCCTGCTTACTTTGAATCTTATCTACTACGAGTACCACGGAACGAAACGGTTGAGAATCGACAACCGCCACATCGGGTGCACGCTCTACAAAAAGTACCCGCTTCGTCTCTGACGAATTTCCTTTCATTCACACCTTTTTATTAGCTTTTTTATGAATGAAGTCGTGTTTGGGATAATTATTGAATTTTAACAATTCGATACGAGTATCGACGAACCGGAAGCCTATCAGCGCGGGTGATTGCGTCGAGTGGTCAAATTCCGACGTCTAAGAAGTAATTTTATGGCTTTTAGTAACATTTTCACTGTGTTCTAATAAGCAACAACGTGCATAATAAACTCAATAATATATAGTTAAAAAAATAACCAATTATCTATAAAATACAAATTATATTCTCCATATAAGTATATGTTTACTAAAATTATAATTCTGAACTGGTTTATGTGCTGGTTATTATGGGTTAGACAATATTATTAGAGCTGCGTCGGACGCAAGCAGTAATTTATATCGTGACTCTCGGTGCCGGCTAGTACATGATAGTATAATTGGTTCCCAATACTGTAATTTGAATTGTCATATTAAATTTTCTACAACAAACAAGAGTACTGCAGTCGTCGGACGGGTATTAGAGCGGTATTATAAAACGAATCAGTGGTAATAACGCAGGGGATCTAATTAAATTGCCGCCGATAATAATGGCACTTGGGCTCCCCTCACAGACCCCTCGACATTTATTATTCCTGCAACATTTCCCCGGAACTCTGTGCTTCAGTTTATTCAACATGTAAATAGAATGAATTATAGATCTAAGATACGTTACTGGTCGAGTGAGGTAGATACTTTATTTTAAAATAAAAATAATCCTATACCTAACAACGTTATTATTAGAACCATCAATTCGAGTAAATCTTTAATACTAGCTTTAAGCGAAATGAATAATTTACTTAGTAAGTAAATAAAAACTCGCATTAAGTTAATACTCAAAAAGTTATTTAATGTCTTTGAGAGTCTTCCTGGTATTCTGTCGTACTGCGATGTCGAATTGCAATTCACGGTAATTCAGACACACACCTTCATATTGTTATATCTCTATTTCATTTCATTGCTCGCTTGGGACTACATCTGCTCACCCCCACCCCGCGTCCTTCCCCCCACGTCCATTAGTGTTTTGTGAATGATTTAAAAGCTCTTTCGGATAACTACTCTGTAAGTGAGTAATTTAAGACTTGCTTCCCATTTTATCAGTGCTCCCTAATTTTGAGTGCGCATTAAAACATTACAAGCGAATATTACTTGCGTTCAAATGGTTGATGAACAATTTTTTCGTAGTGCCTTAATTTTTTTAATTCGTTAGGGAGAAGCATTATCTTCCTGATAAACTCTTTCACTTTTGAGTCATTTTTTACTCCAAAGTATATTAAACAATTCACCTGGTAACAAACAATATACTGTAGATTTTTTTAACTGTTTCTTTGTTTACTCATATACACCTGTGCCTTCTGATTTAATTAGTTACGTAGTTTTCTTTTTTTTATATTTATTAAATTATAAATTATATGATTCAGTTTGAATAAATAGCGTGCAATAAATATTGCATTATCAAAATATAATTTTATGTTAAACATACATTCGTTAATAAAAATCATGTCATGGAATGAACTTCGTAACGTAAATTATTTTTAGGCTTTAGTCAGAAAACTAAAAAAATGAATAAAAGGTATTGGTAACTAGGTAATTGTTGTTTAACCCATATAAAAAATAATCTTACTATTATATGCGAAAATTTGTGAGGATGTATGGATGTCTGGACGTATAGATGTATGGATGTTTGTTACCCTTTACGCAGAAACTACTGCATGGATTTTAATGAAACTTTAAAATAATATATGTAGATCATACATCAGAATAACACATTGGTCTTTTTTTATCCCAGAAAATGTACGGTTCCCGTGGTATAGATTTGTTTTTAACCGACTTTCAAAAAAAGGAGGAGGTTCTTAATTCGACCGTATAAATACATATATATTATTATATTTTTTTTATGTTTGTTCGGGCATTTTTTCGTCGTTTATGAACCGATTTTGATAATTCTTTTTTTGTTGGAAAGGAGATATCCCAAGAGTGGTACCATGATAAGGAAACCAGGATCTGATGATGGGATCCCAGAGAAATCGAGGGGAACTTTCGAAAATTGTAGCGGCGACTAGTGCGTTTGTTAACATGTTCATTAGGTATTTTAAAGCAGTACTATTTAATGAAGGCCTGGAGTCGATCTGATGATGGACCCGAAAGATAGTCGAGGGAACTCCTCAACGATTAACAGCAATTACCTGGTGTTTGGGCTTGATTAATTTGTATTGATGATACGTCTACACTAAATATGGAAAAATAAAAACTTAAAAAAAAAAAACGGTGTGCTTTGATTTGTATTGGCTGGAACCGACTTCAAAAAAATCTGATTAAGTATCTATTCTAAATTAAAACCCCCGTTTAGCTATTTTTTACTTTTCAGTGCCTGGAAGTCGGTTTTTTTTTTTTAGTTTTTATTGTTTTTCTAGAGGGCAAACCCGAGCGAAGCGATGGTGAGCCGCTAGTAATAAATAATTTATTTGTGATCTAAAACTAATCTGGCTCAATCATTTTGTATTACTCTACATGATAGCGTAAGAGAAATAACTACCGTTAAAACAACAAATAGAGGAACAATTTCAAAGCCGAAACAGTAATTCATTTCAGTAGCCCAACATCCAACAGCGGAAGAAAATCCGTCATCTCCCATTCGTAAATAACGCGCGTCGGTACATGCAAATGAGCGTTATGGTAATTCATTGGGATGGGGCGGTAATGATAAGATAAGGCAGAGGTGTTAAAATTTTATGATCCAGGGATCGCAATGACTGTCTAATTTAAAGAAACAAAAGAAAAGTAATTATAATGTATTGGTTTATAAACTATTAAATTAATATTCGTGGTAAGTTACAATTTATTAATAAATTTTTCAACTATGTTTGCTTTTGATTTTCGTTACTAATTCTGTGCGGACCGCCGTTTTCAAACCTCTGAGATAAGGCATTGTTGCAGCCGGAGATACGCTTCGTAGCCTGCACTCGCTTGCTCGTCGCAATGGTGGAACAGAAACATTTATTTGTAAAAAACAAAAGATTTTTAATCGATGTCCCATCCGGGGCGAATGATCTGTGACTGAGCTGTGGGTAATATTATGTAAAAAATATTCTAGAAATTTTTCGTTAAACATAAGTATAATATTTGTCAATTATACTTTACTGATAATCAAAATGCTATTACATTAACATCATTTGTAGAGCTTTTATATCCTAAAAATTATCATTTATATTTCTGTTGCTAAATGATAGCTGTCATTGAACGATAACAATGAGAAAGACTGGGGTAAATTGGCAGATAAAAATAAAATATACTATTTTTGTGTAAGTAGTTAACGACCAACACAGCGGGATTGCTTAGCCCCTACTTCCCCTATAGACATCAAGACGCCATAATTATTTTTATCTGATATTAAATAATTGTTATTCAGTTTTTAGCGTGTACGGATAAAATATTTAAATATCAGCAATTTAAACGCAATTTGTAATTTTTTATGAGTTGCACACATAGAGGTTACTATTGTTCTTACCTTCAAGTGCTACAAGCAAGGACATCTTAATAAAATTATAATAAAAAATAATTAAGTACTATGAAAATTATTTACAAAAAAATATAACATATATTTTGTTCTAGTATTTTTACTTAAAATGACTACATATATATTCTTATATAAACGATATATTTATTCCTTGTCAATTGAAAGCCTTGGAAAGCATAAGTTAAGCTTCCAAACTAATGGATCTAATAGATGCTGTTAAGTGCAGAGGGATAACCGCCCAAGGATTTGTAAAGAGCCCTTAGGCAGATCTATCCACAGAGTATAGTGAGGAATTACTATATTACTATATTTACATGAATAATTTAAAATATACAAAGTAAGTAGGCCTTAGAAATATAACATATGTGAATAAATCATGAAGGAGTTCATTAGCATTATTAATATTTTACAAAAAAAAACATAATAAAATTGTTTTTTATTTAACTTGAATATTAATTTTGAAATTTTATTACTACTTATAGCTAATATACTAATAAAATCTTTATCTCACAAAGGAATCAAAAAATACATATATCTAATACGTATTCCTCAATACAAGATAACGTGACCTACTAAAGTAAAAATTGCACCCTAAGTGCCTTAAAAAGATGCGTAATTGATTGGATATACGCGAGCTCATTTGGCTGATTGTACTGAGCACGAATTGCGTATTTAACGTATGGGAAGGACCCTTTTGAACCGTTGCCAATTTAGGCCACCCTCCAGCCGACACCAGGGTGAGTGAACTGTTTATGTTAAATTTGTTTTACAGGTTTTTAATATTATTTTAATAAATTCTTAATTGCTATTTGAAAATTAAGTTATTTGATATTTGTCATTTGCCAATGGAAAAATACTTGGATTGAAAAGTAAAGAAACGTAGTAAATCGCAGTGAATAATGGGTCATTTGCCATATTATCAGCGTGCAAATATCCCGCCCTGCAGAGATTAGATAAACAGCAGAAGACGGTTTCAAAATACGTGGGAAATGGCTGATTTTAAATAACGTTATATACTTGTCAATATAGTTTACAGGAATTCTAATTGAGGAAATGAATATTATATAATTAAACATCTTTGTTCTAAGTACTAAGTAAGTAACTTCTTTGAAAGAAACGAAAATTGTTATTGTATTGAAAATATAATCTCTAATTACACAAGTAGCAAGATAAAGCATTAGCAGTTATTCATGCAACCGTCCACAGAGTGTACCAAGCCAGAAAATTTTAATTAGATGTCTTAACAGCTTCCTCACATTCTATGCAACATAAACTCTGTCTTGACATCATAAATGCTTTATCTATAAAACATTTTAAACAAAACTATTTTAATTTTCAGTTTACTATACCTACTCATAACTTTGCAAATTAGCATAATTACTTATTTCTTATTATTTTAAGGTTATGTATAATTAAAAAATTATGTTATTACTCATTAACTCTATAATAATGCTAGCGGCTTACCCTCGCTTCGCTCGGGTGCGTCCCTAGGTACGTTTTAATTTTATTTTAGTGGAATCCTAATTCTTTTTCTAAAATAAAAGTAGCCTAAGTTACTCCTTATAACATCAGCTATATGCCAATGCCAAGTCGCGTCAAAATCAGTCCAGTCGTTTTGGAGACTAGGCGGAACAAACAGACAGACAAAAATTTAGGAAATTGTGTTTTTTATAAGTACCATATATAGTTTCATATGCATTTAGTAAAAAGCTGTTATTTTGATATTACAAACAGACACTTCACTTTTATTTATCTGTAGGTATAGATGCATATTGGATTTGGCAATAGCATCTATTTGGATGATTGTAATCATGACGTGTCAATTACAGTAATTCACAAGACACTTAAAGAAACAAGCACGGACAAAACAAAAAAAATAGCTAAGTGTGAGTAGGACTTGTAAGTCCTGTTCAATAATGTTATGATTTTTCTTTTCATTCGTTTTCATTTTAACCATAAAATTTTAAGAAAATACACATGTATCTATCCCAGTCGTTATTTTACAGCGTTCATAAAAAATATTTATTTAAGTATGTCTGTAAGCAGTGTGGTATACAGACAGATAGACTAGGATATATAGTAAGTATTCAGAATATCACATTCGGATGTATCGAACCCTAAAATATAAACATTATAATTTTTTTTTTGTGATTTTTGTCAGTGTTCGAATATTTTAAGGCATTCTTGAGATGTACTTCTGTATTTCTGTAAATAGAATTTGGGTATCGTCAGTCAACACTATAGTAACAGATGGCCCATTGTATGCAGGACTGTAGATAAGCCATGTCATGCAACTTCATTTTATTAAAAGGTATTGTGTTTAACATATCTTTTTTATTTTTCTATGTCTTTAACTTTAATTCAAAATAAAATGAAATACACAATTCGAATGGTTCTTTAATAAGACACCATTATTTTATATTTAATTAGTAACAAATACATTATCTTTAATAAATAATATTAGGAATGAGTAAGCTTATTATCGCAGCATAAATAGGCATTGTCTTCGCCATTATAAAATTAATAACCACAGTGATTCAGCTTTTAAAATAAATTTAATTAAATCACCCACTACATTGGAAACAATAAGAGCTAGTATGATGTTAAAAGTCGCAATTAATATGAGACAATGCGAACCAAGAAGCAAGGCAAGTCGGCTCATCAATCAGGCATCTTCTTCCTCCCTCGTTACACATAATTAATCATGGATTATAATTAAAATTCCTGATGACATGGCGCGATCGCCACAGAATAAGAAGAGAAAATTGGTTAAAGTTTGAACATTCATAAAGAGTTAAGTGTAATGCGCGAAGGTATCGAAGTGTAAAATTTTAACTGTGTATTCAGAATCAACTTACAAGAACTTTTAAGGGTCGACACCGTAAAATCAATTTTATTTAACGATGTGTTATTAAAAAAATTATAAAATATTCTGGTAATAGTGTATCATTTTTCTAATAACTCTTCGATTCATACTGGCTTATTGTAATGAGTCCAAAGATAATGTTGGATTTGAGGCGCCTAGCAGGCGTCTGCCATAGTGTAATTACCTAGTGACTCAGCACGGCTTTGTTTACTGCATAGGATCCGCGAACAAACTTGTTTTAATTAATTTCGTGTCTCGAACAAGCCTTCAAGCTGATTGTTATCTACTTAGTTGCTGTTAGCGATCCGGACGCCCCGATAATGAAGCAACATATTGTTTAAAACTCTGCTCGCTATTTTGATAAGGTTTAAAGGTTACCATCTATAACATATCACTTCAACAAAGACACAATAACATGCCTTATTTAATGGGAAATTTAACAGTACATTATTATTACTAAAATTGATGTTAAGAGATCAGCAATCAATTAGCTGCATTTAAGTAATCTGATTGATCGGCATACATATAATACCATATGTACTGCTATATTTGACTATATAATATGTGATAAGATAATATATTTCAGTTTTAATTTTTCCTGGTCTATCACTATTTTCATACAACGTAGAATTTATAATCTTAGCATGTTTGTTACGTTAGTTGCCATAGCGACGGGTGAATTATGGGCTCTTTCTTGCCACGTTATATAGCAGTTATTAGTTAACGATAGCCATTCATTAGAACTCCTTACACGATCTTATAGGTCCAAATCAACATTTCATTTTAAATTTGATTCAAATAGAATGTTAATCACATATACTTTAATAAATTTTCATTAAAAACGCAGCATTTTATTAAAAATACCAAAATGGATAAGCATCACAGCATGTATACCATAACTTAATTCTGTTATTAACTTTCTACTTGCTTTTGTACGATCCGAGGTACTGTCTTCAATTACGGAATATTTTTAAAAAATGCTCTTCAGCATTTAAGTAATCAAGTGTTGGTTTTTTTTAATGATTTCGAGCCAGGGATATTATTTTATTTTGTAGACTTGAAATTATTTATGTTTACACAGCACAAGATTTTGCTAGTAAATGAATTATAATATTTAGACTAAATTTCCAATAATCAAATAAGATGACTGGCAATAATTGAGTAGCCGTATGCAGAGGGAAATTAAGGACAACCGGATCTTGCATACCGCTTTACGTATAGTAATTTTAAAAAAAAGTACATGTATTTTCATATTTGAAAGTGCGATTTCAATTTTATGTAAGTATATATAATAGAAATAAAACTATACATTTAAGAAATATCATAGTATACAATTTATTATTATATATCTTTAAAAACAACTTCTAATCGTGGCTAAAATATTGCAATGTTAACTTACTTCTCTACAGAGAACAATAATAGTAAGCTTCCGTAAATTGAGTCCACATTCTTTACAATATAAATAAACACAGTTACCTTACACTGGTAACACAGTTTATTTATCGCAGAACTTATGTTAGTTATTCCTAGAATATTGCATGGATAAAACCTGTCGTCGATTAGTATAAGTGAATAGCCGATTTATTAAATAATATACCGCTTCAAAAATGTCCCGCGTTGAGATAAAAATTAAATAAATATTGTGTTAACTGCAATCAAATGCACCATTTTTTGGTCTAAACATAATTAAATTAACATTAGATAAGAGATTTATAATAGCATTGACACTACACATTATACAGTCTTTATGCAGTATGTTTTCTCCAGTAAAGATCTATGGCAAGAGGTACGTTTCCGCCAAAAGGATACGTAGCTTTATAGTTGGTATAACCTGTAATCGAAACCGGTTTACACAACTTACGGACTGTAGGGTATGCGCGATATCAAAGCAGGTGTGTGAGCCCACTGACTCAATGAGAATTCCTATTCAAGCTAAAATAGTTTACCTAAGATTTACTATAGGCATAGTTAACATCCGTTACTTCGGAAATATCCTATGTAGCCGTGAAGGACAACATTCTAAGATATGTAGATTGTAGGTACATATGTAGGTATGAAAATATAAGTAATGGTTTTGAGATTTGCTTTCTTGAAGTAGACATATTCTAAGAACAAGTTAGTATAGCGTGTTTATAACGCGTGTTTAATAATTTACCAGCGCCGGCGCGCGGTCCCTTACCGGCCCGGTACTGAATAATGGATGCAACAATAATAGACCGTCTATATTCAATACGACTAATGTATATATATACCTATTATGTTGACAAAGTTATCTCTTTTTACACTTTTTTACATCTTTACGATTATTATATAAATGAAAAATATTTATACTTTTTCACGAACAAACAACTAAGTGCTAAAACAATATGGCTTGAAAGACACAGAAATAGAGTTAAGTCTTGAGATGGACATAGAAAATTTTAGCAACGAGTTAGGTCAATCTGGAGATAAATATCTCAATTTGTAACAGATGAAACGCGAATGGAACATAAGTTAAATTTATTAAGATTCTGTTACTATGCGGATGATATAATGAGTTTTGATGCGCTATTACAAATAAATACGTGTAATAATGGGACATATAAAATACCTTATATCCTGAACAAACAAAAACTTTCCATGGGATAACGGATGTAAATTTATATGAAAATTCTAAGTATCTGCGTCGTTACGTCGAAATCTATTTTCGGCGTGTCTGTAATGACGTCACAAACATAACCTCTTTGTTTCCTCAATTTATTTAACTTAATTTATTTTAATTATTGAAATAAGTACTGGTATAAGTAAAATACTCGTTTAATTTTTTACTAAAATTTTTACAGTTAATTTATTATCTTTTAACTGTTCTCCAGTTTATTAAAAAATGCATTATTCTAATAAAAGATTAAAGTGAATTGGAAATTCTACTACGGATAGTTAATAATATACATATACATTACATATCATAATCGTGAAACATAATTAAATTATTAGATAATTAAGTCGGCAATCTTAACGTATGATTAGATACATCATATATTTGCATGAGGGTGCACCAGAATGCATTTAATTCGTTAATAAATCAGGCTGCGGGGGTGGTGCGGGTTCATTAGGCAGATCGCCTGGGGCCTTCCGGGGAGCGCTGCCCACTCCATCTGTCCTTCTATTGCTTGATGCATTTAATTTGGCGAGCTATACATGATAGACTAGTCGCTAATTTAATTCGCCGGTTCCATTCCAGAACTTGCACAGTGGAAGCAAACAAATTTCCTCACAAACATTCTGATGTTTGCTTGACGGGAACTGATCCCTGAGCTTTTCTCTTTAATATTAAGCTTTCTTTGTAATATCGCGATTCTTAAATATACTTACGGAGTAATAAATCAACCGTTTACGAAGTCGATCGTGTACATTCTTATCGTCTCTTTTAATAGTAGTCCAGATAAAATCTTACCTGAAATAAGTTATTAATTGGCTCTCATAACTCAGGCTTATCGTTGGCATAAATTAAGATAGATATTCGCGCTCGGGCGCTTCGTCCACGCACGTAGTGAAACTTTTAATTGCATTGAGCTCTATCACTGTTGTCAACACTGCGAGTTGTGAGAACCCGAGTGCTTGTACTACTTCAAAATATATCATATTTATAATAAAATACTTTTTAATCACGTCAAGTTATTTTAATGTCACTTATTGTCAATCACAGTTTGTATGGTAATTATAAGTTTTAGATCTAAAATTATCAGAATGTGGTATGTCACCGTTTGCCTCTAGTAACGTAAATATAAAACAATAGAGGACAGGACCGGACGAGAGACTCATTAATTTAGATGATTGTACAATTATCTAAATATAAGCGGAGCGAGACGCCCATGCGGGGGCAGGGTGTACTTCAACCCGAAAAGGAGGGAGGGGAGCGGGCACTCGTTTTTAATTAAACCGGCGATGAAATGAAGTGGTCCGTGTAATATTGCTTAGACATATTTTAAAAATTAATTTTCAACCCGGCTCTTTTAGCAACCATTTCAACTGCTAAATGGCGTTGGTTCTGACAATATCGTCTTTTTTCGCTAAAATCAAATAATGGTTAAAATTAAAGTTTCGAATTGGCTTAAGATGATGAAGGGTTGTGGGACTCAGCCCTCTTTCTCCTCTATTTGTTTTTCGTTCAAGCTTTAATTAAAAGGAGGTTTATCTAAAACATAATTGATGTTCAAAGTAAATAAATCTTTAATGGTTTAATTATCTTTTGTAATTAAGTCTCACCTGACATAAAATAATTAATATAATGCTCGCCAATTATTCGTATTATTTAGTTCAGAGCTAGTAATAGCTTATTTAAAGTGAAGTCAAAATAATTGAATTAATTATTAATTTATAAAAATTAAAAATAATTATATCAATTTGTAATTTTTGTTAAAATTTTAAAAGGTTGTGTTCACTATTACGACTAAAACAACTTAAACGCCAAAGAACAATTTTAACAATAGCAAAAGAAGTGTAATTTATAATTTAAAACATTCTTTCCAAATTCCAAATTATTTGGAATGTTAGTCAACTTCTTGCAATTTATGGTATATTTTACAAGGCATTGTTGTACTTCTAAGGAAAAAACTGCTTGAATACTCTGCAGCTGCACGTGGTATTTGTTTGACGATGATATGTTTAAACGTAGACTTCCGAGCTCAGGCAAAAATTGTCAAAAAGTTTTATATAGGTTATATTACAACAACTAAGAGTCTAATGTGTACAAGTATTAGAGGGCGGGAATGTACTAAAAGTATAGGATACTATTTTGTTTACAAACAATCCACATTGTTTTCATGGAACGTGGTATTTAAATGTCATTTATATTATTGAAAATGGTTTCTTAAAATAGTTACCTAAAGGCTAGATACCAGAGTAGTCACGCGTCCAGGCTTGCGGGCCTCTATAGAACCGTCAAACTCCGTAGCGGCACGATGCACCAAACAAAAAACTCAACAATAACAGAAAAATTAAAAAAAAACACTAAACGTATTAACTCAATTAACTACACCGCCGAATGCAGTCTCGTATCCTTCAAGTACGACAGGACAAAAGACTTGAGCACAAAAACCTTCTCGTAAAACTTTAGAACAAAAACTGAACAGAGAACTTCGAAAAAAGTAGATACGTTCGTGGGGATCAGCGACACTTCCCCACACGACGGCTCGGTCGAGACTGAGCCACGCGGTCGCAGCGGGGCGGGGGAGGCGCGCGGGGCGGGGGGAGCGCCCTCCCCGCACCTCCGCGGTATTATTTGATTAATTCGCCTCCCCCTTGTATACTCGGCGAGTCGTCATTACGACAATGAACGTTAAGTTTTTAAATTTCAGTGAGAGGGCCGCAACCTTCACCTACTGTTTAATTATTTAATTAAATTAATTAAGATCGACTGTCACCAACAAAGATTAGACGTTAATAAGTAAAAGCTGAAGGACTCGTCTCGTTCTTGGTTAATTACGGCGTCGCAGTAAACTCGCAAAAAAATTAGAAATAATGAGTAATACCAACCAAGGAACGTTAGTCTCGCTAATTGGAGTGCATTTGCATACTGAAGTAAAATAAAGTCAGAATGAGTTATTTTGATGAAGTCGAATGCCGGTTAACGTCAAGCTAATAAGGTGACTTTGCATACGTACAATATGTGAGAAACTTTAATATCCATCAATTGCTTTAAGCAGAAATATATAATTTTATTATTTAGTAGCGGCTCACCCTCGCTTCGCTCGGGTCCGCCTCTGGACAAAATAAACAAACCTATCCCACGGAAACCGTACATTTTTCCGGGATAAAAAGTAGCCTATTTGTTATTTTGATGTATGAACTATATTATTGTGAAGTTTCATTAAAATCCAATCAGTAGTTTTTGTGTACTAAGCTGTATAAGTTATTATAGTTTTTTAACTATCCCACGGGAATCGTTTAATTTTCCGGGATGAAAAGCATCTAAGATGTTGACCGGGGATATAAGGTACCACCATACAAAATTTCATTTTAATCCGTCCAACAGTTTCGGAGATTAGCTAGCCCGTACAAACAGACAAACAGACAGAGAAACAAAAATTTGAAAGAAATCTGGATTTGTTCTATTTCTCTTCTTACATCCCCCTGACCCGGTTTTTAGCATTTTTTTCTATGCACAGACATTAGATTTTGACTTCTACAACTTTATTACATGATATTATACAGATAAATAAAATTGAAGTGTCTGTTTGTAATGTCAAAATAACAGTTTTATACTAAATACATATGGAATTATATACGGTACTACCACAACCACAATTTTTAAAATTTTTGTCTGTCTGTCTGTTCCGGCTAACCTTCGAAACGACTGGACCAATTTTAACGGTTTTTCACTAGCAGATAGCTGATATTATAAGGAATAAGGCTACTTTTATTTTAAAAAAAGAATTAGGGTTTCGCTCAAAAAAAATAAAATGTACCTAACGAATACCTATAAGTACGAACCCGAGCGAAGGGAGGGTGAGTCGCTAGTAGATTAATATTTTTCTAATACTCCTTATGAAAATATCACACTGATCTGATAATAATAAAATTCTTTATACAAATAGTCTTAACTAATCTTAGAATCATAACTTTAAAGCTATGTATCATATTTACGGCAACATTTGTTTTTAGGGTTCCGTACCTCGAAAGGAAAAAAGGAGCCCTTATATCCTTTAAGGATTTGTGGTTAATCTATTTGTCCATCTGTGTCTCTATTTGTCTGGTTGACCGTCTGTCAAGGCTCTTTTTCTTAGAAACGCGTGAAAGTATCAAGTTGAAATAAATATCAAACACTCAAGTTTGCAATCCCTTAGAGCTAGGAAAAAATCAAACTTCTAAGTCGACGTAATCAAAAAATAGGGCCGCTTATGCCGCATACATTCGCAAGGGAATCAAAACCTATAGGGTACTTCCCGTTGCCCTAGATTCTAGAATCAAGAAATTTGGCAAAGAATACTTACTGTTATATAAGCACAAGTAAATAGAAAAATCCGAACAGTAAATTTGTAGTAACATCACAAAAAAATTATTTTCGATTATAAACATATTTTAATGTTCCCTGCTACGGAACCCTCGGTCTGCGAGTTAGACTCGCACTGTCCAGTTTCATATTTATTTAAAACTCTCTTAATTTTGACATTTCTAAAGTTGATAACTAATGTATTATATATAACTAAAAGGCTAGACTATAATAAAAGTTGCTTGTTAAAAAAATAAGACAGTCGTTGTTATAATTTGAAATAAATAAAATGATGGCACTAAAGTACTCATAATGCTAATGTAATGTTTAGGGATTAATTTAATAATTTGGTTGCTGCTATTATTAAGCCAGGTTTGGGTCGATCGATCAGGCGGCGCGGGCGCAGGTGGGCTAAGATAGCGTCATGCCCTTACTAAGAAGACTTTGAAATTCTAATGAAACTATTTTTCCAGATATAATACGTATAACATGAAAATACGTATTAGTAGCAAAGTCTTGAGTAACAATATTCCGGTTAAGTAAGTTAACTTATGTGGTAAAAATAAAAATAAAAACAATTTTTCAAACCTTTCTTAAAGAAAAGGCGAGTGTTGTATTTTTAATATTTTTATGCTGATGCAGTTTTTTTAGTTATTAATATAAATGCTTAATTATGTATTAATAAAAAACCTGCATATCAAAGAAGTCATAAAGCAAATCGACCTGATAGTTTGTAGTAGGGGATAATATCTGTTATGAAGCCGAAGTGAAGCCAGTTCAAAATTAATCTTTGTTTAAAGTTAATGGACCTTATTAATCATGAGCATTATGTCTCGATGAATATAATGTAATCGGTGACTCACACAACTTTGATATTGAGCTTTTATTACGAAAGCTTTACCGTTAGTTTCACTTATTCAAGTATTATTTACAATATTTTTAATTATATTTTTTTCTTAATTTTACAATATTTTAAACGTTTTTTTGGCCGCTAGCCTCGGCTGTTAGCTGACCGAATGCTGTCAGCTCCCCTAAATAGCAAAGGGGTTACAATTAAAAAAACGTGTAAAATATATAATTAATTTATGCACGTATAATATTAATATATTAGAGTCAAAGAACATGAATACCAAAATTTATGTAAAGACCATAAAAATATTATTTTACATTATGACAGACGTATCTACAGAAAATATTAGTATCATTACAACTTACATGTACAGTAAATATAATACGTTCTAGTACATTGTAAGAGTAGGTACTATCGCATTCTTTGCTTAATTTATATATGGTTGTAGCTTTTTTATAAAAATATCTATTTTACAGAGAAATTGCTGTATTTATTAAGTACCTTATGTGTTATTTATTAAATGCCTAGTGCTCACGTATCTTTTGTATTAGTTGCTTAGTTGTCCCATTGGTGGAACTATTAGCTTTTTACATCATACAGCTCAGATGTTTATGAGATAAAAATGTTAGAGAACAACACTAGTTTTTTTCCTTTTTTCTCTAATTTACTCCTGATAGCTGTGTATGGACACAATTATACAACGATCACTTCTCTTAATTTACATCACATTATGGTATTGACATACGATTATAATCTTTACGACCTTCAGAATAAAGTTCTGTACCCTATTAATCGATCAAGGGAATAGATTAGTGACAGGTGAATGCTAGTATTATTAATATTATATACATTTTAATTGGATACGTAGATGATAAGTTATTAGAAGCGGTTAGAAAATTTTAATGGGTCTAAGTGGGCACAGCTGATATTATTAGATTTGTTTTGGACATCGCCCGCCGCTTTGAGTAATGACTTTTGTTACACTTTTTTGTTTGTTATAAAAAGAAAGTTGCATTTATTTTAATGGACTCAGATGGATACTAATTATATTAAATTAAGCATTATTAAAATATAACATTATTAGCTATAGGAAATTAATATTTCCCCACTGAATGAAAATACTTTCTACTTTAGTATTTACTTAATTAGCAGTAAAATTATGTATCTAGAAATTTTAAATAGAAAAGGTCCTCAGAATTCTCTGTTATATTTTTTATATACTTAGAAAGTAAAGACCTTTATTAGAATTTTACAGCCCGCCCGTTGTTACACAATTTATATACATATTTATAAAAGACGTAATAAGGTCAGTTAATTATGTAGATATTTATTTGCATGTTAAATTTAAATATATTTAAAAAGACATTTAATGAGAGCAAGATGTACTAAAGAGCTATGATTACGTCAACCTCTAGCTAAAAGTAAGTATAACGTCGATTATCAAGAATTATCATTTAGTAGAAACAAGAGTACAATTAAGGCGGCAGCACACTGCATACTGCACAGTGCTCGCTGTAAGGGCGGGCATCCAGCTCGTCCGACACAATGCGCCAAATGACGACCGCCCGGTACGCAAATGAAGAATATTGTCGGACTCTGTGAATGCTCCTTAATGATGCACCAGACGCCGCGCCGTGTGCTAGGCATCACCCACACTACATTTGTGCGATTGTTAACTTGTTAATTTGGCATTATTGTACCGTTTTGTCGAAGCTTGAAACGATATAAGGGATAAGTTTCGCTAGTTCTTGTTAGAGTGTTTGTGATGCTTTAACCGGTGGCTTTTGTAAATGTACGTTTGAATGAAGCCTTAAATTTAGCCATACAATTAATGCTAAAGTACAGTTTTAAATAGAAAAAAAATTGTATCACCACATGCTTTTATAGTTTTTAACGTCCAATAATCTATACAGATAAATAAAATTGAAGTGTCTGTTTGTAATGTTAAAATAACAGCTTTATACTAAATGCATATGGAATTATATACGCTACTTTAAGAAAAACACAATTTTTAAAATTTTTGCCTGTCTGTTTGTTCAGGCTAATCTCCGAATCGGCTGGACCAATTTTAACGGGACTTTCACTGGCAGATAACTGATATTATAAGGAGTAACTTAGGCTACTTTTATATTAGAAAAAGAATTAAGGTTTCGCTCAAAAAAAATTAAACGTACATAGGGACGCACCCGAGCGAAGCGAGGGTAAGTCGCTAGTAATTCATAAAGTTTATTTTAATAATTTTAATAGATCATAAATTTTCTTGGGTTCTGTTAAGTCATTAAAAGTGGAAATCACGTTTATCAGTATATTATGCAATATAACAACAAATAGTATGTGTAGGTATGTTTCATGATCGTTGTCTTGTTTTCCGCAATGACAAGTTTATAAGTGTCATAATGTAGACAAAATAAAGTGTAAATTTTGTAACACCTACTATACTCTAGTTCTACTTCTAAGTGACTAAACCTAACATCAATAATTCACAATAAAAGTTTTAAATAAGTCGTCAAGTTAGAGTGGTTTAAGCTCATACTAAGATTTACGGTGTACATTTGACCCCTGAGTGCAAATTGCTTTACAAAGGAAACGATGACGCGTCGTGACGGGCTGACACAGCGAGCCACACGTTGACCCTATGACCGAATGTCACCAGCTGTCACGGTTTTCGTCTATTACATATAAATATGTATTAAATTGACTTGCAAATAAAATAACCACCGAATGCTTTAAACGATTATTTTTTATAACGCACTTTTTAATTTGTTTGACTGCAAAAATGGCTTTTTTTGTGGCGGTAGAAAAATATATATATATTGTACATATATACAAATACAAAAAAGAATTTCTATTATGGTATTTGTAAGGAGCCTTTACTTTTAGGAAATCGAGTGCAGGTAACCAAAACCTTTTTACGGGTTCAGATTAGAGCAAGTTTAAAGAGCGTTGCAAGAATGATGAAATTGGCGAGAGACAGGACCAACCGGCTTAGCGTCGTCATCGAACGAGCGCGCATTACGTTCGATTGTAGGACCAAGCGCGGCCTAATTGCCAGCATTGTGTCGGCATGCAGATGTGAATGGGCTTTGATTTGGGCTCGGGGCGCGGGGACCGGGGCCAGGGGACAAATCGCTCGTTACGGCTGCAGGTAAACTTTCATTGAGCGTCGGAAGGCGTCGGACGTGAGAGGCGGCCGACAAAATGCCCTCGTTATTCGCCGCCGAATCACCCGCTCATTGTGTTCGGGGAAACGGTAGACGCGGTCGCCGAATCACGAAAAAGACTTTAATGAGGCGTGAGAACGCTCCAAATGAACGATTGTATTGGGCTCGGTTTAATGAAGGATTGATATTAAAGTGGCCTTGATTAAGCGCTGCAAACTTTCCAAATTAACGAAGGTTCGTAAACACAAAACAATCCGCTTCATTCTCCTCGTGATTTAACCTTTGGAAACTTTAGATGGATTAATGCAATTAAGTATCTTATTCCTTATTTGACTTGCTACAAGACAGCTTACAATACAGTTAATATTAATATATGTACATGTGCATAAAAGAACATACATGATCACCTTGCATGATCTTTTCCTGCAATGTTCGCTTTATATTACTTCCTAAACATATTTAGACAGTATTACAAGATTGAACGCTGAATCACGCGTTATCAACTCAGTTTATGTTTTTTTGATATTGACTGTTACGGACATTCGGTTAGTTTATCGAACCACCTGTTGTTTTACAGGGTAGGAGAGAAAAACTGAGTGTCGGGAGATCGGGCGATGTCCCCCCCGTTTTTGGCCCAATTCTACACCGCGCCAATTAAAAGCCGACTGTTAGCGTTTTATTGCAGTTGCATTAGATGCATCTATGCAGCACATTTTAAATAGAATATTTTTATTTTAAATATTATTTGTTTGTTGGCTTGTCTTGTAAATATTAAATGATTTTTCTAATTTATAGTAATTTAGTGTATCGTCGCGTTGTTTGACTTTCAAAATATCTGCATTGAAGTTTTAATCAAACATACTGAATAGTTCATAAGGTAAACAAAAAACGTGGAGTCAAGGTAATTATAAACAATACGCTCGTTTAAAATATTCAGAACTATCTCGATTATGTCAGCTTTCAAACAAAAGAAACCGCATCAAAATCGGTCCATTGACCATTCGTTTAAGACTTACGAAGCCACAGACAGACACACACAACTTCAAACACACGTCAAACTTATAACACCTCATTTTTTGCGTCGGGGATTAAAAATAGTTTTCAACATGCATACGAATGAAAATTTTTAAGATGCATATCTAATATATTGATGAACAAGTTAAATGTACTTATAAATTTAAAGAGGTAAGAAATAATAGAGCAAGCCAACATAAATATCCTAACTGGTAATATGATGACCATTTTTTGTCAATTGTTCTGATGAAATTATCCCCGATAAATTTACCTCTTTATAATAAGTGTAAAATGAGCATAACTAGAATATATCACAAATTCGATTTCCGTACCGCTTTAAAAGTCACGTTGTACATACGAGTAGGTAAAAAATAATTATTTTGAGCGCACCTTAGGAAATAGATATTGACTATCGTGGACTTTTTTGTAAGCCTTTTTAAGACCTTTGGATTTTACCGCACTAAATTGTTAATTTTTAACCCTGCTACTAATACTTGTCGTGTATTGTGTTTTCTCGCGGGAATGAGGTTGTCGTGAAAGCAAACTGATAAACAGACATAAATATAGATAAATAGAAAATCAGACAAAAAATTAAAAACGATTTGGGGTATTTAGGACGTAACAATCGTAGTTTTTAAAAAAAATATTTCATGTACAGATTTCGCTTTATTAGTATTTTATTATGCATAATATGTATGTATAGATGTGTAGTTTAGTATGCATCTAAACTATATGTTTTGCTTTTGTAATAATTCTAAATTGAATTCTGACGTAAAAACTTTTTAATGAAATCAGTAGAAATTACTTGGTCACAATGGTATTCTTTCCAACCCTACGTACGAATGAAGGTTTCGCCACCTGCGAGGGTGCCCGCGGCGCAACGGCTAGCGGCCGTGCATATTGTCGACATGTGTTTGCAAATACAAAATAAAAGAGTGAGTGTTTTCATTAAATATAAATTAGTTAATCATAGGGCTCCAGCAATAATTATTTCTATTTGTAATTGATTTGATTTTTTTTATTATAATTTTATAAAAAATATTTAGTAACTCGGAACTTAAAGATGAAGTGAATCTTGCATTATTAAGCTAGTGAAATAGATTTAATAAACAATTTTTTCCAAAATTTTAAGCCCTGCTTATTATTGGCATACGGCACCTAACTCCGAATTTTTTCTTTTTGTCTGTTATTTATACAGATATTGTAAGTAAGTGTACATATTTTTGTATTCATTTTGTAAAATAAACGAGCTTACATTGCACCACGGAGTTAATGAAATAAAAATAAAATTTAATAGCCGTTGTCTTAAGTATAGGAAACTAAGGTTCTTACGCTATTGCATCAGATTGTTTGTATAAAAGGTTAAAATCTATAATTCATAAGTCCATAAAGTACGATATACATGGCTAATGAACACAATGTTTTTAGTTTTTGTCCCTCTCAATTAACATTGTAGGCAATCTTTGATATATTATCTTACGTCTGGGACTCACGTATACGTGGTTTCAATAATTCATATCAAAGGGCGCGTTCACACTGTGGTGTAGGCCTCACGCGCTCCACTCCTACAATTACGCGCTTGTGTCATATTTACAGGCCAGGTAATTGCCATTCAATTACGAGGCCAGCCTGCTGTGTGTATGACAGAGAGGTCCGAGGGCCGGTTATGTAGCCGCCTCTCTCTTGCGCGTGCAACCATCAATCATCGAACACCCCCCGCTGGACGCAGTAGGGATGGGACTTATAAAGCGAGCTTCAGTCCAACAATGCTCGGTAAGTGGGCAAACGCCACGCTAAATTGATTCAGAACCATTTCGATTTCGACGTTGTTTAGCTGTATTAATTTGACTTGCCTATTATTGTCCGAATCCAATACTACATTCACTCATAGTCGTAACTCGTCATGGACTCTATGATTATACTATAGAGTACTTATATAATAATATTTAATACTTAAGGTGTATTTAAAATTTCATTTCCGACATAACCTCTGTCCTCAACATATACATTTAACAGAATTATCATAAGCCTTTGCATTTAAGCCAACTGATAATAAATAATTACTGTAATTAAAATTAATTAAGCACATAAAGTATACTTCATTCGGATATCACTAATTAAGACTTATTTAACACTGGCTGTACGCGAAGCTCAATTCAGCTCAGAAAACATACATTAACGAGCTTTTTCCTTGTTTTTCATTTTTCATATCTACTTAATTAGTACGTGTTTATATTAAACTAACACTTTTCGTGGTTTCACTTGTACAATATTTATATTTTTTTATATTATACATAATTATATAATTCTATCATGTTATCTGGGACAACGCAATAAATACCTTGTGTTCAAAAAATATTCACGTAAAAGAATATGAATTGTATTTTATTCGGAGTGACTAACTTATTGCTATTAATTCAATAAAATATTCTCCATGGTAATAATAATATATTAAAAAATACTATTTCATTTTTAAGAAATAAACATAGCAGAGCATTTAAAAAAAATACAAAGTACGCTTATTATAATCTAATATATAATATATAAATCATGTCTCTTGTAAGGAACATTAAGTTTTTATAATACTTCATTTATACATATAATTACTTTGAAACCGTGACGTTGTGTTAATTGGCGTATTAAGTTTAATTAACTTGTCAAGAATGTTAAAAATATTAAATGTAATTAAAAAATATAAAAATAAACTTGTAGTCATTTTTTGTAAAATATATTTGAAATTGAGTATAAAAATATTGTTTTAGGGCATCGATATCTCGGTGCTTGCCAACCCTTCGCATTTGATGCGGACGGCCGCAGGTATGCAATCTTTTGCTTTATGCCTTTGCCCTATTGCGCTACGAGCCGATACTTATTCCATTTTTAAATCACATTAAACGTTAGGTTCAGTGTTACTCGAATTAAGTTTATACAGATAAATAAAATTGAAGTGTCTGTTTGTAATGTCAATGTAACAACTTTTTACTAAATGCAAATAAAAGTATATACCGTTAACGGTACATATAAGAAAAACACAATTTTTAAATTTTTTGTCTGTCTCTCTGTTTGTTCCAGCTAATCTCCGAAATGGCTGGACCGATTTTCACGGGACTTTCACTGGCAGATAGCTAATGTTATAAGGAGTAACATAGGCTACTTTAATTTTGGAAAAAGAATTAAGGTTCCGCTTAAAAAAAATGAAAATGTATCGAGGGACGAAACCGAGTGAAGCGAGGGTGACTCGCTAGTATTAAAATAAAATAAAGTTTTATAGAAACTTTATATCCTAAATATGAAATACATATTATAATGCAGAAATACTGCTATTTCCTTTTAATTAATTTTAGACTCATAATTATATGCCAGTGGCTAGGTTATTGATTTAAATAAATTTCTTTTAAATACATATTACGAAGAAGAAGACGAATCATTAATATAATTAAATATTACGAAGAATTTAATTAAATAAGAACACCAATATTCTCAATGTGTTTTCTTATTTCGTATTCATCTATCTGCATTCGATGAACAATGATAAGATGATGATGATCATAAATTATAATCTTAGTTAGTAAATAGCAAAGGGTTTATTTAAATTTCATTTTTAATTAGCTATAGATATAGACTAGATAATTAATTGAAAGAGTTACTAAGTAACGAAAGTGAAGGTTAAAGCGTAGGTAAATTAATCTGAGATTTTTCTTGGAAAAGTTGTTTTGCTTGTTTCAATTACGTTTACTAATGACTTGACTTTTGCTTGCTAATTAGCTACCTCACTAATTAATCACAACGGGTTCGCCTTGTAATGTTGCCTAATAATATACGAATATCTTATTTATTATCTTATATATTTATTTTTATTTATATATTAAAGTTCAATTTAAATTATATTTATTATTCAATATTTTCTTACGTCATTAAAGTAAGAGATATAATACAAAAATATGTCCTTACACAATTCATTACTTAGTGCCTGAAGCCTTTTGCTACTTAATACAAAAACATCGAGTTTTTTTTTAAATATAAAAATATAATGTATGTATTTATTTTTTGGCAAAATAATAGCATCACCTTTTGACAAATTTCATTCAAATATATTTTTAAACCGAACCCTTCCGGCCGTTTCAGCGTCAACAATTACACATACAAACTTTAGTGTTTATAACAACACTAGCGGCTCACCGTCACTTCCCTCGGGTTCGCCTCTAGGAACATAAAAACAAACCTATCCCATGGGAACCGTACATTTTTTCGGGATAAAAAGTCCTATGTGTTATTTCAGGCTATAACCTACCTATCTCTGTGCCAAATTTCTTCCAGATCCTTTCAACCATTCTAGCGTGTAAAAGTAACAAACATCCATACTCACAAACTTTCACATTTACATATAATATTAGTATAAATTGTGATTACGCGGGTTCATTTACTAAGGGCAAATACTCACTTGACAGCTGGGAAAGAAAAAACATATGCGAGTCCAATCAGTGGGAAAATTTTCATATTAATTATAGTTAGCTGACAGAAATATTTGGAAATTGACTTTTTCGTCTTCACATCAATAAAATTGAAAATAAGGGTTTTAAAACTTTCGCTCCATAGTGTATAAAAATCTACATAGTATTTAAAAATTGGTTAAAAAACAACTATACTTTTTGTAGGGTAAATGGAATATTTATTTATACATAGTAAAGCCACGAAACAGCAATAGTTAGCATTTTACCTATAGGTAATATGCGAACTATTGCTGTTGAGCTTAGATATAAAGCCTCAATTGCTAGGTAACATCCACGCGTCAATGTGATGTGTAAGTACAGTCACATAAATGTATGTCAGATTGATTGATCGCTTTCGCCTCGCTAGAGATAGTGCCTCAGCCTTCGAATTCATTATATCCAACATTAACTTATCCAATTAAGTACATTACGCTTATCTAAGCCTCTCATTATGGTAAATGATGGTGTCGTAAGTGGTACGAGTTGATACTTTATTATTAACTGAGTGGGACTTGAGGAACTTCAGTCTTATTAAGTTGAACTCTTTAAGACAAACATATCGTACATATGTATTTCTTATGAAAGGTGAAAGATAAGAAATAAAATATTTAACCTTTTTTATATTAAATGATAAAATAGGAACGTATACTTTTAACACCATCTATAGAAGGCAATTACTAATAGGTATATATGTATTATTATACTAGGGAATTACCCTCGCAATAGGCTGGGTACATGGATTTTGTTCACAATTTCATGGGTTTTAATTTTTTCGTGTTCCTTATAACTTTTTATCGTTACTCCCAATAACATCAGCTATCTCCTAGTGTAAGTCTCGTCACAATCGGTCCAGCTATTTCGAAGATTATCGGAAACTAACTGACAGACAAACAGACACACAAATTAAAAAAAAATGCGTATTTATAAGTGCCGTGCATAATTTCATATGCATATAGTTAAGAGCTGTTATTTTGACATTACAAGCAGGCACTTCAATTTTATTTATCTGTATGGACATAGATTACCTATAAATGTGACTCAGTTTTGAATTCTGTACATACTATATGCAAAAGATTGGTCAGCAAACTCTGTGTAACCGAGTTTAACTGTTTCTAGGGGGCGCCGGCGTCCGACAGACGCGCGCCCAGTCTAAACTGAGCGCTATTTAATTTGCTCAACCTTATAGATATGAGCTCAAGTTACATTTGAAGTTTCTGAATTTCCGAAAAACCAATTTTTTACTTTGTTGTGTACATATACTTTCAATGGTCATTGTTTTACAAACAATGATATAGTTAACCAAAGTTTCAACCAAATCAACTGAACAGTATCTTATATATATTTTTTTCCAATAGGTAAATGTTTGACGTGATTCTTTAAATTGACGTAACTTTTTTATTTATATACCGATTGAAAAAAACAACTTACTTAATGTTAAGTGAAGTTCCACAATACATTAGAGAAAATCACAAGCGTACAGACAAACAGACAAATATTCTAAAAAATATTGTTTTGAGTTCTATTGCGTTAATGATTTGTGTATTTTTTATTTGTGTATGTTTCAAAAGTGCAATAAATGGTAGTCCGTTGGAGCAAGGTCTGGTGAATACGGATCCTGTAGAGTTAAAACGGTTTCTCGTGCTGTATGAGGTCTTGCGTTATCATGGAGCAATAATGGTGAAGATTGATTCATGAGCTGTTTTAATGCTAGTTTTGCTATCATTGTTCGCAGTTCGGCACAGTAGACATCTGCCGTTATTGCTTGGCAGATCGGTGAAAGCTATAGTGAATAACATCATGCTGAGAGCACCAAACAGTTACCATTACCTTTTTATTGGTGTTTGACCTGGGGTCAGCCCTTGCATTTTTCGCTTACGGTTATCGTAAAGGATCCATTTTTCATCGCATGTCACAATTCGATCCAATATTCCTTCATTTCTGTATCGATTCAACAAGGCAACATAAGGTTCAACAAGCGTTTCTTTCTGCAGATCAGTCAAATCATGAGGCACCCATTTTTCATATTTTTTTTATTGATTTGACGCAAATGAGTCAATATTGTTGGTAAGGTAACGTTAAACCATGCCGCTAATTTCTGGGCAGTTTAACTCGGATCGGCTTCCACCATCTCTTTCAATTCATTGTTATTTACCAATGTGGGCGGTCTTCCACGTGGTTTCTTCTTCAAATCAAAGTTTCCATCACGAAAGCGTTTAAACCAAAATCGCACGATGCGTTCATTAGCAGTCCCCTCTCCAAACGCATCATTGATATTGCGAGCTGTTTCTGCCGCGTTAGTTCCGCGTCGAAACTCGTATTCAAAAATCACTCGAATTTTCGAAGTATCCATCTTTCTTAGACAAGAAAACTTTCTTGTCTAAGCTAAATAAAAAAACAACTGAAAGTCGATAATCGAATGTTGCACATTTTTTAAAAGAAGAACTAAGTAGGTACCATGTAAAAAAAAAGTTTTACTCAAAAATCTGAAACCATGAAGACATAGAATGTCAATTCATTAAATTAAGCACCTATTACAATGAAACTGCAATTTCATACTTTAACCCATATTATATATAATGACCCTTAATAAGAGTTTTTCTTAAATGTCTTACATGTGCAGAGAGCGATATATAATTAAATAATATATAAATATTATCTATACATATAATAAAATTGTAACTAAGCCGAATCTGTACATTAAATATTTTTTGAAAATCTTATTAAAATAGACATTATTATCGATACAGAGGCCGAATCTATGGTTTTTAAAATTTTTGTCTGTCTATCTGTCTGTTACCGCATCACGGAAAAACCACTGGAGGGATTTTGATGAAATTTAGTACGATAATAGCTGGTTATCCGGGTCAACATATGGGATACTTTTCATTGCGGGAAAATATATCATCTATAAGAAATCTATACTAAACCTCAAAACGTAAGTGGTGATTCGCTAGTTTAATTATATTTATATATTTAATTAACTTACAAATATTAATTATATTTTTGTTCCTGCGTAGTTGTCTTAAAAACGCTGCAATGCTAAGAATGATCAGTAACAATATTCGGGTCAAACATCAGTTACTCTGTCACACAAACTTGTTTTTGTCAAAATAATCACAAAGTTCAATTATGAACCTTAAATATAAGAGAATTGGAAGTGGTATAATATATCTGTATATCTCCGATGGATATCATGAACCGTTATCGAGGTAAGAGGTATGCTAATATATGGAGAATTAGATAAAACCGATTATTTCTTATTTATATTAAATAAATTATTCGAATTAACATTTCCTTTAACATAAATTACTCTTAAATTTAAAAAAGAAAAATTTTATTCCTTTATTTACTTTGTAGATACGTGTTTATAGTAACCATAACCATAGATTGTATGAACTTTATAACCATAACTACCTATGTCCTATGGTATTAGTTAGTCTTGTCAGCTACATCTGTGTGTCTGTTTTTGTCATTTTACTTGTAAAGTAAAATAAGTACGATATAATTTTTGTTGTATTTAACAACTTTTCTAATAATTTATAATTATAAAATCCATACAGATAATTGAAATTGAAGTGTCTGTTCGTAATGTCAAAATAACACTCAATAAAATTGTAAAAATATTTAAAACATGAATGTAACTTTTAAGTTGATGTCACAAAAAAAAAGTTACACGTAATGAAAAAACTTTGATGTAAGAGCATATTCAAAACATATGAGTAATTTTTTTATCATATGAATAGCCCAAAGATAATCTAAAATATATTTTATGTTTTATATTTAAATATAAACGTGTCATTAAAAAAAGTTTGCATATGAAGAATAACAAGTGTTACCACAATTATGTATTGTGGTTATTAAGATGACGACAAACACCGTCTCGTTAACAGCTGATTTGCATGCAGCTTGCGTGTTCGTCTGCGCGTGACTAGAACAATGCTAATATTAAATGTTAAAAACGAAACCTATTGGCTGTGCATACATCGTGAGCTCTATATTATGTGCTATGAATAAAATTTAAATTAAGTTAATAACCTTATAATACTTAGTATGAGAGACGACTTTCAATTTTAGAAAAATAATTTAATATAATTTGTCTAAATGTTTCATCTTTGTAATAATAACTAGATTTTTTTGTAAAGTTGATGATACAATTAGTTTACGTAAGTGTAGTTTTATTTATAAACTCTATACATCGTTAGATATTTATTTATAAATAAATATTTAAAGTCAAATTACAATACAAATTTTGTAGTGACTATTTCGTTTTTTAATTTCGGCCTATATAAAGACTATGTGGGTAGTGGTCCCAACGTTCCCCATTGAGGGCAGAGAAAAAGAGAGATGGGCTTGATTTACCATTCAGTTTCCTTTATGCATAAAAAGCTTAACTTATTTTCCAAGAACTTTAATATGTTTCCAAGAACTTTAATATGTATATTGTTAAATGTGAATTTGGCACTTTTTTATAAATTTGCATATCTACCTACATTGTTCGCTTCTGCAAAGTCTTAATAGATATAATTAAGGAGTTGATAAGAATCTCGAAGTAACAAAATCGAAAAAAGCTGATTTCACACATGCTTACTTAGTCGCTATCGCGTAAAGTCTTACTAATTAGATATTTCCATACTGATATTCGCCTATCATAGAATATTCTAGACTGCTCAGTAATTAAAGGCAAGCTTTTACTGTATTCATGGAATTCAATTAAAGGAATATTACCCGTAGTTTCTTGTAGATACTAAATCACGATTGGTTTCTTCCGTTGATGTTATAAATTTAAATATGCAGTTACTGGACTACTACCGTAAAGATCGTTTCTGTTTTTATAGAACAATTGTGTTTTGAAGTACTTATTACCAATTTTATCTATTTGAAATCATCATTTCCATAAATAATAATATAGCCCTAGTAGAAGGTGAAATGTAAATCAACAGAAATAATAATTAATTAACTAGCTTATCATCAAATTCTTGAGGAGGCTCAGAAGGTTTAGAGCTCGAAAAATTTAATAATAGAGTTAAATCTAAACACTATGTGTGAAATTGAAATTTACTATTATACTGAAAGTCATATAAAAATATAATTAAATTATAACTATAAACTATTGCATGAACACTCAACCTATTTAAGATAATTTATGAGTCGACCAGTTTAGCGAGCGCCGCGGTACGAAACAAATTCAACTAAGCCAGAGTCTCTTATTGGCAATTATGCGATCGATGGCGCCCCCTCGCGTCTACCAATCAGCTCCATCAAAACTCGAGCTCATTACTCAAAATCAATTAGCGTTATTAGTGCGGCGCGTCTTCGTTAGCCCGTGATGGAGGGTAATTTATTGGCATCTCTTAATTAGGGATAAGTCTAATTGGAGGCTTAGTCGTAACGAGGCCCTCGAAATCTGACGTCCCGGCGAATAAATTGGTCGGCGAGCTACGGCCTCTGCACGCACTCCACCCGCTCTATTACCGCTTGTATTTCGACATGCCAATTCTACTTTCGTTCTATAGTCGAAGATCTTTAAACTATTTGCTCCATATTTAATAATAAACGCTTTTTTGTGCACTTGCATAGCCGAGTGCCGTGAGTTTAATCTAGTAATTACTTGGTAAAAACACATTGACACGATTTGCTTTGAATTTATTATAACAAAATTAGTGGCAGGTTTGAAATCACGTGGGCGGATTTCTAGTATTTAAACGAATCAAGGCTGTGCGACTCTTTATTTAGTAATAAATTGTAAGATTATGCCAGAGATAAAACATGAGCGCAAATTAAATATAATTTAGTGTGCAGTGATTTTATGGTAATTTTATTTTAATGATCTCAGAACGTTAGTCCTGAGCGTCAAAGGTGTGAATCGTTCAATTCCGTGTATAATTCATTTGCTTTCCTTTCTCCTAACTTTGAGTCATACCACAAGCGATGGTTATGGTGTATAAATATTGATTTATAGTTACGGTTTCACACAAATTAATACTGGTTTCAAGATCTATTTGCGGGCAGGTTGGCGCTGTGGCGGCGTACGCTAAGCGGTGCGGTCGACGCGGTCATTCAAAGCGGTATAAATAAAAAAGAAGTATAAGTTTCACAAATAAAAGAGATCGGACAACGGCATGATCAAGTGCACCGAACGATGTAACGTGATATTTTGTAATGTGCTTTATTTTGCAGCGCGCTCTGACCCGTCCGGACCGGCCGTCTATAATTAGAATCAATTCTGGACACACACTTTGCACAACGATCAGTTTTTAACATCTTTGTAACCAAACTTGCACTTAGCAAATATATTTTTTTATATTTTTATATCATAATGACGACTTCACTTCGACGGTCTATAGAGTTGTAAGTTTAACGTGTTCCCGAAACGTTTGTGTCTTTTATGTAGATGTTGGACAATCACAGCTTTGAGTAATATCCATAACTTACAAACCACTATAGTGAAAATTGCAAAATAAAAATGTATTCAACAAAAGAAAAAGTGTTAATTGGTGTAACTGTCATTATTGCAACCGATTTGAATTACACATTTTTTTTTGATTGAAGACAAAAACGTAGTTGTAAAAAATGATACATGCAGTACCAGGTATGTTCATACATATTATAGCTTATATTAAATTTTTCTTTTCACTCATATTTTATATACAAACATGTAGAACTCAAAGTTATACAAAAAATGTTTTCATGTTATATTATGTGTTATGTATCCCATACATACATACATATAATAAAATCCTAACTAAGCCGAATCTGTACATTAAATTTTTTTTGGAAAATCTTATTGAAATAGACATTATTATCGATACAGAGGCCGAATTTATAGTTTTTAGAATTTTTGTCTGTCTATATGTCTGTATGTCTGTTACCGCATCACAGAAAAACCACTGGAGGAATTTTAATGAAATTTGGTATGATGATAGGTGGATATCCGGGACACCATGTACGATACTTTGAACTGCGGAAAAATATCTCATCTCGGAAAAATCTATACTAAACCTTAAAATGTAACTAGGGACAAACCCGAGCGCAGTGAGGGTGAGTCGCTAGTCTACTATAAAATAGTATTAATTTATACTGAATAACGTTTGTATTTCACACTAGCGACTCACCCTCGCTTTGGTTTAACGCTCAGTATGGAATAGATAGATTAGATATTATATGATACTAGCAGTACCCGTAGCTTCACCCGCGTCCAAACTTCCAATCGCTAACAAAATTCACAGGATCACCCGCTGGGCTAATCTGATGATTTCCTGAAAATTTCATCAAAATCGCTTCAGCTGTTTTGGAGTCCACAGGAAACATACATACACACATCGATTTTATTTTTTTAATCAACAATTTAAATGTATTTATTGCACGATAAATGGAGTCTTTTATGAAAATTTAGTGACACACCGACTGCAGCGCCACCTACCGGGTCTATTGGTGATTTCAAATCTTGCAGGGACTCACTCGAACATACAAAATCCAATAATACTATAATATAATAATAATACTGTGCAAACAGTTTGTGGGTCCACTTATGTAAATAGCTGTATTAGTATAATACTATAATAATCAAATAAATAATAATAAAAAATACACAAAAATATCATTAAAATCGTCAATTCCGTTTAGGATATGATCAGTGACACACCGACTGCAGCGCTACCTACCGGGTCTATTTGTGAATTTAAATCTTGCAGGGATGCACTGGAATATACACAAAAAATATAATTAAAGTCGTCCCTGCCGTTTAGGAGATGATCAGTGACACACCGACTGCAGCGCCACCTACATGGTCCATTTGTAAATTTAAATTTTGCAAGGACCCATTGAAATATACACACAAAATTTCAACTAAATCGGTCTAGCCGTTTAGGAGGAGTTAGGTGACTAACACACAGAAGAATTATATACAGGTTGGAACAAATCGATGGGACATGGAAGAAAAGTACCTTAAATATTGAAGTTATCAAGATTTGCTCAAAGGATACATTTCTTTATTTTTAAAAATAATTATAACTGCATTTTTTTTAAACCTTACCTGAACCAGGAATCGAACCAAATAAAAATACAAAAAAGGACACCGTCACTATTTTATCGAAATAATCGATATGGGTCTATGGGAAGGACAAAATCTCTCGAACAAACATTGTGTCTTAGAATTGAAGAAAATGATGAAATCTTACAAATTATATGTATAAATCGATCGACTCTAACATCGTGGAACATGGTGCTTGAGCATCTTCGTATTGAAGGCAAGGCCGGACCCAGCAATGAGGCATTAAAAAAGAGTAAAGCGGGATAAGCATGGCCAAATGGCCCCTTCTCTAGATCTTGCAACTAGCTTACGTTATTTATTTGGTGAGTGAAACTGTGCAATAATATACTGTTTTTATCCCTTTATCATTAATAGTTTTGAAGATAATTATAAAAATATTTATAACTGAGGGGTCGGATTTTTTTTTCATGAGATCTATTGCATCAAATCGAATGGGGCCAAAGGGAATATATAGAGAGGAAAAGGTATTATAATATTTATTTATTTATTAAAAAGTATTGAAAAAATTAGAAGTTTCAATAAAAAATGGTATTTCTTATAGTTCTTTTAGAGTGACACCTCTGAAAAAAATTACAATAATTATTTATTAAGCCTAGTTACATATTATTTAATCATCATCATCATTTAAATAAAAATACTCGAACACTTTGAAAAAAAAAATAAGTATGAAAGTTGTCATTTAAAATCCACAGCTGAATATCGTTTAATTTACGTACATATAACACTAAATGTTGTAATATCTCCCACGGAACATGTGAATTCTTCTATTTTACGCAGGTCACTAGTCATCACCACTATCTTGGTTAATTACTACTGGAAATTTGTCCGTGACAAATATACTTGATAATATTTGTTGTATGTTGTATGTTGAATGCTTTGATGTCCTATGCTGTTAGGAACATAGTCCGTGTATATAGTAGGTTTTGCGATTTATATGCCGTGATTTAACTTCTGTTTTGATTATATTTGGTGTTTGCTTAACATATTGTACATATAGGTTGCCCTCGGTGGTGTAGTGGCTAGCATGTACGGCTGCACATCCTGAGGTCCTGGGTTCGAGTCCCGGGTCGGGCCAAGTATAGTTATTGAGTCTTTCTGTATAGTAAGCCTCAGTAACAGCCCGGAGTTGGGAAGTTGGCGGTGTTTCACCCCCGTGCCTCGGAGAGCACGTAAAGCCGTCAGTCCTGCGCCTTAACTCTCACCGGTCGTGTCGAGTAGTCGTCCCACTGGAGTATGAGAGTGACCGGAATAGAGAGTGCACTTGTGTCTGCGCGTACACTTGTGCACTATAATATCTCCTGCGCAGTTGGCTAGTCTCAATGAGATTGGCCGCCGTGGCCGGAATCGGTCAGGAGAACATCATCATCATCATAGGTTGCCCTGATCATCCATTATCTCACCTAAGTATGAAACACCTTTTAAAAACTGGTAACTCCCTGTAAATAAAATTTTAAGTTCTTGCTCAGATAAATGGGGAAAATCTAGAAGTTCAACAGTATTTATTTTTGTAGATTCGACATTCGTATATTCCAAAGTTGATCTTTATCTTCTTCAGCTAAACTATTTACTGCATTCATCTTACTCTCTATATATTCAAAAATTAATTCGGTCAATTCTCTGTCCAAGTAATCACGTTGGAAATGATTCGCACATGAAAATATCAAAGGTCTGAGACCCGGATTTGAAACCGCTTTACTCGGTTTCCCAAGCGAGCGTGTTACCACTGGGCTACCACTGCCTTAAAATTTTCAACATCAACATTCTTTACATTCAATTAAAATAACGTCGTGATTATTTTTACTGTATTAGAAGTTATAGTATATATTGTGTTGTCTAGCTAGCCAGTAAACAAAAAGGCCTCAGAAAATTAATAGAAACATCATAATCAGGTAAATACTGTCTAAAACTGCGCATTTTAAACAACGCAATAAATCACTAGAATAATATGAAAATTACCATAAAAGCCAGGAAACATTAAACATCGAGATAGCAAATAGTAAAATGACATAACAAATTGTATTGCAATACATAACTCATAACTGCCTCTTTACGTCCCACAGTTAAATTATAGATTTCTCCTTACGAAAGACGTGGAAGATTCCAAACACTTGAGTATCTTGCGTGTTAACGGATTTCTTTTCTACTTTTCTTAAACTGTTTTCACGCACCGAGGAGCACATATTTATGTAGAAAAGTTATTTTAAAAAAATACGAATATTTAATTAAATTACATTTCTTATCGTTACATTTAAGTGGATCACTTGTATCAGTAAGAATAAATATTATGCAAATGTTAAGAGAAAATTAACTTATTATATCTACTTATTTCATTATACGCTGTGTTTATTACTTTGTAAGTTGTTTCCATTTTACATTTCTATATTTTATTATTAAACATTTATTAATGCATATGCGTTTATATATTATTAATATTAAGCGGCGAATTTTCTTAGCTATATATTTTATCATAAATATTAATTAACATTGCATAGTTTTAAATTATCGAGAAGAAAAAATGTAAAAAATTCACTTACTACTATATTTTACTTTTCTGCTAATGATTAATATTAAGTTTTGAATAATTTGGTATTCGTAAGATCCATAAAGGCATAAAGGTAACTGTGACAATCAGATGAAGAAAAAGAAAAGGAAGAATAAAAACACCCTTTCTAAGGACAACATCTCTGCAGACTAATGCCTACAATGTGTATTAAAGCATTTAATATAATAATAACGTAATGAAACGTCTCGCGCGAGGGGGGCCAGAGGGTAAGAGAGGGGGGTACGAGGGGTCGCAGGGAGAGGCCGCGGGAACCGGTCCGTTGAGGTCATCGGCTGCGAGCCTTCCGCGACCAAAGTTGCCAGCGTAGAAATGACTCTGTTGCCCATTTATGTAATTGTTTTAACTATAATTTAACTAGGACATACATAATATTATACCACTTCAAGTTGCCTTGTAGGTGTACTAAGCTACATGAAATATTTTTGCAACATTGTCCATGTTTACTATTATGGCTTTAAAAGAATTAAACTGGATAGAGATTATTATTACATATAATTAAAAAAGTTTAATTTTAAAAATATTATATTTCTAACACCGATTGATAATTAAAATTTATGGTTTAAATGTTTTTTATAAATTGTATTCATAAATTATATTTAAGGAAAATTCTCTTTTCTTGTGTTGACAACACCACGACAGTTATGGCATACTCGGACGCGCCGCCTGCGCGTATGTTAATGCTCCATTAAGATTATACTAATTGAAAGCCAATAAATACAACGGCTATGAATATTAATTTTATTTGGCTTCGCGCGCTTAGTATAGAGTAAAGACCGGATCAGGTGAATATTCGCGTGCGGATAATAAGTGTTTGACTTTCAATATTTCATTACAGACATGCCATATAAACATGATATAAAACCTAAGAAATATACCTTAAATTAGAATAAAATCAATGATTAATTATTGTTTATAAGTTATATAAAAAACGCGGGCTAACTAATATACGGAGGGTATGAGAGCATTTTCAATAACTGCTATTTTGGTACAATGACTCTACATGTTAATAAATGTTTTTTAGGCACATAATATGAAACATGTTATAAGCAATTCAAAGTATATTTAGTATTATTATTATTAGTTAGAGCTATAAGTACATAGGTTTAGCAAATTGTATAACTAAGTAACAGAGGTAGGAAAACGCAACATTGCGCACTATCTCCGGCGGCGAGCATGACGTCTCGATATTCCCGTCAATCTCGTTCAGGCCGTCGATTACGCAGGACAAATCAATTACCGCTCGCATTCCACCGGCAGCCGACCGACGAATTCTCTGTCATGATCCTATCGCTTAGTGATGACCTCTCGTCCGATATGCCACGTCGTCGAGCTATGGAATGCAGGACATTGCGCCACAAGCTGCCCAAGCCGAATCCTAGATTGGCAGCTCGGGCGCAATGGAAGACGCGCATCAATCAACACAACGTGGATTCCTTACATTCAACAATAGATACCATATAGACATGCAAGAGAAGTACTGTATAACATATATATCACTAGCGGCTTAGATTTGACCATGTCAAGAATTTCGTGTTCGAATCCTCCGCCGGAATGTTATCAGTGCTTTGCATCGGAACTCTACATCAAACATGTCAGACTACATTTCTACATTTGTAACCGTTAATCTCCATTAAATTTGTTAAAACATCTTACAGCGACATGCATCCTGTGCTGAATAACAACTTAATAAGGTAATTGGATATGTAATTGATCCCTTATTCATGTATTAATGCTAAAACTACATATATTTACATATATTTTTTTTGATTACAATATAACGTAATGGAAAAATCAACACATATTATTATTATTGGTTTGTTTAAGAATGGACTTTATTATTTCCATATATCATTGAAACATCGATGTCGTAACACTTTGTGGGGTACTTACGGGTCAATGCCGAGTACTTTCATTGGACGGAGGTCACCGGTCGGGTAACTGCTAATTATTTTTCGGTCCTCCTTGCGGTAGAAGATGACTAGCTAATGCGGTTTCGTATTCTTGAACTATTTTGATTTACGACTGTGGCTATAATTGCGCTATTATATATTAGAACTATGATTGAGTAACACGTTTCATATAAAAAGAATAAATAGAAGATCTATGTTAATGACATAAGATTATTCCCTAAAAAAAAGCGATTCATTTTCATGGACGAAATTAATCATTTTAGCTCGTTCTAAGTCTGTACTCGTATAAAATCTTAATCTTTACGTTGTTGCACTTCGAATACTCACTTGGTGAGTTTTTCTAAGAAACACTCGATAACACCAGTGAGTATCAGTTCCTGCGCCCACGATCCGTCCACTCGATTTTATGTTAATCGAAGAGTCATGTTCTGTCTCGAAATATAGTTTTAAGTTTTAGGTGCATAGTATATGAATACATTAAACGTACCATTACCACAGGCAATTTTCACCTTTACGACCTTACGTTGACACATCGTAAACACTGTTGATGCTATCAGCATCTTATTTGCTATATATATGATTGTTATCATAAGCACGGAATGAAAGTTGTAACAGGTGAAATAAATTAAAGCTAGTGTATAAATAATGTTAAAAGTATAATTTCGAGCACAACAACAAAATCAACGAGTCTACGAGTCTACGAGTATACATACATACCTATATTAAAATTGTAATCAAGCCAAATCTGTACATTAAATATTTTTTGGAAAATCTCATTAAAATAGACATTATTATCGATACAGAGGTCGAATCTATAGTTTTTAGAATTTTCGTCTCGTCTCGTCTAGGATAATTTTTACTGCGAGAAAATATCTTATCTCTGAGAAATCTATACTTAACTTTTTAAATTTCTATTCTATCTTATTCTATCTATTATTCTATTTCATCTTAAGTATAAATTTAATTTTTCATAGCCTAATTAGAATAATTTAAATCTTTATTTCGTTAAACTAGTTAATTTACCTCTTTTGGAATGCTAAAAATTTTCGTAAAAGCATATAAAATATCAAAGTCATTTCCTAGAGGCGCGATTTTAAAGAAAAAATTAAATGATAATAAACTTACAACAATAGAACTATAAAATTTAGCTTTTTGCAGTATGATAACAATCTTAATACAATACCTACTCATGTTTTATGAGAAATTTAACAATTGAAACAAAACAGTCGAGGTAAGCATAAGGGCCCAACTCGAGTGCCTATTAATTAAGAGGGTTGAACCACTCTGTCTCTAATTAACTGAAGACCCAGGCCGCATTCGCAATAATTAGTTTCCTTGGAGGGCTGTTCTCACGCTCTTGGACCTCAAATACGTAGAATAACGGGACTTTCATTAATCCATAATATTGAAATAGATATAATTTTTTATTTCCTTAAATGATTAAGAAAATATCAATATTTCTCTATTATACATACATTCGTAGGTAATAAAGTAAATGGTGTATTTTTTTTTTGTTTATATAATATATTATTACAAGATTGGGTGTTAGGATCGAAAATTAAAGCGCTCGTGATACAGGTGTTTCATTGCTTTACCATACACAAGAGCCACTTAAAGCAATTCACATATACACGTACTTGCGGGTTACGCATAGTTATAGCTTAATTCAGTCACTGTGTAATATATTAAATCATCACTTAATTTGACTTTCTTTCTCTTATCTTCTAAACCTCCATTTATTTTCGAATTTGTACTAATCACTCAAAAATTTTACTCATTTATTACTTCTATAACAAAAAATATTCTAGTAATATAAGTTCGTTCTAGTATATATCTATACATATAATAAAACTGTAGAGGTCGAATATCTGTACATAGAAAAAAAATATGCTTAAAAACCTAGTCAGGGGGATGTAAGAAAAGAAATAGAACAAATCCAGTTTTTTTTCAAATTTTTGTTTCTCTTTTTGTACGGGCTAGTCTCCGAAACTGTTGACCGATTTAAATGAAATTTTGCATGGTGGTACTTTATATCCTCGGTCAACATTTAAGATACATTTCATCCCGGAAAATTAAAGAGTTTCCGTGGGATAGTTAAAAAACTATACATCAGAATAACAAATAGTAATCAAAATAACAAATAGTTCATACATCAGAAAAACGAATTACAAATAGGCCACTTTTTATCTCGGAAAAATGTACGGTTCCCGCGAGGTAGATCTCTTTTTGTTTGTCTAGAGGCGAACCCGAGCGAAACGAGAATGAGCCGCTAGTATATAATAAAAAAGAACATGTTCGGATAGTGACAAATTTTTCTAGAAAGTGTTCTGTCTCTTTCCTACTTACGGTGATTTTCCATTAATTGTCTTTGTCATGAATGAAAAATTGTTCTTAAGCATGGTTCAGACGTGCTCTATTGATTTAGAAACGTTAAACACTCTCAATTTCGTATAACACGAGTTATTTGTAAAAAAATATTTTTTTCCTAGATTGCAAAGTCAATACTTCATCACTAACTCGTAAAATAAGTAATATTATACAGTAAACTGTTAAACACTATACCTATAAAAATATTTTTAACTGCCATTTCCAGACATTTAAAGTTATTTATTGGTTATTATTATCTACACATAATAAAATAGTATTATTACAATAAATGCGGTTTTAAAAAATAATTACAGTAAGAGTATCCAAAGTTAGATAGCAAAATTTGAATATTTTTATAACTATGTGTTGGTTTGTTATTAAATTAATGCTTAATTATTAGATACGCTTATCTAGTATCAACCTTTATTTTGTACTAGCAGTGTGCCGGATGGGATTTTGTGTCAAATATTGTATTCTTTCTAAATGAAAACTTTTATAAAAAAATCGTTACCTTATAGTTAGCTAGTGGTATTCATAGTACAATTAGTACATTTGGTGACATAAAGATAATATATAGGAGTATGAAATTTATGAAGTATTGATTACGATTTAATTTATTTAGTATACTTAATTATTAAACTATTGAACATCTATTGGAAATAGTTTTTAAATACTAAACTTTGTCCTATCCCTTGATAATGAATCAATCAATCCTTGATAATGAATCAAAAGTATATATTATATTACGTTACACATTTTGTTTCTTTCACTTTTAATTACAGTAATTAATATGATCCTTGCATACCTTTTTGCTAATTCTAAGATATCTTTTATTAATATACTAGCGACTTACCCTCGCTTCGCTCGGGTGCGTCCCTAGGTACGTTTTAATTTTTTTGAGCGGGATCCTAATTCCTTTTCTAAAATAAATGTAGCATAAATTACTCCTTATAACATCAGTTATCTGCCAGTGAAAGTCTCGTTAAAATTAGTCCAGCCGTTACAAAGATTAGCCGGAACAAACAGACAGATAGATAGACAGACGACAATATTTTTAAAAATTGTGTTTTTTCTTATAAGTAACGTATATAATTTCATATGCATTTAGTAAAAGCTGTTATTTTGAAATTACAAACAGACACTTCAATTTTATTTATCTATATATATAGTCAATGCTTAAAAATAATATTTTTTTTTAAAAAGAAGATAAATTACCCTAATATAAACAATCCGTACAAAACACATTTACCATGGATTGGAGTAATGAGGCGCACGTAAAAGATGTCATTGTAATGCCATTACTCGCGGTCAGCTGTCGCAATTTGTCTGCGAGTACGTGGATCGGTTATTAATCCCGCTACAATTAAGCATTGAGCGACCATCAAATTGATTGTATCCCTTATTTGGCAAATTCACCACGAATGCCGCCATTATCTCTTATTTTTTAATTTTTGTACTCAAATACCGTTACTTTACTTAACCTTCGTTAACCTCGTAGTGTACTTAAAATTTTAAATGAACAATTTTATTTAGCCTTTGATATAAATACCTTTCGTAATTAAACAATTGGATATAATATCGACAGCGGCACAAAAAATGGTATTGAAACAAAAAGTTAATAAGAACTCTTAAAACAATAATACCCCGACGAGGGTGGTCAGGAATCTTTATTAAATCTCGAGCGAGTAATAAAAGCACAGTTAAATGCAGAGAACTCTGATGAAAATATTAATTAATGTTTCGAAATGGGAAACATGTTGCTAATTAAATGGCGATATCGCATAAAACGTAATTAGAGGCCAGGAACATTCGTTTCTCACGAGGCGGACGATGCCCCGGCGAGTGGCGAGTCCCGGCGGTGCAGTACCGTCCCGCGGCCGCCAGCCCGCGCGGCCCGCTGCACATCTCTGTATTTACGAAAGGAATGCAGCGATCGTACGTACACGAAAACAGGTTACGCTTGCCCGTCTTGCATAGTTACATTAAAATATACACTCATAACAGATCGACTTTTTGTCGCGCGCCCCATTAATACTCTTGAGAACACACTCCATCCCTAACCTACAAAACCGAAACGCAATCTCGTTTTCAATATTGAAAAATTCTTAGTTGGAATAAGTGGGAAGTTTATAATAGGAATTCCGCGAGCGAAACTATGAACATTCCGTCGCTATGGACTTTATTAAATACACTGACTGGCAACTATTACCCGCGATGATGGACGCTTCAATGGGTGCGTAATTAAAAAGCCAATGATCACTTATTGTAATTAGCGGTTTATCGCGTTGCCGACAAAAAGGTAATTGTTTCCCGACGGCTATCAATCTATCTGGTCGCGCTCAATGGTCGGAGCAGACGGCTACACGTGCGAGACTCGATCGCCTGTCGCACTAACAGTGTAACTGACACAGGTCTTTTTGTTACTAAATTACGATCGACTGGTGAATAACAGCTTCATTAAATAGATTGAAAGCGATTTGCTTATTTTCAAAATAAGAAACTGGTTGTATCTTCAATCATAATAATGGATGGATAGTTTATTTTACTTTTTAATTTTTTTACTCATAATATTACAAAGTAATATTTTTATAATATTTACACCCTACTGTAATAGACTTTATTGAATAAATAGAATATATTGTGTAGAAATAAAAAATAGTGAAGCATTGAAAATACGTGTTATTAACATAGATAGTAATAGATTGTTTTGCACCAATGGATGATTGCAATAAAAAACCGCTGTTTACCTTTCCGCAGCATAAATGATACGCGAGCCCACGATGCAACAGTCATTACAAACGTAACGTAACGAATCTTATCCAACAATCGGACAAACGGCAGAAGCCCGGTTATTTCATAATGAGGTTATTGCCTAGCATTCTAGGCCTTATCTGTCTAGTATGCCGTAGCGAAGAGCAGCACCAAATTGGCGTGGCGAATACGCGGAGAGTCGATCGGCCCCGAAGATATAGCTAATTAAGGGCCGCATGCGCCGATCTATTTGGTGAGATCTGCTCGGTGACGTGTGAAAACACCCAATTAATTAACGCGAAACCCTCACCGATCGCGTGCTATAAAAGACCTAGCCTAGCTCCCGAGTTGCCGTTCGCGATTTAATTTGAACGTTTCCTAGAATCGGGTGATGTAACTGTTCAGTCATATGCATATCGTGATTAGCTTTGTCCTTTTGCTTTAGTTGCATGCCAATTTAAGTCTTATTGAATCTGTAACCGAAATACCTACGAAAACATAGATACATAGTACATACATATATGTGAACCCAGAGGCGTTTTATATTTTATTTTATCCTATTCTATTTTAATGACTAAGTTATACAATAAATAATTATGTTTGATTTAGTTATGTAATATTTTGCATTTGAGGAGATTTCACTATTTTATCCCGTGTTTAGCGCCACAGTAATATGTCAATGATAAAAATAGTAATAATTAAATCGAAATACTAGTAGGTACTAAATTAAGCGATAGATTAGTTATGTATTTTTAAAAATCAAAATTACAGTTTTTAGAGAGAATTGGAAAAGAATAAGAAAGATGAATTTATTGTTATTATTTATCCAAAGGTATAACATGTGTAAAGTCTACCAGACCAGTTATTAATTTCCATAGAAATTTGACTGGTTGAATGAATTATTTTTATAGTTTTCTTTTTAGCATTTACGTTCATAGAGTGTCTTATCATCAAAAAGTCTTAGATAAATAGCAAAGTACCAAATGAAAATACCTCTTAAAATTCATACCGCTCATATTAATTAGAGAAACAGAATCAATATCATAGATACAGTATAAAGGTTTGTTACAGTAGTCAATTAAATGGGTTCGTCGAATATTAAATCAAATCCTTTGTTCCCGGATCATATTATATTGTGTATTTGTTTCTGATAACACAGATACAAACCAATGAATACGATTACACCTTCGTTTACTTGTCAATAATTACGTGTGACAATAACAAGAATCTTATTTTACGTTTTGTTTTCCTTTTACATTTTGTTTACCGTTTACATTGCTGTGCAAATATAACTGCTTCTTAGTTATGATATAATACATACATGTAAAAAGATGAAAGTTTTGCGGTTACTTGTAAACATTATAGATCAAAGATAACATTCATTTTGCTACGAAACAATCACTCAAATCTTTTTGATTGTGCACATAATTTAATAGTTTTATAATATAAACATCTACATAATAAGCATTACATCGAATTAGACATATTTACGCCAAACTAAAGCTTCCCTAAGATAAACCAGAGATGAACGCGATGACCGTGCTGTAAGCGAGTGTTAATGGTCCATTTGCCGAAGCAACTCTAATTGGCGGCGCGAGCATACGTATGATTGCGCGCAGTCCTGATACTGAGCACGCTAGCTTGGATATTAAATAAATATCGCTTAGAAAAATATTAAGTATACACAATAAATCACACTATCTACTATCGACTGCTTAATTGTTCTAAACCTTTAAAACCAACTTTACTTTCTGGTAACTTTTTTCAAAATATGTATTGCGTTACTCAGGTAAGACATTTCAAAAGTAGCTTTAAACCTTTAGTTTAATGAAGGTGGAAATCGCAATACTTTTATAAATGTGAAATTTTGTGTGTGTATGTATGATAATGCTTCACGTTGAACACACAGGCTACTCTTAATAATAATATTCGTCAAAGGTAGCGCTGCCTTTATATAATACTAGCGTCTCACCTCGCTTTGCTCGTGTTCGTCCCTAGGTACGTTTTGACGCTTAGTATAGAATAGATAGACTATATATATAAGTATGATGAGATTTATAGAAAACTATCTTATGTCCTTCCCAGGGTCTTAAACAATTATAAAAATTTCATATAAATCGGTTTAGCGGATTTTTAAGTTTGTCCATAACAAAAAAACATACAAAACAACAATATTTTTTCTTACTTACTTACCCCTACAGGAAATCCTAGCGATCTACCTAACGATGGTGTTTCCGTAGGTACGCGGATTTTGTTTACAATTTCATGGGTGTTCATTTTTTATAAAGTAATATCATCCTTAGTTACTCCTGATAACGTCAGCTATCTGCTAGTAAAAGCCTCGTCGAAATCGGTGAAGCCGTTTCGGAGGTTAGCTGGAACAAACAGACAGACAGACAAAAATTTTAAAAATTATTTTTTTCGTACCGTATATACTTTCATATGCATTTAGTAAAAAGCTGTTATGTTGACTTTACAAACACTTCAATTTTATTTATCTATCTAGATTATATGTTTATACAAAAGTAACTTATGGACGTACCGAGAGGAGAGAGGATAAGTCTCTAGATGATGTTAATGATTGATAACTTATACTCATTGCATACTAGTTTTTCTGTTTGCACGATAAGGAATAAAATGTAGTCTAGATCCTTGATACAATTTATGTCCTTTATAAACATCAAAATTCATTTTGCTTAGCAGCTGAAGCTTAAATAGACACGAAGACAGAGTTTTTTTATTTATTTACAACTAACAAAACTCGTATCTTCGCTCGCGCTAAAAATAAAAAATAATAAAAACTAAAAAGGTAGGTTTCATACAAACTGTCATCCCCTATTTTACCCTCTTATGAGATGAATTTTGTAAAATGCTTAAACGCGTATTTATTTAATTGTATTGAAGATCATTAAAACCAAGTTTCATAAATATTTTTTGGGTTGTATTTATAACGTGTTTTCCCGTAGGAATAAGATAATTTCCCGCGGTAAAAAGTGTCTCTTCAGCTCTCTAACTATCTCCACACAAAAAATCACATCAATCCGCCACTCTGTTTCGATGTGAAAGAAGGACAAATAAACAAACAAACACACACACATTTTCACATTTATAATATGAGTGATTTAGTATGGACATGGATATTAGTGTGGTATATCCACAGCATGTCACGTATGACAACTAAACGTTTCTAACTAACGTGTTAATAAACATGTAGGGTTTTTAATAAATTTATAACAATCCGTGAGGTCCTGATCGAGAGTTAGAATAAACAGGCCATTTCTCGAGAGCACATTTAATTGGAAACACGAGCGCACGTTTGGCCCTGTGTAGTCTGTTATCAAGCACGCCAACTTATTGATATACATAAATGATACAATAAAGCTTTGTTTTTCTCACTTACAATATTTAAAGTTAAATTTGAACTATAGCTAAGGTCGTATTTGTCAAGTACAGTCTCGAATGTTATTTGTTTCTTCATTTCTGCTACCTATGGAATAATGAATTACATGGCGGGCTTATAAAAGTATGTCTTAAAGATTTTAATCACATTGATAACGAGTCAAATTTAGGTGTAACAATGACGATCTTCTCGTTAGTACACACGTACAATCGGTAGTCGCCGTCACCAGGAAATTAAACCGGCCGGACAGTCCTGCGACGCTACATGTCACGTCACCGCGACTATTAGGTAATGGATTCTGAGTTTTGTGCTATAGTATTGTAACTTGCAATACTATGCATTATATTAAGAGTGATTTGAATGATAGAGTCAAAGCTTGGATACTAATAAAATATACAGCATCGAAAAATTATGTAATATATTTCTCTATCAAAATGGATTTGCGTTTTCTTTGTATACCTTTCTTTCAATTGAGAAAGCTTCAAGTAAAGCATTGCAAAATATGTATTGAATTTTCGTTTGGTTCACGAGAAAGTTAGTGACTGAATATGTTGTGTAAAAGTAAATATAGTATTACTAGTCAATGCGAACCACCTAGAAATAGCTTTCTAAGAACTTTGTCAATCCAACCAGACCGGGATAGTTATAAATGTATAATTACTAAAATGCTATCTTTATATTTACATTTAAAATCAAAATTTAATAAAAAAAAATAAGTATCATACATTCCTGTAATAATGATTAGAAAATATAAATTTTTCCAGATAAAGGAGCTTATCATTAAAACTGTTTCTAATTAAATCACCCGATTAAAAGTCTTCATTAAAGTCTATGTAGTAGCATAGAATCTCTGTACGCATCGTGTGTACAGTCATGTCTTTATCGTGGGTACAGTCGATAAATTCAATGTCTAAGGAGGCTTAAGTTGTCCATATGATAATCTGTGCGCTGAGTACTCAGTAAGTGTAATTAAGCGGCAGTACAGGCCTGCAGTAGCCGGCCGTCGTCATTTAATTTCCTCTACAACGATTCATAGCAGGTTTCAGAAACTAACGACTTAGAGTATGTTTGCAATGCATAATGAATTAACAATAAATTCGTTATATTATGTGTTTTCTTGGTAATGATATTTATTTTTGAAATGAACTTATCAAGAGAAGTTAGATTTCTATACCTATTTTAACAACAAAATTATACTATGGAAATATGAGTTAAGCTTATAGTAAGCTTACTAAATTATAAGCGAAATGGACAATAAAACTGAGTGTATTCGAACTTTTAATGATGGAATTCTTAATAGGTATATATTTGTTAATTAATTTATTTTATTAATATTTAATATGATATTAATATTCATAATGTTCATTTTAACGATGATATAAATTACAATTTTTCTGTGTTTCAAGGAAGAGGAAGATTACGCAAGCGTTTGTTATACTATAAAAATTATGAATATAAGTACTTACAATAAAAAAATGTTTACAAAAATAAAAAAAACCCGAGGCGTTATATGTTTTATAATAGCGTATGTGTGTAAATATGTTTCCGATAACATAATACTATGTTCCTTCGTCAATTTGTTTTCATCTCTTTAGTTCGCTTTTTACGCAGTCGGTTTTTTTTTTGTATATAATTTTTTATTTGTTGTTTTTAGCATTTCTCATCCCAAATTACATATAAGTTGTTTATATTTTCGTAATACCCTTTATTTTGATACCCCACCCGATAGGTTTTGAGGAAAAAAGTTTTAGAAGACATAATAAGGCGCCAAAAAAACAGCCATTTTAATTTTTATAATTTTGATATACTCAGTGTCACTCTCACGCTAAAATCCTTTAAGCCGTTTGGGCTACATAACGTGGCAAAGAAATATACATGCATATATACACTCGTAAAACGTAACCCTCCTTCTGGCGCAGTCGGGTAAAAAGGATCCTAAAATTATGCTTAATATTGTGGTGATCTTATGTAATCAGTTTGTCTTGCTTACTTGAATTGATGTTACATAGTAACATTCAATCAGTTGATCAATTATTCCCATTAAAACGTTTGAAGTTATGATTGGTTATCAATATGTGTATCTATATAAATAAAAATGAAATACTGTTCGTTGGTAAGCTCATTACGGGCCGATGTGATTTTTTTTAATATACTTTATAGGCATAAGACAGTATTAGCCTAGTGGTAACGCGCTTGCTTGGGAAACCGAGTGAAGTGGGTTCAAATCCCGGGTCACGCACCTCTCATATTTTCATATGCGAATCATCCCGCACTTGGCCAGCGTAGTGGACTATGACCAGATCCTCCTCGTATTGAAGGGAGGCCCGTGCCCAGCAGTGGGACGTTAAAAAGGGCTAAATACATTCTTTCAAGGTTTTGTATGAACGCAAAGATTATTTCAAACAAAAGACAGAACTAAGTATCAGGTAGGCTATTATATAATTAAATTCTTAAGGGGTTCATACAAGAACTAAATGAGTTATAATAAGCCTTTTTATATAACTAAATAGTCTAAACTAATTACACTGCAAAATTTAATTTTAATCGATTGACTGAATCGATTAAAATTAAATAGATTTTCTGCACTTTTAAACAAAACTGAATGTTTTATTCAGTGATTTTAGGAGTTACAGGTGGATAATACAAGTAATATTATTTCAAAAAAGACCTATTATTATTAATAAATGGCTTGTAAGTAAAAATAAATATTATAATAGGTCTATTTTAATATCTTAAAGAGTCATTAAAGTAAAAACTGCTCACAATCACAATCTCATCCTATTTACGCCGCGGTCTTAATAATGACTTGTCTGCAGATTAATCTGCATTGTGCGGGAAGAAAGTGACCGAATGACGTTTAATTTCCTTCGCAGTGGGCGCTGGCCCACTGGCAGATCTGATACTCGGATTCAATTAACACTCAGCTAACTTTAATAATATGACTACACAGAACCATTTTGTATTAGCTGATGTGCAAATTCATTAATCGTCGTAATCAAATCTTAAGTATATTTATGATTACAATGGTAAGCTATAATCATGGTAGTTTATACTATCTGCTCTGCTTTTCTGTCGATAATAGGTATTGTTGTTATTATGTAGATATTTAAAAAAAAAATTTTAATTATATAGATCATGGCTTTTCGAAATCGACTTACATATTATGACGAGTAAGCAATATGTAATTCATCTACTAATCACGAATTTAAAAACTTTTTATATCTAAAACGTAAACATATAATGTTATAGATAGAATGAATCAATAAATATTTTACAAAAGTTTTAAAATTATGAATTCTTATTATAAATTAATTGGCTCTACTATCCTCTTAGAGTTAGTTTTCCTTAAATGAGCAGGCATTATTTTCCTAGGAATAGCTCTCAACAAATGGAATATATTTATATTACGTTTATAACAAGCAAATAGAACTAGCATTTGATGATAACATTCTAATGAAACAGTGCTAATGAGAACAAATTATGTGATATGTTTAAATTGTGGTCTGATATTATTTATTCCATATATTAAACTCCATTAGGTGCCTGAAATTCAGTACCGTCTAATAATATTATCAGATTACCTATACGAGATAATATTTATTAAACTAACATAATATGCGACCCTGTCATGGTCATAACTCTAAAATATCACAAGCAAAGACGTTGTCAAGAGTCTCTCTTACAGATAACATCAATTTTTCTTGCTACGAGTATTATTGGTTATAATTTAAGGTGCAATCTTATTTTATTTATACTTCTATACTTATAATAAAAATTGATGGACTTTTCAAAAATTTACATAATATAGGATCTGGAATAGAGAAATAGATAAAGTTTATCTGCGTTTTCCTCTGTCTATTTGTTTCTAGGTCTACGAAATGGCTGAACTGATAATGACGATAATTACACTAGTAGTAGGTAGTGTAATGGAACCGCAGACTAAAGCAGTTGAGATTGTAAATAATTTACTTTCTGATGAAATAGGAACGTCGACTTTAAAATCTACCTAAAAGTAATTCCTATTGATTATACTGATTCTACTAAGATTGATGACCACATAAATAGATTTATACGAATTGTGTCCTTCTTCCTTTTTAAGTTGGTTAAAATAAATTTAATAATAAAGAGTGTATTCTCAAACACAGTGTATTATATTAGTTTACTGTAACGATTCTCATATATTTGCGAGTTAGAATTCGGTAATTAATCAGAGCGGGTGGTTTGTCGCGAACTCCGACGTCAATTATTGGCTGAACGAAGCGCTCTCGTAATTGAACCGCCACGGGCCAGTTCTCAAACTCTGTCAAATTTGAAAACTTTTTTCGAACTGCTGAGATATATTTTTCAGTCAGTATTTTTAACATGTGTTTTAATTGTGTTTACAAAGCAAATTATTTTGTGATTTTGCTTCTGTCATCGTTAATTGACCAATGGATAGTATAATGGAAACAGCTAAATTAGTACAAGTAAATAGTACAATTATTTAATTTAAAAATATTTAATTTAAATGTATATTTTGTCGATAATTTCATTATCAAAATATTTATTTAATTACAACTTCCTTTAATTTGCAAGTTAGACAGAAATAAAATAGCTATTGTGCATTTTATTATACGTTTTCGACACGCCTTATCGAACCTGCGACTTTAAGGAAAGCAGGCAGTGTCTACTACATATGCCACTGTACCATTTAGTCAACGGTGTTCATTTCAGAACTGGTGTAATAACTTGTTTTATAGGTTTTGGTATTAATATTATATAAAACATATGTATATATCTTTTTAATAAAAGTAGTGTCATTGCCTCCTTCACACGTTACATATGTACATATTAAACACGTAACGATTCAAAAATAATATAAGCTTTGAAAATGTTTTCAGTACATGCAATTGTTCAATTAAATTGAAATCTATTTGTTTGGTTTTTACTTTTATGCGCCCCACAGACGGACGTTATATTTAACAACCCACGACTATAATACAAAGTCAGTAAACATAGACTCATACGACTAAACAGCAGGATTATTGTCAGCGGAGCTGCGAGCGTCGCGTGTTTGCCAGTTAGGATTCGGGTGTAGTTCGGAAATTAATCAGAGGCCATTGTGGGCGCTTTGTCGCGAACTCCGGTGCCAATTATTGGCTGAGCGGTGCGCTCGCGTAATTGAACCTGCCTCGAGGCTGCGTCCGACTCTGGAACCTTTTACGAATCACTAAAATCCATCGGACGTCCCGTATAGAGTTTTTTATTTTTGGATAACATTCTTAAATGAAAAAGTAGTATCATTGTATTTGCTAGTAAGATATTACTTTGAACACATTTTAATAAACCTAACCATACTCATTCGTACGTATTCTTATTCTTCGTATTTTTTAAATTAATATTTGTAGCTTAATTTGTTATTACAATCTGCACAAAACCGTCCCAATCAAGAATGTTCGCGCGAAAAAATCAGAATTGAGTGTAACCCGTGAAATGCAGTTAACAAGCACATCATAAGTAATCACCTGCGAGTGAATGAAATAAATTGCACGTTTCCATTTTAAATATTCGATATAAAAAATGGAATGAAAACATGGTTGACTCGGTCGTCGCAATTTGGCGGGTATTGGCTCGTTGCGCGCAATTCACTGATTGATTACAATAAAATAATTTGTGTGAAAGCGCAAACTTTGTACTGGTTTTTTATGTTTTATACTCTGAAGACCTGTTCTTAATTTTTTGAGTGTTAAATAACGTACGAGTGAATAAGTTAACCAGTAAACTTAACATATAGCATAATTAAAAATACTAGTAATAGTACTAAAGTGCCACGACAAGAAATGTATTACATTTTCTTTGAAAAAATTACCTTTTCTTATTCACCATACATATCCCATGTTTAGGATGTAATAAAAGTAGGATTTATATAATGTTTTAAATTTTTATCTCTGTCCCTTTAATTAGACATTACTCGAGAACATCACATATTTTGATATTAATAGAACATACAAAAACAAATTATTTTTTTATATTTTTTTCTCCGTTCTTTGTCATCAATCGTATTGTTTTGTAATATTCATTTAAAAACTATAATGAACACGCAAATAAATGGCGAGACATCGCAAAACACAACAAAAATCAATTTTCAATAATATTTGTATTTAACATTGAAAATTTTAACAATTTTACATTTCATTTAAGCAGCTCTTAATATTATTTAATTAATTTAATCATAATAGCATAATTAATATAAGGAAAACAATGGTCAATGACGCAATATAATTTTACCTTATTCTTGTCCTAAACCCCTAAACCCCGTGTTACTTATACATTCGGGAGAACAATAAAAAAACATAAATGACTGGGCTCTAAAGTACCTACATAATGCAGAGGAAGGTTAATGAATTTAAGCGTGTAGGGTTTAAAGAGAAAAAGCGAAAGAATTAAAAGAATGGCAAGTAACGCGCTGGTGACCGCCAAATTTACATTCCTCAATGCGAAAACACTTAAAAATGTTCTCATTAACCTGGGGTGGTCAGAGAAACCACCCGCTCGGATGTTGGCTTGTTAATGTTCTACGCTCTACGAATAATAGTGCACCTTCTAGATATAAACAAATATTTCAAATATTTTTAATTTCTTAACTTATATTACAACTTTATAGTAACTGATATTATTCTTATGATTTGAAATTAAGTTACCACTTTTTCTTGCTTTCCTTTTTAAATTCGATATTTGCACAGTTGCAAATCTCATAATCTCTGTTTCACTGTATACTGATTTGTGTTATGAGTAACAAAGTAAAGTAAAAAGAGTAAATTTTTAGTAAGAGTATACTCATTAATCCTTTTAGTACTATTTATATGCAAAAAGAGCCACATCTAACTGTAGTGAACCTAGAGCAACTCTACAAAAATTGGGCGCTCGTAATTGCATATACTCGTTTCCATTGCAAACTGCTTAAAATACCGAGGCGGTGTAGTAACAAACATTCCTGGGACACATTTTTATTGTACTTAATGTTCTCACCACGACTTTCCACAATACTACTTCAAATAGTTTTTAATGAAAATTTTCTGGCTGTCATAGTATAGTTAAATGAGTTTCCAGATGCTCTTTACGTGAACATTATTGAATAACGTAATATACCCATTTATAACCTTTCAATTAAAATATTGTTAATTTTGATGTCCTATATCACGTATATCTAAATATTGCTTTTGTATATTTTCAAGCCTTGTCTTACTATTTTTTTTATTTTTTTTTATGGTACTCAGTGATAAACGAGCAGACAGTCCACCTGATGGAAAGCGGTACCTGTCGCCCATAACACCTACGGTTTATGCACTTAAGTTTTATGTAACAAAACTGCAGAACCGCCGGTACGTTATCACTGTGAGGACTAAGATGTTATGCCTCTTGCCTGTAATTGCGCTGGCTACCTTATCCTTCAAACCGGAACACAACAATGCAATCATTGTTGCTTGGCGGCAGAAATAGATAAGGGGGTGGTACCCATCCAGTCGGACTCCTCAGGCTTGACAGAGTCCTACCACCGGTACTAGGCTATGTCTTACTGTAGAATGTAGTTAGATTGATTATATAAAGGCAAAATGAAGTTAATTTTGAATATGATGTTATCCACATTCAATTTTATATATAAATGTCCGACGCGAGAAATTTTACTAAAATCTAACAAGATAAACTCTGGAATAACAGTTATGAAAAGATAATGAATACACACATCAATATGCCTAAAGTTAAAAATGACTTTGCCTTCATACATTTTGTTAAACATGAAACTTCACGGTTTAATATCTCAGAGTACGATAAAAGCTCTCAAAAGATTATATCAAAGACGTTGAGATTTTATTAAATCCTCTTAGTATTCGCTTACTTAATACATATCATAATTTATTAAAGGAACTATAGGTTATTTTGAGTGCTTCGTTCATCCTCACGGCGTTTATAATCATGCGGTTTTCGGGGTTGGAATTAAGGCCACTGCGGCATCGTTCCATTAACACAATTTTATGCCCGCCATATTAAAATAATAAAAACTTATGCCTCTCTTAATTAAATAATTTAGCGACGGCCTGAGCGAAGATATGTAAATTGTTTTAGGGGATAGATCAAACAACCCTTTTTTATGACTTTAATATGCGGTTGGTGGGGAGACGGCCGTGAAACAGAGGGCGAGAAGGACGCGCGCGGGGAGAGGTAAGTTATGAAATATTTAATAACGGCGCACACGATTCCATTTGAATTACTTTCGAGGAAATGACGATGTACTAAGCCCTTGGCACACCAAGCTCGCGGACCTAGCAGTGATTTAAACTTTCACCTGTACACTACAGTAAACATAATTTTAATATAAATCTCTATCAAATTCTAATTTTAATTTAAAACTCTCTATCACTACATAATACATATGTGTAAATACAACTTATGCTATAATTATTCGGAATTGCGTATAGAATCTTAGCAAAATATTAGTCTTAGATATGAATGGCTAGAAAGAAAGTTATTTTAAATATGAAAGTTTTATTTTGTTTTTAATTTTAAATTACTACAAGATAATATTTTTTTTGTACTTATTGTACCAGCAGTCTTACATAAGTCGCTTCACTGTCTCAAATACCGAGGGAGTGTTTTAATTAATGTTTCCCAACAAATTGCGAAAAAACCAGAGTAATGACGTCACATCGCATGTAACATGTACATGTAACGAGGTTTATTACTGCGATGGTGCTTAAATAGCAGTCTTTTAACCAATGACTACGAGAGTAAAGAGGCTTGTACCTGCAAAGAAGCGGCGTCCTTATGTCCGTAATTACCTTATTGTGTTGATTAAAATGAAAATTGATGGTGTAATTAGATTACTTACGAACTTATATCAATGGGATAGAGTCTTATTTTTTGTCTTTTAAATTACGGAATCCTAACGAAGTTGTTGGTAAGTAACGATTAGAGTTTTTTACTATAGTCTTTTACGTAAAAGTGTAGGAAAAAAAAATTTTGCATATTTTTTTAACATCACAAAAACAACATATTTTATTTGTTTGATTATGAACATTGTGATTATAAATATTATGTTTGGTGATCATGTTTTGCAGTTTATAAAATTATCCTTAAATCTTTATAGATTGCTATCTTAAAGCACCTCTAATAAAGAACAAAACAAAAAAATACTTTGCATCGAAGCTTATAAAAATATTAAAGAAAAATGACAGGTCAGATAAAAAAGATTGGTATTATTTATCCACTGGGATCGAACTCGAATGTCAATAATAATAATCGATAATTTAATAAATCGGTAATTTATGAGATACTAAAAAATACTATTATGTATTTTTTTCTGATTTAAGTAAAGAGTATACAAAAAAAAAAGAAAAGGATGGTAATAAAGTAAATAAGTGTTGAACGGAGGTCTCCTGTTTCCTAAGAAGTTTCGCATATTTTTAACCGACTTCCAAAAAAAGGAGGAGGTTCTCAATTCGACCGTATATATATATATATATATATATATATATATATATATATATATATATATATATATATATATATATATATGTTTTTTCGGGGATTTTTTGTCGTTTATGAACCGATTTTGATAATTCTTTTTTTGTTGGAAAGGAGATATTCCAAGAGTGGTGCCATGATAAGGAAACCAGGATCTGATGATGGGATCCCAGAGAAATCGAGGGGAACTTTCGAAAATTGTAGCGGCGACTAGTGCGTTTGTAAACATTTTCATTAGGTATTTTAAAGCACTACTATTTAATGAAGGTCTGGAGTCGATCTGATGATGGACCCGAAAGATAGTCGAGGCAACTCCTCAACGATTTACAGCAATTACCTGGTGTTTGGGCTTGATTAATTTGTATTGATGATACGTCTACACTAAAAATGGAAAAATAAAAACTTTAAAAAAAAAAATAAAACCCGACTTCCAGGCACTGAAAAGTAAAAAATAACCAAACGGGGGTTTTCATTTAGAATAGATACTTAATCAGATTTTTTCGATAGTCGGTGCCAGCCAATACAAATCAAAGCACACCGACTTCGAAAATATCTGATTAAGTATCTATTCTAAATGAAAACCCCTGTTTAGTTATTTTTTAATTTTCAGTGCCTGGAAGTCGGTTTTTTTTTAAGTTTTTATAGTAAAAGCAAATAGGTATACTTTAATATATACTAGATAAATAAAATTGGAGTGTCTGTTTGTAATATTAAAATAACCGCTTTTTACTAAATGCATATGGATGTATACACGGTACACATACCAAAACAACATTTTTTACAATTCTTGTCTGTCTGTCTGTCTGCCTGTTTGTTCCGGCTAATCTCCGAAACGGCTGGACCGATTTTGACGGGAATTTCACTGGCAGATAACTGATGTTATAAGGAGTAACTTAGGCTACTTTTATTTTAGAAAAAGAATCAGAGTTCCGCAAAAAAAATTAAAACCCACAAAGTTGTGAACAAAATCCGCGTACGGCGTACGCACCCGAGCGAAGCGAGGGTAAATCGCTATATAATTTAAATGAATATCTTAGGAGTAGCAAGCTTCTATTTATGTATAAAGATAGTTAACCGTGGAAACATACCTAGGGACGAACGCGAGCGAAGCGAGCGTGAGTCGCTAGTGTACAATAAATTGAATAATGTTTATACTGCAACGATGAAAATTTTACATAATAATGTGTATGAATACCAACTTTTAATGAGGTTTGATATACATTTACGAGTAAATATAATGTAGCCAGTATTAAAAACCATATTGTCAAATATTATCAAATCGTATACTCGTTTGTTAATCGTCAGTAATGTTACGCCATTATTCTAAATGTAAATACTTTGTTAATAAAAGAAAAAACATTTTTTTAAGTTTTTAATCAATTGAAATTTTACTTTAAAGTATGCATTATAATGACACTAACTTCGACGCCTCTATGTAAAATGTATGTATGTATGTGCAATGTACATTATACTTTTCTTACGAAAGAAATATTTATATTACTCTGGATATTTTATTTTCGTCACGGGTAAGATTAAGTCATAGTTATAATAAGCATATGTTTCCGATTTCGGCCACGGCGACATCTCATTGGGACTAACCATCTGCATAGGAGAAAAATATTAAAATGCACAAATATGTGCATAAATATTAGTGCACTCAATTGTTGTCACTCTCATACTCCGCTGGGACAACAATTCAACACGACCGGTGAAAGGTCGTGGATCGCAGCATCGCAGATCAGTGGACGTGCTCTTCGACGCACGGGGGTGAATCACTTCCAGCTTCCCACCTCTGAGCTGTTACAGAATTTATTGGCAAAAAAAAACTTGCTATCATAAATTTACTTAATTATTATTTTTTATTTGTAAAGATCATAATATTCAGTGAATCCACAATTATCCTATATCACAATATAATTCCGTTAGTTACTTCAGTGCCATGCTTCTCAGTGTCTTTTCAGATTTCTGCAATCCATCGTAATTGCCGCGAAAGCGTGAGGCGATGCAGACTGTGTGCGCGTTAATTATAAACCTAAATATGCATAATTATTTAGAAATCAATTCGTGAGGTAATATTTAATTATCTATTCGTTTAAAATATACATTAATAAAATAATGACAACTTAAAATATCTCATTTTTAAATGATTTCTACATGACGTGGAACATCCATTAGGCATAATACTTACAATAAGTGTTAGGAAAGCTATATATCTAAATTTGTAATCAATAATTTCCTTGATTCAATAGACGGTTGATCAGCAGATCTAATCTTGAATCGGGTACCACTAAAGTACGAAACACTTAGAAGTAGTTTTTCAGAAAAGATATTTTTTTACAAGATTCACTTGATGATTTTATTTTAAAGATATATTATTATAATATGTGGTAATTCCTACATTCTGCAGTTTAATATGTTTATGTTTCATATTATATTGTTACATTATAATCAAAAAAAAAATAAAAAATAAATCAAGTATTTACTATTTCAGAACCTATCTTATCTTTTTTTTAACTTTGGGTAAGTTTTTTGCAAGAATTTGGTACAAATCACAAATCATATGCTAATATATTGTGGTTTAATGGTACAATATAATTACATTGCAAATTAACAAAAGGTCGACTTCAGTGATCATTATCGAATGCAAATGTTGCTCACTATTTATATCGCGCCGCCTACGATCGGGGGCGTGGATCGAAAAGACCCGTGAAAACCATTGGCAGATAAATCGATAGCTAATTCGTAATGGGTCATTGTTGTCTGCTCGTATAAAGAAATACAACGTTCGTCTATGGTCTTTCACAATAGCAACGTTGGAACTGCTGAGGCAAAAAGCTCAAAGTCATAACTTTGGTATTCAATGATTTACAAACAACAGCGTTGATATAAAAGCGACTAAAATTATAGTTACACGAAGTGCTAAATATTTTAAAATAATGCTTGAAACATAATAATGTTTGTAGCAACAGAAAACTGACTGTATTTCAATATGATTTTATCATTAAACACTAATATTTATTAAAATCGTAATTCATTAATTATTATTTATTCGGGCAAATGAAAAAAAAATCAAATACAATTAATAATTTTTTAACTAAAAAAAATATGATTTTAAAAGTACTTTAAGGTTTTTAGCTATTTATTATAATATAAATACTTAAAAAAAAACTTACCTTACCTAGGAGTGCAGGAGAGGATGTTAATATGTATAAAGGAGTATAAATAAAAAATATATACAGTAACAATTAATTTTGACGTCACAAAGAACTATTTCTCCCATTTGATTTCGATATCGTGAAATCTTTTATCGAGTGATCAGTGGACAGGACAAAATGTTTTAAATAAGAATAAAGAGAAAATATAAGAAAGCATACAAGATTGTGAGCTTAAATCTAAGGGCGTGGACATATTGTGGAGAGCGGGCACGCGTGGGCAACAAACATGGCGACTGTAACAACTTAATAAGCAGTTGTGCGTGATTTACGCTCGCCCTCGGCGCCGGCGCACTCTCCAGCACCAGCATATTTATACTAATTTATGACAGATAAACATCGATTTAACTTAGTGTAACTGCTCCAAGAAATAATATATTTGAAATACTTTGTTATATATAATTTTATACAAAGCACAAAGTTTAATTTAATAAATTAACGGGCGTGGAAAGTTGAAATGGCTCATTATCGTCGATAAATCTGTATTAATAAAGTTGCTGCGACTTGCTTCGACTTGTGAATCGGATATAAATCGGTTCGCCCGCTAATTACGCCGTTCTCGATAAATCTCTGGCATTATAGGGCCCGTAAATATAGGTACCGTGAATATACGATACCATAGCGACATAGGCCATAGACCTCACTCGACGCGGCTCTCGACAGAGTTATAGCCCTTGGAATGACTGAGTCGACAGTAACAATCGGTGTGAATCGAAAATAACCGGAAAATTCCACAACTTGTCTAATAGCTTATTGTTGTTTATATTATTGTTGTGTGGAACCGCGTTGTCGCTTAAGATTTAAGTGCTGTTTCGTGTTAAGTTAAAGTTTCGCCAAATGTTGCTAATGCACTTTGGTTTTTATCGAACATGGTTTACAGGTATTTTATACAAAACAAATATAAAAATGTAATTTGAATACGTAACACCTACAATTCTTTTATTGATGTAATATCAAATAACATCACACATCACAAACAATGCATACGAAAATCGTGCAGCATTATATGAAAATGATACAAAAATCAATATAAAAAAAAGCTATAATCTCCAAAACCAATTAATATAAAAAAATATGGAAGACAAAGAATAAAACATTAAACAAACAACAAAAATGTTTACAAAAGTAATGATATGAAATTATCTACATAAATATTAAAAAAACCGGTCAAGTGTAAGTCGGACTTGCGCACGAAGGGTTCTGCACCATTATCTATAAAAACGGCAAAAAATCATATCTGTTTATGGGGGCCTTAAATATTTGTTTTATTTTAATTTAATTATTTATTTTTAAAGTGAATATATAACTAAATTATCTGTGTATATTTCAAGCGTCAAATCATTTTTCAAAAACGAGCAAAAAAAACCACGTTTGTTGTATGGGAACCCTTAATATTTATTTTATTCTGTTTTTTTGTATTTGTTGTTATAGCAGAAATACACCATCTGTGAAAATCTCTATTGTTTGTAACTATATAACTATCACGGTTCATGAGATACAGCCTGGTGACAGACGGACAGACAGACAGACAGACAAACAGACAGACAGACAGATGGACGGACAGCGGAGTCTTAGCAATAGGGTCCCGTCTTACCCTTTGGGTACGGAACCCTAACAATGTAATAATATGTTAAATCTATATATTATTTGAAATTACTTGTCCTGATTCATCAACGCAGAACCTAAACCATAGTTAAAAACTTTAAATTTTGACAGTCGATGCACTATATGAAGTACGCATGCACTAAGAAAGGATTTTTGGAAGTTCTATCGTTTATAAAAGTTTCAATGAAAATCTGTCATTTTTAATGTGGAATGAATGAAAAAGTTATCTTCAGCTTTAAAATAAAAAATAATAAAATACGTATGTTAAGTTTTTTTTAATTCGTACCTTAAGGGGTAAAAGGGGGTGATAAAGTTTATATAGTGAAAAAATTGTTTATGATCAGAATTACTTGAAACTTGGCATTAACGCTCTTCTTATTAATTATTTCTAATTATTAATACAATTAAATAAAAATGTGTTTTTAAATTTTTGAAATTAATCCATTAAAGAGATAAAATAGGGGATGAAAATTTGTTATTTACATATTTGTATGAAATTCTGAATTGTAAAGTGGTATTTAGTTTTAAAATAAAAATCGTATACATACTATGTATAATAGATTCTTTGAAATTCATCCCATAAAGAGGTAAAAACAGGGTTGTAATGTTTATATAAAACCCATATTAGCCGTGTTACATGATTCTAAATCGTAGACATTGTATGCATCAATCAAAAAAGTACTAAATACACAATACCATTCAAAAGTTCTCTTATAACTGTCACCAATTGTTTTTAGGTACCTAATTATTCCAGTTGAAATAAATATACAACAATATAAATTGAACTTTAAATGCAATATTCAGAGTTGTTTTTACAAAAAAACTTAAAAAAAAAACGACTTCCAGGCACTGAAAATTAAAAAATAACAAAACGGGGGTTTTCATTTAGAATAGATACTTAATCAGATTTTTTCGAAGTCGGTGTACTTTGATTTGTATTGGCTGGCACCAAAAAAAGCACAATCTTTTTTGATCGATAATTGTATGCGAGTTCTATCATTTTACTATATTCCTCACTTTGAAAAGATGCTTGCTAAATACTTTTATAGAAAATTAATGTACAGAATATATTTATGTACGTTAAATATCTTTTAGGATAATGGGTATTTTGAGTTACGATCGCTAAAATTAAATTTGTTTTCCACAATTTATAATTACAGGTTCTGTTGAATATAGGTACCGTTATTCATTATGGATTTTACTTCTTTGTAATCAGGTAGATTGATATGCTAAAAACTTAATAACTATTTAAATATATCCTATTTTCGTATTTAATTGAATATCGATAGACTCTGTCCTAAGCTATATTTCTTAAAAACAGACATACAAGCTTTTTGAAGCACAGATTAAATACCTACTAAATAGATACAAATTATTATACGTAATCTAAATATAATCATCACTCTATGTGTAATATTTATAAGGTTGTTCGTATAAACTGATTCCAAGTAACAGACTAAAATATTGATATTTACTTATACTAACATTGGTTACAACCGCCAAGGATTTTTGAAATTTTCGAATAACACATCACTCCTACACTAATATTTTAAAAAGGTAAATTTTGTAAGTTTGTATCAGATCGGACTTTTTTTTTTTTTTTTTTTTTTTTTTTTTTTTTTTTTTTTTTTTTTTTTTTTTTTATAGTTGGGGAATGCATTTACGCATACCACCCCCAGGTGGTTATGTGGGGCTCACCGACTAGAAGAGCCGGTACTACCCACTAAACCCCAACTTTCCCCTCCCCTCCGCTTTAGTGGGGCGCCGCGGGATCGCTTGCGCATAACTACCGCGACGCCCCGGCGGCAGGCCTTACGGCCACCTAACCAATGGGGCTGCTCCATAGTCCACTCTGCTAAATCAGAGAAGTACCCGGAGCAGCCCCATTAAACCTCCCCGCCCACCGAAGTGGGCACCCCTCAATCGGCTGCAGAGGACAGGGAGAGCGGCAACGACACACCGACACTCCTCTTCCTCTGCAGCCCCACCGCGTCTGCCATCCAAGACGGTGGCAGCCCCGTCAAGGCCGCGGGGGGCAGGGAGAACGGCGCACCGAAATACCGGCACTCCTCTCCCACCGCGGCCTTCCCCTATACCGGTTACGGGCCTGTTTTCACAGTCCCGCAACCGGTCCCCACCCTCCGGTCGCGAGACCGCCGAAGCGGTCCCGCTCCCGGTGGCCGCAACTCCGGAAGCCGAAGCCTCAACGGAGAGCGGCCCCGTCCTGCTTTGGTCCGCGCCGGATTTCTCCGGTACCACCCGCCCCGCACAAAGCGGGTGGCGTTCCCCGATCCGCCACCTGGGGACGCGCCCGGTAGGAGTTGGCTCTCCCCCGGGTATCAGATCGGACTGCTATAAACCATTTTTTATTCCGTTACAAAATATGTTAAGTAAATCATCATAAGTTTATTAGAAGTTAAAAAATAGCGTGTTGTTTTATCGCCTTCTGTTACTACCACTACTTTATAGGTACCTAGGGACGAACCCGAGCGAGGCAAGTGTAAGGCGCTTTGAGTATATAAAGGTGATGAGTTATTTTTCTGTGGACGCACTAATCTCTGGAATCTGGATCTCTATCAGGCAATCCATTTTGAAATTTTGTTCAGAATTTTATAGCATACTAGCGACTCACTTTCGCTCCGCTCGGGTTCGTCCTTAGATAGGTTTTAACTGTTAGTACACATTTCTCAGAGATAATATATTTTACCGCAGTAAGAAGTAACCTATATAATGACCCGAATCATCATCATCAAAGCTATCATCATACCAAATTTCATCAAAATCCCTCCAGTGGTTTTACTGTGATGCGGTCACAGATAGACAGATAGACAGACAAAAATTCAAAAAACTATAGATTTGGCCTCTGTATCGATAACAATATCTATTTCAATAAGATATTCCAAAAAAGATTTGATGTTCAGATGCGCTTAGTTACAATTTTATTATATGTACAGATACATATATTGAGAAAGTTTATAGACTTAGCATCTTCAGGGGCTTCGATTCTTGTACGGTCTACTTAAATCAATGTGACTATACAGTCGATCGAACAGTGATTTGTTCAAATCTGGTTAACACTGAATGTTCTGTGTTTACTACTAGTACTAAAAAGTAATCTTACCTATTTAATTTGATTATGCCTTTTAAATACAAATATTAAATTTCACGACGCCACGATGACCATAAAATGTGTTGTTCGTAATAATAATATTAAAGTAAAGTACCTTGAATGGCAGCAGTTTCTCCAATGAACTAATTATCCATATATTGAATGCATTTTAACTTGTTCTAAACGCAATCCTAATATTTGTTCTTGTACTTGCTCAATAACTAACATTGAATATTATGTTAAAGCCGCATATTAATGTATCCGCAAACATTATACAGTCTGAGCGATGGGAAGTTGTTCCTTAATTTTAACAAAAACCAAGCACGTTAACGCTTTTTTGTTTTGGAAAGAATTATAATTAGTTTGCAAAAAAGTTATAGAAAAAGTTTAAAACAATTAAGGGGAAGTTTAATTTAAAGATTTGAAACTATATAATTACTTAGCAGAATAATTTTAGTTTAAGTATAGGTTAAAATATTCCCGAGTTATAAAATATTATACTACATTTGTGTATATATTATTCCTGTTTTGCTCATCTATACAGATAAATAAAATTGGAGTGTCTGTTTGTAATATTAAAATAACCGATTTTTACTAAGTGCATATGGATGTATACATGGTACATATACCAAAACAACATTTTTTATAATTTTTGTCTGTCTGTCTGTTTGTTCCGGCTAATCTCCGAAACGGCTCGACCGATTTTGACGGGACTTTCACTGGCAGAAAGCTCATGTTATAGGGAGTAACTTAGGCTACTTTTGTTTTAGAAAAAGAATCAGGGTTCCGCGAAAAAAATTAAAACCCATGAAATAGTGAACAAAATCCGCGTACGGCAAGCAAAACAAGGGAAAATCGCTATATAATTTAAATTAAATGAATATCTTAGGAGAAGCAAGCTACTATTTATGTATACCTAAACATAGCTAACCGTGAAAACGTACCTAGGGACGAACGCGAGCGAAGCGAGCGTGAGTTGCTAGTAATCCAATAAATTAAGTAAAAGCTTAATTTATGTAACATTTTGTTCAAATATCGCATATGACGACGACATTTTCAGTTTCCTCCAAAAATTCGACCATCATTTGACCAGTCGCTAATCTCACAATAAATTCTTATTACCGAAGCAAACAAGACAAATCGTATAATTCAACTATCAAGGCCAAGACCCTTTGAATAAGACGGCATTATCTCGGCAGAATCGAGAACTCTTAACCGCGACAATGGCCCCCGCTAACGAGGTGATTTTGCATTACCGGACAGGTCATTAACGGTCACTCCACTATACTGCACTTGAAATATTATAAAAATATCGCTTTTATTGGTTACGTGTGACTTTAGGTCGTCTCGTCTCGTGCTGTGAACGGCCTGCATCCCATTTCATGTCGTTAAGCTCGTCTTACTATTAAGCACCTACTGGTGCATTTAATATTGCAGCAATCAATGCACGTTCGCATATTTTATAATATATTTTTTAGTTCGATATTTTTTTTAGAATAACGGTTTTTATTTTATGTATTAATAAATTATTTAACTTTATCTTGGGTAATGTAAATATTTTGATTCATTCTCAATGATCGTTTTTATACATAATGTTTATAATTACTCTGAAATTTTTATATTACATTCAAATATTTTTTACTTATGTATTAGATGATTGGCTAGTTGTTTAGTTATTGGAACATAGTGAACTGCAATACCTATAGTAAAACATTATTTAGTATCTAAAGCTAGAATAGCTTAGTTTAGTTTAAAGTAGAAGTATTCGGTTCCTGCTGTGTAAAGAATAATTTAGAAAATTGTTTTATGTATTGCAACATTAATAGTAGGTACTTAAACTAAATAAAATACATACGCTTCAGAAATTATATTTTTACTACCAGCCTTTACAAAACCAACATGTAATATTTTACTTGTATTTATTCATATATTCTTAGAGTAAGTATTTATTCTGAAACCTGTGGAGCGAGAGCGTAAAAGCCTGTTGAGACGCACTAGGACGGTCGCACAAACTGAATGATTGGATATATTCCACCATTTTCACCTAAGCTTTTGCTTGCCCCGATATTTCCATCATATTTATTTACCGTTATTTTGTTAAGGGAAATATAAAAATCAATTGTAATTGACAAGCGTCGTGTTGCGGCGTGGTATGCGTTTGACTGGCACTACCTACATATATTGTGGGACATAGATTAATCCTGGTACTTAATGAATAATCTTGTTTTCTGACTAAACGGTCCTGACACTAATACTAGTTATGTACGCGGAAAATATTATAGTGCACAAGTGTTCACGTAGGTTCTAGTCTACTCATTCACATTTAATGGTAAGTCGACCGGAGAGTGAAGAGACAAAGCATGATCTTCGAGACATGGAGGTGTAATACCAATAACTCAGGATTGCTACTGAGAATTTCTTAAAGAAAATTTTTTGTCCCGACCCGAATACTACTATTAAAGCTATATTTTTTAATTCGTCGTAAATAAAAATCATATTTAAAATAAGATGCAAACGAACATAGAAACTCCTCCTTTTAAAAATCGGTTAAAAATAATGTACATATGTTTTTTTGTAAAATTTGCATTCATGAACATTGTACTTTTTTTTTTATGCGATTCAGTGACAAACGAGCAGCCAGACCACCTGATGGAAAGTAGTACCTGTCGCTCATAACGGTTCATAACACCTACGGTTCATGCACTTAAGTTTTAAGTAACAAAAATGCAGAACCACATGTGCGTTGTCACTGTGAGGACTAAGATGATATGCCTCTTGCCTGTAATTGCGCTGGCTACCTTATCCTTCATACCGGAACACAACAATGCAATCATTGTTGCTTGGCGACAGAAATAGATAAGGGGGTGGTACCCATCCAGTCGGACTCCTCAGGCTTGACAGAGTCCTACCACCGGTAAAATGACAGTTTCATCACAATTGTATATTAAATACTCGTAGATATAAACCAGTTCGTGAAGGTTTTTGATAAAGGACCATCAATGTATTAACAGGTGGTGTATGAGTCATACGTGGTAATAATTTATGATTTAAATAAAACTATCTTTTCGAATTTTTTCGCGGATTTATTTTCATTTTTGGTTCCCGACGTTTCGATTGCTTTACAGCAATCATGGTCACGGGAGAGACTAAGCTGTTAGATGTCTCAAAAGCATTATATAGTTGTTACACACAGCCTACCCACAAATAACAAAATGAATTCAAATTTATGAAAATTGGCACTAAAGTACCTTACAATATTTGTTAATTTTAATTTTGAACATTTTATTGTATTGTATTGTACATATTCAGCCCTTTTTGACGTCCCACTGCTGGGCACGCGCCTCCATTCAATACGAGGGGAAACAGGCCATAGTCCACCACACTGGCCAAGTTCGGGTTGGCGGACTTCACACGTCTTTCGAAAACTTGTTAGGTTCTCTCAGACATGCAGGTTTCCTCACGATGTTTTCCTTCACCATAAGGTAAGTGGTAATCATGTTAGAAACGATTCGCACATGAAAATATCAGAGGTGCGAGACCCGGGATTTGAACCCGCTTCACGCGGTTTCCCAAGCGAGTGTAAAGCAATCGAAACGTCGGGAACCAAGAATCAAAATAAATCCGCGAAAAAATCCGAAAAGATAGTTTTATTTAAATGTCTAATATTCGCGTAAATCTAAGAAAGTATTAATTTATGATTTATTAAGATACAATCAATACCTAAGTAATTTAGGTGTAACATGTGTCCATGCGTAAGTGAGTCATTTGACACCTGGATAAAGCCGAACAGGTCACCATCTATAAAAAAATAGTTTATTTTATATAAAATGCTAAATATAATTAAAATAAAGCAAGTTCACACACGTATAAAATCGTGGGCGGCTTTAGACTCAACGTACTCGTGGAATACGATTTAATGAGTTAGGTATCTAAATTAACGCCAATATAATGTTGCTATTAATATGACATTCACATGTTATACGCCAATTAACTTAATTATACTAATTAATTTATATTTTTTGCACTTTAAACGTACCGCCTTTGTTTTGGAATTAATTAAGATACGATGAAACAAGAAAATCATATTTAACTAGCGGTCAGTTCTGGCTTTGCCTGTTTGCTTTTGTTTAATTTAACACTGAAAAATATTTTGCTTATAAACTTTGTATCGCCGTTTATTCTCTAAGCGGTGGAATTATGAAACTCAGCAAAATATATTCTAATTATAGTGTTAAAGGGCATTAATCCCAAGTCCTATTCCCTATCCCTTTATCGTTATATAGGATAGAATAAAAAATCATTAAATTGTTATCTACATCTATACAAATATTATAAAGAGGCAGAGTTTGTTTGTTTGAACGCGCTAATCTCAGAAACTAGTAATCTGTTTTGAAATTATTTTTGTTTTGCATAAAATAGCCCGTTTACAGAGGGTATAGGCTATATATCATATAATAGACAGTCTATTTATTCTATACTAACCGTTAAATGTACTCAGGGACGAACCCGATCGAAGCGAGGGTGAGTCACTAGTTATTATATAAATACACTCGGGTTAGATCAGGACTTGTATTTTGTCATATCAACAAATTAAAATTTCTAAAAAATAACATAGATAAGACTAAGTATATTTAACTTTATTTATAATAGAAATGTAATTTTGTATTTAATTTTTCCTTTTGAGGTTTGTATCAAATAATAAAAATAATTATTATATGAAGTGTTATTGATTAACACTTAGTTTTACATTTTGATATACCGACTTCAACTGGACATTAATAATGAAATCTAATAAAATATAGAGATTTTATTTGAACAGTTTTAGTTAAATATTTAATCCAAAATATTTACAACTGCTAAAATTCATTCGCTATATGTTTACAATGTAATTCACACTATCAAAATAAAAAAAATACACATGAAACAGCTAAAGTCAATTAACACGTAGCAGTCATAAAATATGATTCACCGCAAATATATCAGTGTAATCGGAAATGTATAATAAAGAATTACCTATTTATTACAGCCGAGCTACGATAACGTTCAACATGTAATTAGGGGTATCGGAGGGTCATTTCCGATAATTCATAATGTATGCTAATTATTAAGTGCTGTAGCCTCAAGACAAACCTTATTCCCATCCTCCTTATCGGTGGGTCTTAAAATATTGAATGCGATACCTGGATTTCATGAGCCGTTTATTATTTTGTAGTAAAATGTAGCGTCTTTATTTTTATGTTATTTAAAATGTTTGAGCTTGTAGTATATAATTAGTAGGTAGTGCTTGATGCATTTTTCTGCATCATATTTTTGGATTCACGATGTATTAAAAATGAGGTAAGAATTGACTTTTTCGAGTTTATTTTAAGTATTGTTTTTAACTTGTGTTGATACTCTAACATAATCTGGCGATAAAGTTTTTAAAAATAATTTAGCAAAACATATAGAGGAGACAATTCAAAAGATATCGAAATTTCTTAATATGTTTAAAGTATTAGCTGGAAATAATTGGGGAGTCCACCCAAAACATTTAAGGATTCTTTACAGCTCTTTGATCCGAAGTAGAATGGACTACGTAAGTTTTCTGTACAATAATGCTGCAAAAAGTCATTTAATAAAATTAGATAAGGTACAGAATCAAGCTATGAGGATAATAGGTGGTTTTATTAAATCGACTCCCATACATGTTATGGAAAGTGAGTTACACTTACCACCATTATTTATTCGTAGACATTTCTTGGCTCAGAAGTTCTGGTTAAAATCAAAATCATTAAAAAGTAATAAAATTGTTAAATTGCTAGAGGAATTATCACACCTTTGTATGACTAAGAATTACTGGGTAAACAAAAAAAAACCTTTACTAGTAATAGTCCACGATAGTTTAAAGATGAAACACATACAATCTAGTAGCAAGTTGGAAATGTTTTCTTTAGAAACTTGGATTAGCAATATAGACGTTCGCAATTTTACTAAATATGAAATTCATTCTTTGAAAAATAGCAAAAATACATATGATACAACTCAACTTAAGTCAATAACAAATAATTTTATTACTGAAACCTATAATAATTACTATCAAATATTTACTGACGGTTCAAAAGATCAAGAGGGATCAGGAGCAGCTTTTTATGATCCACAATCTGAAGAGTATATGCTATTTAAAGTAGATCATCATATGTGCATCATGTTTTTAGAGCTATTAGCAATCACAGAGGCATTGTCATATATACAAACAGTTAATACTAAACATTTTGTTATATTTACTGATTCCAAGAGCTCACTACAGTATCTAGTACGATGCACATCGGCTTATCGGTGTGCACCGATAGCATATACTATTGTAGACCAAATTTATAAGCTCCAATTAAATTCAAAAATAATAGTTCTGCAATGGATACCATCTCATGTGGGTATAATAGGAAATGAAAAAGTTGATAGGTTAGCTAAACTAGCATCATTTGAGGGCGTCAACATAGAAGGAGTTCCTTTTTATACAGATTTACTTTGGTATACGAAAGAAAAGTGTACGGATCTTTGGAATGAATACTTTGACAAGCGGTCAAAAGAAAAGGGAATTTGGTATAGAACAATGCAACCACAGCCTTGGAAAAAGTTATGGTTTGATGACTGTACTCTTAGTCGAAGTGACTTAATTGTAGCATTAAGAATTCGCTCCGGACACATTCCATTAAATAAGTTTAAATTTATTATGAAAAAAGTTAATACTCCCAATTGTACAGAATGTGGTACAATTGAGGATGTATATCACATCTTGATGGAATGTGTCCGAAATGAATATTTTAGACAATATCTACAAATTAGTTTAAACCTTAACCTAAACATTACTGATTGTATATCCTATTTATCATTCCCTACTAGTGCTAATGCTAAATCACTTTATAAATTAGCAAAGATATGTATAGATTTAAGAAAATAATTTATTTTTGTTTAACTTACAGAGCGACATAGTCAATTTTGACTAAGCTCTTTAAATAAAGAGAAAAAAAAAAAAAAAAAAGTATTGTTCGTTATAGCAATCGATATTTATGACTTAAACGTTTAATTGATCGACGGCTTTACCTAATGTAGTAGATGAAAAGGAATAAACAATAATACACCACTTTACTTCAAGATGAAAAGTGTGAAGTTTAAAAAATGTTGAAACTACTCTCATTAGTCGTATACTCTTTAAATCAAGCAATCTTATTGTTTTCTTAGTTCTAACAACCATTGGTGCTAAAGCATTCGCTATCTTAGAGTCGGCAACGAGTTGCAATTAGCGGTTCCGCCGCACTTTGATACGAAAATTCCCGTGCGCAAACCGTTCACTCACAACACTTTTGTGTGTGTTTTTCACGGCTTCAACGAGCGCGATACTGAACACTGAAAAGCCTCAGGCTCCTAATTAGACTGAAGTCGGACGTGCCAATTAATTCAAGTTTCACTCGGAAACTTTGCTGCATCAATTAATTTCATAGTTAATTAACAAGCCCGGACAAAACCGCGTCTACGAAAGAAAGGCTAACGATGCCCGCCTGCGGCCGCCTACAATGCACCAATTACATCAGCTTTGTTGCATACAACTCCATTCCTATCACAGGTTCATTCAATCTGACGCGCCCTCTAACCATCGCGCTGTTTCGAGCTCTACTCCAATTCAATCTACATATTATTCCTTTTATTTTTAAATGAATATTCATATTGCTAGGGGAAAAATGATTCACTTTTGCGTTGTTATTTTCAAGATATAAGCATTTTAATTTAGTAAGGCACTCTGTAATTTCAGTAGATGATTTTACATCAAAAGCAAATTATTTTTTTGCTATTGGGAACATTTTATAAATTCATGCCATACTTTATGAAAAGTAATTAATTTAAACCACCTCCTAAAAATATACAACCAGCCAATGTCTTTCTTGAAAACAATTAACTCTTAAGTGATAAGTGTTATAAAAAAATCATATTCCTATATGTATTCGAAAGAAATATATGTACTTTGTTCTGGTTAAAGGCATTGTCTTGCAAGCAAGAATGGGCCACAAACGCGCCTGATGTACCAAAGAGAATTTAACAACATCACGCCGAGACGCCGGCATTCGGGCAATAACTTCGTGCAAATAAAATTTTAACCTCTGCTTAATATCCGGCGGAACGTTTCGACGAAGTGAACCAGGCAAATTGACAGACAGTAAAATATTTTATTCGCGCAATAATTTCATTTAGCAAGAAAAACAAGAGGACGCGAACGCGGCGCCCCGCAAACATCTTCCACGTGAATTAGCCTATTATGAACAGACTTTGGGAAATAAATTTCGCTTACAACTCGTAAAATCTCTTTATATTTCCAATATCATAAAACATCTTAGGTACCTCGAGTAGTTCCCTTATGTTACGAATATTTTAATTCAAATTACTTGTTTAGTTTACTTTTATCTAACAATAATAAACTATAACAAGTTCCATGTTTTAGTTAGCAGTTTAATACGAGATTTAACCAAAAGGCTTATCATAACAATAAACGGTACTAACATAAATTCCGTCGCTAAATGATAAAGAGATGTTTCTCAGTCAGGTACGATTAGTAGGCACTAGATACTAGAGTAGGTATATCATCATATGTATATTGTATACTTATATTATGACACAAGTGACTAAAATTAGAAACAGTCTTTCAACAAACACTGCAGTAAGTATCTATAAATCTAACCTTGTAGTACCGGCAAGCCCCCGTTGCTTTGTTTTCGCGATGTCATTAGTGGGAGCCCTCAATATTTCGCGGGCATTGATTATTTTAATGGTCGCCAACGGCATCGCACGCCACTTGGTCCGCTTACCACGATAACTCGTCTTATCCTTCTGCATTGTCATTGCTATGGACTTTGCTGTTCCTCAATCATTTTTCAGTTTAGTTAAAAAAAACTATTTTACTCTTTTTTATTTGTTAAAGATCTCAGTCCTTAATTGAAAATAATTCATCTAAATTCAAAATGTACAAGGTATTTTGTATTGTTATTCTCGTATGTCTATAAAGTAGAATACAGCATTAAAATTATAAATTAAATAAAAACATGTAAAAAATAGTCAGCAAATAATTTAGACAATATTTATATTACACAAAACTTAGTATACCGAACTCAAAGCGTAGCGGGCACAATCATTAAGAAATCATTAACGCTAACGACAGCTCTTGACGTCACTACCTCCCCTCCCGATCCACTATTCCACACACGTCACCTGACATCGGCAAACGGTTTTAATGGTCTTGCATTCTAGGCGAGCCATCCTCAGGCACAAAGCACCAAAAACAACATAGCAATCATAGAGCTGAATCTTTACAAAATCACCCATCTAGCGTAAGTTTTAAATTTTAACTAAAAATCGAATGGAACTTATTTTTTGTACTGAGCAATATACATATATATATATATTTTATCTGATAAATTCTAAAATTAAAACATATATTTCAAATCGTCATATTTCTTTGTAAAGTAAAACCTCATATTCAAATGACATGAACGTTATAACTTACACATCATTACACGCGCATGCAAATCAAAATGCATCCCGTAAACGTTTATATGACACCGATTTATCAGAGATAGTTAGAACCTGTACGGGGTGAAAAGAGTACTAACAAAGTCGCACGGCTGGTGTCGCGGCAAGCAAATGAGGCGCGACGCTCACTGCTAACTAAACCAATCGGCCGCACCGCTATTGCAGACGAGCAGGGCAAACTCCACTGCGACTTCATTTTTAAAATTTACAAAACAATTTCGAATAAAATTCTTTTAAATAAAAGATTTTCTGTATTCATTATTTAATCGCTACCATGTACTTGGGGTGTATACGTGACGTAAGTAAGTAATAAGATGAATGGAAATTATTAGATATATATGCTTTATATATAAATTATCTAGATCTTATTCTCTTAAAAGTAGAATTATTTTAACATACATATTTACTTTATTAAATACATAATATATATTATATTAAAATAAATTTGATGTATTTATAGTCAATCAAGTTTATTTAAGAATAGTAAGTTTGGCAGCGTGTAATGCGTTTGTAACGCAGCTCTACGCCGCCCAACCGCTAAGCGCTAACGAGGCGTCCGCACGACACATCCCATCCCGTCTGTAACCGATCTGTTATTCATTCATAAAGAGTCATTAGTCCGCGGCACCACCGCCCGTTTGAAACGATCATTTAGCATCATTTGCGGGAACTTTTATCCCTCATCTGGTTTTAATGCGCTCACTGAATCCTTTCGCGCTCGCTTGTTACGGACCAAAGTGTTCACTGATTTCAGGTGTACAATCGCTTTGTAAACTTCGGTAAAAGATACCTTCTATTTGATGTTTCAAAGTTTCTGATAAATTATAATATTTCAGCACTTAATTATTTTTCATTAATAACATAAAGTTCAACAAAATTACATGTACTTTTTGATTTTGGCGTCTATCTCAATTTATATATTGAAAAAGTTTTTAACTGATTTAATTATCTAGACGAACTAATTTTGTTAGACAGCTTAGTTTACATAATTCAAGTCATATTTCACCAACATCCCCATTACTGTCACGCACACGTTACACATACAGTGGCTCGAGTGGCGGCTCATGATTCAAATCTACAATTTGATTTGAAACAGTCATACAAATAGTACTCGTACCTACAGTTTGTCAGAGGATACCAATTTATAATGATGTCATTTGGGATTTAGTTACAGAATAGTTAGAATTTAATTTTAAAAATCGATATTTATATGAAAACAATTTAATTTTAGTGTGAAAATAAACATCAAAAACACTCTCGTATACATTGATATTAATAAAAACTATTACTTTCATATCAACATAAACACTTCAACAATATAATAAACACTAATCATTAATGGAAAATATTTAATTTTTTAAGTGAAATGTCTTTAGAGTCGCTGTGATTTGAAACTCGATGAAACGAAAATGCGACCCTAAAAGAAGAACAAACAAATATATAGAATATTATATTGTTTCCGCATATTACAATCACATATTCTATAAATATATGATTGTAATATGCCTAATATATTATGTACCTTATTTAATTATTTGCGATAGAATACATTGCATAGGAAGTAAAAATAATAAACTTAATTACTGAATAATATGTAATGTATGTAATGTATGTTAAATAAAATGTAAAATAACTTTTAAACTTGGTAAAAATATTATATAAAAAAAATTAACCTTATCCTACTTCTCATGCTACTCTTTATTCATCTCATTCTCTCGTAGGCTACTTTTCTGAAGTTTCACTTCTACTATGTGTGAATTGCACACACACGCACTTTTTTATGTTAATAAAGTGCAATGCAATTAAAAATTGGTTGATAGGGATATGTATAAATAAAATGTGGTTGTTTTGAACTACTCATGTATATAAATACTAGCGACTCACCCTTGCTCCGCGCGGGTTCGTCCCTACTTACGTTTTAACTTTTAGTATAGATTTCTTAGAGATGAGATATTTTCCCGCAGTAAAAAGTATCCTATATGTTGACCCGGATAACCAACTATCATCATACCAAATTTCATCAAAATCCCTCCAGTGAATTTTCTGTGATGCGGTAACAGACAGGCAGACAGACAGACAGGCAAAAATTATAAAAACTATATATTCGGCCTCTGTATCGATAATAATGACTATTTCAATAAGATTTTCCAAAAAATATTCTATGTACAGATTCGACTCAGTTAGAATTTTATTATATGTATAGATAAGAAAAATATTTTTTTTAATCATTTATTGGATCTGAATGAAAAAAAACTGAGTAAAAGAACGTTTTGCTATATTTAAATATAACGCATAAATATTTGTAAAAGTCTACGCAAATGTAAGTAAACAATTAATAAAAGAAGTACCTGGGCGACCCAGCTTCACTCGGAGTTCTTTTTTGTTATATCGTTTTTTTAGATAAAAAAAAAAACTATAAAATGTATTAAATACAAAAAAAACAAAAGTGAAAACTTTGTATTCCGACTGGGACTCGATCCCGGGCATATGTGTTGTCTAACTTGATTTGTGATTGACGAGTGTAAGAAATTATCGACCATATTCTGCGTAGAATAATGCAAAAGAAAACCGCATGAAAACTCAGACATGAGACTAATCTAGATCGATTTTTTGCCCCCGAAAGCTCCCACATACCAAATTTCAGCGAAATCGTTAGAGCCGTTTCCGAGATCGCTGGTATTAATAAATAAAGATAATAAGAATAGATACTTAATCAGCTATTTTCGAAGTCGGTGTGCTTTGATTTGTATTGCCTGGCACCGACTTCGAAAAAATCTGATTAAGTATCTATTCTAAATGAAAACCCCCGTTTAGTTATTTTTTACTTTTCAGTGCCTGGAAGTCGGTTTTTATTTTTTTTTAAAAAGTTTTTATTTTTCCATTTTTAGTGTAGACGTATCATCAATACAAATTAATCAAGCCCAAACACCAGGTAATTGCTGTAAATCGTTGAGGAGCTCCCTCGACTGTCTTTCGGGTCCATCATCTGATCGACTCCAGACCTTCATTAAATAGTAGTGCTTTAAAATACCTAATGAAAATGTTATCAAACGCACTAGTCGCCGCTACAATTTTCGAAAGTTCCCCTCGATTTCTCTGGGATCCCTTCATCAGATCCTGGTTTCCTTATCATGGGACCACTCTTGAGATATTCCTTTCCAACAAAATTTTTTTATCAAAATCGGTTCATAAACGACGAAAAAATCCGCGAACAAACATAAAAAATAATAATATATATATACGGTCGAATTGAGAACCTCCTCCTTTTTTTGGAAGTCGGTTAAAAATATAAATATACAAGAATCGCTCGTTTAAATATATAAGATATGTATTTATTATGTATATGGAACTACTAATTAATTTAATGATGTATCCAGAATGATGATTTATTTTATATTATTACCATGATTTATTGTTATTTTTAGCTAATTTGTGCCAGTTACTATTTCTTTGTTAAGCGATACGTAATAAAATAATTAATACATTTAATTACTACAAAATTCATCATTCATTTTACTTTTAGTACAGTTAATAAGATTGTTTTAGAAAATTTATATCGTTTTAATGCTTTAATAGTATTATTATAATGCATTGTTATGGAACTTACGATATTTAAGTGTTACTAATTATGCAAAATCAAATAATTAATCTATATTTGACGACACATTTGGCTCAGTTTGTAGTGATCCTACGTGCTGTGCCAGCGGTCGCGGGTTCGAATCCCGCTGAGACATTTATTAGTGTAATGACCACGAATGTTTGTACTCAAGTCATGGATTTATATTTATAATATGTATGTGTTTAAAGTTATATATGTGTTGTGTAAAACCTATCTGAACAAGATGGTGTTATTTGTTAATAACACCATCTTGACACTCATTAACATATTTATTTATTTTTATTATTTATTTATTAAATAACTTTTAATAAATTATAAAAATAATACTAATAGGATATAATTAAATATATTTATTTTAATTAACCAAATTAATTATTATAAAAATCAATCAATAAGTCGAACGGACAATCATAGCAGCTTTATTATAATGTGAAAGTTTCACGACAGTCGTTATTACCGTAGTATTTCTATAATTTAGTACACAATATATATCATGTGGATGTACGTAAGTCGTATACCTATCACAGTGACTTCTAATCGGCAGTAACGAGCGGCATCGTTATCGGCGCGACCTCATTATGCGATATCATCACGCCTAACGCCTATTATTTTCTCGGTCGTTAGTTTTTCTAAGCACATTGCTTAGAATGCATTGTTTAAAAAGGATGAAAGGATTTGCATCAATAAGGGTGCGCTTAGACGACAACGGTGAATTTTCTTTTGAAATTCATAATGAGTGCAATTTGAGGATGTTTTTGTATTTTTGAACTTAATAATGTAATGATAACATTAATTCCAAAAATATACATATTTATTGGGTATCTAAAAAGCTATCAGTGTATCAAAACACCTAATAATTAACTTACTAAGTAGTAGTTCAAAGGAAAAATTAAAAAAAACAAGTAAGTATATAAATTTAAATAGTTATAAATGGCTAATGATATATAATATATCCTACATATTACTTTGTAGATTCTTATTACGTATTAAATACTAGTGACTCACATTCGCTTCTCTCGGGTTCGTACCGAGTGAAAAACAAAAACAATTCTATCCCACGAGATCCGTACATTTTTTCTGGATAAAAAGTAGCCTATATACTATTCCAGACTATAATCTATCTCTGTGCCAAATTTCATCCAGATCTGTTTAGTCGTTCTGGCGTGATTGAGTAACAAACATCCACCCATCCAAACTTTTACGTTTATAATATCAACATAAGATAAAAATGCGATGAAAAATATTGTTAACTAATTATACTTTTCGTGAAATATCTTTAATATAATTATAATATAAATCAATAAGTAGTAAAGAAAATTAATATAAGTAATAGAATTTCAAAAATGTTAAAAATAAAATAGCAACGATAATAATTAATCAAGGGTGATTCTGATTCCCGCAATAAGGGCTCTATGCCACCACATGATACTTATATTTATGTTATGTATGTGCCAAAAGATAGGGTTTGAGCCTAACCCCTAGCATGCACCCAAGTCAGGCTTAGTAAGCTTTATAAAGCCATTTTATGATAAGTTGAACTGCTGGCTCTACTTTGTTTACCTGCTTACGTTACGTGTGGTTTGTAAAAAAAATAAATCAAACTTAATTTTCATAGTATATATGTATTTCTTAAAGACAATATTAAACAAAAGTTATTTGGTAAAGAGGAATTAAAAAAACAGAAACCAATAACCAAAAATATCACATATTTCAACAGCTATGTAAAATGACTTATGCTATTTTATTTTAGGACTTGCAATGCGGTTAAATCATATGGTTTGTAATTTACTCAGAGTGAGTTTGATTCATATTCATAAAACGAAACTTTTTTAACACTTCTTTTTTTAATTACAACCCCTTTATAGGTATGACCGACGGACAAATGGACATATTTGTGATAAAATTCCCACTGTAACCTAAGGATCTATTATCTAATTATTATTTGCATTTTTTTCTATTTTGCTAAGATTTACGCCTCGCTATATTTTATTTAAAAGCACCATTTGACTATTATTTATACATTACGAAAGAATTTTAATTGCATATGAAATAATATAGCAAATGAAAACTTACTTAATAGATGAGAGAAGATAAAGATGATTAATGATTATTACGAGAACACACAACATAACGATTATTATACTATATTTACGATATAACTACAGTATATTTTGTTATAAAGGACAACAACAATCCTTACTAGCACAATGACAAGAATTATTAGCCAATAAAAAATCAGCATTAGTTCAGTTTTGAACACCATAAATTTCTTGGTTATAATAAGTATAGCTTAACTATTATTTTAAAATTAGTATAGGTTAATGTTTTAAGTATAATTACTTATATTAAGTCTGTTTATTCATTGTTTTTAACTATTAACCATAGTATAAGAAGTTTTTAAATATATAATAATTACAATTTATACTACGGAACTTAAACGCTTCAATTCGTTAGTGGCTATACACCTTATTTCCTTTTGTGAAGATCAAGTGTGGGTGCCTGCGAAAAACATCTCCGATCGTAGCAGGGGATGCCGTACACCGCCAATCTGCCCGTAACCACGGCTGCTACAACCGAGTCGAAACGTCGGGAATAAGGTGTATAGACACTAACGAATTCACGCGTTTAAGTTCCGTAGTGTAATTATTATATAGTATAAGAATACATACAGTAGGCGATCGCCCATTAATTTTATAACAAAAATACTATCAAATGCTTGCCAAAAATAACAACTGGCAAACAAATGGCGAACGATTCCAAAGTTAAAGCATTATAGTGCCACCTCATGGCAAGTTACATTACCCGTCAACCCTAAGGCCGTTTCCCGAAAGTCATGTAAAAGTAAGTATGACATTCGGTAATGCGTCATTCACGTCTCACCTCGCACGTCCCATACGATGTCTCTGTCTAGAGGCCTTCGTTAGACGAGATATTGTTTACGATATAATAACATAAATAAAGAACATGCATTGCTAAGGATTTATTAATTTAATTTTGTATTATCTCTAGTGTTACATTCCTTTACAATCAGTTAATCTTACAATATAATGTAATTTTGTATCTTAGGGTATAGTTGTGATCCCCATTCTAGAGGAGCTACTGCAGAGGGTCTCCCGCTGATTCTCCTGCACGTCATCAGTTGCGATGCTCTATGAATCGAGGGCATCCTGATTTAGGCGAGATTGGCCCGCGTGGTTCGGGCTGTCCGCAGTATCCTGCCCGTTGACAACCCCATGATGGGTTTCCCCAGCGTCATCGTTAGCGTTCGGCAATCTAGCCGGACGCAAAGCCAAGAAACGCACTAGGAAGCGGCCCACCTGGCGGTGTCCTACGCGGGTTGCCCCTGATACTTCTCTGATAGCAGAGTGGACCGTGGGAGCAACCCCATGATGATTGTGGTCTGCTTCGGCAGACCTGCCGTCGGGGCATGATAGTATGTGCGTAAGTAATCCTGCGAAGCCCCATTAAGACGGGAGAGGTTCTGTTGGGTTTTAGTAGGTAATACTGGCTTTTCCAGCCGGTGAGTCCCACATAACCACATGTACATAGATACATATGTATACAGGTGGTATGCGTAAATGTATTTCACAACATAAAAAAAAATGTTGTGATGGTATGAAATTCATTAGCTTTTAAATAAAACTATGTTTTTGGATTATTTCGCGGATTTATTTTGATTTTTGGCTCCCGACGTTTCGAATGCTTTACAACAATAAGGTATATGCGATTTAAATAAAGGTGAAATATTTTTTTTATGATCTTCATTGCTTTTGAATTAAGCCTATATTAATATTTTTAAAGTGAAACTTCTTTAGAATCGTTGTGATTTAAAACTTTATGAAACGGAAATGCAACACTAAAAAGAAACAAACACAAATATATAAGATGGCGAGAGAATGAGATAGAATAAATTGCCATGTTGCCATGGTAACCGTTGTTATTGTCTGACAAATATAATATATAATATTACATTCTTTCCGTATATGATATTCTATAAATACGTGATAAGGCCTAATATGCCTTATTTAATTATTAGAATAATATGTAATATGTAGTTTTATTTAAAAAAATAATAGTATTTAAAAAGGACGTGTGCATAAAAATTTCTTAAAAAAATTCTCTCTCTTTCTAATTCAAATATATTATTAGAAATAGGTAAAGACTGTATTTTACTGGTATAGCTTTTATACCGGAATTACTATGATTTACTTTAATTTAATATATAATTTTTTAATTTACTTTTTTTTTACCTAAAGTGTATATTACAATATAACGAATCTATGAACTTTTGATATGAACAAATATGCAATCCTGCAATGCATTAGTTTTGCAATTAAATTAAAGCGATGTGGGACTGAGAATACCAGCAATAAAAAAACCACACCACAATCACCTTAATACGTTTATTAATTTTTCAAGAGCGCTAAGCGATTAGTAATATTGAAGGATCTATAAATTAGAAATTTGACAAACTAATTTGCTAATATTTCACATTCACATAATCTCTGTAATAGCCATTCAAAATAAGTTGGATAATACCGTTCGGATTCATTGTCAGTTAGGATTCAAGAGAACGTCAAGCAAAAAATGATCTTATTACTTGCTATTACGATCTTATTGTACCTTTATTTATTACCATGGATGACAAATAACATTTTTTTTTCCAATATCACAGATTTTAATACTATCCTAGTTTCAATATAAAATACTTCGTTACAAACATACTACAAGCAATATTAAACAGGAATACAGTAGTGAGTGACACACTTGAGATAAATATCACTATTATTAAAATATTAGTTACAATATTATAATATTGCCAGACGAATATATTAATATTACCTAATTCTAAGAAATATCGGTATTAATTCATCTTTACTTATTACGTTTTTGCAGATTACATCCTTCTTTAAAACTAAAACTTTCTCATTCAACATGGCCGGACACAGTTTGTTAGTTTCACACATTCTTTCTTTCTTTCACACTTGTACACAGTAATAAATATTCATTTTTATAAGTAATAATTATTATAAAAATTATTAATAATAAATATATATTTTTAAAAATAATAATCATTATAAAAATATAAATATAATTATTTTTTAAAGAATTATTAATAACGAACGCTACGCTCTCACTTTCGCGACACACTTCCGCCATACTCATTTTTCCAGTGTGTTAGCAACATAACTTACCCTCAGTCTCGCCTAACAAAGTTTTACTTCAATAGAATATTTGATAATGTAAATGGCGTAAAAATATTCATTTTTATTTTATGTGTGTCGATAGTGACATTTTACTTGTGGGGTTTTAAAATATATGAATCCACATAAAAAAAAAATTACATGTGTATTTATTTTGTTTGCATCATTGTGGTCGATTAATTGAAAATTCTTTATATAAACAATTGCCCATAGAAGAAAATTAGGTTTTTTACTAAACAAGCCATTAATATTTTTAATTCTACACTACTTATTAAATTCATTTAGATTCGTATAAAATAATAATATAATTCGTAATTATGCTTAGTACTTATACAAAAACTTTGCATAGAATTTCAAAAGTCATTTTAAGAATGTTTTAGATGTACCTACTTATTCAAATCATTTCGAACATATTTTAGTAAATATAATCGAAAGATTCCAAATAATTTTTTTCAACTTAAAATATAGATTATTATTTTTTATTATATCTTGTTAGTTGTTAGAAATTCAGATTATATTCAACATCATTAATTCCATTTAAAAATAGGTAAGATTTTCATGGACGGTCCGTGATTTTCCTATATCACAGATCATATAATACTATACTAACTTATACATATATTTGAAAAGCTATAAAGAAAAAAATTAAATTAAATAAAGAATAATATGATAAATATAATTTATAAAATATGCTCCAGCTCCCTATGTGATAAAACGTTATATTTCTAAATATTTTATGTAGTTTAAATAAATCATAATATGAAACTAATTTATTGATGGTGATCTCATTTTTTTTAGATCTAGTGTCTCGAGATTTTAACTGTAATAGTTTGGTACAATTGCAGTAAATTTATTTGACTCACTTTAAGAAATAGGAGATATTTTCATTTTATTTAAAATAACAAAATTTAGTTGCACTTACAAAGCTTCAAAATAGCACTATTAAAATTCTAAAATCAACAATAGCTTTTCACTAGAACTATTTAAATATAAAATTGAAAATATACTATTAGGTAAAGCAAAATCACAGAATCCGTCACAGAATATTTTGCAGTTATAAATGTGTGGGATTAATTTACTCATGTAAGTAGTACTGTAAACTTTATAGTATTTATTGTAAAGAAATATTATGTTTAAAAGAGCAACAGTTGAATATCACAGCTCTCTCAGCAGGACTGTTGTTAGAGCCAGTGGTAGGTAGCATTCTCATGAAATTACAATAATGCAGTTTAAGTGTGAAAATTGGTATTTATAAAGCCTAAAAACAGGCTTATTAAATAAAAAAAAATAAAGTACATTTTAAATTAGGGTTTTCAAAGTTTTTTTTTTCTTATACTATGTTCAGGATAGATGCTAATTAATACATTCAAAAATGTCATAATATATTACTTAAACAGTGTTGTGATTTTATATATGTAGATTTTAAGATTTTATATATAAATATAATTAAAATAATAATAGTTAACCCAAATCTAAGTCGCAACAAAAAAAAGCAGCATCCTTACTGATTCATCTGTCATTTATGTCAAACAGAATAATAAATGAACGGTAACGACTACTGACAAAATATAAGGTAAATTGATAAAAATTAATGGATCATTTACGAAATATTTTCTCTAAAAACGATAGGTGCCGAAGATTATGCAGTTAGAGCCGGTGATAATAAAAATTAAAATATTACCTCAAACAGTCAATAGATCTATAGAACTCAAATATAATTTGTTTAGTTATTTTTTTACACTTATTCTTATATTAAAATTTAATCTATATAATATCAAAAATATGACGCCTTAGGTGATTGTGTAGATATAAAAAAAAATAGATAAATGCTTTTAAAAATATCATTATTGAATAACTTATTTGTTTCATGTGATTCAGTATTTTAATAAGTGTCTTTATCTTATCCTTCTTTCATTCACTTTGGACTTCTAAATATTAAATTCCAAGTTCAACAATACAATGCTTTTTAAAACATCGAATCAAAGTTTAAATAACTAATCAAATAAATCAAATCAAAACCAATCCTAATAAAAATGTCAAGGAAAAATAGTCAAAAAGATTACCGACCACAAAAGACTCGTAGAAAGTGGAAAGCGATCCGCAAATTGCCATAAAAAGATCGTATCCAATAAAACTGAATCGGCATTGTCAGTGATGATTTGAGCGGGGGTTGGGCGGCGTGCGGGGGGCGCGGAAACACGGTTTGGGCGGGCGTTTTTTCCTAGAAAAAAGCGCTCCATTGCGAATAGATGACGATTGATTTGTTGAAATGGCTTGAGGTATTGAGGATTGCTGTTTAAATTGATATCGTTTTGTGGCGTGCTTACTTTACAGAAGTTTGGAACTGCCAAGTTAAGGACTGTGCAAACACTGGCGCCTTAAACATACCTTGATTTTCCTTATTTTTTTTATCTTCTGTTTTAAATATTATTGATTATATTATATCAATTTGGTTAATTTTTATTTTTATTAAATTTCTTTGTCATATACACTGCCGACGGAAAGTTTCCGGACAAGCTTCTTATTTACTTTTTAATTGAAATATGATACATAAACACATTAACTTGATCAATAACGAAAATGCTATGTTAGTTTACAAAGTGTGTACGATCGTGTCTTTGACTCTCCTCCCTGTCCCCGTGCACTGTTTGTGAAAAACAAAATAAAATCGTCATCGGCAACATTTAGTACGTATCTGGCATGTAACGAAGTGAACATATTTAAATTATTTTTTTCTATTTCTTATAAAAATTGGGTTATTTTTTGCATTTTTTCGATTTCTAGTAGTGATTTTATTATTTCCACATAATTATATTACTTTGAAAGTAAGTAAATTTTCTTGTTTTGTGGCATTACTTCCAGTAATCTTGTGGTCAAAATAATTATTCTTTTTAAATCATTTATTTAAAAAAATGGGAAGGCATCCTAATACAAGTATAGAACAACGTGCATCTATTATTGCTCTTCACAAGGAAGGATTCGCTATACGTTATATTGCGAATAAATTAAATTCACCACGTTCTACTCTTGGAGATGCCATCACTCGTTTCGAAAAATCTGGTTCAAAGCAGGACAGAAAACGCAGTGGGAGGCCTCGTGTAACTTTTAAAGCAGAGGATAAGTCCCTAATCATCAAGTCCAAAATGAATAGGAAGCTTACAGCACCGGAAATTCAAATGCGGTTCAATGAAAATCACGATTAACAGATATTAGTAAGTGTAGTAAAGGAACGCTTACAAAAAGCTGGCCTAAATGGTAGAATTTCTACAGAGAAACCACTTTTGCGACGCGGAAACAGGAAAAAAAGACAAGAATGGGCTTATGCACATAAAGATTGGACAGTAGAAAACTGGAAACAGGTCCTGTGGACTGATGAGTCTAAATTCGAAATGCTTGGGCAAAAGCGAAGAATTTATGTTCGTCGCGGACCTTCAGAAAAATGCACCCCGATGCTATAACTCCAACTGGTAAACATGGAGGTGGCTCTGTGATCGTGTGGGGGTGTTTTTCATATATCGGAGTAGGGGATCTCTACAGAATTAAAGGAACTCTCGATAGAAATGGTTACCATTACATTATAAAAACGCATGCTAACCCTTCTGGGATGCGACTAATTGACCGTGGATACGTGTTTCAGCAAGATAATGACCCAAAACACACATCTAATCTTTGTGTCAACTATTTAAGAAATAAAGAAGATAGTGGTGAGTTAAAAATAATGAAGTGGCCCCCACAATCTCTAGATCTAAATCCATAGAATTATTGTGGGATGAACTGGATCGGCAAGTTAGAAAATTGAATCCAACTTCTTCAGATGATCTTTGGAAGACTCTTCAAACGTCTTGGAATAATATACCAAAAAGTGTGTTAGAAAAACTTATAAAAAGAATGTCGCGTATAATTAAAAAAATATTGTCAGTCAGAGGTGGTTTCTTTGATGAAAAGAAAGTGTAGCCGTATAAAATTAAAAAAGATAAAAATGTTAATGGTTTTAATCGTAGTATGTTATCTTTTAATATTTTTAAAATAAAACTTATTTTAACTTGATTTATTTTACTTTTAATAATTGTTTTAATAATTTTTCATCTTGTCCGGGAACTTTCTGTCGGTAGTGTATGTATTAGTAAGGTTAGATAATTATCTTAGAAATATATAAATACAGCTAAAACTAAGTAGGTATTTCTATTTTGTACATTTGTTTATTAAGTATTTTCATTTAAGATGAAGTTATCAACTTAGTATTAAAATATATTTAAAAATAAACTTATTTGAGATATTCTATATATCCTGCTATTTTAATGTTGTTGCCTAATATGTAAACTTTTCAGTTTAGGTTTTTAAAAAATTGGCAACTAACTTATGGTAAACTTACTTGGCGTGTATGTGAGGTCGGACAACAGCAAGCGTGGCGCTTTACCAGAACGCCCACTAAAATCCGGTAATCTACAGTCTTATCAACTTTTCGATATAAGTCGAACTATGCTGAAAAGTTATTTCAAAGTCCGGAAGATGAGCAACGGACGTCGCGTCAGTAGACCGACTGAGCGACGCGAGGTCGCTTGCCGCCGAGCGCGCCGCGCCGGTAGGCGGGTCTTGAAACCACGCGCCGCCTCGCCCCGCCCACTCGGAGACACGCCCACCTGAATTAATAAAGGCGGCAAACACCGCCGGACACGCGGACAATGCCGCATTGTCCTGTGTCCAAAATAGTTTCAATTAGAATCGAGGAGAAGACACAAAAGCCTCCGCCGGCAACTCATTCACAGCGAAATTGACCGTTGCATGGACGATTAGTAAAACCCACATGAAATTGAGTTTGGTCATTAGTGGTCCAAACGATCGGATTGTCTAATTTTTTCTTGTTGATCAAATAATCAATCATTTCAAGCTTACATCGTATTTGATGACAATAATTACAGAAAATAGTAGCAATTATTCAAAATTGTAAATATAAACTGTTTTGATATAAAATCGACTCTATAAAGTTCATAAAATAAAACAGAACATACAACTAGGCAAACATTTGTATTACACATAAATAACTAAACCATTTATAGCCCTTAAGTATTTTTAACGTCTCATTTGCTGATTTGTTTTGTAACTTGTTTTCCCAATGAAAAACGAGGAATATAATTCGTTTGACGCCAATGTCTATATATCTATCAAAAACATTATACCTCCCAAAGAGAAAAACCGATTTTATTACCCTTTTTATATGTACTCGCATGCTGGCTTAATCAGAGTATTTCTTTTTATATGATAAAAATCTGTTTTAAATTTAGGAATTCTTTTCCAAATTGGTGTATGAATTTCATTAGTTTATAATAGAATATATTTTATTATATTTTCAAGGTATATGCTCGCATATTAGATGCTTTTTCGAGATAGTAATCTAGATCTGATATTGCTGTCACGATCGAAAACTGACTGACTGATTTTTTTGGCCACGAAGATATTTGTCCCATTATAGGGAATGAGATGTCGTCAGGGAAGACTGACATGCAACAGCAATGTTCTTAGACCCACGGAACCTTATTACTTCGCTTATGGTTTTAAATCATTTGTTAAGAAAAACGTTTGATGACAGAAAAAAGTACTAGTTAGACTGAGACTGAGAAAAATCTGTAAAGCCAAAACGACGCACAACGTTCCTATCAAACTGTAATAGCGATTGCTTTACTTTTTTTGATAGAAATGACCTACTCAGTTCACTTGTTATAATTTTAAGTAGAGTATATGGTTTCATTAAAAAAAATATATCGTTATAAATTTCAGCTTCTTAGTTTTACCCAACAAATATGAACACGAATTTTTATTTATTTATTTATGTACCATAAAATATATGTTACACAAAATAAAGTAACAGAATGTCGACAAAAGATAACTTATCTCTTTAAAAGATTTCTTCCAGAAACCCTTCAATAGTGAGAAAATGAGTTAATTTAGAGCGGTGTAGGTACAGTACAGCATCAAATGTTATAAACTTAATATTAAAATATAACAACTAAATATTATAATTATACAAAAATAAATATATTTTTATACACATACATACATACATACAAACATATATACTTACATATTTTTCCATGAAGTGAAATTTTAAAAGCTTATTAGAATTTTAGACTTAGTATCTAGTTTAAGAAACTAATAGACTTAAATAGTCTGCCTTTAAGCAACTTTTTATAATAGTCTAATATCCCGAAAACGCCTCAATATATCGGAAAATATTCAGAAAATAACATCATTATCCAGCTAATAAACTGTCTCTATGTAATACATCCTGTCCGTTTCTTACTCGATTGCATCGATGAAGGACTTTACTAATTTTATTTCGAACTAGCGACTCACTTAGCTCGGGTTCGTCCATACTTAGGTTTTAACGTTTAGTATAGATTTTTCAGAGATGACATATTTTCCCGTAGTAAAAAGTATCCTATATGTTGACCCGGGTAACCAGCTATCGTCATACCAAATTTTATCAAAATCCCTCCAGTGGTTTTTCCGTGATGCGGTAATAGACAGACAGGCAAAAATTATTTTACATATAGATTAATGACATTAGTAACGAAAAAATATCCTACTAAGTATGCTAATCTTTTATTTGAACACTGCCTTCGATTCGCTTCGGTTGGCCCTGGGTGCCTACCAATAGTCTATTTTTTACTCCAGGTCAGGTCATGTTTGGTAGTACCTAAATTACATACAAATCGGTAGAGTCGTTTCAGAGTGAAGAAATAATAAGCACACACCGAGTCCGAGTATTTTGATTTCCAATAAGCTACCGTTAAATCTATTTTTATAACAATAATAATTTCTCTCTTAGGAAATTATTTACACTAGAAGATACTTTTCTGTTATTTTTTAGTAAATAATGGCAGTAGAATAACATTATTTAAATTATGATACATTATAGTTTTAATTTCAAAGAAAACCATAGCTGCGTAAGAACATAATAAAATTAATTCAGTTGCACAGTTGACATGGTATCTACTGTCCAGTGAAACAGGATAATCTTCGTCTCGCAATTCGATGATTTTATTTAACTCCTTTCACGGATCACAGCTCACTTGTTCTGATTCAAGCTACCAAATCCGTTTGCTTTACTAGCCGGGAAGGATTCTGTCTGAGTAAATAGCCAGATTCAAATATATTCGACTGAGTACAAACAATAGTTTGAAGAAGTACTACGAAAACCGCACATTGTAAAATACTACTAAGAACATTTTAAAATAAAACATTTTTTTCGGACTTTGCGGCAATTTTGTTTTGATTTTTCGTTTCAAAAATAAAAAAAAGCCGTGAAAAAATCGGAAAAGATAGTTTTATTTTAAAATGTCAAATATTCGCGTAAATTTAAGAAAGTGTTACTACGAACATTGTTTTAGGGCTAAACTTTTAATAACTGTCACAGATATCTTGTTGCGCCTCACGTTTTTCAATAAATCCAAAGAATTAACAGTTAACTTATATATTTTTACACTTATTAACACTTATAATAATCATTACGAAGTAGAGATAGGAGATAATTAGTATTATCTCATAATATTAAATAGGCAATTCTTACACTCGTAGGTATATATATGTAGGTATATTTTATTTCGTGTATCTCGGAAACAGCTCTAACAATCCAGATCAATTTTTTATTTAGATAAGCTTTTGCTTTTTAAATTTCTCTTTTTCTTTCTGAAATAACGCCGAGTGAAGCTCGATCGTCCACGTAGGTACTGTATTGGTAATATGGGTACATTAATTTAATATTAATTTAAATATATGTATACTTACATTTTATTTGAAAATAAATAAAATATAACATTGAGTATTTTTTTATTTTGTATAGTATATAATTTAATAGTAGATACCTATTAGTATTTTATTGGTGTTTTTTTTAAATGTCTTAATACTTATCATGTCTTAACTTTTTGGACTTAAAAATTAAAATAAAATTGTACCTAGTATCTTCATGTGATTTTAAAAGAAATATTTATTATTGAGGTTAATTATAAAAAACAAACCCTGACCGCCATTAATAAAAAAAATTGTTCGTTTCCCTGTTTGTGCATGTCAATTCTGCAACGACGGAACATACATATTTTGACGAGATTTTCGAGAACGAGAGCCGAGACGAAAGGTCGGTTGAGAATAAAAATGACTATTTATATAGTCGTTATACGTGAATTGATTAAAGCCTGTATTATTAACATAAATTAGAGTTTAATCAATATAAATCTATTTTGCCTAACAGATTTATAGCTGATTCATCATTTTATTATTTATCAGTTAATCGTTTATCTTGTTAAAAAGATAGGGATGAAATAGAAAATCTAAATATCGTTATTTTCAGCTCCACTGAACATAAATTCGATGACTTATCGGAGCGCAAACACCGTTGTCGAAGACAATCGTCGCTCGGTCACGTGATTCAATATTTATTTTATCAATATTCAACCGCTTTCCAACTGTTTGCTCACATTTTAAAGGATAACGGCGGTGGAAAAGAGGTGACTGCGTCTTCATATTACCTTATCGTTTTATTAAGTAGACAATTAGTTCACAAGTCAAAGTTAAAATATTTATCAATATATCTCAAAGGATTCCGGCCCCTGGGCCCAATTCATAGATAACGAATTGTTTAAAGATAAACTGTTACATTAAATTTCTACAATCAAGAAGAATGAGTGACGAAAAACTCAGCTAGACTATAAATCTTTTTAAGTTAAGTTGAATATTTTATACAACGCTGGTTTAATAAAAAAAAATACTTATACATAGGTGTGCTTTTATACAAAACTTTGATGTTGATATATATTATACTATATAGGTAATTTTTAAAACTGTTTTTTGAAAAAAAAATTGAAATATTAATTTATTATTTTACGTCATTGAAGTTCGTCTCAGTAATTTAATAAAGGTAAAGAATAAGTCATAAAATGATTTCAAAAGTTACTTTTAAAATTAAACTTCTCCTACACGTTAACGAGGCGTTAAACAGTGTTTTTCCTGGCATCTGAAGTGCATGCTAATCGACTCAATTGATATTCTACCGAGGAACTCATCGATCTGCATTCAACTTTTTAGTTTAATCTTACGAATAGGATATCATTTTTCAATAAAAAACAAAATGTCATTTCTTATGGTGATAATAATTACGAAAAAGACAAATTTAAATCCTATAAGCTGAACAGCTTTATTATTTCTAACCGTCTAAAATATCTTCAAAACATAAAGTTTCCAAAAGAATATTTACTAATGTAAATATTCTATAATAATATTATATATTCTATAATATATAATATTATTAATAATTTACTAAATATAATAATGAAACAAGATACAACTTTGATCTATTATGAACTATGAACAAAATAAGACATTTATTATCGTTTTAACTATTTATCTATTTATCAATAGGCAAAAACAAAACAGTTTAATACCTTTTACTCCTCTGTTTGTTAACCCATTTTCTTTTTTAGGGTTCCGTTCCCCAAAAGGAAAAAAGGAAACCTTATAGGACCACTTCGTTGTCCGTCTGTCTGTCAAGACCTTTTTTCTGAGGAATAAGTGGAGGTCCCAAGCTGAAAATAATATCAAATACTCAGGTCTGCAATCTCTTGGGGCTATAAAAAATCAAACTTCTAAGTCAACGCAATTAAAAGATACAGTCCTTTATGCTCTGGGCGAACACTAGTAAAAACATGATTACATCACAATATATCAACAAAAAGTCTAGCATTTAATTAGTCATGGTTCTGCCTTCTATGTTATATTTATAAGCTTTTTATAATATTTAGTAATAAATATACGACATAAAATAATATCGTAAGGGAGAATTTTTTTCTCGGTTTAATACATATGCTAAGCGGCCCGATTGAAATTCCGACGGGGACTGATTGAGCGGAAAGTACATTTGTCATAACATTTAGCGAATCATCGAAAGAGATTTACGTTTTAAAAATATTAAACCTGCATCTGTAGGGCAATTTAGAGAGGTCATTAAGTATGAAAATGATAATAATAATAACAAGATTTTTTTCATAATAATACTAAACACGCGTATGCATATAAAAATATGAATATTAAGGAATGATTTTTCGATCATAAAAATTATTAATAGAATTGAATAAAACGTCACTTTACGTATTTATATTAATTACTTAATTTCTATCGTGAGGAAACTTGCAAGCATGTTTAACTAACCTTGCCATTTTTCGAAAGACATGTGAAGTCCACCAACCGGCACATGGCCAGCGTGGTGGACTATGTCCTGATCCCCCTCGTATTGAAGAGAGGCCCTTACGAAGCAGTGGGACATTAAAAAGGGCTGAACACATATATTACTTCATTTGTATGTTTAGAGATCCTAAAATTTACTTGATGGTTAAAAAAACAGCTTAAAGAGAATTATATATTTTATTCGACACTCACGTATTACACCCCACTTATACTCACACACACGTTATAGCAAGATATTTGTCCTACGATTTGAACATTATCAGCGACTTCCTTCAGAGTAGGCACTGCAAATCATAAACTAATATAAATATAGCATATTTTGATAAGTACCTATGACGTATACAACATGTTAAAATAAGGAATCTGCTCCTCTTAAATAGTTTTGAATATGTATAATCGATATTAAATTATTTCTATAATCGATAGAAAACAAAAAATATATGGTAATGAAATATCCTGAAAACTTGACATAACGTTCAATATTAGATATATTTTCCATATATTTTTAGTCTTCCGTAATGGAAGCGATTGTAGAATGTCATCCTGTCAGAGCCTTCTGAATTCTTGTGAAATAATTCTTAAATAAATCCTATCTATTGTAATATTATAAATGTGAAAGTTTATGAGTATGGATGTTTGTTACTCTTTCACGCCAGAACGGCTGAACGGATCTAGATTAAATTTGGTACAGAGATAGATTATAGTCTAGAATAACACATAGGTTACTTTTTATCCCGGAAAAATGTACGGTTCCCGTGGGATAGGTTTATTTTTGTTTTCCTGGACGCGAACCCGAGCGAAGGGAGTGTGAGCCACTAGTAAATACATAAAAAGCTGTCTCATTTAGTATCTCAACCAATATAAATAAATATATTAATTTAATATCGTTGTTGTTACAGATAATATTTCTCTTAATAATCTTCACTAAATAAATCCTATCTATTGTAATATTATAAATGTGAAAGTTTATGAGTATGGATGTTTGTTACTCTTTCACGCCAGAACGGCTGAACGGATCTAGATTAAATTTGGTACAGAGATAGATTATAGTCTAGAATAACACATAGGCTACTTTTTATCCCGGAAAAATGTACGGTTCCCGTGGGATAGGTTTATTTTTGTTTTCCTGGACGCGAACCCGAGCGAAGGGAGGGTGAGCCACTAGTAAATACATAAAAAGCTGTCTCATTTAGTATCTCAACCAATATAAATAAATATATTAATTTAATATCGTTGTTGTTACAGATAATATTTCTCTTAATAATCTTCACCAACAATAAAAGTCAGAAATCATTACCCGTTTATTGAGGAAAGCTATAGGCTATATGTCATAAAATATATACAGTCTATCTATTCCATATTAACTGTCAAAACGTACCTACGGATGAACCCGAACGAAGCGAGGGTGAGTCGCTTGTGAGTTATATAGATAAACTAGCGAGTCACGCTCGCTTCGCTCGCGTTCGTCCCTAGGTACGTTTTCATGGTTAGCTATGTTTATACATAAATAGTAGCTGGCTATTTCTAAGATATTCATCTAAATTATATAGCGATTTACCCTCGCTTCGCTCAGATGCGTACGCCGTACGAAGGATTTTGTTCACAATTTCATGGTTTTTAATATATATATTTTTTGCGGAACCCTGATTCTTTTTATAAAGCAAAAGTAGCCTAAGTTACTCCTTATAACAGCAGCTATCTGCCAGTGAAAGTCCCGTCAAAATTGGTCCAGCCAATTCGGAGATTAGCCGGAACAAACAGACAGACAGACAAAAATTGTAAAAAATGTTGTTTTGGTATATGTACCATGTGTATATCCATATGCATTTAGTAAAAAGCGGTTATTTTAATATTACAAACAGACACTCCAATTTTATTTATCTGTATAGATGAGAGGATCTAATATATTACCATAAATAATATAGTCTGTAGCAAAGAGAACTATTCTTACATTACCGTGAAAAGACAGTGAACCGACGGAAAATCTCTATACAACGTCTATACAAATGATTAGAGTTAGCTTGAAATACTAAATTCTAAAATATCTCCTATGTTAATAACACTGCTCTACATGTTCATGGCAACACTTCAACTGGCTCAAGTGAGTATAAATATTTTTTGTAATTACAAACTTAGAAAAAGTTTTTATAGTTAAGTTTATTATTATAATTTTATAGTTAAGTTATTAGTTGTTAATGTTATTTTAATTTAGTAGTTAGTGAATTTTACTCTAGGATCGCACACGGGAGTATGTGCGATGTTAGAGTAAAAAAACTTCACTAGGCTTGCAATTACATCCAAAATACACGATTATACACTTCTAAATATTTTGCAGAACATCTTTATGAAAACACTTCATTTGAAAGAAACACAACTATTTATCTAATCAATCTAACAAACTATTTATCCGGGACACACTCGGATACAAAAACTGTTATACAACATGGATCTAGCGCTGTTGATTAGCCATGCTTTTTTGGTTTATTTCGCGCTTGTACTATCTTTAATCACATATTGCACTGTAATGTGGAGTGTAACATCTAATTCAGCGAAGCTCCTAATGAAAACCTTACAAGTATGAATATTAAAATACTTTTCAACAACAGAATGTTAGAACAACAACTGACTAGTTTAGCTGCATTATTTTTTAATGTAAATAAATTAATTTTTAATTATTTAATGCATATGATACGGTACGGTACTTATAAGAAAAACACAATTTTAAATTTGTTTGTTTGTTTATCTGTCTGTCTGTTTGCTGCGGCTAATCTCCGAAACGACTTAACTTATTTTGACGGGACTTTCACTGACAGATAGCAGATGTTATAAGATGTAACTTAGGCTACTTTTATTTTAAAAAAAGAGCGCTCCGCTCAAAAAAAGTAAAACGTACTTTAGGGATGCACCCGAGCGAAACGAAGTTATGTCGCTAGTCCATAGTATTTTTCAATATCTAATTATTATTACAATGTTATTTATATAAAAATATTAAAAAACCACCACCATATGAAGATAATAATTTAATCATAGAATTTTAAATATTAAAGGTTCTCTACAATTTTCTATAATAACGAAATGCAGAGAGTCATAAATATTTATGGATATACCATAACCCAAATTCATTCATCCCTATGGATTATCTCTCCCCGAAGAGACGTCACGTCACAAGGCCACGTCCGAGCCATCATTGTCGGATAACTTGGTAAAAATACCAAAAAATGCGCCAAATTTATTTGTCAGAACCTAATTCTTGAGATCTCACGTCGCTCTGCCAGTCAAATTTAGAAACAGGGCTATCAAATTGTGTATGCTATATTAAAGTACTGTGAGTGTGCTATGAATTAGTTTTAGTAAGTTTCTCTGATTATAGCTAGACTATATTTAATTAAGCCACTTTATGTAATCCAATTTTATGTATGTTTTTTTTAATTTGGACTTTCACTTTTATGAGAGCTAATTATCACACATTCACACAAATTTTAAATACAAATATAAGAATACGTTCATATAAGTCCTCCATATCATAAAATACATACCTAATAGTATCAACATTTTAGTTAATAATATAGAAACTTAAAGTTTTAAATAAATTGTAACTGATTGAAATATTATTTGAATGAAAGGGTATTTAATAGCCGACTGATGTACAAATGCCAAGTGAATTGAGCCATGTATCAACCCTGGCTACTTAGACAAACAGACTTCTTCGTGCGACTGACAGCCGGCGACATATTTTATTCACGGCGCACCGCTCGTAATTCCGTCGATGCAGATAAATTGTTTTACCGCGGTACTGCGAGAGAGGCCACGTCCCACGACTTTGGCGTTTGCATGATGAGCTCGTTTTTTATGCTCGAATAAAATTGTGTTAGCCGCCGCCACCGAAGCGACGTGTGAACACCGCCCGTGGATTCGCAAGAAATTGTTTTCGGGAGCCTGCTTTGATATTTATGAAAGTTGGCATGTCGAGGCATCCGTTTGAGTGAAGGGTACGCGGTGGATTTTTAGAATCCCCTGGACGGGCTATTTGACTTATTACTTCCTTTTATGTGAGAAGGAATTTTGTGGTCAAAGATGAAATTTAAAAGTAAGACCCCACGAATAGTAACACGGTTACAAATTCTGACAAGCTCTACATACATTAATGACTGAATCGGTATCGCATGTACATAAATGGCGACACTGTTGCTTCATGCTCGTCGCGGGACCGTCGTTGCGAGCGCTATCAATATTAAATCTGGCGTCAGGTAAACATCTGCACTCGAAGGCAAACGTGGAGGTTTGATCATGACTGATTCCATTAGTTAACTCACGAGATTTCATGTTTGTATAGTGAATGCGTTTAACTAATTTTACGTTTCCCCGAATACTTAACTAACGAGCAAAGCGAAATTTAGTTAAAATTTAACGCCGTCAGAATTTAATGTCGTAAGTATTCGCCGAAAAGGAATTCAATGTTGACCTCAACCCGCACGGTTTCATAGAGGATTATTATGTTTATACTGAAAATAATGCGCGCTTGCGGCGTTCGAGGCAAATATTTGAAGACGCAGTCAAAGGGTGGGTTTTTGCGAAGGCCCTTTGAGCCGGCCGCGGTCTGCGGTCAGATAAACCGATTAGCCGTTGTACTTGGAGACTCGCCGAGATATAGTCGCCGTAGTGGAGTGGCACTGCCTAGAAAGGTAGTTAAAAATACATTCTATAAAATTAAAATTAGTAGCATATTATTAAAATGTAGAGTTGATAAGAAACTTTCATTAAGGTGACTTTATAAAATTGGAAATATGTAATAATAATCATTGACTAAAAAGTATTTTGTGTTTATTTATGATACAATACATTACTCTTTTTTTTTTTTGTTAAGATTGTAATTTATATCTTAAGAATAGATATTAAAACAGTTTTTAAATCAGCTGTATCATAAGTTTTAAAAATTCAATAAATTAATATTTATTTTTAGATACATACAATTCTTAAGTGAAAAGTTTCAAATAAAAATAGTAATCACTCAAAACTTACTTGGTGCTTCTTCCTTAACATGACGAATGCAACAGCCTACATTGAAACAGAAACATAGATATTTCTATGCTAGAAGTGAACAAGAACACCAAAAGACTTTTTAATGATAAGTGTTCATTATACATAAAATATAAGGTTAGTTCTAAAGTCTGAAAACATCCTGGAGTCTAAGGAGCACTGACAGGCGTGTATGAGAAAAAAAATAACAATTAAAAAGTAAAGAGGTATATTGAGATTTAACCTTGTTTTTTTCAGTACAACGCATAAAAATATGCATAATTATAAAACAAGATAATATAATGAATAGTCTTGGATCAACAACATTTTAAAAAAGTATTTCACATTTCTACTGTCTTTACTTTATAAAATTTAATTGTGTACTACATAAATGTATGCCAATTTTCTAATTACATCTATAAGGTATACAATAAGATCATAATGTTATTTTGCTATTTGCGCCTTGTCTTTTCCAAGAAAGTGCTTCTTCGTCCTATTGACTTATTCAAGAAGACTCGCAAAGGCTTCGCGGCACTCCACCTGCGGTAAGGTGTAACTTAACGAACCCTCTCTGAATCTTTAATATAGTTTCGTTTAATGCCGGCTAGTTGCGAACTTTACGAATGGCCCACGTTTATTTTGAAAGCCATCCGTTTTAAAGTAAATTTGAAAACCCGTATGTTTGATCCCAAGCCTTACTTTAAAATTACCTTGTGTTAATTCTAGACAGCGTAGAAACATCTAACTTTATTTTATATATATGAAGATGACATTTGAAAATACTGTGTAACTTGTTAATAAATATAATAATATAATCAGTGAAAACAGAATTTTGTGCCTTCTTGGAATACCGTTTTAAAATTCAAAGCAATTTATGTCGTAGTATTCATAGAAAATCACAAGAGCCGAATTAATTCCATTACCAATACAAACAAGCACCTTTAGGACAGGTACCCCGTTCACAAACGAAGCACTCGGTTCCCTACTTGGCAAATTAGATTTCGCATAAAGCCTATTTTAATTTGCGCTGTCGCTAAACATTGCGAGCTCTTTAATGTTTAAGCGGGCGCACAAACTTTCCCTATTGACTCTGTTCAGGCCGCGGCGACGGCCGGTTGACATTCGCGTACAAAGCAAATATGTTCTTGGTGGCGCGACCCCGACCGGGCGCGATAATAAGCTTACCGGCGGAGGGCGCCGCCCCGCGTCTCCGCCCAACCATTGTCGTATTATTAAATTCTTTTGTTGTTGTACTACAATGGAATTTTCAGTTATTTACATGAGGTCCGAACGCTGAAATTACAAAAATCCCCATCTTTGCTTAGGATTTGCAATATGATTCACAATACTGAAATGCTCAACTTTTGTCTACACGAAATTTACATAAGTATACCTATAAATATACATGTACATGCATAACTAATTTTCAAAGAGTTGTTTCAGTTTTATATGAAAAGTTGCACGACGCAGGTGTTCTAAGCTGCGTACCGCTTACACTGTGTAAATTGCTCAAGTGAAGGCAATTATAAAATAAACTGAATTTTAAGCGTGGAAATCTGAGCGCTCACCCTTTATGAATTTAGACTTCTAAGCTGGGGTGGGCTTCATTTTGAGAACACACTCCGTATAACAATAAAACTCATTAAATCGCTCGTGCGGTCGCGTTTTATAAATGTTTCATGCATTAATAAAATTAACAAAGCAGAGGTGGTATGCGAGAGGGCTATTTTCCGACAAAGCGTTGTAGCGGAGTACAATGGAATCTAAAATAAATACGAGGTCTTTAGCAAACAGAGCGTACAAAGGTCCACCTGGCGAGAGAGTGCAGTGAGGCTGAGGCGCTGCTCTCCGTACTGTTGAAAATTAAGTGGCTGCGACGGACTTCAATTAATGCCTGCGAGGCGTCTGCCGGAAGCGTCAAGCTGCTACACATGTAATTCTAAGGCTTCTTTTAATTACATTTACTATTCGTAATCATGTAAGATTGTCAGAACTGCATTACGATAGATTTTATATTCATGTTGGCCTACAGTCGATGATATTCTTTATAACAAAAATATCCATAAATATGTTACAATGTAAAACCATAAATGTACTGTGTACAATTGTACAAACATATGTATATTATAACATAACATATTTATCTAATCTTTACTTTATTCACCCCTCCTAATTCTCATGTTATCTTTTACAAAAAGCCATTTATTTTTCCAAGTCTACAAAACGTATCTCGACCCTATATTGGCAGATTCGTATCAAGTCCAGCGTTGAGTGTCGACAAACCGCTGCTTATCGCAAATTACACCGTTTTACTAGATCCTCTCAAAAATTACGAAAGGTAGAGCTTTTTCACAGCTATTCCGTTGCCCCTACTAAAGACATTTTGCTGAATACATATAGTTTCATTATATTATGCATTTGAAAAGTCAAGCTGGACTCAAATAAAATTATTTAAAAAAATACGCATTGAAGAAAAAGTATAAAAGAAAAAAATTTATGATCTATTTATAAATATAAACAATATATTATAAACAAATATTCTACGTATATATGTATTTATACGAACAAAAAATCTAATTTTTATTTTAAGGCTTTAAGAGGAAAATCCTTTTATTTTTTGCACCTTTATTATTTTAAAATAGCTTTTTATATAGTCCAATTTATATAGTTTCATAAATTGTTTTTTTTATAACATCTTCCTTGTCTAAAAGTATACTGAGTCATTATTTAGTCGCATATCTCCCTGCACCCAATAAAAAATTACGTCTCTTAGTAGGGATTGGAGTTAAGCAATCGTCAGTTAAGCCCGGGCGGTGGATTTTATTGCCATTCGTATTGTCGGCCAGAGATTTACTTTGACATGTCGAAAATTCGTTTGTCTCTTCATCGATTTTTTTCTCTATTTCAGTTTTCACCATTTTACTTTGTCGTGAAAGGATTAGTATGCCGGGGTTCCATTTTTGTGAAAAATTCAAGTGGATAAACTCTTTTTTGGAACGTAGATGTTTTAAATTAAATTGAATTTATTTGGTGACTACACTATGGACGAAGGTAATAAATACATATATAACTAATAGTCGATTTAGCTAGATTATAGTTTATAGGGATAGTTTACATTTCTATAAAAATATACTTTGCATTTATTAGATGGATTAGAGCAAGAAGCGATAAAGTGTGTATTTTTAGATATTTACATTATTATTATGCCACGTACACATTATATTTTTATATTCTGTATCCTAGACTACTCTTGTCTATATACGTTTATGATTCGTTGAAAAATTTAAAATTTTGGTAGAAACTTGCTTAAAATAACAGTGCTTTGTTAGAACATTAACATGCAAAGAATGCACATACGTGTATCGGTTGATATACACCGGTTAGCACATTAACGGTGTTTCCTTTGTCTGCTCTCGAATTACGGGGAAAGGCGAAAATTTAAATACCCGCCGGGACTGTTTTACATGTAAGAGATGCACTTTGCATGTAATGCGGCGATTAAATGAGGCGACACGACACTCCGATCACAGAACGGCTAGAAAAATATGATGTGTTTTTAATTTTTGACAAAAAAATCTATATTAAATATATCCTAACCTTCATACTCGTGTACGTACCATCGCTTTGCAATTAAAACGTTATTTATATAATTCAAAAATATTGATTATCCCTTATAAATGTAACTATTGTGTGTTATATTATAATTTCTTTTAACATTTAAGTACATAATATTTTAAAAATAAATGACTTTAAAGTCGTCAATACATATGTCTGTTTTTAAAGCTAACAACTTGAAAAATATTGTGATATAGCCCCTCCATTCCATATACTCCTTCATATCGTATTCTGTTAAACGCGACAATTTCGTGGTGAAAGACGTGAATTCTATTAAAACACCTCATTCTCTACGGCCGAATCACATTACAAGTCAATTAAGCTAGCTTACGAGTCTGTTATTACTATGTAGATGCTTAAATTCTTTGTTCTCGATTCTAAACTCAATTTTTGAAATAAGTTAAAAGAAATTTACTATTGAGAGCACTCTCTTTTCCATTTTTATATGTTACATTTGTATATTAAAGGTTTTTTATTTATACACATTTTTAAAGACCGTTGTTCTTTATTTTTTATAGCATTATGAAAGTTATTTCATACTTTCAAAAAAAATCTGTTTTTATAATTTAATATTAATTTTAATATATACACATGTATAGATATGTAAATAAGCAAAGACAAAACAGTTCAGTATCTTTTCTTCACTGTTTGTCAACGGATTTTTTGGACCGTACATTTTTTCAGTATAAAAAGTAACCTTTGTACTATTCCAGACTATAATCTATCTCTGTGCCAAATTTTATTCAGCCGTTCTAGTGTGATTGAATAACAAGCATCGATTCATCCAAACTTTCGCATTTATAATAGTAGTAAGATATTAGGTAAATTCTATTCATATAGGTTTTCCTCAAATCTTTAATAATGATTAATGGTTAAGGTCGACTACTAGATGAACACTAGTTTAAATAAACGCTTCAAGAAACTCTTCAATACTCACTTAAAGATACAAGGATTGAATTTTATATTTATTAGTCAATCAACTATAGAAGAGTTGTTTGAATCAATATTATTTGACTGTTTTATAATAAATACATTTAAAATTATTTCATATTCATCGACCCTCGTTACGTTCAAGCTTTAGGGCTTCCTCAGAATCGAAGAAACGAATCGTTTCACATTTAGAAACTTTTACGTTCATTTAAATGACATAGGAAAAGAAACACGTTAAAAGAGACATATTTGCAACTACCGACTCACCCTCGCTCAGCTCAGGTTCGTCCCTAGATACGTTTTAAGGGTTAGTATAGATTTCTCAGAGATGAGATATTTTCCCGCAGTAAAACGTATACTCTATGTTGACCAGGATAACCAGCTACCATCACACCAAATTTCATCAAAATCTGTCCAGTGGGTTTCTCGTGATGCGTTCACAGAAAGACAAACAAACAGACTGACAAAAATTCTATAAATAGTTTATAGAATTTTTTGAATGATTCGGCTTTTGTATCGATAATAATGAATATTTCAATAAGATTTTCCAAAAAATATTTATTGTACAGATTTGACGCAGTTAGAATTTTATTATATGTATAGATTATAATAAAATTTTGATATCTTTTTACGTCTATAAAATTGAATAGGTCTTAATCATAATTTTTTTTTATTATTTCAATTACTAGTGCTGTATTCGCTTCGTTTCTGAATAACCATTTAGCATTTGACATCGATCCTATCGAAACCACTTTATTATCTTTCTGTTGCTGCATGGAAGATAAACCTATAATATTATATTTGCTGCGCACTTTCTGCAAAGTCCTGAAAGCTCACTGGATTCGGACAATGCCTAGAGTCCTCAGCGGATCCCTCACGTAAAAAAGCTCCCCATTTTTTAAAGTTGTTTGAAAACAGTGGATTCTTGTTCTCGTGTGTTTTTGTAATCTCCATCTAATTTTATCTATACAAGTAATTGATATACAAGGGTAATTGATATATAAGGGTATTTGTGATTGGTATGTATTAAATAACTTTAATTTTAAAAATGCTATTTTTTTCTACTTTCAATATTTATAGAATTTCCATGCAAATTTTCATGTTTTATTGTGCGATGAGGTCGTAAAAAAGTTAAGTATATTGTCAAAATCCAGCAAGTTAAATCTCTGCAAGCCCTTCCGGCCTGGAACCAAAAAGCATCAGTCAAGAAAAGAGTATTACCACAGATGATATAATATTATACTAATATACCTATCTACTTACCCCACCCGAGCTATTCTTCGGATAAAATTGCTTGTATTTTAAATTAAATTTAAATTTGCGTTACACTAGTATTACAGAACTAGCGACTTACCCTCGCTCCGCTCGAGTTCGTTCCTATTTACGTTATAATGTTTAGTATACATTTCTCAGAGATGAGATATTTTCGCGCAGTATAAGGTATCATATATGTTGATCCTGTTAACCAGCTATCATCATACCAAATTTCATCATAATCTGTCCAGTGGTCTCGTGATGCGTCCCCAATAAAACAGATAAACAGACAGACAGACAGACAGTCAGACAAAAATTGTGTCTGTGTCGATAATAATGACTATACTATACATATGTAAATTGTAATCTTTGAAACTTAGTTCCGATTTTGAAAATCCTTTCACTAATAAATAGGAAGCTATGTAACTGCCGAGTGCTAAAAGGCTATTTTAATATTCCAATAAAAGTATGTTTACTGTCAGAATTAATAATAACTTTAATGAGCTATCGTTTTTGGTGACACTAGTTGGCGCTACTGGGGAGTAATGCTGTCGTTAAAAGTAAAAGTTAAAAGTATTTGTTAGTGCGACAGAGCGATAAAATCTATACATCTTCTATAATCATACATATAATAAAATTGTAACTAAGCCGAATCTGTATATTAAATATTTTTTGGAAAATCTTATTGAAATAGACATCATTATCGATACAGAGGCTGAATCCATAGTTTTTAAAATTTTTGTCTGTCTGTCTGTTACCGCATCACGGAAAAATCCCTAGAGAGATTTTGATGAAATTTGGTACGATGATAGCTGGTTATCCGGGTCAACATATAGGATACTTTTTGCTACGGAAATATATTTCATCTCTAAGAAATCTATACGTTAAAACGTAAGTAGGGAAGAACCCGAGCGGAGCGAGTGTGAGTCGCTAGTTTAATATAATAATAGTTATTATTGACACGGCACGAGCTTATATATAAATAAATAGTGAATAGGAAATATGATAACCAAATAGTTAAAATGTTGACTTTTTCTTAGCTTTTCTTTTAAAGTAATAATATTATGTTTGTTGAACCGTACTGGAACGAATGGCACAATCTTTACAATAATCATGAATAATTGGTGAAAATCCACGATGAAAACCCCGCAAACAGTAAACAATGTCATTTGACATTTCCAGAGACCACTCTACACTAGCGTTTCTCGCGCTGAATTCAAGCGCGGTAACCCTCATTGACTTCGGAAAAAACTAGCTGTTGTGTTACTTACTTCGGCTATAGTTAGGCATCTTTTTTATTGGGTAGATAAATATATAGATATATTGCACAACATACAATATAAATATTTTGAAATATTTTTAAATTTAATCTAATTAATTAATTAATAATTATTAAGAGTGTACATTTACAAGGGGTGGCCTTAACAACGATCAATAATTTAATTCTCTAAAAACAAAAATATATAAAGGCTTAAAATATGCACAATTGGCAAAGAAATGCAGGCAATACATTTTATTGCCTCGTAGTTTTTATAGATTAAAAATTGTGATAACTATAGGAGTTGCTTTTTTAATTTCTTATGTCAAAAAAACAAAGGAAACCGTTATTTTAATAAGTTTATTTGATGTTTTTATCTCTATTTTATCATAACCAATCCAATATTTCATGTTTATCAATAAAAAAAAGTTTTCGTTTAAAATCTACAATTTTTAAGTAGGTAATTTATAAATTATTGTAATTGACTAAATGTAATATTTGTCAAACAATGTAGTATAATATTCTTCTTTATTGCACTTATGAAACAAAATATTGAAATTGCAAATTAAAGGACAAAGGCAAAGGTGGATTTATCCCTTAAAAAAGATTTCTTCCAGTCAACCTATGGATGTGAAAAATAGTGTTAAGTAGCAGGTACATTAAGTGCCAGAAGATACATCAAAGAGAAAAAAAAATAATACTGCTACATATGTATATAAACCTTACAAGTATAATATATCTACATATAATATATACATCTATATCTAATATATAATGTGATTTTAAACTAATTACAAGTTATACGATAGGTATACGTTATCTTCAAAACCGAATCAGTATCCCTGAGAGTAGAACATTTTCATTTCTATAATTGTGTTATAAAGTATTAATACAAGTATGTATTTAGAAACATTAAATTATCGTAAAAATAATGCATTTATTTTAAACGCACATGATAAATCATTTTTGTGTAAATGGCAACCGGCTATTTAATTTGTGTTGAAAATCCTTTAGCAAATATTTATGTAGATACAGTGTAATGCAGATTTTTATAAAATTAAAAGTATAGATATGTACTCGTATTTTGAAATAAATTGGATCTCAGAGAATTTACAATTAATTTTGAGATAAAACTCTATTTATTTTATAGGAAAAAGGAACTTAGTGCAAATACCACTATTACTGATTTCTTTACATGTCGTAGATAAGTAAGACGTTAAGCCGTTTCGGTCACGATTTTTCCGAGGGGCGTAAACGGACTCTGACCAATGACCGTCTTGGAGGGAGGGCTGATGCGATGATAACATTTCGCGAAATCAGCTTTACGGCCTAATCCATATAAATAATATCTATCAGACTGCTGTTACTACAACCAGAAAAGTCAAACATTTTTACAAAGTTTAATACATTTAAATTCTTGTATTATTTGTAGATGTAATCAAATCTCAAATAACTATAATGTATCGTCTTAACTCACCTTTTGATTAATTTTATGTTACAACATATGTACATTTTGATGGCTCCTATAAATTGATATAAATTATTTTATTGTGTCCACGAGCTGCAGCGGCCGAACGACGAGCCCCATTAAGAAATGAGGGAACTTGATGAATAAACGTAGGACATAAAACACAAAGTTTTACCTCAATAAGAAATGTTTAAGTGTCGTTATTTCAAACACCTTTATGTCTCGATGGGATAATTCATTTTCAAGTTGGCTCATTAATTAATTGGGCGTCTACCGCGGAGGGCCGCGTGCTTTTTACGAGGACAATAAACTGACTCAAATAACTGTCGCCGCGGGTGGCGTCTTTATTTGTAAGGGCCACCGTAACACCACCATTACATTTCTACTATACGCATAATAAAGACTATCAAAAAGTTATAGTGTTTTTAGATATTTAATATGACGCACGTGAGGAAAATGTTTTATTAGCTTAGATAATGTCTATACCTTTAGAACAGTATAATATTAGTTACAGTTGTGTATTCGTTACTATTTAATACAAATGAATTTGTGCAAAATGAAAATTATCTTCTTGTGTAGAAAGTAATTGTGGCAAATTTTATGTATTACCTATTTCAACATTTTAGATATAAAACATATTTATGCCCCCTTTCTAATTTTGTGAAACTGAATTTTAGACTCGTCTTATGATTCTAGGCACAATAGCAGAGAAGCTTACTTTTATTTTACTCGACACAATTAAACAATTCTTACACCAATCGACTTTACGATCCCGCCTGCTTCAAGTGGCTTTTCAACGTCGCAATTGGTTTTACGGCATTTTACGCAAGAAATTTACAATTTTATTGCGATGAAATAATGTTATCGATCCGTGTCCTTTAGAATCTAAATTTACTATACCGAGCTAAATTCAAAAATAATGCTCGTTGTATTTTTATGATCAGCGCTTTATATTTTACAGTCTACACATCAAAAGTTGTTATTATGTTAAAAGAAAGATATAAAATTTCTGAGTCATTGTCTTATAATATTTTTTTTGTATAAAATGTTTTCTTCACATTGTAAAAATTACTTAACATTCGTTGAGCAAATAAAATACTCTAGCGATATGCGCAGAGATGCACCGCGAAGACGTACGGAATAATGTGAGACTTTTAATAGCCGATGTAAATCAGTAGCACGCGCGGAGTTGGCAACTGTACCACCTGTATTTACGTTATTCACCTCGCCTCCGCAATTTTATAACTTTCAAAGTTAAAAGCGACGAAATTGTCGCACGCTTACAGAATATTACCCCTGAACGCCATTGCTGGCATCAATCGAAAGGGAGACAAGAAAATAATTTCGTATATTTTCATAATAATTTCTTAAATTTACGCGAATATTTGACATCTATACCTACATATAATTAAATATTTTTTGTCTTCTTCTTGAAAAAATCTTATTGAAATAGACATAATTATCGATACAGAGGCCGAATCTTAGTTTTTAGAATTTTTGCCTGTCTGTCTGTTACCGCATCACGCAAAATCCACTGGAGAGATTTTAATGAAATTTGATATGATGTTATCCGGGTCAACATATAGAATACTTTTTACTGCGGGAAAATATCTCATCTCTGAGTAATCTATACCAAACCTTTAAACGTTAGTAGGGACGAGCCCGAGCGGAGGGAGTATGAGTCGCTAGTTTTAAATAAAACTGTCAGATTTATTCGCGGATTTATTTTGATTTTTTGGTTCCCGACGTTTCGGATACTTTACAGCAATCATGGTCATGGGAGAGACTAACATTTTAAATGTCTTAAAGGCATCATATAGTTGTTACAGACAGCCTACCCATAAAATAACAATATTGAATTTATTCAATAAGGAAGATAGCTGGGTACTATCATCGTCGTGGGGTGCTGTAATTAATATAATAAAATCTATAAATATAATAAAATTATAACTAAGCCGAATCTGTACATTAAATATTTTTTGGAAAATCTTATTGAAATAGAATATTATATCTCTGTATCAGAGACCGAATCTATGGTTTTTAGAATTTTTTGTCTGTCTGTGACCGCATCACACAAAACCACTGTAGGGATTTTGAAGAAATTTAGTATGATGGTAGCTGCTTATCCGAGTCAACAATAGGATACTTTTTACTGCGGAGAAATTTCTCATCTCCGACAAATCTATACTGAGCATTAAAACATAAGAAGACCAGAGCGGAGCGAGGGTGAGTCGCTTGTCAAATAATAAAATCAAACATAACAGACCATTAGATGTAGTAAGTTTCTACAGTAGTTTTATTTAAATAATTTTATTTAAAATTCTCATATTTTTTTCAATAAACGGGGATAACCATTTTTATTATTGTTATCTGAAAATGCTGTATTTAATACTTTAACATTCCTTTCCACAATAAGTAACGAATTGACGTTGTTTAACAAACAAGTTTGTAAAAACATAGTTTATGGATTGAGGGGTCGTAGATTAGGCACTTTTTTGTATGCTTGTATGCTAAATAATCAGTTGCAAATGGGCACATAGAGCTTTAGCTCTTTGCATTGCAAGCTGGATCTTTAGATCCAGCTTGCAATTAAGTGCTTCATACGTATTTTTTTTTTTTCATTTTTTACAAGTACCTACCCAATGTTAATTAAGCACAGCAATTACCTATTTATTTTAAAATCAACTTCACAAGTTAAGTCAACTTACATTTATATTACCACTATAAAAAAATAATAAAACAAATGTCCAGAAGTGAGATCGGAAAGGATATAAATAAAAAATATTATTTAAAAAAATGGTTTATTCATAAATTTATTTTAAAAAAGTCAAATTCCGTTGTAAGCTGTATAAATAGCACACTCTCCTAACCACAAATTTTCCTTATACTCGTAATATACAATACGGAATCAGGTACTTTCTACACAAACATTACACATTTTATGTATTCTAAATTTTTTATAATATAGTATTATACATAAATAAATTATACTTTATTATTATATTACTTATATGATATAACATTGATTTACATTAAATTATAATTTATGAACAGTCTAAAATACTGACACATTTCACTAAAACACTTAGTTATATTTGTACGATTAAATACATTCGAGACTCTATATAAAAAAGTGTGTGTGTGTGCAATTCACACATAGTAGAAATGAAACTTAAGAAAAGTAACCTACGAGAGAATGAGATAAATATAGAGTAACAGAAATAGGATAATTGTAAGATTTTTTTACCAAGTTTAAAAGTTATTTTACATTTTATTTAACATGATATAGAATATATTACATTACATATTATTCAGAATTATTGAAGTAAAACTTCATTACGCACGCTTGACTTGGGGGGAAAGCTGGTGAATGCGTTACGAAAAAATATACGCACGTTTGTTGCCATGGCAACCGTTGTTATTGTCTGATAAATGATATATAATAATATATTCTTTCCTTAAATGATATTCTATAAATATATGATTGTAATATGCCTAATATGCGTTATTTTTAGTATCTCACCTATGCTAATTATGTAATTATTCAAAACATAAATTGAATTTCATAAAGAGTACCGATAACCTACGAATGTTTTACTTCTTGCGCGTGTACACATTCATACACGCACTCTTTAATTTTTTTTTTACTATTTAATATTATTTTTTACTTCCTGTGTAATATACTGTATCTCTCTATCTCATTCTCTCGCCGGCTTAATTCTATATATTTATGTATTTGCCTCTTTGTCGTGATGCATTTTCATTTCATCGAGTATCAAATCACAAAGATTCTAAAAAAGTTTCACTTCAAAAACTCAAATTACACACTCTATAATATATAAAACTTGACTTTGGCTATTTTTCTAACTACCCTTATATGGATACATTTTATAAATATAATAAGTCATAATAACAGTTATTCTCAATAGGAAATCAATATATCATTATTAAGGAGACAATAAATGTAAATATTTATTATCGATTTGGAAATAATATTATATAATAATTGGCTAAAGGAGACTAAATTGGCGTCAAAAAAGGAGTAATTATTCAATTTTATTATCTCCCTATATAAAGTTAAAGGAAAACTGAGTCAAGTTAAATGTATATATTTAAATATATAGATCATATATGTGCATTATTTTTAAATGATTCATAATTTTATTGTTATATTTTATTTTATTTACTTTCATAAATATGTATACCTAAGACGTTATGAAAGCTTAACATATGAGAAACCGTAAAATGTTAAAAATCTTATAAAATTTACTATTATTCTTGGGCTATTCGTAAAATAAGTTACGATAAATTTCACATTTCTACTATTGTACATTTTCTTTTTTTTATATTATTTTTACGATAACATTTATAAATCAAAACATTTTTGAATTTAGTGATATAAATTTTTAAAGATAATTAATTTGTTGTAATAAAAAATTTAATTAAAAACCAACTATGACCATAGAAAACAGTTAAAATCAAATTGTTGAAAGCGTCAAGTTTCCTCAGGCCTCTTCATCTTGTCACATTTACTCACTCTAAGCGCTGCCCGACGCCGTCTTTCGCCCCGTTTAAAAACATATTTTATGTTGTCCCCGAATAAATAATTGTTATATTTCATGAATTTTATTGTGGCATAGTTTTTAAAACTTTATTAATGCTACATTTAAATAAAACTATCTTTCCCGGATTCTTTCGCACATTTATTTTAATTTTCGGTTCCCGACGTTTCGAATCCTTTACAGCAATCATGGTCACGTGGGAGACTAAGGTATTAGATGCCCCAAAGCCATTTTACTTTGTTATAGATAGCCTACCGACAAACAACTATATAATGGCTTTAAGACATCTAAAACTTTAAACCAAAAATCAAAATATTCGCGAAAAAATCCGAAAAGGTAGTTTTATTTAAAATGTCAAATATCCGCGTAAATCTAAGAAAGTATTATTCTAAGAAAGTACTTATTAATTTTACTTTAACAATATCCATTGAATTAATCACAGTTGTATTGCTTTGTAAAAATGTAATTACGGATTCATTTGTCCATTTTTTTATTTTCACCTTAATTCTATCCTATTAATAGTAAATAAAAATATTAAAAAATTTGATATCTACTTACACCACTTATAAATAAAATAGTTAACAAACAATCGTAGAATAATCAAGAACTATAACAATTGGTCCACTACAAGTTTACTTGTACACTAAGAAATATTTTAGTCCTGATTTTTTTATTTTATTTTAAATTTACTAAATAAAATTTATCCGCTATTTTAGTTTACTTAAATACCCACTGTGTAATACTTGTATGTCAACTATTAAGTTAATCTTACTTTACTCTTTTTTAGATTTCTTTATATTTTTTCTTAATGTACAAGAGTCCTGCCGAATAATTTTATTTTTTATACAACAACTAGCAAAACCCGCGGCTTCGCTCGCGCTAAAACTACAACAAAAACTTTAAAAAGGTACGTTTCATACAAATTTTCATTCCTTGTCTTATCTCCTTACGGGATGAATTTCAAAAAACGAAACACGTATTTATTTAATTGTATTGAAGATCAAAAATACCAAGTTTCAAGAAATTCTGATCATAAATATTTTTTGGGTGGTGTTATAACGTACTCTCGTGGGAATGAGATAATCTCCCGCGGTAAAAAGTATCCTATATGTTGACCTGGACATCCAGCTATCATACCAAATTTCATCAAAATCCCTCCAGTGGTTTTTCTGTGATGCGGTAACAGACAGACAGACAAAAATTCTAAAAACTATAGATTCGGCTTCTGCGTTGATAATAATGTCTATTTCAATAAGATTTTCCAAAAAATATTCAATGTACAGATTCGGCTTAGTTAGAATTTTATTATAAGTATAGATTAGGTATATCAGATGTGATGTATAGAAAAAATACACGAAATCATAATATTACTGTTCAATTAATTCCAATATTAACTCTCTTAAAGACAGGTCACAAAAGCCAAGGAGTTTTTTTTTTGAAGATTGAACGCGGGCGTCGCCGCGGGTTCTGCTAAGTAAAAATAGATAAGTCGGATTGTTCTATATTTATAATATGTTATATTATAATACAGTAATAATTAGATTTAATTTATTTAGCCTTATTAAACAGTATATAATATATATTCTTATAGTTAATACTTAGTTCTGTTCATATGCACGTGATGTTCACATCTTAGAAGACATCATTTGTCTGATTGTATACTTGTGAATAATTATAATTAAGCTTGTTTATTTCATTTGTATATCGGTATCGTGAACTTATAAATAATAAATAAATAAATAAATATAGATTTAAAAATATTGAGTTTATTTGTACAAAATTGTATATGTAAATTCCATACCCTGTTGCATCTAGATTTTCAGTATAGAAAAAAAAAGTTACGTTATGTTATTCAGTATTCTTAATAAATAAATTGTTTAATTTTACAGATATAAATAGTGTGTATTTATATCTATAAAATTAAACAATTTATTAAATATAATTTACTGACGAAATATAATCTTTTATATTTTGTCTGTAAATTATATTTAATAATTTGCTATATAAATATATAAAAATAATTTATAATACTTTTATACCGATCGAAATATTTTTACTATCAATGACATTTATTATATATATTATTCGACTTTTTGTGGATAATTTTCTCAATAAAACTTTTATTAGATTATTACTATATACAATTAAATAATACAAATGATATAATATTTATGTACGCTGTACTATAACTGTTTAATGATTTTTATTGCTTAAAATACTTAAGTACTCAAAATGATACTTTAACTAATTTGTTTGCGGTAGAATACATATATGTATATGTATATAATACAAAAATATAACTTTTCTAATCTAAACAACTACATACACTATAAAACTATTAAATATTTCTTTACATATATTCTAATGGGTCCTTACTTGTTTATATCTGACATATCACCTACTTGCTTCTCCATTCAATTCAATCTGTAATACAATAACATAGCGCTATTTAATAAATCCATAGAGAATATTTTTCATGAAAAAAAAAACATAAAACATGCTGAAAAAACTCTTTAGAGAGATCAGACCGAAATAAGTAAATACATCTATGTAATCTAAATATCTAAGTCATTTGTATACATTTCTATGTAACTGCCTCGGTAGTTTAATGGCTAGCATATACGGCTACAGACCCAGATTCTGGATTCGAGTCCCGCATCGGGCTAAGTTTAATTGCTGAGTATTTCTGTTAAGATATTCTCAGTAACAGACCGGAGTTAAGAAGTTTCACATCGGCCCTGCGTCTTAACTCTCATCGGTCGTGCCAAAATATTGTTTCATCGGACTTTGAGAGAAAAAGGAATAGAGAATGCACGTTCTCTATGCGTACACTGATACATGCGCTGCACTATAATAAATATCTCCTGCGCATCTGGATCGTCTCAGTGAAATTGGCCGCCGTGGTCGAAATCGGTCAGAAGGACATGTATTAGTTAATTTGAGTTGTTCATACGTAATATTAATATAACACAAACCTTATCCGACATATGTTCCATAATAAGTGGTGCAGTAGGCGCTGGCGGGTCCACCTCTTTAGTGTTTAAGTTTCGTCTTATCATTCCAGAATTTTCATGAGCTTCTTTCGGTAAAAATCTCCACATAACGGGTGTGAATAATTCAGCATCCATCTTAGAACTATCTCTTTTGTCGAAAAACCAACCGACGATGGCGCCTACTACCAGTGTCGCGAGAAGACCCAGGGGAGCGATCCAATGGTACGACAAACGGAATAGTGGAAATATAGTTTCTGGATCCTGATGACATGAAATACAAATAGAACTTTGTTATATATATTACAAATTTAATGGAAGTGGAATCAAGTGATTATCGAAATAGCCAAGTGAGACATTTAAAATAAAACTAGCGACTCACCCTCGATTCGCTCGGGTTCGTCCCTAGGTTGCTTCCCCATATAAATTTTCATCCCCATTTTCACCCACTTAAGGGATGATTTCTGGGATAAAAAGTATCCTATGCACTTCCCAGGGTCTGAAACTATCTTCTTACCAAATTTCATCTAAATCGGTTAAGTAGATCTAGAGATTACCCCCTACAACATCACAAACTCACAAACTTTACCTCTTTATAATATTAGTATGAATATAGTCTATGTTAAAACGTGTCTAGTACCCGTGAAGCGAAGGTGAATCGCTAGTATAATAAAGAACTGCTGTAAGGGACTCACAAAATTATCGTGCTCAACAAAAGTTGAGTTGACCGCACACGCAGCGGACAAGCCGAGCGGCGGCGCGCGCAGCCCGCTCGCGGCGGCCGCCTGCGTGCCCAGCGACACCGTGCCGGCCAGCAGCGCGCCCGCCGCCGCGCCCGCCGCCGCGCCGCGCGGGCCCACCCACCAGCACACCATGCCCAGTGTGAACATACCGCATGTTGCGCTTGCCGCGATTGCTGATAGAGCTGTCGCTACCCCTAGATAGAATAGTAATAGTAAATTATTTGATAATTATTATTAACTAGCGACTCACTCTCGCTTCGCTTGGGTTCGTCCCTAGCTTGCTTCCCAATACAAACTTACTTCCCCATTTTCAACTCCTTAAAGGATAATTTCCAGGATAAAAAGTCCTAACCTATGTCCTTCCCAGGGTCCCAAAATATCTTCCGCAGGGGTGTTGTAATGTATGCGCAAGCGATCCTGCTACGCCCCATTGCACTGCGGCGAAGTGTTCCGCTGTGGGTTTTAGTGAGTAAGAGTCTCACAGTACCTTACCCATTGACGGCCGGTAAGGTCCCCATGATGGGTTTCCCCAGCGTCAACAAAAAAAAGGGTCCCAAAATATCTTCTTACCAAGTTTCATTTAAATTGGTTCAGTAGATCCAGACATTACCCCCTACAACCTTACAAACTCACAAACTTTACGCCTTTATATTATTAGTATAGAATGAATGAATGAATAATAAATCACACTATCTGCCTGCTATTATAAATTTGAAAGTTGTTATGTATGTCTGTATATATTTGTTACTCCCAAAGTTGCTGCCGCCGCGCCAACAGTCGCCCACTTCGGCCATCCTCGCTGATAGAGTTGTCGCTACGCCTAATTTGGATTCACATTTGAAAGTAAATTGTTTGCAAGTTATATGCTGTTATTATTATTAATTAACTTTTAATCACACGACAATTACTTCAAAATGCGAAAGTTTGTATATGTGTGTATATTTGTTACCTCTTCACGGTTAAACAGGTCGATAACATTTCAAGGGTACAAACAAAGAACAGGGAATATCCTAATGAATAGATTGTGAGAATAAAGCAATTTAAAGTTTAGAAGTATAATATTTTTATTAAGATCAAAGTACGTAGTAACTTTTTAATATTAGTTTTATTAGATTTTTGGGCAATCCTCCTTCTTTACCAGTATGTCATGGACATTCCCAGTTCTCGTTTTAGACATAAATAAAAACATACTTTTAGCGACATTAGTTGAGTATTATTAAAAACCAGTGGGTAGGAATGCATATATCATAGACATAGATTCGTTACCAAAATTAAATTCCCTATTCTTTGCCTGTACCCTTCATTTCCTAAAAATTAGTGCTAGTCATTTGCCAAAAGTTTCACATACAAAAAGTCTATGATATAGGGACGCACTCGAGCGAAACGAGGGCAAATCGCTAGTCATAATATAAAAGCTACCAAATTAATTACAGCATAACTAGACTAGGTACATATTTAAAAGAGCTCAAACAAATAATAAAAGAAAAAGCGACCATCATTTATAATTATGATCTAGTGACGTCAGCGTATATTAATCAAATAAAAATGTTAAATAGATATACATATATTTAATAATATGTTTTTTGTTCACTTCAATGTAATTCATTAACGTCTAATTACGTCATATTCCAAGCGTTGGTGGGAATAAAAATAAATTATAAACAAAAAATAGTGCCTAAAGACATCAAAGTAGCATGCTACGTTGATTACAAAATCTTACGTACAGTGAACGTAATTTTATACGTATTGCAATGAGATGACATACGAAATTATTTTATGAATAACACGTGAATGGAATCTTGCCAAAATATAGTGTGCTTACGTCATAAATTACGAATCACTATTATCTAGATACATAAACATATGTATTTCATTAAAGTCTAAAAATCAAGAAGATCACTATTAAATTTATATCATAATCTATATTGTAGCACACATGCAGTATATTCTCGTTTAATGCTTAGCACTCAAAAGCAATTGTACTGCGTAAGTATTATTTGCGCAATTTAGTAAGTTATTTGCTTTAATATTCTAGTATTGTGCATAGGTATAAGATCTTACTAATCTTGCCTATTTAGATTGAAAACGCCAGCCACTATTGTGATACGAATTACGATATAGCTACGAATATCACGAATTCGAATAAGAACACTTGAATCTATCCTTACTAAAAGTAACATTACTAATAGTAACATTACTAAAAGTATATTTATATAATTATAAGCAGAACCTGCGGTTTCGCTCGCGCTAGAACTACAAAAAAAAGTCTCTAAGATGGTTGGTTTCATACAAAATTTTACCCCTATTTACCCCCTTATGGGAAAAATTTAAAAAATGCTAAGACACGTTTTTATTTAATTGTATTGTAGAGCATTAATGCCAAGTCTTAAATAATTTTCTGGGTTGTATTATAACGTGTTTTCCCATAACAATTAGATAATCTCCCGCGGTAAAAAGTAACCTATGTCACTGTCCAACCCTCCAACTATCTCCACATAAAAAATCACGCTAAGAAAGAAAGACAAACATACAAACAAACAAAGAAACGAGCAAACAAACACACACTTTCACATTTATAATATTAGTATGGATTCTTGCGTAAGAGTTTGTTGACCTTCTTTTAGGCAGTATCAAATTAACGAATTAAATAGAATTTTTTTACTTAGCTGTAATTAAATTAAATTAAAGCATACATTTTTGAATTTTAAAAATTGCAAATTTTAGTTTACTTGGATGTTCCTAATTAAATAAACTTTTCTTGAAACTGAGTCATAATATTATTTACGTAACTACACATTGATAATTTACGTCTTCATTTATTTAAAACATTTTATTTACAATTTGAGTGTAACCTTTATATATTTTATTATTAATTTATATAACAATGTACTCACCGAGTACTCCTCCAAGTTTTTCTATAACAATAAGCGTAATAACAGACATCAGTGCTAGGGCAGCGGTCACAGAGCGCGCTAGAATGCCTTCAGTCAAGGGCCTGAGTCTAAGACGAAGCCAGCCATGCAGTATATCTTCTATCGCTACCAGAGCGCAAGCGTTTAATACTGCTGAGAGAGAGCTGGAAATAATGAAAATTAAGTATAATAAACTGGCATGCTTTGTGACTTTATAAATCCATCTATACCAATATCCGGCATATTTTAATTCAGATTAATTTATCCTACGGTGGTTACCGGTCCATTAACTATTACTATGCAAAAAATAATGTCAATCCAGTATTCTATTGATTTACGACAGAAGGTCAAAGTAACATACACAATTTCCTTAACCACTAATCTATTATAATATTTATAAAATTACTAAGAATTAGCATTAAAAAGAAATATTTCTGCATATTAATTTGCTTCCACTATATTGTTCTATGTCGAAGGTGTGTGAAACATACATACATATATACACAAAACACATTAGATACTTAGAAAGTTATATGACCAGTGAAGATAGTTGTAATTTTACAAATGATGGTAACACATGGAAGTGTTACTTCAACAAACCTTAATATACCTATTAATTCTTAAAATGTTTTAATATTAATATCGAATGTAGGTATCGAGTTAAACCCTTAGCAATGAAAACAATAAAACGTGGTTACTATGAGATTATAAATAGATAACAAGATTGATAACTCACGCAAGGTTGTGAAAATCCACAAAATGATAACAAGAGATGAAGCGAAAGAGATTTGTTATCTAGATAAGACTATTCTTACCATATTTAACATTTATATCTTCATATATAAATACAACAAAGAGATAACACGAAAATAAGTTAGTACTAAGTACCTACTACTAATTCAACAAATATACAACATGACAAGCTCCTGAACTATATTGACCCTCCCAAAAAATATCGACCAAACGTGTTGTGAAGGCCCAACATTTAACCTCTTCCCTTCCCCCATATTTTATTCTACTGCCTTTTTTTCTTTTCTACTCCACTTCTTCAAATGGTTACGTGTAAGTAATATTTCTTATATTAAAAGCTACAATTGCTCTTTCAAGCAAGCCGTAAACTGTCTATATAACATGAACCAAAAAAAACGGTAAATACCTCAACCCAGCACCAAACACTCCAGCCAAGAAGACACCAGATAGACCAGGTAAATGCTGTACTCTGGCCACGTAAGTGACAAAGGCAGGTAGCAGCCGGTCGTCCACCAGCGGCACGCCGCCGGGGTCGCAGCCGCCGCGCACCCACGCGCCCCACGCCGCCAGCCCGCACCACACGCACAGCGATATAGCCAGGATAGCACCGAAGCAGAATATGGCTAGGGCGCTAAGAACATAATTTTTGCTTTGCTAAACATTAGCTATACTGATGAGGCAGTGCCATTGAAAAGTTCTGAATTATGATTTTGTTACAATAAATTGTTAGTCAACGGGGACACATGGTCTATCCGTTTGTCAAATATTTAAATGCGTCCAAAAGTTTAGCGAGATTTTTAACTACATTCAAAACTATTATAGTACAATTGGTTGATATTATTACCACGATTAGCAGTACATTTGATTGATATTAAATTAGATTTTTACCCTACGTATATCTTTGTGTATTTGCCAAAAGTTCTCACAATTGTTTCTAAGGCATCAATTTATGTTGTATAATGAAAATGTATACTAGTCTTTTATTAATATTAACTACTTAATTATTGATTGGCTATTTTTGATTTTCTTTTGATTTTTCATGACCGATGTTTTGAAGATTTTCAAAATTATAATTTGTTTTTCTAATCAACAAAAACAATCCAACACGGACTGGATGCTTAAATGATTCTGGGATCTATAACAATACTTACATAATAGCTTTTCTTTTACTCGGTAAGGCGATGTAACGCTGTACCATAGTTTGGTTGACAGAGTTAAAGCAAGTCCAGTACAGAAACCCTCCTACAACCGCGCCCCATCCTGTTTGACGCTCGTATGGAGAAAAACTCCAACTGTAAAACAATATCGATTATTTAATTACTTTTATAGGAAGCGTATCTAAAAATCAGCTAATATTTAATAAGAAACCTAAAATGAGTTTCTAGGATGAATAATGTGGATGTTGATCTTCTTCCTATATACATATGTATATACTACAGAATAAACACACAACTATAATTTTGCCTTATTATATTGCTATTAGCATCTACCTACAATAAAATACGAATTTTCCCTATGAGCGTGGTTAATTAATTTTCTAACTATAGTTGAATGTAATTTATCACAGGAATCTTTTGTTAAAAAAATAAATAAAGTAAATATTAGATTTATAAAAAAAACTTCATTGGAAAAATGTAGCAATTATTACACAAAAGGGACACAGAAATCTATTTATAAATTTCCCTTAATGGATACTTTTGCATGTTCATTACAGTTTGTACCTACTTTCAATTAATTGACATCACCTCCTGGTTAAATTCTAAGAAATTAATTGTTGACTGACACGTCGGCGTGTCTGCGCCTCTCAACGGGTTAAAGTAACAAAATCCACACATTGCAAAAAAATTTTTAATCGATAGCGATCGTAAAATATCGCCAAACTGTGTCAGTTTGACTTTCCAAAATATGTTTCAAGCATCGATAGCTTTAGTTTTTAAAAAAATATATAATACGATTTGTAAGAAAACTGATATCTTAGTAAGATTTTTGGATTTTAGTTTTCAATAGTAATAAAAGGTTATAAGTGTGCACATTCAATATGTAAAGAAGAAGAAGAAGGTAGAAGATATTTTTGGGTTAATTTTGATGTAATCAATTTATACATGCAAGATTCAAATTCTAAACACAAAAATTACCCAACATATAGCTTTCACTTTCTACGAATATATTAAGTATGTAATTAAAGATTCGTATTGAATCTGGGACGCATAATTATATATAATATAATAATTTAAATAATTATGTAACACGACTAATTTATACATAATCAAAATATAGCATTTTCATAACGTTGCTCTTACTTGGATAGATCAAGTCGTCCAGATTCATTGGCAATATCGAGAACTGCATTCACCCCGCCCACAGCCAGAGTCCCTGCTGCTGCTACTAACAGCACCCCGATAAACATTATACCCGTCTGCACTGAATCCGTCCACACCACCGCTCTAAGACCACCCTAAATATTTAATAATAGCATAAAAATTTCAACATTTTTGCATGTATAATTGAAACAAAGTGTATTGAAAATAAAACTATTAAAGGTATATGAAATAAAAAGAAAACAAAATAATTAAATTAAGAAACATAATTAAAAACTTAAATTAATGCTACTCACTAATACTGTATAGAGACCGCATATAGCAACCATAGCACCACCCACGGCAAAAACATTAAAACCCGTTACTGGAAAGAAAACAAATAAGTGTATAGAAATAATAAAAAAAATTATAAGGGGGTCGAGTCGCTGCTCCTACTTTGCGTACTCAGCTATGATGTAAGAGGTATGCATGCTTGTTTTATCTAATAAATGAAAATGTACACACAGGCGGCAACAGACAGAAATGCTATTCGCTGACAATGTTGTACTTGTCGGAGAAAATGCAATCGAGGTCGTATTAGTGTCGGATTCTAGATCAGCAGAACGAAAACTGAACATATGTTTTGCGACTCAGTGAGTTCAACAGTTTTTTTTCACATAGCCTTGGATGATAGAGTAAAATGGAGAAGAAAAACAAATTTCAATTTCACTCTTTCAGTCTTCATATCATTATATTAGTAAATATTGTTTGTATACCTTTTTATTATTCTATTATGTGACTTATTAGTTACTAGCTACTCATTCTCGCTTTGCTGGGGTTCGTCCCTAGGTTGATTCCCCATACAAACTCTCATCCCCATTTTCACCCCCTTAAGGAATGATTTCCAAGATAAAAAGTATCCTATGTCCTTCCTAGGGTCTCACTATCTTCTTACCAAATTTCATCTAAATCGGTTCAGTAGATCGAGAGATTATCCCTTAAAACCTCACAAGCTCAGAAACTCACAAACTTTACCTCTTTATAATATTAGTATAGATACGATAAAGACAGTTGACTTACATTGATTAAATGCTAATGCAGGAACATAAACAACCATTGGCAGGAACAATACCTGGTAAAGGAAATTTTAACCTTTTATTTACATATAAAATTTAAGATATGTTAATGGTATGAATTCTTGTGTCAATGTGAACAAAAATAAATTAATCTAAAAGGTGTAAAGATTACTATAATTGTGCTGAAATACATGTATAAAAATTAACTAAGTTTTTAGTGATTTATCTGCCAAGAAGACTAAATGTGCTATTTAACTTACGTTTTTGTTTGCTGCGAATCTTCACAACAAACAAAAACTGTTCAAGTCTAAATTTTTTAAATAATTTTAAAATTAATAAAATACAAGTAGACAAGTAGGTATGTAATGTGTCTACAATTATTATCTACTTTATAAAAATGAATGTATATACATACATACATACACATTGACATATGTGAGATGCAATAAAGTCTAAAAAGTTTAGGCCACACTGCTCTCAGAGCCGCAATATAATAAAAACCGAATACCTAAATAGTTTTCAAGCACTATTATTGTGCTAAAATAGGTATATATTGTATTCAGTTTTGAAAAATTCAACATTTCTATTCTATTGATAAATTCTATTTCTAATATTGATATATATTAAATAGGTAAGTATTTAGTCACACTTCGTTATAAAGACGTGTGTAAATTAGTACACACTTACTCGTAAACTGGTCAATTGACCATTGTCCGCGCACGTTGACTTTAACGTGAATAAAGTCCATCTTCAAGACCATCCTTGGCCGGCAATTAGAATCTATAAATATATTGATACTACTGCTTTAAAAATAACGTATAAACAATAGATTAATTTGGCGACCTATAACTTCCTACTATATTTTATCGTAGTCTCTTCCTACAAATAAACTGTAATGCGTATTTATATGAATACACGTTTAAAAAAATCATTAATATATTTGATTTAAAGCTTACTGGCGTAAACAATTCGATACTATTAAGTAGTACCTACTTTCGAATAATCTATTTTTATAATAAAATTCTAACTGAGCTGAATCTGTACATTAAAATATTTTTTTGAAAATATTATTGAAATAGCCACTATTATCGATACAGAGGCAGAGGAATTTTAGAATTTTTTATCTATCTGTTTGTGAAACCCGCTGGACTTAGTCACTATAATTAATTATATAAATCTATAATTATAGATGACACCATGTGTTTTTACAATACGTATGTAATTTTACTTCGAAAAAAATATGTACAGATATAACTTTCTATGATTTTATTAGAATTATTAGCATTGAAATTGAGAAATGAAAATATTTGTAAGTTTTTGCTATCATTTAGTAAATAATGCTAATGTTTGTAAATGTTTAAAAATAAAAATCGGACAAATTCCAGACCAACTCACATAACAACGGTTTAGCCTAATAATGAGGCCTTACCATCATCTTTTTCAATAAATTCTTACTTCAAGACTGTTTGGTTTCAAGATTACAATAATCTTACTTTTATCTGACCATGGCCTTTAAAAATCAAGCTTGTAATAATATAAAACAGTTGAACTGTTTTATACAAAATGTATTCATGAAAAACAAAATCCTATTCATAAAAATTTAAAATATAGGTATTCTATGCAAATTATTTGTGATTATGCAATCTTTTCTTTAAACATGGCTCTGTACAAGCCATGTTTTATAGATATTGGACGACACGTCATGCGAATAAGTGCCTATAATATAATTTTAATATGTTTTGTGATAAGTTTGATGGATATTTAAAAACATTAAATGTCATTTTAACTAGAAATATTAAATGTTTTCGATTATTATTTCAAAACATGACAAAAACAAGTAATATTTTAATTGAATTGAATGAAATTGAATAAGAAAAGTCAATGACACTAATATTGTAAATGCGAAAATAAAAAATGATTACTATTGTAAGGTTGGATTTCACAAATCACATAATAGTATAGACTGTGTATACAATGTACATACATGGGTATATAAAAAATAAAAAATATATTATATCCCTTGCTTAAGAAATGGTTAATTCCCCATTCAACTCCCCTTCTTCCACCCCCTTTTTACTCGTTTATATAAGATATGTTTTCCGGGATGAAAACTATATTATGTCATTCACAGGATCTCAAACTATTTTCATAGCAAATTTGATCTAAATCGGTTCAGCGGATTAAGCGGGAAAAGATGAAAGACAGAAGGAGTTACTTTTGCATTTAATTTTAGTATGAATGGATATATTACCCTAGCCTTTTTGTGGTGTGGTCTATCATCATCAGCTTGGGCTGAACGTTGATAAGCCTTTTTAAGATATTAGCTTTAATTAAAAATAGTTATTGCGTGTACCTTAGGAGACAGACATATACTATACAAGACTTTTCTGTAAACCTTTATAAGACATATAATTTTCTAGTGCATTGTTTTGATGTATCTCTTAGGGTTTAGCCAGCGTTACGACTCGATAGAACCAGTTATTGTGTTTTCCCGTAGGAATGAATTTTTTTCCTGTAGTAAAAAGTATCCTAGATATTGACCCGAGTAATAAGTTATCATTTCACCAAACTTCGTTTTAATCGGTTCATTGCTTTTTGCGTGATACGCGCACACACAAACAGACAAACAGACAGAAAATTTATAACTGTTGTTTTGAGGTCTATATTGTGCACATAAAACGTTACAGTCATTGTTTTAAAAAATATTTCATGTACAGATTTCGCCAAATTACTACTCAGATTATTAAAATTTTAATTTAATTTTATTAAAAGAGCAACTGTTGAGATTCTCGCTGGCTCTTCTCAGCAGAAATGCTTTCCGAGCCGGTGGTAGCTTCCACACGGACAGACAAACTAACGATTATAAAAATTACTGAATATAAGAATTTATCCAAAAAGTATCTCGAAGTTTTATTAGTGTCATCTTACACTATATGAGAGACTGAGCAGATTTTAATTGAATGTTATAATGGTAAGTAATTTTTTTATAATATATATCGGAAATATTATAATAGTAAGATTCCACTTAATAACGTTAAGTTTAAACGTAAAAAGTTTATACTAAAATAAAGATTTTATTTGCATCAATAATTCACATAAACATCAGTAGTTTTTCAGCACATAACTGCTTTGTGCAGTAACCACTACTTCTGTATTGTCAGGTGGGGACAATAGTCTATTATACTTTCTACTGGACAACGGAGCAAAGTTTATTCGTATGTTTTGCGGCATTTGAAAAAGAATTACAAGTACATCTTAAAATGTAATAAAATACATTTGCCTTCTGTAAATTACAAACCTACTTACTTAAAGATGATGAAAAATACTTTTCTTTGCTTATTTCATAAATTATAAAACCCGTTTTTTGTAAGTACATATTAACCCAAATTTAAAATTCAACCTTCTCTAAAAAACCGTGATGATTTAGTTAATATTTTGGTCATACATTTAGGTTACATATCTGACCTAAACAAATCTAACTCTAAATGATGAGATTTCATGATAGAATAATAAAATGAGCTCTGTTGTCACTTTCACAAAATTAATTTTGATAGCTTACTCGTACACTACCTTCACTGACAGTGTAATCTACACAACATGGGCAAAGTGAATTATGTTCAATTAACACGCATAAAAGGAATTGAGGTGAAAATTAAATTAAACATCACAGAAAAATAAATAAGATAAAAATGAATATTACATATATTAATATTTTACCAAAAGCTTTTATAGTATTTAATTTCGAATATATGACAAAACAAATCAAATTAAATGTAATAATTTTAACTAAACTAAACTGTCATACATAATTGTATATCGAATCTGATAATTTATCGCGAACGTTTGCATTTGACCATTTTTTGCACGGTTAACTTGCTTACCTCATCCAAAAGGAAAAGAATGGATGCCACAGCACGCACATGGCGATTAAACCGAAGCTCTAAATACTGCAACAAAAAACTTTATTTAATAGATGAATTGATAAAATTCCCACATTATAAAACAATCCATGTTTAGGCCTTAAATTCAGGAAGAACAAAAAAAATCGTGTTCATTGAGAATTTTTACTATTTTTAAAGCATTTAAAAGAATAAAAAGTCAGACAAATATCACTCTTAAATAAATAAAATGTTAATATGAATACTTTTTAAAAATCAACTTGAAAATTAATAGTTTATACTAGTTTTACCCGCGGCTTCGTTGGACTAAACCGTTTTTGTTTTATATATTTATCCTGCAATTATTTTTCTCAAAATTAAAAGTTATTTTAAGTATATATTTTACCAGTGAAATTCTCTTTGTAATTCAGTTTAGCCGTTCCTGAGTTTATTAGATACAAAGAGTCTGATTTTTTTTTATTGTTAATAGGTTATATTTATCGGAATTTCGTATAGTGCAAATAATATAGGTAGGAAATATATAATAATATAGAATTTGGTGTATCTATTATAAAACCACTTTTAAAGTATAGCTTCAAACAGCGCATCTTTATGTACGGAAACGGCTTTATTGCTCCGGTACAAAGTCTACTATACGCCAGCACTTGACAGGCCCCCAGTGATGTATGAACGAAGAGATTAAATCTGAAGTAAATCAATAGCTGATAGCCATCAGAAATTATAATATATTGGCGTGTATTTTTCTGATTATTTATATAATTTATTGTAAATAGGTAATATGTGTCTAGTTCTTTTTATTTATTTATTTCAATAGTTTTATGAATTGATTTAATTAGACAAGTTGTTCTATTAATAACAAAATATAAAATTACATTTATAAATAAATACGAATCTTAAAATATTTGACTAGGAATATTAAATAATAATCAAATTTTATCTTTTATGTTACAGCCTGAGTGATCTAACTTCGCTCAGGTATTTTCTTTTTTTTTCTTTTTGTAAAATCTTGTTTTTTTTTTCGGAAAAGATAGTTTTTTTTTTTGTTAATTCCATTTCCGTTATACACGATATAAATTTATATTAGGCACAGCAAGAGCAATTCTTGTATATTTATGAATACAAGAATTGCTCATTTAATATTATAAGATAACTCCCCGTAACTGCAAAACCCGTCTCATTCCAATATATTCATACTAGCGACTCACCCTCGCTTCGCTTCGGGTTCGTCCCCAGACGAAAACAAATCTATCCCACGAGAACCGTACATTTTTCCGGAATTATATATAGCCTCCTCAGTTAACGGGCTATCTAATACAAAAAGAATTTTTCAAATCGGATTATTAATATTTTTATCCAACACGTCGAAGCTCAAAGGATTAAAAAGTTTGTGATCTAACTTTCTACATTTTTAGCATAACTAAAACAATTCGCTGTTTGTACCTTAAAGAATAATATAATATTATAAATTAAAAAACAAAAAAACAATGCGTACGTACTTCATATGATGAGGAGAGTCTAAGCGTACAGAATACTGGAAGATACACCGTCGCCACAATCACACAGCTAAGTATCACACCAAATATCACCAACCAATACTGTGTACCGTAGTTGTATATTTCCGCCGGTGTTCCTAATATTGTCACACCGGAGACATAACTGTGGAAAGAGATAATATTATATTTAATGTAAAAAAATATTCAACTAAATGTTGTAGAAATGTAATAAACCTGATGATAGCTTATTTGCCTAAAATATTTCTAAAAGAACGGAACAAACGTCAATTGTTTTAGCGTTTAGTAATTTTAAGTATCTGCGTATATAGAATGATATTTATGTATTTTAAACTACTTTTTATATGTAACGCTCTCTTTAAATGAGGTTATGAACAAATATATTAATGATATAAAACATCTAATATTTATATTAAACACATTTTTTATAAGATTTTCCTTAAAAATGACGAGTAGATAATTGAGAAGCGAGTAGAACCAATCGGGGTGATTTACATCAAGGACAAGGTTTTTTGGGAAATTAATCAACCTAAATGAATTTAACTGCTTATTTATTTTATATTTCTTTTTACCAAAAAGTTTAATTACTATCTATCTATACATATAATAAAATTCTGAGTCGAATCTGTACCTTAAATATTTTTTGGAAAATCTTATTGAAATAGACTTTATTATCGATGCAGAGGCCGAATCTATAGTTTTTAGAATTTTTGTCTGTCTGTCTGTCTGTTACCGCATCACAGAAAAACCACTGGAGGGATTTTGATGAAATTTGGTATGATGATAGCTGGATATCCGGGTCAACATATAGGATACTTTTTACCGCGGGAGATTATCTCATTCCCACGGAAATACACATTATCACACAACCCAAAATATATTTATGATCGGAATTTCTTGAAACTTGGTATTAATGCTCTTCAATGCAATTAAATAAATACGTATTTTAGCGTTTTTTGAAATTCTTCCCATAAGGAGATAAAATAAGGGATGAAAATTTGTATGAAACCTACCTTTTTAAAGTTTTTTTGTTGTAGTTTTAGGGCGGGCGAAGCCGCGGGTTTTGCTAGTTAAATAATATGATTGGATGTTTTCGAAATTTTGACATTTTTATATACATTAGTACCTATTTAATATTATAATTTATAAAGGTCAAAAAATAGCAGAGGTTAAAACTTTAATAAACACTTAGCAAGCATAATAATAAAAGAGTTAAGAGTTAAAGACTATTTATTTTTTTGTTAAAAAGTATTTCCCTTAATAATTTGTTATTACATATATGTATATCGCTTAAGCGTTCGAAGAAAACACATAATAAAAAAATGATTACCTGGCTATGAGAGACATGGCGACCGGGAAAGTAGACATTGCCTTGCCTCCAAGCAAGTAATCTTTGATGTCTAAAACAGCTTTACTCCGAGAACCTACGGCGCTGTACCACAACCCTCCAGCACATGATGAGGCACAGAGTACCCCAAAAGCCACATAGTCCCCCACCCCAAATCCTCCTTCTTGCAATGTAAACGTCATATTTACTACCTGTTAAAGACATAGTACTGTACAGTAAGACACTAAATTCTACCCTGCTAATTTATTTATTAGAATTACCAACAGTTACAATAAATTACATATAAAAAGTTTCATTACTTTAAAAATATGATGATTACACTTTTAATTACAGGTAATTACAACATTCTATTATATTGGTACAACATTAACATCTCAAAAGAGCAATGAAAATATATACAACTAGCGACTCACCCTCGCTTCGCTTCGGGTTCGTCCCTAGACAAAAACACATCAATCCCACGGGAACTGTATATTTTTCCGGGATGATATATAGCCTATAGCCTTCCTCAGTTAACGGGCTATCCAGTGCAAAAAGAATTTTTCAAATCGGATTAGTAATTCCTGAGATTAGCGCGTTCAACCAAATAAACAAACAAACTCTTCAGCTTTATAATATTAGTATAGATTACACACAGTTAATACGTTTTTGTGACCAATAAAATAGTACAATTAATTAAAAACCGGCCAAGTGCGAGTTGGACTTGCGCACGAAGGGTTCCGTACCATTACCTAAAAAAAACTAAAAAAAACACGTTTGTTGTATGGGAGCCCCCTTAAATGTTTACTTTATTATGTTTATATAATTTGTTAAGTTTTTGTATGCATTGACTAAAATATAAAGACATTTGTTGGAGATGTCAGAGAAAATATGCTGTCTGGAGCTTTCAACGAAAAAGCTGCCTAAACCCTTTGAGATATAACAAAATAATGTATGACGGAATTGTATATCTCATATAGGTCTACAGAAAAGTCCGCGATGGCATATGTCTATCTCTTAAGGATAACATACTATATCCATTTTAATACTTTAAAAAATTGGCAATAAAAACTATTTACACAAATGCGGTATTAATCCTTATCTTTTAAATAAGTCTTGCCTACTGTTTAGCAAATTGTTATATGTTTGTAATTAATGAACTTAAAAACTACCAGACCGATTTAGATGAAATTTGGTAAAAAGATAGTTTGACACCCTGGGAAGGATATAGAATATTTTTTATTCCGGAAATCATCCTTTAAGGGGTTAAAAAGGGGATGAAAATTTATATCGTGAAGGAAGCTAGGAACGAACCCGAGCGAAGCGAGGCTAAAATTAAAATTGTTTTTCACAATATCTTTAAGAAATAATATGAAATACGAACTTATTTTTGCAAATAATAAAGTATGTATTGAGAAAAAAATTGTTTTTTTTATCATACTTTGATCGCGGGCGAAGCCGCGGGTTCCACTACTTGTTGAATAAAAAAAAGCACAAATGTTAGTTTTGAAACTATCGGGGCTATCATGCAAGATGTCAATTTACTTTATTAACAATAGATCATTGTATGTGCGAGCTATTTAGAGGCATATTTTTTCCTATGGTGGTCGAAAGAGAGGGCCTTGGTTCTTTGGAATCCTTACGGATATGTTAAAGTCGATTTAAGCGAGCAGCGATGGGCAGATTCCAGTACGTTAAGTTGCGACAGTAACGAGAGTAGATTCAAATATCGCAATTTGTTTTCATAACATGAGTATGATTGAAGGATTTTAAAATGGTATGTAATAAATTTTATCAATCTTTTTTGTATTATCTCAATTCTGTTTATATGAACACTGTAATGAGGTAACCAAATTATAGAGCCATACTCCAACTTACTTCTAACAAAGCAATTAAAGAGTGTTATGACAATTGAGATATTTTTAAACTCTTTTGCATTTCTAAGAACAAACCCCAATGATTTAAGTGCAGCACTCGTTATATGCTCAATATGAGCAGCAAATTGTAATTTGGAATCCAAAAAAAACACCCAGATTACGAATAACGTCAACTTTACAATTAGGAGCACCAGATATATAATATTCGCTTTATATATTATGATTTTTTCGAGTGAACTAAACATGATGGCACTTTTTCACATTAGTGTATTTAACACTTTTTCACATAGTCTGTCCAAATGTTTCTGCAGACACATGACGTCTGAATACATTTTAATCTTGCGTATCAATTTAAGATCATCCACGTTATTAATAATTTTAAATGTTATTAATAAAAACGTTAAAAAAGACGGACCCCAGAATAGATTCCTGAGGGACTCCAGAATATGCAGTAAACGAATTAGATTGGTGTCCATCTATTACGACACTGGATGATCTCAAAAGAAGATAAGTACAAAAGTAAGTCACAAAACCAGGTTTACACGCAGGAACTTTATGCAGCGGGCATAAGATAAATTTTCCAGTTTTTGTTAAGCCGGCCTCATGGCATACTGTACCTAGAAGCAAAAATGCCTACCTAAGAAGAAAATCAAATCATAGTTGTATCGATAATCTTTTACAACATGAGAACTAATCAAATAAAAATAAAATAAAATTAAATCAATTAAACATGTATATTTCGTTTGTAGTACCATTATTATTTTGCAGTATGTAAATTAAAACGGTAAGATCAGCTAAGGGAGGTTGAGATTCATCTTTTTCAAGATAACTAACTCACTTTGGATTTATCATTAGTATCTAATGTAGATTTCGGTAAGATTGAAATGGAAGGCTAAAGTAAAAATACGAACGGTACAATTTTTAATAAGTATTATAGTACAGTCTTTATCTTAAACAGTAAATAATTCTAGAGTCATTATTTTCTATCGATATTTTTAAGATTTGTAACTTATTTATACTGTGCCTTTGCTTCTTGGGACCAATTGACTAATGAAACTGCTTTTTAATGTTTAGAAAATATATATAATATATTAATTATAATTAGTATCTACGTATCTTGTGAGTGAACTCTTCCGCAAAAATTATTAAGATATTTCTCAGTCAAGTTGGTATTTGTGATGAAATGACCACCTTCAATTTTCGATCTAGAATTTAATGTACTGACAACATAGTACAAAAATACATATCTAATAAATTGATCTAATAAATAGGGCAGTATCTTTTAAACAGGATTTATAGCCGGTTATTATCTCAATGGATTTTCTATCAAATAATGAACATCGGAAGTTGAATAGTTAGAACTCTTAGATACGCATCTAAGTTCTCTACATTATTACTCTATCACAGAATCGGTGCGTGAACAATCCTTGGAGGCTATTGGCTTAGAAAATGGCTATTCGGGCTCTACATATAAAAAAATATATGAGTCTTTTATCTTTCAAAACCTTAAATTCAAATTCAAAACAATATAGAAAACTCACAAATTCCCATTTTTATCACTTTTATATACAAACTAACTTTTTAAAATATTTAATTTACACTTATTAAATTTTAGAAACAATAAAATGTCAATGCCATATCATTAAACAAAAAATGTGGTATTTGAACGTGCACCCGCCTAATTTAGTCTAGTCGGAAACTTTACTAACATAGGACCTGTGCTAGATTTTACGCCATCTCTACTGCGCTTACGATATAATATTTTTATAAATGTAAAATACCAAAAAAGAAAAATAATAAATTTTGCCATATACAACTAATAAAAGCAGAAAAACATACTAAACACAAATATCAAATCGTTTATATTAGGTCACCGAAATTGTTTTAACTCTATATATACTTATTAGTTTTTTTTTTCATTATAACAATTCTGTTTGAGCTTTGAACCGTTATTAGTATAAATACCTATATATATTTCTTTTGATTTTTTTTTTAATTTTCTTAGTAAAAAGTAAAAATGTGAACGAGAACTTGTTTTTGAGAACTTACCTACAGGTAAATGTAAACATTCTGAGAAGTGCGAGAAATTTTTCCTGTAAAAAATCTGAAACCTTGAACTAAATTTAATCCCTCCATGGGTCATCTACGGGTCTCCAGTAGACCCTTAGATTGGGCTATTAATCGCGTCTTAAATTTATAGCATTCATACATATGACAAAGCATTTGAAACTAGTAAGCGTATCTTCGATGTACCTACATGAATAGATTTAAATTGTTTACAGGTGATTAAACAAACGCAAGAAACTGGTTTATATAATTAAAAAGGTACAATACATAAGATATTACAATAAAACTCTTGATGCATTTTGAGCTTCGGTCATCTTAATGTCGAGAAATATTTCCGTTTGAAATACCAACATTTTTACTTCATATATTTTTCTACACTATGTTATTTTGAATTTACCTCCAACTTAATATTAAAATCCATGTATGAATATTGATTCTTATTAATAATAATTATACTATTAAAATTAGTTTTTATGGACATGAGGCGCTATAGGCAGATGTCATGATACAAAGTAATAATTACCTTCTTTTATATATATTATAATTTGATTATAAAACGCTTATGGAAGAATGTAAACAAATTCTTGGCATATATGGTATATTGCCAATGATGCAAGGACGTCGACGTGCACGGTCCGACAATGTCAACGAGTCCACTAGTTCCGACAACTTTCACAAAACTTCTTAAGAATATACTGCACTGTGTAAAAAACATTCATAAATTCTATGTGTCCACATTCTTGATACAGCAAGTCAAATTTCGCGCGCATTATGTTACAGATTACTAATGTCATTGTCAATATAAACGCACTCACATCGTGACACTCGAGTAAATAGCACACGTAATTTATTAAACAAAATTTTTTACAGCAATATCGACATGCGAACGAAGAAGCGTTGTTAAAATAAATGAATTAACAACATTCAGTCAGTCGTACACACGACGGAATTAGTAACACAGTTTTAAAATACAACGCACACATTGGCGCCCATGCGTCGCAAATACCGCGGCTAGCAATATACGTAAAGCTACTGTAGCGACGTCTATTGATAAACTGATCAAATACTAAGTAGTACTGCTTTAACGACACTAGCGATGTCAAATGGCGGAAAATACCTGCTAATTTTAATAATTAATAATAAAACATAATACAATCCAACAATTTAAGAAGTTTACACGTTTATAGCTTCAAAATATAAAATTTTGACTGTGAAATTTAATTCAAACTTCACACAAAGTGTTTTAATATAAGAATCTTATCTATACAGATAAATAAAATTGGAGTGTCTGTTTGTAATATTAAAATAACCGTTTTTTACTAAATGCATATTTTTTACAATTTTTGTCTGTCCGTCTGTTTGTTCCGGCTAATCTCCGAAACGGCTGGACCGATTTTGACGGGACTTTTACTGGCAGATAGCTGCTGTTATAAAGAGTAACTTAGGCTACTTTTATTTTAGAAAAAGAATTAGGGTTCCGCGAAAAAAATTAAAACCCATGAAATTGTGAACAAAAACCGCGTACGGCGTACGCAATAACGTACATACATATGTACGTACGTAACGTAAATCACGATATAATTTAAATGAATATCTTAAAAGTAGCAAGCTACTATTTATGTATAAACATAGCTAACCGAGAAAACGTAGCTAGGGACGAACGCGAGCGAAGCGAACGTGAGTCGCTAGTATTTTTATAAAACTTTTGTGTATTTTTTTAAAACAATAAAACCTTCTTATATTCACGATAAATTCATGAATACAAAGAGTTTTTATTCCTTGGTAATACTTTCAAATACTGTCATAGATATGAAAAATTAACAAATAACCATATTCTCATATTTTTTGATGGCACATTTTGTATATAATTTACCAAAAAATGCCGCCAAAATCCAAAGAAATTCCAACAAAAAAGCCTTTACCTCAAATCCTACGACCTAGTATTAGTGATGCGAGTCTCAACTATGTACCGGACGATGCTTTAGACGGTATATTATTCATCTATTTTAATTATTTAAATATTTTCCCACTAGATTTACATTGTAAACTTTCCGAATCATATAATTCATCTTGTAATTACGTAAGTCTTTTGTTACCACGTCGAACAAGGAAGACATGCAATTTAATAGCAATCATTTTAACTACAGGTTACTTACATAATATCTTTGGTTATAAAATTAAATATACATATAATTCGTTTATATATTTTTATTTAAAGTGTATGTTAAATATTATTATTAAATATACAATTCATAAACTTGGCTTACTACTCATATGAATTAGTACATACATATATGTATAACAAAACTATTTATAGGATACCAAGAACGCATTGAAACTGGGATACCTTGGACTCTAACAGAGAAAGCAGCGCGGCATCATAAGCATGAGTGTTTAAAAAAAAGTATTCCAAAACTGCCATTTACCCAAGCACTTCAGAACAAAATAAACAATAGTATTATGTGTGGATTCTTTGACGAAAAATCTAAATTTAGCCTTAGGGAGCTGTGGGACATTCTTCTACCTATGACTTTATGGGATAATGAAAAGTTTTCGAATGAAGGAAAAAAAATCTGCTTTCAAAGTTGTAATTCATTGACTAACGACATGATACAATTGATTAAACGAGCTGTACAGCACGACGACCGGAATGTACTTAAAAATGATTTAAAAATGGTTAATGTATTAAGAGTGACCGACTGTAAGGTATGACTAAAAACTTAATTAATAGTTTAATTTTATCCTTCATAACTGAGAAAGCTCTTACGTACAGATGACAGAAATGGACAACGGATTGAAAGATTTTCTAAATTTAACGGTGCTGAACCTTTGCGGCAACTACATCACTGATGTGAATTCAAGTGTCCTTCCACAGGGATTACAAATGCTGGAACTACAGGCTAATCGCATTACTAGCGTGGGCACATTTGCCGAACATTTACCTGATTTGATTTACTTAGGACTGGCTAGAAATCTTTTGTCAAATGGTCTGTAATATGAAAATTCATAATATTTAAAAAAAATAAGTTCATAAGTCTTGTTTTAGATGGTAGCTAGCTTACGAAATATGTACATTGTAAACAATTATGTAAAATTATGATCATGCGGAACGAATATCCGTGACCTTTGAGTGTAAATGTGATATGTAAACTTACAAACTTGAAATGAATTCTTTTACAATATTTGGAACGACTAGGATATATAGTGGAAATTATGTAGTTGTTATTCTCTATGTTTTTTACAGGATAAATAAGTAACGATTGATATTATTCTTCACATATTACAGACAGTACTGATGGACTAGCCAGGTTACCCATACAACTTACCGTTTTAGATCTGTCCGATAATGACATCTATGACCTAGAACCAGTACTAACAGCTTTATCAGCACTTCCCAACCTTGTCGCCTTGCAACTTACTGGAAATCCCTGTTCTGTATGATCTCTACTCTATTTATCAAGTAGTTCTACACATTTTCTGAAGATGGCGCTGTAAATTATATAAAACTGATATAACTACTCTATTCCTTACTCTACATACGCTCGCTACGTATTGTCAATATAATACTACGCTTATTATATAGATGGCGCTCTGAATTCTTATATTTTTGTTTCTTGTTTGAACTTTACTTTTGAGAATTTTGTAATAAACAATGGCAATATAAGACAAAGCTTAATAAGATAAAATATGTGAATAATCCTTAAAATATATTTAATTACAATAAAGAAAGTTACAAATATACTTAATTATATATACAAAACAAATGTACACTTAGTTATTACTGTACTAGTCATGTCCGCGTGGAATAGTGACAAGAATGCTAGCCGCATTCCCCCGTTGAATGGCAATGCCGATTCTTTGAGCGAAAAATGCGCCAGCTCTCCTGTCACCAGTAGAGGCGATAAGACGAGGTGTTATGTCTAAAAATATTGTTAAAATAATATTTTTAAAATTTTTAGTTGTGCACATCCTACGCCCGGACAATTTTCATGCGCTTACCGCGTTTACAATGGCTAGACAGACGTGAGATCTTACCTACCGATAGACCTGTAGAGCCATTCGATCCTCATCCTAATGACTTACGTTCCGCCTATTTTAATTTCACTGTGTTCCGAATTATGTCCATTCCTCCACCACCAAAACCAGATAAGGTATTTATTCCTTATATAGTTTCACACTCTACAATATCCGGTGGTAGGACTCTGTCAAGCCTGAGGAGTCCAACTGGATGGGTACCACCCCCTTATCTATTTCTGCCGCCAAGCAACAATGATTGCATTGTTGTGTTCCGGTTTGAAGGATAAGGTAGCCAGCGCAATTACAGGCAAGAGGCATATCATCTTAGTCCTCACAGTGACAACGCACCTGTGGTTCTGCATTTTTGTTATTAAAACCTAAGTGCATGAACCGTAGGTGTTATGGGCGACAGGTACTGCTTTCCATCAGGTGGTCTGTCTGCTCGTTTGTCACTGAATGTCATAAAAAAAAAAAAAAAAAATCTTCTAATTATTACGCATTTGACACTCAGTAAAAAATAACTTGCCCTTTTTCTAGGGTTTCGAGGGTTTTCTCTCTCTCTCTCTCTCTCTCTCTATTTCCTATCTATCTCAATACCACATTTTCCGAACCATCTTAACAAACCACACATCATATTCTTAATATATTGTAAATATTTTCTTTTGGTATAATAAGCCCGCTATGGACATCGTGCCGACAGTTCTAGTTTTTCACATGAAACAGAAATAATTAGTATCTAATTAATTTAAATCAATATTATGAAAATAAGAGCTTTTTAATTTTTCACACTATACTAATGTAAAAAGTTTACACGAACTTTTTCATAAATCTCTTTAGTATTGAATTAAGTTTTATTTTATTTTATAGGAACTTTCATACTTTAACGTCTACTTAATAGTTGTTAAATTTTCTTTGTCAGTTGAAAAGAAGTGTAACGCAATTCAAACAAATTATAGTGTTTTATAAAATATTTATATGATTGCTACAAAAAACATAAGCTTTCAGTAATAGCTTAAACTAAAAAACAAACTAAAAAAACTTAAAGTTACATTAGTAATTTATAACTATTGTAGGGAGCAATAACAGCATTTCACGTTGAATTTGAATTACCATTACTTGACTCGACACGAAGGAACTTCCTGATGTTCCGCAATAACGAATCACTGAAAGAGATGTTACCACCACCTGAAGACGAAGAGTGGCCCTCAGACAAATTAACTTCCTCAATTATGGAAAGCAAATTAACGATCGGTAAATTTATTTGGTTCGTCCCTACTAACATTTTAACGTTAAATATAGATTTCTTCCGATATTTTCCGCAGTAAAAAGTATCCCATATGTTGACCCAGATAACCAGTTATCATAATACCAAATTTATATAGTATAATAGTAATAGTAATAGTGGTTTTCTCGTGATGCGGTCACAGACAGACAGACAAAAATTCTAAAAACTATAAATTCAGCCTCTGTATCGATAATAATAACTATTTAAATAAGATTTTCCAAAAAAAATTTAATGTACAGATACGACTCAGAATTTTATTATATGTATAGATAAATTAATTGAATCATTTATTAATATGTTAACATTATTAATAACAGAGTTTTAACAATTTAATTTGAACTATCACTATTTTGAAAATATAGATGCTGCAGCGTCGGCATCCCACGAATTTGACATTTACAACCAATTAACAACAAAGAACTCACGCAAAATTTGTCACTTTAAAATATTTGAAAGCAATCGCGTCCAATGGAATAAAATAATGAACTTTCAAGAGCCAACCATAAAAATATTCTGCCCAAATCTTACTGCTCTAAGAGATACTTTCCGGACTGTCATAACAGTTAGAGTAATATACACAGTGGTATGAATTTTGATTTTTTTGTAAATTCAACGTGTCCTGTAATAACTCTTTGCAATAAATTTTAATTCCATAGGACAAACAGCTTTATTAGTATAAGAAATAGAAATGATATTCTTATTCTAATTTCGTAATTGTATTTTTTTAATCAATAGATCTCAACACCTCTTTCCTATACATAATTTACATATGAAGGTAATTTGAAGGGTATCGCGGTAAACCACGAAAAAAACTGGCTTCAAGATTCTCATAAGAGGCAAATATTACATCAAGTACGTGGCGTTATTTAAGAAAAATATTTTTCAGACAACAATTGGCAAACAAAATAAATCTGACAAGAAAAGTGCTCAAAATCTGAAGCAACCAGGAGAACAGCGTGTTACATTAGCTACAATAAATTGCGCTCTGAAACAACCAGACTGGAGTCAACAATCTCAACATTTTCATTGGGATGACTCATTGGGTACAAATGACGCTATCCACTGGGGAGATGGCGATCTTTCAGTAATTATATTATTTAAATCTCTGGTGTAATCCATTTTAACATTAAGTTTAATATGACGATTTAAATCATTTAAATATAAATGGAATTTTTAAATTGGCTGTTACCTCGTTGGTTTAGTATCAATCTTATATGCCTTTAGGTCATAATCCTGCATTTGGGTAGAGCCAAAAGAGTTATTAGGTTTTTCTCTCAATAAGTGTACTGTAGCACCCTAATGTTTTTTCTCTCAAAATTGGGTAATAACAAAGCCGTCTGTATTGTGATGCGCCTGGTCTCTCCCCGGTCGTTGTAGTACCACCCTAGCGGACTGTGACCCCGGGTATAGGGTGTTTTAAAATAATTTATTTTCTTTTATTTAATATACCTTTAAATGCTTACATAAATTTTTATTATTGTAATGTTAATTTATGTACAGGTATTGCAATATACTTTGGCAGCTGTAAAAACACCTAAAGGGAAACCAGATTCTGACCCAGGCTCTACAAAACAATTTCCACCTGAAAATTTAACATGTCACTTCGGATTTGGAATAGATACTTTACGTGCTTAAATTTTGTTTTAATAATACTTATGTATTTATCTTAAAGTTTTGAGTTTTAATATATACAATATGTAATTAAAATAATTCCTTAATCTATCTAAGAACCTTCATATTTTCTAATTGCATTATATTCAACGCCTAATTACCGTATAACTAAGAAATAATATATATTTTTCGATTTAAAAGTTCAATGAAAGTTTTATATCCAGATGTATACATAAATAAGTAATTGAGTATATCCTCAATTCAAACTATGGGTCAGTGTAGCTCGTGATACGATCAAATAAATGTACATAATATAGACATAGGTTAGTTGTTCGTGAATGGCGGAAGAAAAGCATGAGCGCTGGGGCAGCCAGCTGGAATACTTATTGTCATGTCTTGGATATGCAGTTGGTATAGGAAACTTATGGAGATTTCCTTATTTATGCTATAGAAATGGCGGTGGTAAGTTATTAAATTTAAAAATTAGGCATGATATGGTTTAACTTTAGCATTACTTTTTTTTATATACGATTTTATATTTTGGTAAATTATTTTAATCTAGATACTGGTTTAAAGCAAACATAATAAATTTAGCTTTTCTTATATTAATGTATGTTACAGGTGCATTTCTTATCCCGTATTTGCTAACACTTGTAACGTGTGGGATACCTCTAGTTTATTTGGAATCGCTACTGGGACAATTTGCAAGTGCAGGATGCATTTCGGTATTCAACATAAGTCCTCTGCTGAAAGGTAACAAAATTAATTAGTTTTTTAAATCAACTAATATGTATTATATTAAAATATAGTCTACTTTGTAAAGATTTTTATTTTTTTATGTTTTTAGGCGCAGGCTATGCTGTAATAGTTTTAAATGTAATAGCAATATTGTACTTCGCGACTATAATGTCATATCCAATACTGTACATCTATCATTCCTTTAGCTCACCGCTACCTTGGCAGAGTTGTGGCAACGCATGGAATACTGAGAAATGTGTCGAGGTAAATTTGGGATATTACACACAGTTTCTGAATATAATTATTATTGCGAAAATGTTATGGTTATCCTTCTATATTTTCAGATCACTGCAAATTACAGCTTAGTAGCTAACGGATCTGTTACTACGCCAGAAGATGAGTTTTTTCAGTAAGTTTGACTTATGAGGAATATTATAATATAATAAAACGCGAGAATTAAATATAATATAACTAACATGAGTATAATTTTAAATAGGCAATTGATAAAGTACAGAGTTCCCTAGTGGCAGTTTTCAGAACATACTAATCTGAAATCTGATTACTCTACCATTTACTTAATTGTCTATCGGTACTTTTTGAATAGTATCTTATCTGTACTGTACTGTAATAAACATCAGTACCTGGGCGACCGAGCTTCGCTCGGCGTAGGCGCTCGTTCACTAGGTTATCATTCATTGGTGACAATGCAAGTACCACAAAAAATTACGAGATGGCGCTATATGATATTATCAACATAAGAACAGATAGAAAAAGCTCTAATAATAAGTTATAAAAAAAATGTCTTTTTTGTAAAAAAAAAATGCGTTTATTTCATAAATTACACCTATGTATATATGTAGATAAACTTAAAAAGCAAAACCTTATCTAAGTACAAAAGATCCAAATCGGAAGAACCATTTCCGGGATTACAAGATTTTAAATAAAACTATCTTTTCGGATTATTTTGCGGATTTATTTTGATTTTTGGTTCCCGACATTTCGAATGCTTTACAGCAATCATGGTCACGGGAGAGACTAAGATTTTAGACGTCTCAAAGGCATTATTTATAAGGTTTCAAAATTCAAAAATGGCACCAAAGTACCTTACAATATTTGTTGATTTTAATTCTAAAATATTTAAAAATAATAATAATATTAAGTATTATAATTAAATATAGCAATATTATTTACTTAATTTTACCTATTATTATTACAATATTACAATTTTTTTAAAAACTTTATTAATTACTAACCTTATTTAGTGTAGTAGTGTAAATCTAAGAAAGTATTATATATACAAGAATTGCTCATTTAATATTATAAGATTCATAAACTAAATAGTGATTTTAACTGCTAAACATTAATGTGCGACTTGATGATCTGCTCTTCGTCAATTTAATGAACATGTAGTAGGTAAAGTTACACTAGCAACTATTTACTTAAGCGGTCTTTTAAAATTGAGTTAAAGATTAAAAATATTTCTTTTACAGCATCCGACTGTTGCATATGTCTTCTGGCCTAAACCATATCGGAGGCATAGTATGGCCATTATTTTGGTGTAACGCAATCTGCTGGGTTATCATATATTTTTGCATCTGTAATGGAGTCAAAAGCGTTGGAAAAGTATCTACTTTTCTAAATCTATATATACCGGAAATTACTTTTGCTGGAAAATTGCCAATGGCCATATTTTTCTGAAAGCGGACTTCTCGTAAATCTATTCATGTTTACAGATCGTGTACTTCACAGTTTTGTTTCCGTATGTGGTACTTTGTGCCTTATTTGTACGTGGCATAACGTTGCCAGGAGCTTGGAAGGGTATCCTTTACTTTATTCTTCCGGATTGGAATCAGTTAACAAAACCAAAAGTAATTAAAATAACTATTTTTTTCTTTATGTTGTCTTAGCTTTTACTATATCGGAGGGTTTATAATTTTTATCATTTTAGATAAAATTCAAGACAATAGCTATTCTATAATCTACTCTTCAATATACATATATTGATAGCTATTTTTAATTTTATTTCTAATATGAGAATCCTATGCAATCACTACTCAAAAAAGACTTTTAATATGTACAGAAAACTTTAAAAATGTTCTTCACTTTTGAAATATAATTATATACTTTGTATTACATATTTTATTCTTACGTCTTTTACAGAAGGTTCTATCTATAAATAATTTTTTAAGCTCCTTAAACGCTTATTTAGTTTCTCTTTAATATGATGCAATTTTCTTTCTTTTATGTTATATATATATACTTCTTATTTCTCTTTATTATAAAAATAATACACCTATTTACAATAATAAGAATTGAATAATTTATAAGATTTTTTAATATATTTTTATGTTATGTTTATTTAATATTTACAGGTTTGGGCTGATGCAGCCACACAAATATTCTATTCCTTAGGCCCTGGATGGGGCGGGCTTGTCAGTATGGCAAGTTTTAACAAATTTCATTACGATAATTTACGGTCTGTATGTTTTTAAACTGTATAAAAAAGTATTTAATAATTCAAATCTTTTTGTTTTTTTTTTAATAATTATAAAGCAAATTTTTTTAATAATAAATTCTTTATCTTTACAGACCGTCAATAATAATTCCTCTTGTAAACAGCGGTACAAGTATCTGGGCTGGGTTTGTGGTGTTCTCTGTTTTAGGTTTTGCAGCGGAACAAGCGGGAGTACCTGTAGGGCAAGTGGCGACAGCAGGGCCGGGGCTAGCCTTCGTTACTTACCCCACTGCTGTGACTATGATGCCCGCACCTAACTTTTGGGCAATCACGTTCTTTGTTATGTTATTCTTTCTTGGTATTGATACAATGGTAAGTTTATTTACTTGTTATTTTATTATTATTTCAATCAAATACTGTTTTATATTAATCAACAAAAATTTAAAGAAATAGTGTTCATTAATAATTTTACGGATATGAATAATTTAATTTTAATTAAAAAAAAATTAGTAATAATTTGACCACTATAGAACATTAGTGTTAATTATAATATTTACATTTTCAGTTCGTTACAATTGAATCGATTATAGCTGGGGTTTTGGACGAATACTCTTACCTGCGTTCTAGAAAAAAACTAATAACTTTACTGACTTGTTTGATTCTTTTTAGTCTATCTATTATATGTAATACTGAGGTATGTAAATAATTACTAACAAATATTACTTAATTACTAATAATAATAAATAAAGCGCCCGCACCGAAGCTGTGACGAATTGTTGTTGAGTGTCGTTCTAACTTTAAGGATATATTTACTCTTCTTCCCTCAAGTTCTTCATATACTTAGTATGTTTAATTAATTCCACTACACTTTATTATTTTTTTAAATTGACAAGCGTAAAATTAGAATTATTATGGTTTATTTGATCACTGTTTATTTTCTACAATAATAATAAGTTCGCGTGATAATCAGCATTGAAAACTTTAACAGCTAAGTAAAACAACCCACTAAATGATTTAATCTTTCCTATCGCAATTAAACTGTTAACAATTTGCAAGTAGAAAACAAACAACTGTATCACTTCCTGAGGTAAACGACCCTGTTTATGAGTAAGGGTGAAATTTTAATTTGCATTTCCGACTTAATCCTATAGATTCATTAGTTTTAATCAAATAACTTACCTCAAATGCCACTAATATTACAAATGTGAAAGTGTGAGTGTATACATGTATTGTGAGTGTGTGTACTTCTGACTTTATCACGCTGTAACGGTTTTTTGTGAAATTCGGATGAAGATTATAATCTGTATTAACATTTATATGTATTCAGCCTTTTTTAACATCCTACCTTCAATACAAGGGGGGATTAGGCTATAGTCCACCACGCTGGCTAAGTGCAGGTTGGCGGACTTCACATGTCTTTCAACAACTTGCTAGGTTCTCTTACGATATTTTCCTTCGCTATAAGATAAGTGACAATAACCTTGGAAATGACTCGCAAATGAATGCATATCAAAGATGCGAAACCCGGGATTTCAACCCAACCCGCACTTGGTTAGCGTGGTGGACTAAGGCGTCTTCGTATTGAAGAGAGGCCTATGCCTTACAATACCACGGTAAAATGCATACAATACGACACAATACAAACGTTTACTAACTGTATTAGGTTTGACAAGTATTTATAATAATAAATAAAAAACCAGATAGTTCCATGATATACCACATTTAATACACTTTTATAAAAGCAACCTTTTCTTTTTGTAAAGCTAATGTCCGTATAGAACATACTAATCTAAAGTATCTCTAAATAAATTTTTTGTGAGATCTTTAATGAGATTATCTCATAGATGCATATAACTATAATAGATAGATAACACATAAGCAAAACAATTTGAAATCACTAGCTGTAATAAGCAATTCTATTTCTATTTCAAATTATGCTATCATCACCAGCTGGTAATTCAATCTATTGCCATATATGGAACAGCTATTGAAGCCAATAAAATCATCGAAAACTGTCATTTCACGTGATTGCGATCAACCCCAGTATTCCATTTCTGTTGTATGACCTCAAATTGAAACCGATTCAAATCGATTTATTCCTATTCGCACAAAGCAATAAATCAAATAATCTATTTTACACTATAACATATTTGGCATATTTAAATAATATTTTTTATTGTTTACGTATTTTTTTATTTCATGGCGACTTACACTCATTTCGCTCCAGTGCATCCCCTAGGTACAAGACACGAGCCAATGTGTTATCTAAGCCATATTCTATCTGTGTAACAAGTTTCATGCAAATTTATCTACCTATTTCACCATAAAAGAGTAACAAACATAAACAGATACACATACAAACTTTTACTCATGTATATAATAATCTGATAATTTTAGGGTGGTCTTCACGTGATTGGTCTTTTAGATGCCCATGTAGCAATTGCTTGTGTACCTATAGTTTGTGGCCTAGAACTATTTGCAGCAATGTACACGTATGGACCTAAAAAGTTAAGCTTAGATGTACAATTTATGACAGGAAAACCTTTAAGGTCTTTTTGGCTAGTCCTCTGGAGGTACATAGTTCCGACTTTACTTTTGGTAAGAGACAATTGAAACTTTACTATTTTCTTCATAAAATTAATTTAAATATATAAAAAAAAACTTCAAAAGAAATGCTCTATGTAATACCGCTAATATATTTTGGATTACGAAATAATTGTCCTAATGTAATATATTCTTAATGTAATAATATCTGAATTTCGTAGATAATAACTATATATTCATTACGAGAGGCTTCTAGTCTAGCCGGATGGTGCGTCGCCATGGCCTCAGTTATTTGCATCCCAATATACGCCATTAAAGCCCTTTACGAAGCAAAAGGATCACTGAAAGAGGTACGACTGCAAAATAACTAAACGTTTAGTATTAATTTGATGTCCTTATTATCTATCTCTATGCTATTTAACTTATAAGATAGATATAGATCCTTATTATCTATATCTGTTATAAATATGAGTATAGATCACTCATTATATCTTCGATATCGATAGTTTAAGTATTTTTCATGATTAATATTTAACGAAGTCATTTTATATTTCAGAGAATACAAGAGACTTGCAAACCAAATTCGTATTGGGGGCCATTCGAATCCGATACAAGAAAAAGGTGGAAATCCTTTCAGAATCAAAATATCGTCGTGCCTATGACACCAATAACACTTAGTAATAGTAAAAATTGACATATTAGGTATTAATTTATTTTCTCTATTAAAATATTTTACCAGTCAACGTTCAATCATTTTATTTAGCATTTTAAGTTTTACCTCAAACTTATTTTTATACCGACGAACCCGAGCGGAGCGAGGGTGAGTCGCTTATATTATAATAAAATTCTGAGTCGAGTCTGTATATTAAATATTTTTTTTGGAAAATCTTATTTAAATAGTAATTATTATCGATACAGAGGCCGAATCTATAGCTTTTAGAATTTTTGTCTGTCTTTCTGGGAACGCATCACGAAAAAACCACTGGACAGATTTTAATGGGATGATGATAGCTGGTTGTCCGGGTCAACATATAGGATACCTTCTACTGCGGGAAAATATCTCATCTCTAAAAAATCTATACTAAACGTTAAGTCGTAACGTTAGTACATATATGTATAAATTCTTAAAAGAAAGTAAACTATCTGTATAGTCAAATCGATAATAATAGTACCTAACATAAACAGCAAATCACGCTATTATTTTTGAGTTCGACATTTGTTTTGGCGAAGTTTAGTTTAGTTTAGTCTGAATTATTTATTAATAATGTTACTTTTATTAATATTGTTAGGATGTTTAAATGTACCATATCATATTCTCCAGACCAAATATCTCGGTCTCTCGGATTTACGTTCTGTATCAGTGAAGAGGCTGTACACATCCAACTTTTAACTCTGAATTGATAGTGGAAATATCTTTACAAGAAGGGCTTGGACCGGCCCAAATTAATAACAACAATTTTTTTATTTATTTTTATAAACACTTTTTCCCGCCAATAAAAACAAAATACGATTCACTTTTTTTATTTAACCTAAATATTTTACCTACGTGTGTACGTGTACGTGTACGTGTGTTCTATTATGTGACCTAAATACATATATATTAAGGTCTCTGAAAACCAAAAAAATGGCAAAACAATACCTACCTAGCCATTAAAACATCGAGGCACTCAATAGACGTACCTATAAGTTAAACCTTTTTGAAGTATGACTGATCAAAAGTGGCAAAAACAAAACAAGTAGGTACATAATATATCATGGCCGATTTTAAAATAGTATAGGTATAAAAATATTTGGCTTTTAAAATTTATTTTTACTATTTAGAACTAAATTAATATAAAATTAAAAATATCATGTAAATTATTAAGTGTTACGTTACTCAACAAAATTTAAAGTGAATTTTATCATTGGTTTGTGTTAAAAAGTGAATATGGTTGACAACAAAAATGCTGATAACCCAAAAGGTGAAGAGAAGGACAAAAGAGTCAAGATACAGGTATAGAAAATAAAATATCAGTGTACGTACAAAGACAGTAGGTATACCTTACGATAACACACAAGTTACTTCTGTACTTGTTGCATCCAGCTTTAAAATGTTTAGCATATGCTTTCAAATAAATAACTAACATTACTTTGAGGACTTCTTCAATATTTTCTAATACTAGTATTGTATTATATGTATGTATTCAGCCCTTTTTTAACGTCCCACTGCTGGGCACGGGCCTCCCTTCAAGACGAGGGGGATCAGGCCATAGTCCACCACGCTGGCCAAGTGCGGATTGGCGGACTTCACATGTCTTTCGAAAACTTGCTAGGTTCTCTCAGACATGCAGGTTTCCTCACGATGTTTTTCCTTCACCGTAAGGCAAATGGTAATCAAGTTAGAAAATGATTCGCACTTGAAAATATCAGAGGTGCGAGACCCGGGATTTGAACCCGCTTCACTTTATAGGCTATGTATTATTCCGGAAAAGTGTACGGGTCCCGAGGGATAGATTTGTTTTTGTCTAGGGACGAACCCGAAGCGAAGCGAGGGTGAGTCGCTAGTTTTATATAATATATAGTACCTGGGCGACCGAGCTTCGCTCGGAGTTCTTGAAAGATTGTATATTTTACATTAAGTGACTAAGTGTTACCGAGAAAGTTGTATAGATGTCGCTATAAGAACAATTTTCTTTTTAATTTGACTTAAAAATAATTTTACATTAAGTGACTAAGTGTTACTGACACAGTTGTATAGATGTCGCGATTAAATTTTGCGTAGAATAATGCATAAGAAAAACGCATGAAAACTCGAAAACACGCGTTTTCCCAGACATGTGACTAATCTAGATCAATTTTTCGCCCCCGAAAGCCCCCATATACAAAATTTCAGCAATATCGTTAGAGCCGTTTCCGAGATCGTCGGTATAAATAAATAAATAAATAAATATACAAGAATTGCTCGTTTAAATATATAAAATAAGATATTAGCATTTTAATCTCATTAAGTTTTTAAGATGTATTAATATGTTAAAGATTTGATAATAAAGTTATATATTTTCCTACTACTCATTTTATATAAATTGATACATACTCCTCCATCTGTCTAAAATGATGCTTAGTAATTTTTCAACCGACTTCCAAAAAGGAGGAGGTTCTCAATTCGACCGTATATTTTTTTCTTCCTTTCAGATGAGATCCCATGGTCTCAACTATCCTATTAGTCTCAAATATCCTATTAGTCTCAAATATATTTTTTTATTTGAACTCTAGTATAAAAAAATTGTAATAGGATACTTTCTTGAATTATGACAACAGAATTCCATAAAATATATAATATTAGTAAGTTACATTTTGGCTGCCTGTTTTTTGTGTGTCATTCGAAAATGATTTTACGGATTTCGATAGACACTTTCTTTTGTGCAGGTTTCTAGCTAAGTTTGATTATAATTAGTTAAGTAGAATCAAAAATTCAGTTTGCGCCGCCCATTATACGCGCTGCCATAACAACGGGGGCTGTTAATTAAATAGAAATAAACGCGTATAAAATTGAGTTAAGTTTATACGTGTTTATTGCAACTCAATATACGTTATATATACGTTATGTCTTGCGTAGGTTGAAGGAGAAGATGAAGTTGGGGAAGGAGAAACCGGAAGGAAGAAAATGAAAAGGTTCCAGCTGCCAAATCTACCTCGATGGTGGCAAGCTAAAATCATTCAATATGCGTAAGTAGTTTAAATGTACATAATTATTAAATCTCTCATTACAATTATAGGTTCCTACGCCCAAACGATATGAGTTATATGGTGAACTAGTTAGTTCTAGTGACATAGATGAAATTAATATAATTTTAAACAGTTTTGTAAAACTCATAAATAATAATATATACTACTTAAAATCTATACTATATTATAAAGCTGAAGAGTTTGTTTGTTCGTTTGTTTGTTTTGTTGAACGCGCTAATCTCAGAAACTACTAATCCGATTTGAACAATTCTTTTTGCATTAGATAGCCGGTTAACTGAGGAAGACCATAGGCTATATATCATCCCGGAAAAATGTACAGTTCCCGTGGGATAGATTTGTTTTTGTCTAGGCACGAACCTCAAGCAAAGCGAGGGTGAGTCGCTAGTTACATATATATATATATACTAGCTACTCTTTATTGCACTTAAAAATTAGATACAGTATTTAAAATGCAATTTTTATTTGCAAGATCTCTAGAAGAGATCTCTTCCAGCGAACCTATGGTAGTGAGAAATAGTACCTATATTTATTTTATAATTTGCGACTTTAAAAATTTCAAGGAACTTTACATTAATAATTCTTAAATCTAATGCAAATTAATTTTCCTCTACGATTTTTTTCGTTCTCTTGTTTCCGCTAATTTAGACGATGACAAACACAAATGTTGATAGACACTCGTAATCTGTAGGACCAACCGACCGACCGACCGACCGACCTACTAGACACGTGCCACACTATGATACACCAGTCGCCAATCTTTTTTCTTAGCATATTATCGTCAAATGTCATAAGCAATATGGAACTAGGACCTTGTTGAATTGACCTCGTGTTTTTATAACATCGCCGTTTTAAATGATAAAAATATGTGTTTGTCTTATGATAAACATGTGACTCGGTATCTATTACCTACCGAAACCGAAACGTGTCACTTTCGCAACGCAATACCGAATTACATGTAAGCTGTTTTTTAAAATATAATTTTAACCTTAGACTCACAACCTAATCAGTGTAAGTATGTCATATTTTAGAAAAGAAATAAAGAGTGAAGTACTCAACATTCTAGATGTCTCTTCAAGCAGATGTGAATTATGCATTTGCGTTTAAAATTATCTTTTCCTTCTAACGAGTTGTCATAAATACATGTCAGTAAATAATAAACGAAAACTTTGTATTATTTTCGCAAAGCGAAGGCCTTAGCTTCAACTGACCCGGTCGTGGCTGGCGACATTCGCGCCATCTGGGTCACTTCTCGGTCGAGCTTCTTGAGCTGGTGTGACGCATGGGGAAGAGTTTTCTATTTTTGATAGGTTTATTTTTCTTTTATACATATTTTTATAGTTAAAAGAAAAAGGTTTTTATCAAAACTTTCAATAGTAATTATTAATCCTTATTACTTGTAAAATAAATTTAAATCTATAAGAGAGTATAAATTACAAAGTAATTTTAAAATTTAATGTTTCAATTCTAATTAAACTATTTGTTTGTTTTGCTAGACTGTTCAATCAAATATGTTGTCAATAAACTAAGTGAATGTGTGTATAATTATCCATGATAGGTTTTGGAGCGTGAGATTAATGTTTGCGTGTGACACGTGGGGCGCCAGGGGGACTGGGGTACCACCCCAGCCAGCTATCAAAGGCAATGGCGGCAACAGTCATTGCACTTTAGGCCTCGAGTGTAGAAACATGCAGTGGTATAGACCATAGTAACAATGCAGCGAACATTTTCGAACGCATCAGAAGGCACCTTCTGGACCACTATCGAGCTGTTAGCAGGACGCGGTAGGCGGACATCGACTGGTGATTATGAAGAATCTTACCTATTGGAATCTTCAAATACCGAGTCTCCCAGAACAAAATCATCACTCAGGTGCCTTTGATCTAAAATTTTCTTTTTACAAAGATAAGGTTTTTCTTTTTATTAAGATTAGGTTTTAGAAAATGTATTATATTTGACCTTATGTTATAATAATTTTACTTATTAAAAATCATCATAAATATCATCCCAAAATCTAAACAAATATTAATGGCATTAAAATTAACTAACTTACGTTTTCTAAAATAAGCAAACGTTGCCGCCGACATCAGTGCTTACGGCTTTTCTTACGTTTGTTTACTGTAGTCACAATGAAAGCAACATGTAGTTCTGGTGTAAACATTATCTCAAGGTATCATAAATTCGTGCTGAACATTTATTTGTTGATCAGTTAATTTTACTTTAACAGGATATTTCTAAGCAAGTGCTCCGAAGTGCCGATCAAAACTTCATAAATACACGCTCTATGACAAACCTTTTATTATAAACCACAGCTACGATCAATAAAATATTCTTATGTTATTTTATTTTAAAGTAATATATAATTTTATTTTGTGTCATTTTACATATGAATATTAGAGTCATTAGGGGTAACCGTGCGCAGTGGGTAAGTGTGCGCATCCTGTTTATCTACGAAGGGCAGAAGGGAAAGTTGTGGTACGCGTAGGGAACTGAAACGTATGGTAACAAGGACTTAATTCATCTACAAGATTGCGACATCGTGTTGTCCATTAATTTTTAAATAAAAATAAAAAAAATTTGACGCTTCAACTATAACTTTTGTCATCTTGACAAAGATCGTCACATCGAACTGAATATAATTACCAAGGTAAATCAATTTTTTTTATGTTAGCGATTTATTTAAGTTTACTATCCTGCATATAGTTTAAGGTTATGTTTAGTATGAGTAAAGTAATATGAGTATCTATCAAGAATCTCGGTCTGGGGCAAGTGTGCGCGGGTAAGTGTGCGCGTTCGCAAAACCGGAGGCTTCCAATAACTCTAACTCAAAAAAATATTTTTGCCCACTTTGTAAGGAGCAATACTCAGAACCTCCAACCGAAGAATGGATACAATGTATTAAATGCATGGATTGGTGGCATGAACAATGCACCTTTTATGAAGGAGGTAGTTTTGAATGTGATCGCTGCCACAAATTTTATTATAATATTTTTTTGCTGATTTTATTGTTATAAGTCGATCTCTTATTATTTATTTATCTAGTCTTAATAATAATTTATTATTAAGAAGCTTATATAACTATTCAAGAATAATGCGCACACTTTTCCCACATGCGCACACTTACCCGAACGAATGCGCACACTTACCCGCAAAGCGGGTCAAGTGTGCGCAATTTGATTTTTTTTCAATAATCATTTTTTCTTTCTAAGTGTCAGAGTTTTATGTGTTATTACTTTCTTTAATTATTAGTTCAATAAATACATTATCATATGCATGGGTTCTTTTGTCCTTATTTCTTTTTATTTAATTTTGACATAAGCCTAAATCCTTAAGTGCGCACACTTGACCCGAACGACTCTATATTAATTTTAACTAAATGTAACAATCCAAAATATAGTTGTCTTATTGGTTAGACTCTACAAAACAATTTAAAAATAACGATCACATCATTACGTATCTAATCTAAGTATCTAATTTAAGCGATTTCTCTGAACTTTAGGTACAATTAATATCTTATGAACTACCATTACAATTGGTCCCAGATAATATTTCTTATGATAATTAATAATAATAATAATAATAATAATTTATTGAACAAAAAAACAAAAAAACACAAAACAGTAAACAATATTACATACAAAAAACAGATATACATATATTATTATACAAAATAATCTTAGTTTTTTTTTTAAGCTCAATTTAATTTAGGCTGTGTTTACTCAAAAGATATGGTAGTCTCTGTTGCCGTACTAGGAGACCTGTATTACGGCATACAGCGCCTATCCCCCAAATATGATCATCATCATTACGTAATTCCCTAAATATCCCAATGAATCGGTGAGAGTATGATTCTATATTTATCATTAATTCTTCATCACCACAATGGAATATAAATATGCTATAATATGTAAACATCCCAAAAGTGATGCGAACGCAGTAAATAGACCGTAGTGTTTAAGAAACACTTTAAGAGTATGAGACGTGCGTTTTATAGCTTTTAAAAATATCACAGCATTTCAGTTTTACTACCATTACACAGTTTTACAGACAATTTAACGGGATGATATTGAATGTGATGTATTCATTCCATAGTTTAAAATTAAATTAATCTGCTCTACACTTAAAATTTCAAAAATAGATTTATTGTAATTTACAGATGTGTAGGTATTGACATACTTCTCTAAATAAATCTGGTAGATAGGTGAATTCATATTAATATTATAAATGTGAAAGTGTGTTTGTTTGTTTGTATGTTTGTTTGTCCTTGTTTCACGTCGAAACAGAGCGAGGATTTTTGTTTGGAGAGAGTTGGCGGGCTGGAGAGTGACATAGGCTACCATTACGGAAAACACGATATAATACAACTCACAGCTCATCATACTTATGTATGCGAGTATAATATGTTTATAGTAATAGTCTATCTATTCTATACTAAGCGTTAAAACATACCTTGGGACGAAAGCAAGCGAAGCGAGGGTGAGTCGGCTAGTAATCTATAATTTTATATTGGACTAGCGACTCACGCTCGCTCGCGTTCGGCCCTGTACGTTTTCACGGTTAATATAGTATGAACGTACATATGTATATACCTAGGTATAGAAAAGTATGTATCTACTTTAATAAATAATTTAAAAAAATATCTATAAAAGGGATATAAATATATTTTTTTTGAGAAATGATTACCCATACAAACTTTCATCGCCCTTTTTACCCCCTTAAGGGATGATTTCCGGGATAAAAATTATCCTATGTCCTTCTCAAGATCTCAAACTATTTCTATACCTAATATCATCTAAAACGATTCAACGGATTAAGCGTGAAACAGGTAACAGATAGACAGACAGACAGAATTACTTTCGCATTTATAATATTAGTATGGATTAGTAAGTTTAATGTGTAAAATATAAAAATATTACAATTTCTGTCGCTCTATCCGCTGACTCATAACTATGCGTTGTTTGTATTTTTAACTTTTAGTGAACAAATATTACAATTTAGAAAGCCGCTAAGATATATTATGTCCTTATAAGTTTAACTAAATTTGAAATAATATATGGTATCACAATTTTTTAATCTTCGATACTTTTTATTTGATTAGTGACATAATTGTGACATAAGAATAAAATAATTATGTTACTCTATAAATCATAAACTATTTTACGTGGATAACCTCGACTTCCTTTCCTTCACAGCTGTAATTCATGAAAAACACTTCTGCATCAACGTAACGGCCCATAAAACGTGCGCTATTTATTACTCATGATTCAAACGAAATTTCATTTTTAAACGAATACATTCTTCAAGCCGCGAAATCAGATCGTATTTATATGGCACATTGTAAGGAGCACACGTACTCGTAAATGGACGAATACATATTGTTACGTGTAATTTTGTAAAATAAGTACTCTACACCCTTATATCAGACTTGCTCGTGCTGTAAATATTTTCAATAAATATTAGCCTAAGTTCTATATACGGTAACAATTTTTTTCATTAAGCCTTTCAAGATCCATCTTGCAAGATGGATCAGGCCGTAGTCCTTCACCATACCCAAAAGTTAGCAGGCTTCACACGTCTTTCGAATTTTAGTTAGGTCTAGGCATGCAAGTTTTATGGCGAGTAGTAATCATGGTATAAATGATTCGCACATGAAAGTTTATTAAAATTTCAAATTTTTGTTTTACTTTGAATTATTTTTCGCTAGCTAATTACTCTCTTGTACCAAAATTTATTACGCCAGTGAAAAACCTCTGACATGAATTAACGGCAGCTACTAATCAATAAACCCCCCCCCCCCCCCCCCTCCCCCTCCACAGAACTTTCAGTTATTATCATTAAACCCGTCGATGTGAGCTATAGAGTCGTTGCTTGATTGTGATTGATAAGGCGTCTTAATCAAGCATTATGCTTTAACACTTTATTGACCGGGAATCCATGGATATTAAAAAACAAACAAGTTGCCCAAGTGCTATCAAATTAATCCTATTTATTCATAACTAGCGACTCACCCTCGCTTCGCTCGAGTTCGCCTCTAGACAAACAAAAACAAATCTATCTCATGGGAACCGTACTTATTTCCGGGATAAAAAGTAGCCTATTTGTTATTCTGATGTAAGGACTAGGTATATCATTTTATAAGTTTCATTAAAATCCAATCATTAGTGTCTTTTGTGTACTGAGCTGTGTAAGTTACTATAGTTTTTTAGCTATCCCACGGGAACTCTTTAATTTTTCAGGATGAAAAATATCTTAGATGTTGACCGGGAATATAAGGTACTACCATACAAAATTTGTGTTAAATCGGTCTAACAGTTTCAGAAAGTAGCCCGTACAAACAGACAGAGAAACAAAAAAAATAAAAAATAAATGGATTTGTTCTATTTCTCTTTTTATATCCGGGTTTGAGCTATTCTATGTACAGACATTTGACCTCAATAGTTTTATTATATGTATAGATATATTACTAGCGACTCACCCTCGTTTCGCTCGTGTTCATCCCTAGCTTGCTTCCCCATACAAACTTTCATCCCCATTCGCACCCCCTTAAGGGATGATTTCTGGGATAAAAACTATTTCACTCACTCACTTTTTATATCATGAGAGTACAAAACTGGTCCTGACAATAACAAACACAAAATAAAAGAATTATCCAATTTGGTGCAGTCGATCGAAAGTTATGCGCGTACATACATTTCGGTGATTCATTTTTATTTATATAGATATACAAAATAAAAAAAAGGTAGAGTATTTCATATATTTCGACTCGGGCATTATATACTTAATAATAATTTAGATATTTTCCTTATTCTGCGATATATTAATAAAATAGTCGATGTATATAACTTATCACCTAAACATAACGAAAATATGCACAATATTTCGTTTCAAATTTTTAATATAAACAAGATAATATGAACCTATCTATAAAAATTGTTTATATTTAAAAAAATATTACAGCTTTGTTGTAATAAACATCAAGATGATTTGGGGGTGTAACATAAGAGATAATGACAAACTTTATAGTTATTAAAAACTTTATTTCATAACAAAGATAATTTACCATGACGAATACTTAAATCTAGTTACAATTACATATTATATAAGTTTAAAAACTGACTTTTTTAAGGTACCTTCCTACCTTTTCAACCTATCTACTAATAGAACAATATCTACACCTTATGGAATCGAAATTATGTTCTTTAGATCTAGTATACTAATATTATAAAGAGGCAGAGTTTGTTTGTTTGTTTGTTTGTTTAAACGCACTAATCTCAGGAACTACTAATCCGATTTGAAAAACTATAAAGAATTGTGATGATAGTTCAGTTCAGACTCCACTCACTAAGTTTTTATTTGTTTAATGCTTTGAATGATATTGAAAATGTATACCATTTCTCAATAAACAGCATATTAAATGCAAAAAGAATTTTTCAAGATAGACCAGTACTTATAAAGATTAGCTCATTCACTCCCACAAAATACGTACCTCTATAGATAAAAATAAATTTCGAATTTAAATATACCTGTATTAAAGTACAAACTCTCGTCTTTTATATTATGCTTTAAACTCATGCTGTTCCCACCCATGTGCGATATATTTTGTTTCGCGCCTAGTCTTGCCTAGTCGAACAACGAGCGCCTATATAAACTCTTTGGTGCTCATCTACGCAGGCACTAGGCAGACAGGCTGGAAAAATATGAAGACAAATATTTCTTTTTTTTAATTTTTTTTGTCCTTTTTCTTTTTGATGTTTTTGGGTCGTATGATTTTTTCTGGTGTACATTACATTTTTATTAAATACTTGTCAATTGTGAAACAATATATTGTCAATATATTGTTTCACAATTTCATACTTTTTATTTCTAAACCTACATAATATTAAGTAATCTCAGTAAATGACCTGTCACATCAGTTTTCATTTGATGTACCTACTAACAAACAAACAGGCAAAAATTATTAAAAATCATGCAATCCCTTTATACGAATCTGTACATTAAATATTTTTTGGAAGATCATATTGAATTAGTCATTATTATCGATACAGAGGCTGAATCTATAGTTTTTAGAATTTTTGACTATCTCTCTGACTGTCTGGAAACATATCGCGAGAAACCGATTTTTTTACAAATATCACGAAAATTTTGAGGTTATTGTAAAATGTGTTATGTATAAAAGTTATAGATTTTTACTAGACCTACAACTTTTGTATCAAACATTTTTCGATAGAACGTCACAGTAAGCCGGAAATTGAAAAAAAACTATTTTCAACGCTTTGCGTCCCCCATTCCCCGGGGGTAGCAGAGCTTCAGGGGCATTTTATGAATTTCTATTCCTTATACTTGCTAACATTTTAAAATTATAAAACTTTAGGTTTTCGATATTTTGTTTCCAAACTGCATTTCGCTTGGACTATAATTGTATAAACAGCAATGGTCTGTACCATGAAATATGAATGAATCGATTTAGTTGTTATATTTTCGTATTTTATCCCTTAAATCTATAAAATTGTACGAAAAATCTGTTAATACTCGAAAATAAAAATTATTTGATGAATTTTGATCTTGGTATTCATATAAGCTAAATATTCAGAATACATGATTTCCCGGAAAAACGAAGAAATGAACTTTATTGGAATGAAAAGCTGTATAAAAAATTATATCTGCCTAGGTAATAAATGCAGACTAAAGTGCAACAATTCCTTGCAACTCGAAAATACAAAAGTTCTTACAGAATATTAAATGGAACTTTGCATGAAAAAATGTAGAAGTATAATTTAGGTTCCGTATAGGTTTTGATTTGTTCAAAATTAAATAATTTACATGGCAACTTTTTTATTATTTCCTTAATTATTTTAACGCGGCATATATAAAAATAGGTTATTTTTAATAGCTTAATACGATATCTTATATTATTAAGATATATTAAGAAGTGTCTGTAATTAGCGTCGCGCCCTATGGGCGTACCATGGGTAAACTTCCCCATTCGCACCATGGTGATAGAGGCTCCACACACTATTAGGTACCAATAAACTCTTTTAAATGTCAACAATGGTAGCCTAACAGCCAGATTGCGTTTCGTGTAGTTTTATGTGTCACTATTACGTGACGAAGCTATCGGTCGTTAAAGCAACATAAATGACATACTCGGACCCAGTTTCAAGCCAAATATCTCGTAAAACTTCCCAAAACATAATTACAATAATTTTATACAATATTCAATAATTTTTGAAATAGGACAATTTTGCACTTTTAAATTTTGATATGGTCAATAATCTACATAGATATTCTTTGTGTGTTAAACTAATTTTAGTATTGTAAAAAATATGGTAGGTATTACATAGATAATTAAATTATCTACTAAATAAACGATACACCAACGCGACTGTGTTAATTTTGATTTATTATACCTACATTGGTTTACTGTCAAAATTGTTTTTCGTGTATGTAGGTGTAAAATATTAATGATAATATAACAATTATTTTAAAAATGCATTTAACATAAAAATAAATGTATAGTATAATAGTATCAAAATAATTTTAAATTTCAATCAAGTTTTTTTTTTTTTCGGAATGAATAGTGCTGTTGGCCCTACTGGCCTTGACAGCGTCACCGGGCGTTTGAGGTGGACAGAGGGTCCTACCTAGAAAATAGTTCCGTAAGGGCACCTCCTGCGAGGTTCGAACCACGGCTTACGAAACTATCGGTCGGAGGGCAATCAAGTAACCTAAGCGATGATAACCTCAATTTATCCATAGATGTCGCAACCTAATAATACTCAAGGAGCAATTTCGCCTTCATGTATGACATTCACAAAAACTTTTAGTCACGAAACCTAAAGAAGGAGACGGACTTGATAAACGCACACTATATATTTTAACAAAACATTTTGTGTATCATAAAGTTAAAATGTTTTTATTTAATTTAACAGTTACTCAAATTAATTATCGCCCTCGAAATTAATAAATTATTCAATTAAAAACTTAGAATTTAAAAAGCTGAAAAAGGAAAGTTGGTAATAGGTGTATAGATATTTTTTAATTAGTAAATTAGCTAATTTGGTTTTTTTTGTGAAGGAGTTTAAAAGAAGCACATAAGTAGACAAAGTCGTTAACATTTGCTAATTTTTTAATTTAGCATTTAATTGAACGCAATGATATTATGCTTGATTGTCAATATTATAATAAATGTTAATGTCACTCTTTTCCATGTACGAGTATGTTATATATTGTATAAAAATAAATGTATGTTTGTCTGTTTGTAAAATATACATTTGTATGAGTATGTTTAATAAAACTGCGATAAAAGATTTCTGACATTGTCAAAGCACGATCAAATAATTTAGTGAAGTGTTAATATGTACGTACAATGTATATGTGTATGTACGTATGTATCTAGACAACGTTAAGGTACCTTTAAGGCGATAAAAATAAATTCTGAATAGCATTGTCTCATTATGGCAATGGCCGTCTAGTATGAACACCACGTTACATGAAAATGTATACATGTGGTATCGGCGGCAGCCGTGCCTTACCGTGCCAGCCCAGCCGCGTGCCATGATAAAGGTCTCAACTATTATGACACGGGCTCCCAGCGTCAAAACTACTAATATTTTTCATAGAAAACATTCCGTCAGTGAATTTACGTTTTGCTAGACATTTCGGAAAATTTCTGTCCAAAACGAAGCGCAGTGAGTTCCAGCGACCATGGTAGGTGTTATAACTGAATGGGCGGGCAGTGTCTACGAGTTGTGTATAAATTATAAAATTTAGTCTCTCACGATATTTTCAAATACCTATTATCCTGAATGTTTCAAATATTATATATTTTACATCACAAGTTCATATGCTATGTAGTGTAAAGTTAAAAATTTGCTCATTTGTTATTTTCTTTACAGTTTCACCCACCCTCATGTCCGGGCTCGCCTTGAAAAGCATATGGGATCTAACCTGGTACGACTTACCGACAAGACCTTCATGACGGAATTGGAGGAGCGAATCCGCGCTGTAAATGAGGAGAATCTGAATAAAAGGATCTCCTCCAGAGTTGTGAGTCCTATTTATCGTTATGTCTATAATATCTATCTATCCATAAAACTTAACCATTCTTAATTTATATTCTCACTAGTGACACGTCCTCAACTAATTTTCCATAATGTGCGATGGTAAAAGGTCTATATCACTGTCTAACCCATAAATTATCTTTATGCATAAGTCACTACGATCTGTTGTTCCATTGCTACGTGAATGAAGGACACATAGCAATAAAAAGTCAGGCAGATATAATATTTATGATTATGACTTCAAAAAAACAATACCTCTAATAATTAAATATGTCATCGTTTTTTAGCAACATTATAATTATTATATTAGTACATTTGTTAAACGTGTTTGCAGTATACGATAAGCAGAGTTTAATCTCCTTTAACCTGTAGAGTCTAGAAATTTACTTGTAATAACATTTATGTGATTTTTATTTTTATTATTAATATATTACTCGTATTATGATACTTTTCTAGCTTGATGAAATGGAGAGATTGAAACGGCTCATCCTGGTAGGAAAAACACCATTGAAAGAATGTCCACCAGAGCTCTTCAATCATCCTGTGTTCGTATTCTGGAGGATGGTGAACAAAGAAGTTGCTAGAGCAACAAAAAAACGGGCAGATGCCTACTATAGAAAGCTAAAAGCCTCGCAGAAATTCGACCAGGTAAATTATACTTTGTAATAAAAAAAATTACCTACTTCAAAATTAACACAAAATACTTTTAAGATATTACTTTATCCTTTACGTGTAACTATAATTAAAGTTTTATATATGGGGATGACTTCAAGGTATGAACTCTTTCTTATTAAATTATCTTGTAAATGCATTAAAACTAAGTATGTATTCATCAAGAAATAAAAACTCATGTATTCGGCATATTTCGATCATGCTCATTTGAAAACTCAGCACTTTCGAAAAAGTTGTAGAGAGAAAGTTTGGTAGACTCGCCAAAAGCAAACCACTCACGAAGTTTCAAATACATATGTATTGATCATTTTACAAAAAGGCTGCTGTCCCATGGACTATCATTTAATAAAAAAAGAAATATTTAAATAAGTTCATAGTAAACGAAGATATTGTGTAACATATAACACTAATTACTTTAGCAATGTAAAACTAATTCAAGAAAATTAAAATAAGTCAATTAGTATAAAATAAAAGACATCATTTTTTGTTGACTCGTGAGTAAAATTATTATCTTTTCACTATCAATTAGACGGTAGATGAAGAAGCAGAAGCTGAAGCAATGACTGAAGAAACTGAACAGTTATCACCAGAACAACTCCTTCATAAATGTGCAGAAGAAATAGAAGAATTGAAACAGGCAGATATTGAAAAAGGCGTCCGTTTTACAGATGAACAATTCGCAGTTCTTAAATACGAAACCAATGACGTGAAAACGCTTAAAAGTTTAACGGTAAGTTAAAATGATATTAAACGAAATTGGTATAAGAGAGATAAGAGTTAATAAATATATATTTTTTGAACTCGCTGTCTTACCCATTGAAGTATTGCATACTATATGATTAATTTATAACATTGATATTGATAACACTCACCGATTTTCTTCAAATGAGAACATGTAACATGGGCTCCTGGCGATCTAGTACGAACTAGATATAGTATCAGTTAAATGTGACCCTTGGACGGTGATTCTTGACTTGTAAACAATTCGATGATTATCCAATGTTTATACTCGTGTAAGTGAATAGTTTGCGATTAGATTTTTTGATTTAGTCAAGTTGTTTTTTTTATTGTGATGTGTTGTGGGTGCAGCCGCTTTCGATTTCAGCAGTAGGTATATTAGTGGTACTGTTTTCAAATTCATATAAAAAGTACACTAAAAATATTTGCAATACTTTTATTATCTATTTTAAGGTTCTATATACGTATGTATTTACTATGTAATAGGTAATAAAAAAAATATTACGAAGATAAGAAAAGCGTCACCATATTCTGTAAAGACTAATTTTAAAAAAAAAGACTATATTTATAAATTATACATATTTTCCTGCAGATTTTTTTAATCTTTTAATAATTGTACAAAACTATTTACAATATCCTCTTTACCAACAAAAAATCTGTTAATAAAAATAGTTCGTAGTAAAGTATTAAATTATTCATTTGCTATAAACTATAATAAAATTAAAAAATAAGTATTTTTACGTTAACTGTCCTTATTAAAAATAATACAAAATCTAACTTCTAAAAAGTTTTTTTTTCAGTATCGTTAAGCGTGGTAAAAAATTTTTTATAATAATATTGATATTTAATGAGTATATTTATTTTAATATTAGTAATTCACCGATGAAAGTAAATATTTAAGGGTCTAAAAATAACATGAGAAATAGGGGAGATCCTTGTACTTTGGGACAAGCTCATTAGTCTTGTTATTTTTTTATATAATTTTACTAACTACTACTACTATTATCTCCAAAGTAAGTTTTTTGATTGCATCTATTTTGATGCAATTTGAGTTTTAAAGAACTTACATTAAAAAATCTGTATTTTAATTATAGGTGTTTTTAAGTGCTCATTTAATTGGAATGTAAAATATGAGGACATTAAACCATTTGTTTCTATCTCTCTCTATACGTGATTCGCTCTGTTAACTGGTTTTTATTAGAATCAATATCTTCTTTAATCTACATTACTGAGACGAATGACCTGATCTTATTATAATGTTCTATGACATTTGACTCTGTAGAGAAACGTCCATGGATTAGTCACGTATGCTCCTCACATTTTTTATCCGACTGTACCAGAAAGAAGATAATGTTTCTCGAGTATATGTATGTACTATGTACCTAATGTGTACATATACTCGTACATATATGTAGATTGTTTGGTATACTATATTGTTTTAACCGTTAGAGTAACACGGAGTACATTATATTTTTGATTCGCCTGTTTCACAATTTGTAAAATAGGCAAATTAAAAAAAAAAGAGAAAAACAATTTACTTACTTTTATGAAGTGCCACTCTTTTCAACCGACTTCTTCAAAAAGGCGGAGGTTCTCAATTCGGCTGTATTTTTTTTTTTATGTTTGTCACCTCAGAACACCGTCATTTATTAACCGATTTGGTCAAATTTTTTTATTCGAAAGTGTATACTTCCAGATTGGTCCCATTTAAATGTCAAAAAAAAAAAATACTACCCCTAAGGGTGAAAAAATATCTAATGATAAATTTAACCTACTTCTAATTGTCATATTGACTTGAAACTTTGCAAGTGTTTCTATTTCCGTTGATAGTTCAGTGGTTCGGTATAGTCGACCTGATCTGGTGTAAGGCCAGAAGGTGGATAGGTGGAACTCTTCAACGGCTAATAGTAGATACTTTGAGTTTGGGCTTATTTTGTTTGATTTGACAAGCCCAATACGTTGGAATTGGATTTTAGAGCCAACCATTTTTAGTGTTACTAATAAAAGCGAATTTGAGTTTGTCTTGATATAAAAACTGTCATCAAACTAACTTTTATTAAAATACTTTCCTTTTATTTTGTTACTACTATATCTACACTAAAAGGGGAAAAATAAAAACTCTAAAAAAATAAAATAAAAACCGACTTCAATAAATCCACTAAAAAGTAAAAAATAACTGATTGGTAGTTTTCATTTACTATACATACCTAATCAGATATTTTCGAAGTCGGTGCCAGCCGATACAAATCAAAGCACACCGACTAGCAAAGCAAAGTTCACCTACAAGCAAACAAACAAATCTTTTACTTTTTGTTCGTTTGCTTATATTACTAACATTATTTGATAACATTTTGTAGGTATATTGTATCAACTAAATAACTGTGCTGTGTTGAACGGCTAGTATGTGTTGAGGTCTAATATTTGATGACTTGGTAATATAAATCGGAATTGATATATAATGACAAAATTGATTGTGTTTACTTTAAGGTACGAGTCGTCACCTGCTTATAACATAAATCCCTGATTTAACGTCAATCACACGAAAAAATACAACGCTATCACATCCTACGATCTCGGTAATCAGGAGCGAATGTCTAAACTAAATTATTCAAATTTGTTCACCAAATCACAAACTATCTATCTATCCAAGGAAATATTTACATTGTAATAACCGTGCCGAAAGACACGGAACGTAGCTCAAACTAAACATTAATTTAAGTAATAAAATTTAATGTGTTTTCAGCTTTGAAACTTTTCCTGATGACTTGCTTAATATTATTGCTACAACCTTTAAATTGTAGCTTTATACAAAGTTACAAAATTCAGGCATCCGTAGGTACCTATTATAAAATCGATTTTTGCTCTGTCTGTTCCTTTGATTTCTCAAAAATCGTTCCTCCCTATTATCCCTTCATTCTGAGGTGAAGATAATCGAGCCGATAGATGCATATCTTGACTTGATTACCGGATACCCTTAAGTCACCTTAAACTACAACGTGGATAAGAATCGGGGGTAATCTTTGTACTCATCGGCATAGTACACTCATGATATTTTGACACACATGACTTTTTTAGTGTATCTTATATACTTACATATGTATGACCCAAATATTTTGAATATCAACTCTGGCTTCACCCAGCTACATTTTCTTAATTTCACCCCTGTTAAATGTTGTTTCCCAATAAAAACTTTACCACCCCTTTTTACTCCAGAGGTTTAATTTCAAATTACCATTATAGGGATAATATGTCAATATTTCAATCCTGGAAGATAATAAATGCGTTAAGACAAATAACCGAATAAATATTCTCTCTTATAAAATTTACTTTGTTACTTGTTCAGATAAAGTCCAAATACTTCCGCGACCAGCTAACAGCTTATAATTAAAACGCGCTGTTATTCTTCTAAATAGGCTCCCATTCTTTATACTGCTGCTATTAAGCGTACCTATATCACTTTAAAATAAAAATTCATTTCTTTCCAGGATTATAGTAGGTTGTTTTTTTTCTATCTATTCCTTAGTATTATTTTATAAAATATATTTTCTCTGTATATTTGTAACCTTTTTTTTACATCTATGAGTTGTCACATAGTCTCAAAGTAGTAAGCAGATATTTGAAGTTTAATCGCGTTACCTAAATAATTATGTATATAATAAATTAACTATGCCTATCTGATGCTAAATAAACTTAACAAGGTCAGTTAAAATCGCTTTGTCTAAGCCAACGAAAGCTTGACCCTCATAAGATGAAAACCCTTAACATTCTAAATAAGTCTGCCCTGGTAAAAATATATTTTTAAAATTCTATTTAAAAATGTGAATACTTAAACATATAATCTGTAACAAGCAATTAAGTCTACAATTTAAATATTAAGATAATAACTAGTCGTTAGCTATAAACAATTATTGACAAATGAACCAGTTACTTAATTAGTTAACCCAGATAATGATATTTAGCGAGTGCTAGCTAATGGCCTACCTTATAATATTTAAATTAATAAGTAATTAAAATGAAGCCATTACGACCGTAATAACTATTGACATTATCTTTCAAAATCAATCTATAAATATGTATTTTAATAACAAAAGAATACGAATGCTATATCTTTTTAGTCGTAACTTCGTAGCAATATTAGATGTATAATTTTTGTTCCATTTCTCTTTCAGACGGTGGAGGAGCTCTATGCACTTGCTGACAAAATTATTGGAACGAAACGTCTATAAATAAGCAGAGTTAAGAGAAAATACTTTTTGTTATATTTTGAATAAAATTAAAATTAATTTCAGAAACAGATTATGAATTAATGTTTATTGACATTTGTTTGTTATGTTTTGTAAACAGGTAGTTATTACAGTTAGGATTAAAGAGTATTTTTTTTTTACAATATTGTTAAGTAACACTGTATATTTCGAAATAAAATTATTTTACAATTTTCATTCCTTTTAATAAGCTGAAATATCTTTGTTTATATTGTTTAAAAAGGAAAAAGTTAAAATGTATTTGAACTTTACTTTTTAGGCATCTCTTATTTTCTACAAGGTATAAAATTGTTTAAGACTTAGGTTGAAATGAATGGACAAAATTTAATACTTAATTAATTTATTATACAACAAAGTAGTATCGTACTTGTAATGGAAATTGTTGAGACCATATACCATTGACGTATTCTACTTTGTACTCGTAAGAGAAGCAATCCTCGGGATTTTAATCTTGACTAGACATTTTGAATATTTCTGAGTGATTTTTTACAAATCAAAATATACAATTAAGAGCTTAAACTTTAGTTATATCTACATGTTATAATATAAGCGAGACAGCGATATAATCTACATTATTACAGAGTTTCGTATAACAACCATTATATATAAGGCAATATTATTTACTCTATAACAAAAACTTTTAAAAGAAAACATAATTTGACGTTTCACAAAAGTTTTAACAGTACAGTAATTTTTATAAAAAGGTATAATGCGTTTTATGTAACATAAATACGCGGCAGTCTAAAGCACTATGGTAGAGTAAAGAAACTTTTGATTGATTAATCTAAGTAAGATAGACGTTTATAGTCTGGAATAGTTAAGGTTACAAGTGGCTTTTAGGCCGTCTGCGGAGTTGTGCGTAAATAAGACCCGCAGGCTTATCGATAGGCTGGTAGATGTAATGACGAGGATCTCCTTTCGTCACGTTTGCGGGGAATTTTGATACATCAATGTTGAGGTAATGCTTGTTCGGCATCGACATCCGAATCCAAGAAATCTGTGATAAAAAAACATAAAATATTAACTACTATTTAATTTTTAAGTTTTTAAGAGATGTTGTTAGTTAATTAGACAAATCTGTATTAACAATATAAATTATTATATATGTTTTCACAAAATAAATTCGACTTATTTGACTATCATTTTTAAGCATTTCTTATCATCACCAGATGCTACACAAAAATGAATATGACGATAGCTTGGTATATATTGTTGATAAACTTTGACCGCTCCGGGGACGTATTGCAGCGCCTCACGTGATTTGATAACTCGAAGGGTGTGACGCCTCGTATCGCACAAATTGATTTCTTAATTTAGAAATGACAAAAAATACATTTATTTTCACGACCGACCTTAATTGTGTGCAAGATATGTTTGCTTGCAAAACTATTTAATTTGGTTTTTTCAAAGAAATTTAAATTACTGTTATTGAATTTAAAAAAAAAAACTTATATTTTGTGCCTTTTTCAAAAAATCTGTCTAAATATATTTCCTTCAGTTATATAAGTTATGTATACTATTCAACTCATTCTATTAATATTCTCCTACGCGAAAAAAGTGTATCAGCGCTCACGCTCATTACACTAATAAATAGCTTGCATTGATTTATTGCTTCTTTCAAACATCACACACAGTAACTGAACAACAATTACCGAGATAACCTCAGCGCGTGATTAAGTATATAAACATGTAACTCGGATAATATTGTAAGCTAGTAAATATGTATACTATAATAACATTGAAATGATAAATTAAAGCCTACTTTTGATGATAATTAATAAACTAAAACTCGATGTTGTTACCCATAACTAGTCATTCAGAATTTCGAAAGAATCAAATAAATCTTAACTCTTTGCTTAAACGTTAATTCATCATGTTAAAACATATTATTTTTTCTCTATTTTATACTATAATAAAAATTAGATACAAATCTTACCTCGGAAACTTTTTCTAAAACAGTTTTCTCAGCTTGATACAGCGTATGTTGCACAGAGGGCGAGTAGACGCCGGTTTCGGGGGGACCAGCGAATTTATCTAAAATGGCTTCTTTAACAGTCAACCACGCGTTGTCAAAGTCTGCTGTCTTCATACTGTCGTACATCCACTCAGCTTCAACAATAGTACTATAAGGTGATAAATAAAAAAATAAGTTTTTATATATGTTTAAAATAAAAATAGGAGCTAATAATATTTTCCTAAATTATCGTTTTTGAATAATAATCTAAAAAGCTAATCTTATAAATAGGTACCTAAATATTCTTTCAGGAGCATCTGCAAGTGTTGTGTATTCATCTTGTACAAAATCGACGAAAGAAGACTGAGTCGTTTTTAAAACTCTTAGATCACTTAAACCAGATTTTACAGTAACAGCCTCTGTAAAAAAATGTTTCATTTAATTTTAACGTTGCTCATAAAATTTCACTTTGAAACTATTAAATTTTCATCAAATTATTATAATATAAATTATTATATATAAAACATTTAATGTACCGTGTCTTGCTTGAGATACTTCACACCATCTTGTCGCTGTCGGTGCAAAAACAAAAGCGTGATTGTGGGGAATTCCTGCTTGTAATCTCTCCCAGGGATATTCAATAATGTGGCACTTTGCTTCGTAAACTTGTCTATATGTGTATAGAAAATGATTCACTACAACTGCACCAAACTCTTCGGGGGTCTTGATTCCATGTTTTTTAGCCAATAAATAGACTGTGTTCTTTTGAGAATCAGTTGCTACAACTTCTTTGTTATCGCCGACCACATAAGCTGATTCGGAGGCAAGCTTTAGTTCAGTTGACACTTCAAATTCGCGTATAACGTGATATTCGCCATCCCGATGAACATGTAAAAGTTTTACTGAACTCTTTCCATATCCATGATCACTCAGTTCAAAGCGACCACCGGTGTCCGCGGCCGCGGTGGTCGCTGCCTTCGCACCAGCCATCACTATTGGAATATTTTCACCTGAACTCGTGTTCGAGGGTTTTGCATAGATTCTAAAAAAATAAAAATTATTCTTTAAGCATATTCTAACTACAAAAAAATTATGTAGGTGAAAATTAATATAAAAAAATTACCTGTTTGTGCTAGCCCACGGCATTTTTTAAATATTTTTTTACTTTATTTTAAGCGTGTGTAAGAAACGCCGTCGGAACATTTACTTACGAAGACTGTGATAAATATAACTCAGAACCTCATTTATAACAGTACCCTGTGACCCTCATTATCACTGACGAGCACGCGCCTAATGCGCAAACTGGACCTTATCGGTCTCTACATTAATTTTGTTTATATAATACGGAGCAATATACACTCTTTATCATAGGAAGTTGTAAATAAACAACATCTTGAATTTTTAGAATTCATTGTTAATTACAAATTTCTACTAAATCCAAGGAAATCGCATTTGTGACGTTATTCCACTATTTACTGTATTTAATATAAACAAATAATAACCGCCTATTTACTGAGTGCATTTTAACAATAATACGTCCGATTTTACCTTGACCACTTATGTAATTTATTGTGAGTGTTCATTTAATTAATTATAAGATTATTTTTTATATTATTCATGTTTTAAGAAAATAAATTAACCTCATATTATTTACATCATATCTATTTATACATTTCAGGAAGATCTGGAATTTCATTCGGGTTATTTTACTTTAAAATATTGTATGTGCGTGTATTGTATAGTACGCAGCGTTTCTGCGTTTCGACGGACAGCAAAATACGGCGCGATGAGTCACTGCTTCTCTGTCTATGTCTAATATAATGTTGTTTCTCAAAATACTTATAAGTCAGTAAATATTTAGTACTATTTATGACATATTGTTACTATTAATAATTATTTAACATTAATGATTTTTTTTTAATATCCGTGGTCCTGCAATATTATCACAACTTAAATTTGTACCATTCAAATTCAAAGTATTTTATTCAGCATTAAATTATTTCAATTTTTACTGAACGTCATGAGTCTACTTCCAGTTCAGAAAGAAGAAGCCTCAGACCTGAGAAGAACTGGCGAAAGAAATTTAGCGGGACTAATATTTTTTTAATAAATTATAATTTACAATATTTCTATAAAATTAAAGTAGCCTAGAGACGATCACTTCATTCATAAGGCGTGGTATCTTCTATAAAATTATTTATTAGATAATAGCCTTTAACACACAAACGTTCTTTAACATTTTTTTTGAATTTGGTGATAGAAGCTTTTTGAACATTTTCTGGGATCCTGTTGTACAAGCGTATACATTAAAGAGATGATAGCTGGTTACCCGAGTCAACATATAGGATACTTTTTCCTGCGGGGAAATATCTCACCCCTGAGCCAAACGTTAAAACGTAACTAGGGACGAACCCGAGCGAAGCGAGGGTGAGTCGCTAGTGTTCTATATGATTAAAATATATTGATCTTCGAATCAATTTTTTTTTTCTGAATTAACGTCAAACTTTTCGAATAAGTGAATAAGTTGTGCGTCGGGTTTTTATGTATACCTATACATGATTTATAATGAAGTTTCAACTCGATAGATTTGAATGAAAGTTGGCAGTTGGTTGGTTTAGTATAGATTTCTCAGAGATGAGATATTTTCCCACAGTAAAAAGTATCCTATATGTTGACCCGGATAATCAGCTATCATCATACCAAATTTCATCAAAATCCCTTTATCGGTTTTTCCATAATGCGGTAACAGACAGACAGACAGACAAAAATTCTAAAAACTGTAGATTCGGCCTCTGTATCGATAATAATGTCCATTTCAATAAGATTTTCCAAAAAATGTTTAATGTATAGATTCAGCTTAGTTACAATTTTATTATATGTATAGTAGATATTATTATATTATAGATATACGAAGTAACTCATTTTCCGAAGTTTGTGCCAATCATTAAATTAATCTTCAACACAGTTAAGTTTACTTTTCACAATTATTACAATTCTATTTCAGTAGATTTTATCTACTTCAGATTTTTTTAGTACATTAAATATTCAAAGTCACTTAAAACAGATTTTATTACATCTTAATTTACATTTTATCAAGTTTTTTATCGCAGAACAACAAATTTTGAGTGACAGATCGGGCAAAGGTGACTGAAATGCAATATGTATACAATATTTCATATAGGTATAATGTTCGATTAACGTCACATTAATACGTATGTTATATAGCATTTGTTACGCGTTATTGCCACCCAAGCTGATAACTGATGATTACCATAACTTAATCGATTTATATAAGATAAGTCACTCTGTGACCATTGGTGTATGCTATCTTAAAAGATATACAGGGTACATACGTAAGGTCGACAGTCAAATAAGCATAATAGTATATAAAGCTTCATATCTTTAGCCAAAATATGTATATAAACTACATATTTTTCTCTTATCTTGAGCCTATATTAATGCTGAAAAACAAGTATGATGTTATATATATAAACTAGCTTTTGCCTGTGGCTTTGCATGTGGTATTTTAATTTTCACTGCTATAATAGACCTTTATGTCTGGTGAAGCTGTTGAAAAGGCACTTAGCCAAAATAAGAAAATGTATAAAATCTTTAAAGTTATCCAGATATTTATTTTATAATGTGCAGCGCATTACCTAAAAACATACTTCCCAAATATTGCCTAAACAAATTTTTCAAAGAATTTTTGTTAATGTACAAACTACAAATACATAGGTACGTGAACGTTTCTAATATATGTACATATATGTACTCTAAAAAAATGCTTTAACCTCAATTTTTTAAATTATCGATGAATCGCTATGTTTAATAATTGTATAGTATTATCTTATTAAAATTTTAAAGTCTTAATTATAATTCGTATATACATTATGTACGTACATATCTATGAGATAGCAACAATGATGTCACAACAATGCTATTTTTGAAACTTCTTATTTCATTTATTATTGTTGACAATAATTTTATTAACATCCGTTTCATCTTAAATTCTTTATCACTTTTAATTAATAAATACTAATTTGAGTACTTGTTACGATAGCAATTATAAATTTATATTAAATATATTTGTATCTCTCTATGAATTTCTATAATCTGTTGTGCATCTATAGTAATCTTATAATCAGCTAGCTTATTTATAGTTTTCTAGGTTTTAATAGACCGTAGTTAAATTATTACTTATGTTAACTATTAATTATATACACAAAACAAACGCGACTTAATTATTACTGTGCAAGTCATGTCCGCGTGGGACTGTGGCAAGAATGCTAGCCGCTTTCCCTCGATGGCAATGCCAATTCTTTGGGCGAAAAAGACGCCAGTTCTTTTGTCACTAGTAGAGATAATAAGAGAAAGAACACTTCAACTCCATGGGCCAAGGGTTTCTATAGCAAATGGTATAAAGGGATATTTTTTGCCTAAAGAAGGCGTATTTACGCAGATTGAGTAGTTTAACCTTTTACTCGCTTCCCCTATGTTAGACGCTGTTTCCCTGACATGGAACAAGGCCAATGTGTCAATTGTTAACGCATGTAGCGTCCCACTATAGGATCGTAGTTTTTCTTATTCTCTAATTTACCAACTAAACTTAGTTTTCAAAATCAGAATTTGTTTTAACTCTTATATTTCCGCGAATAACTTACTCTACAACATGTCACAACTTATTCACTTATCAGTTTATTATGATAAAATATGTTGGACTGTCAGATATGCAAGTGATTCTATGAAGGTATAGAAATTTCGTTTGATCATTTTATACTTAAGATTTTGGTATTATCATTAAAATAATATTAATTTATTATAATACCGTAATATTGCGCAAGCTACAGACGTTCATTTATCGTAATTAAGTAAATGGTATTTTTTAAATAGAATATAATAGTTTAATACATCAAAATGCTTACCCTTTAAAATTATTAAATAATAACATCATCATTGTTCATGCATAAAAATAGATCTAGGTTAAAAGAGCGAATAAATATCATAACGTCCGGTAATATTTTATTTTACTCTTTAAATAAATAATTAAATATATTGCTTTGCCAGATCCAATCGTAAGTGTACGTGTTTGTTTTTAATCACAAAATGTTTTATAATACACTAGCAACTCACCCTCACTCCGCTCGGGTTCGTCCCTACTTACGTTTTAATGTTTAGCTCAGAGATGAGATATTTTCCCGCAGTAAAAAGTATCCTATATGTTGACCCGGATAACCAGCTATCATCATACAAAATTTCGTCAAAAATTTTCCAGTGGTTTTCCCGTGATGCGGTAACAGACAGACAGACAAAAATTCTAAAAACTATAGATTTGGCTTCTGTATCAATCCATTTCAATGAGATTTTCCAAAAAATATATTTAATGTACAGATTCGGATTAGTTACAATTTTATTATATGTATAGATTAGTATCGTGTAAAATGGTATTTTTATTATTATTTATTAGGTATATATTTTATAACTCAATTGTCATATTTTATAAGTAATATTATTATTATATTTCACAGTCACACATACATATGTACATGCAATATGCACCTAGAAAAACAAGGTAAAGATTGTGTATCTACCTATAACGAGGTTATTTATATTTTCAAAATCAAATAAAGATTATTTTATCTTTTTAAACTTCATGGCAATAATCAAGACACGCGGTAGCGTGTCCAACCAAGTTCAAGCCAAAAATGATGACGACGCAGCACCGTGTATTATTTTAATTTCAAGATTTGACTTGGTTTGTTTTTACATACAAGTTATCTTATATTTGGCTAATCGCTTATATCTTCTTTGTGCTATACTCAAGTTACTGTACTCTTCTAAAAATTTGGTTTACCTACTGGTAAAAACTAGGCAAGTCAAATCTTGAACTTCAGTTTATCCTAAGTTATGTACTCTGTGCAAATAATTCGGTTGTTCAAATTTAAGAAGTTCCATTTTTTAATAGCAAACACTGTTGTAGCAGAAAAAAAACAACAAAAAAATGTGTTTTAAATTTATTGTAGAGTAAATTTATTGTGTAGTTAAATTTGTTGTATGTTCTCATGAATAAATTTCAGGATTCTCTACAGAACTTGGCACCCATTTAGATCTTAATTCTTTTGTCGGCGAAGTCGACAAGCACGCACTCTTAATATTGAACTTGGCTCTCATTTTTACATTTATGTTTTTGATAGGGTAGATATTACAATTTCATATATTCGTACAGAGTGGCTTACATTTTTTACAGACGTATCGTAATATTTTATGTGTTTCATATTTGCCGACCTTATAATATCAAAATACTACGAATATATTTTATGACAAGCAGAAACTCTAACTGCGGACTTTTTATAGCCGTACGCATAGTTCTACAGATATTTTAAAGTACATATTTACTTTTTATTTGTTATCCAAAGACGCACCATGTGTGACATCGTCGATATTTATAACTATAAGTAAATACTTGTTATAAAGTCTTTACACATCTTAAGTGTTGACTTGTAACATTTGAAATTTTCTTGACAGACTGACAGACTACGTTTGACCTAGTTTCAACTATTTTTAAAGTAATGTTATGCAGAAATAATATAAGAATTTAAAGTAAAGTAATAAGTAATATCCTTAAAATAAAGTTTAAAAATGCACAATTTATTTATTAATAGTGTAATAAAAAATATGCTATTATCAAAACAATATTATTATCTTGTCAAAATTTCGTCATTCACATTTCACACGTACCCACTCACATCTTCGCTAAAGTGTATCAGACGAGGAAGTCGTGTGGCATATAGTTGCGAAATTATATGGCGGTCGAGCGGCGCGCAGAGTTGGGCGGCTCTATCGATCTCATAATATAATAACCGGAAAATTTTATTTCTGAATTTTTCAGCCTCTTTATTTAAATAAGAACAAACTTACTCTAATAGACAATTCCACAAGTAATTCTTACTTTAATTATCAATAAAATTTTATATCATAATTTACGCAATAAATATTTATGACATAATAAAATTACTAACGTACCTATTACTACCAATATTTTAAAATATGATCTTACTCGTTACGTCTGCGAATGTTTACAACTAAAGAATGGCGTAGGTATCTTTAAAGTTTAATTCATTTAAATTATAGATATATAAAATATAAGTATTATATTTTGTATTACACAAAAGGATATATGGGGGAATAATAAATAAATTTATGATATGGTAGCGAGATGAAAGTATCGATATAATGTAGAATAAGCGGGGCGACACTAGCGCTGGGCGGGCGTCGTGCGCAAGCGCGAGGGCGGGCGGCGTCGTGACGCGTCGCGCTCGCCAGCTGACGGCGCGGCCGCGTGACGTCTGTACGTCTACGGATCATGCGACAGCTCTCTCCGTGAATCTTCTACGTTACGTTCTAACACCCCTGTGATACAAATGATGGTGAGACGTAGTGGACGTTACACAGTGAACTGGCGAGGATTTAGGGACTTCGTCAGCAATAAACCACCCGATGACGGTAAGTTGTTTTGCCAATCGGCGTGTGAACTTAACCTCAAAGCCGATGAATAAAATCATTACTCAAATGTGCTATAAAGTGGTAACCACACACAATGTGTCTTGTCTTTCAATTGAAATACATTACAGCTTACAATTGTGAACATATCGTTAGTGCATAATAATTTATAAAATTTAGTGCAGTACATTACATCACTATTGTTACTCAAATACATACCATGTACAAAGTACTAGTAAGTCCTTAATCGGTTTGTCATAGGAGTATATAAATAATTGTGATGAATTGTTAACCACTATTTTTCAAGCTAATATTTATAAAACTATCCCCAAAACTGCATACCTGCGTAACCCCGTATCTAAACAAAAAATTGTTGATTTTTTCCAAGTAAAAGAATAATAAAGCTGAAAATAACAAAAAATCACTTTAATACGAAACGTTTCTTGAATCGTACGCTTAAGGAGTTTCTGCTTGCAAATAAGATGTTTTGCTATTATATACGTATTTAAAACATAAAGTATAAGTACAATAAAGTTTCGGTTTTAATAAATAGCAGTGTTAATTGTTTTGTTTTTTTTTAACTACAATTACTTCTACCTTTTCAAAGTTTTTCTAATGATATGTAATAGTAAAACACACATATTTAAGAAAAAAAATTAAGTTAGCTACTATAGCTTGTCTACGTTTCATAATCAGATCTATATAATACCATTGAATATTTTCAGCCCTAATAATCTTAACATTTATTATATAATCAAGTCATATTGTGTACCGTTTCGCTAGATTTCGTTCTCATGAACATTTTGTCCTAATTCTAGTGAAATATTCATGTTCCTGATCAGTTACTCATACTCCGCTGCCGCATTACCTACAGAGCCAACTCTATATGATAAGCGACGCAACATTAATATTTTATTACGCTTTATAATATGTTATAATAATTTTACATAATACTCTCTATAATGAAATATAAAATTTTCATGTGTACTTTTAACGATAATGGACAAAAAGGGCTTACGTACATGGCTACTATTGACGTAAAGTGACCGAAAATTAATATCTATATTAACTTATACCTAATCTTAATACTTAAATCATTATTGTATTCAGTATTTTTTAACGTCCCACTGCTGAGCACTGGCCTCCCTTCAATACGAGAGGATTCAGGCCATAGTCCACCACGCTGGCCAAGTGCGGATTAACGGAATTCGCATGTCTTTCGAAAACCTGCTAGGTTTTTTCAGACATGCAGGTTTTCTCACGATGTTTTCCTTCACCGTAAACCAAGTGGTAATCATGTTAGAAATTATTTGCACATGAAAATATCACAGGTGCGAGACCCAGGATTTGAACCCGCTTCACTCGGTTTCCCAAGCGAGCGCGTTACCACTGGGCTACCACTGCCCATCATTATCATAAATCATATCATTATCATTAGTCATAAATCATTATTACGTACTACTAATGAGATCGCCTTCATACAAACAGAACTAAATGAGTGGTCTTGATAATGTTACTTGACAATTCTTAGTCTAACGATATTATGAGATAATGCAAATTGTATTGCTTTAATAAAAATACCTTATACTCTGTTATACCTACCTAACTACAGTAAATCGCTTATAAACTAAAGTAGAGTAGGAGTATAATTTTATTATAAACTAATCTTAGAACAGCCACTTCAATTTTAATACTTCCTTGTGGTAAAATAGAGTGTCCTATGTCTACATTTAAAGCTTTATTTAGTTGAGAACATTATTTGAATCAGAACTAAACAAACTTGAAACTATGAAAACTATTAGAAATGTATGTATTAATTATTATTTTTAATGAATGTAAAAGTATTGCGAACAAAAAAAAGGAAAATAATGGCTTTGGATTATTTTTAAACTTTAAATCCGTAAATACTGTTTAAACAATGTCTGAAACCGACAGAAGTAACGCACCTAGCACATATTCAAAATATATTCAAATATTACCTTTACTTAGATATATTATGAACTTAACACAAAACACGTAACATCAGAGCAGAATTGTTAACAATTATAAACTTTTAAAAGATACTGGCATATTTAAATACATCACACTAATCATATCTAACATCTAATTAATATCATTCAGATTAGGAAGGATTTTTTGGTTAAGACTTATTACGACTATGACATTATATTTGATATCAACCTTAAAAGGCTTGCGTTTCCTCATCGTACTCTACCGATTTCAATCAAACTTAACTAATTGTTTGGTAAGCATACAATAAAAAAATTGTATGCGTAACAAAAAAAGTTCAATAAAAATTTGCTCAGAAATGAGCCACGAACGATACATGAGCTTTTAAGTGCATAAATGCTTTTATTAAATCAGAGGCTATTATCTATTTCAGAAAGAAATTTTGAGATCAAGTTATCAACATGTCATTATTACAATTTATTTAATCCATTCTTCTATCTATATTATAAAGATGAAAAATTTATTTGTATGTTTGTTTGTATCGAATAGGCTCCGCAACTACTGAACCGATTTAGATAAAATTTAATAAGAAGATAGCTTGAGACCCTGGAATGGACAGAGAATAGTTTTTATCCCGAAAATCCCCCCTGATTTTCGGGATAAAAACTATTCTCTGTTATAAAAATGGCGTTTTAATTTTGTATGGGGAAGCAACCTAGAGACAAACCCGAGCGAAGCGAGGGTGAGTCGCTAGTTAAGAATACAGGGAAAAATAATTCTGTAACATCTCATAAAACTCGATGACATACCTGACTAGGAAGAGAGGCTTAGCCTCCTCGTTACGTTTTTTGTAGCTACTCAGAAACCTATGTATGTTAAATTCGGTAAGAGATACGATGTTTCACAAAAATGGTTTGCAACAAATATTGTGTAGAATATGATTATATTGTTTAAGAACTTACAAGGAAAGGAGAGACTACTAATTTTGAAGGAAATATTTATTTATCATATTTTCTATGATCAACGTTTATTTATTTAAAAAAAAAACAACTACCTATATTAAAAAACAAAAAAACTACATTTAGTTGGTAAATAAGAGAAAAGACGTGAATTTTTGAGATTGCTGATTATTTTTCAAAAGTACCTACCACTTTACAATCCGATGCCTTATGAGGCATAATAATGACAAAGTTTACTAACTCATGAAGTCACTCCCTATAAGATAGCCCTATTTCCGTGTATCTAGATAAAAGACGAAAGACTTATAGAACCATATTCATTCATCTGTGCGCATGACGATTGTCACATTCCCAAATTTTATTCTCTATAAGTGATACTATGAAAAATTTATTGCTTAATTTTTATCAAAACACCTCTCGTGACTCTTTGAGCAAATTTCACTTCTCCCGTTGATATATAAAAATATACATGCACAGTTCCTAACAAATGTCTCTTGAAAAAGTTGTCGTCGTAAGTGACTTTTAGTCAAACCAAAGAATAAAAACCAAAAAGCGTAAGTTCTGATTGAGCAAATACAAAATACAAATACGAATTTACACGTATAAAGACATGTGCGTTTTTAAATTTATCTTCGGGAAATCGCCTTCGGGAATCAGGCAGTATAAAAGCTACATATTATAGTAGAGTCATTGTTAAATTTATTTTATTTTCAAAGAAAATTTGATAATACTACCGTAAAAATATCTATTATCATTAGGAATGTGTATTAAAATTATTGTAATGGCTTTCGCCATTAAATATTATAGAGTCATTTTAAAATAAAAAAGAAACTCAATAGTGCCTTTACTCCTTCAAAATTAAATATTAAGTAATTAATTATTCGTTATGCATGAAAAAAATACTAAAACATATTTAAATACATGGATTAAAATAGTACTAAAAAAATAATAATAATTAATAAATTGCATAACGATACGACTCTATTTAAATAAGAACATTCACGTTATTAAGCAATCAATTATAGAAAGAGATTGTAATGTACAGTTTTTATTGCAAATAAGCAGCTATTAAAATTAGTCGTATAATAATATCGGCCGGTATGTGAAGTAAAAAAACAAATGAAATAAAAATCAAATAATTCTCGTTATACTTTGTAATGTATATCACAAAAACATCAATTAATATTTTTATTAATCGAAAATACAATATTCCATCCTTTTTTAAAATTCTAAATACAGTAGGGAAATATGCGTGTGATTTAAATAAAGGTAAAATATATTTTTTATAATCTTTATTGCTTTTGAATTAAGCTTATAATAATATTTACTAATGTAATTTCTTTTTGATTAATAAAATAATTATTAAAAAATGCAAAAACAGGTGGGAAATTCAAATTTCAAAGTAGTTGAAACGCAACGCCATTGGTCAGACCGAATATGACGTCAGAGTATATCATAAGATAGCGATAAGCGATTTTGTCGCTTACAAATTCAGCCGTCAATTTGTCATTTCTCTGTGTAGGTATAACTGTGACGTCACGCCAAGCGCGCGAAATGACGAGCGTTTTATGTATCCGTAACGGTATGATATTTAAAAAAAATTAATATCAGATTTTAGTTTTTGGGAGCTGGATATTTCTTTTATTTTTTGCAATTATATAACGATGAAAACCATTATATAAAAATTTAAAAAAAAGTCATGCATATTCCCTACAGTATATTACATTTTTGTGTCGAAAACAGACATTTCGAAATTCGAACGTCCGCTCTATAACCCACGCAATTCGAGTTTCGAAAATATTTGAAAAAAGCGTTAATTTAAATTAATACATTTAACCAAAAACATTTTTTGCTAAATAATAAAATATGAGGAATCTTGAATATAGGAATAAAAAACGTAGCAATAACACAATCAAGCGTAAATGCTAAATTAGTTCGCTTGTGACAAAAGAAATAACTTTGTAGGCTTTTAAAAAACTGATTTATTGTTCTTAATATTTTATTCATTATATAAATTATTCAAAGGTAGTCCTTTTAAAATATACCTTTACCTAAATTATTTTTAACTAATTATTTTAACTAATTTAGTCATTTGGCAATTAAATGACTAACACAAATATTTACAGAAGCATTATTAACTTTTAAAATATACAATTGCGAGATTAAACTAAATTATTATGACTAAAATAGAAATATTAAGTATATAAAATTAAGTAACATATTACATATAGTAATTAAAATATTAGGTGTATAATGTCTTTTTTTTAGAAAAACAGGAAGAATTGCAACCGGAAGAAGACTTGTCAAATCATGAGGTGATTTTTTTAAAAAGTATCGTAGAAAGTCCTGATTTTGGCAGAAAATATGGGGTAAGTAAAAATTTTACAACTTTTATGTGAATATTATTATTTAATAAATAAAGAAAACATTTTTTTCTTTTTATCTTAACATAATAATCTAACTATCCAATTTAGTTATAAATATAGATGAATAATAAAATTGTAGTAGTATAGTATTAAAAAGTTACGAAAATAAAAGTCGCATAAAATATGACGATACAAAGGCCAAATATCCGCAGAGAATTCAAAAGCTTCAACTGCCCTTATTAAAAAAGCTTTTTTTATCTGTTCCTCAATGCCAATCTTTTGACAGACACAAAACATTGTTTGATCGTTTCTATGTCATAATTATAAATAAACTTTCAACTCTACTACGTTCACATATAGTTTAAAATATGCTGTAGTAAATGAATTTTCTGAAACAAAAACAGGTATTAGTGTACGAACATTCAATGAGAAATCTATTAGGTGGGTGTGTACTTATTATTGAGAAATTTAGAATTTAATGTTACTTCTATAATTAAATAAAACTATATTAGGGCTATAATTTCTGTTAAAAGTAACATAACGGAAAGAACTTAGTTATCTTTCAATAGTTATTAATTTTCATTCAAAAATTTGAAATATCAAGTGCCACGCCTAACCATATTTTTTTTTGTTTCGTTGAATAAAACAAAGTAGTAAATAAACAAAAATATTAAATTATAGTTATGTGCTTGTGTTGCAGTCAATCGATTCTGAGGAGGATCTTATCATAAAACCAGTCTCTTTGGATAATGTAAACATAATAAGATCGTTGAGTGAGTATCGAGGCAACAACATACGCACTATAGAACAAGCAGAACTAGCTATATTATTGTCCCGAGTACATTTTAAGGTATGATTTCCACTTTGAAATAGGTTTGCCTAAGAATATCTTATATTTAGTCTGTATTGTTTATTCAGTTCCTAGAACTTATGTGTATTGTAATAAAATTGAATGGGGAATGGATGTTATACTGAAATAATGAAATTTATCAATGTGAATAATCCATGTATGTATAAATTCATTAAAATTGCCTTTTAAATGTTAATGTTTTACAAACAAATATGTTTATTGTATTCTAATATGTCTTTCTTCAATAGGCATTAATTGATGCTCATGATCAAATTGGAAAAATCTGGTTGGAAAGAGGTTCAGGAATAGATGAGAAAACTGCAAAAGAAGACCAGAAAACTGTTACAGAGTCAGATCTCAGTCCAGACCAAAACGGAGACATGCCAGTAGAAACTGTTAAAGTTGTAGGCCTTAGAAAAGTGCCAGGCCAACCATTAGGATTAACAGTAAGTCATGATAAAAAGTCTTATAGAATAACGTTATATTTTATACAAAAATTACATTGTATTACATAAGCTGTTTATTATTTTTATTTTAAATTTTATATATTGAAATAAATACTTTTCTAACATCATATTGTATATATGTATGTATTCATATATAAATGAATTGTATGTATTGTAATTAGTGAAAGAAATAAACCTACTCCATTGTGTTATTGTGTTAGGCATTTAATAAAAATAAAAAAATATTTACTCTGTATATTATTGCTTGGTAGGTAACTACAGATGAACATGGTCAGTTAATAGTAGCTAGAATCTTAGCAGGCAGTGCCGCTGCCAAACAAGCATTGCTTAGTGTGGGAGATGTGCTATTAGAAGTTGATGGTGTACAAATAGATACAGAAGAACAACTAAAAGAAGCTGTATCTAAACCAAATGATAGAGTTACATTGAAAGTTGGACCTAACCTTAAAGAAAAGAATGCTCAATTAACTAATAGGCTTAGCGTAAGTATTAGAAAATCTATGTTATAGTTTTGTCAATAAATGTCATTATGTTAATGAATATCCAAGCACATGTTATACAAAATTTTTTTTTTTTTATTTTCAGTGTTATATGAGAGCTCTTTTTGATTACAATCCCTCTGAAGACACTTTATTGCCATGTAAAGAAATAGGATTAGAATTTAAAAAAGGTGATATTTTACAAGTAAGTTGTTTTGTAAATTTTCAATATTATCATAATTTGTTTCAACTTCTATATACTTACAAAACAAAGATCAAAAGGTAAAAATTAAACCCATATGATAAGTAAATGATAATGACTAAAGCCTATAACATATGGCAGACTGAGTTGTGCTAACCAAAAAAAATGGCATTGCGTCAAATGTTTACATTTCATGTGAGAGTGCTTTATCCAACTTTTATATGTGTGTACTGTGTATGTATGTCAATAGATAAATAAAGAAATATGTTGGGAAATGAACACACAGCACTATCTAGTTCCATGGTAAGCTCCGAGGTGTGTGTTTTGGATACCAGACAGTTGATACACTACACATTTATAACTTTAAATACATACTTATTATAAATATAAACACCCATGACTGGAGTACAAACATTTGTGTTCATCACACAAATAAATACCCCCAGCGGAACCCGAACCCGCAACCACTGGCACAGCAAGTACTACAACTCACTCACTACAAACTGAACCAAACGTGTCGTCAATATCTGAATAACTAGTGAAGTGCATTGAATATGCACTTTGAAGTTCTCTAAATCATAATTTTTTTGTTTGTTTTGATTATATATTTATGCTTTGTTTTAGGTATCAGACAGAAGAGACCCAAACTGGTGGCAGGCAAGCCATGTAGAAAAGCCTGAAGTAGTAGGCCTTGTTCCATCACCTGAACTAGAGGAAAGACGTAAAGCTTATGTACCACCCGAAGCAGATTTTGTTCATAAAATTAGTATATGTGGAGCCAGAGTAAGTAGCATTTAATTATTCATAATAATTGTTAGGAGTAAAATAGAATTTTATTTGCATTAGTTTTTATCCATTCTCTTTTAATAGCTATGAGTGGGTTATTGTTTATTTTACACAACATTTTTTGACTATCAAGTGAAACTGATTTTTTTAAAAGAAACGAGTCTATTTTTTTTCCTTAAAATTTATATTATCAGCTTAATCTCACTTAATAAAGCGAGAGTAAGGAAAATCAGTAAACAAATTTCCTCAATCCACCCCTTCTTGACTCGGGTTTGTGCCTAGGTATGTTTTAATTTTTTTTAAGCAGAACGTTATATCCTTTTCTAAAATAAAAGTAGCCTAAATTACTCCTTATAACATCTGCCAGTAAAAGGCTTTCTGCCAGTAAAAGCTCTGTCAAAATCAGTTCAGCCATTTCAGGATTAGCCAGAACAGACAGACAAAAATTTTAAAAGTTGTGTTTTACTTATAAGTACCATATATAATTTTATATGCATTTAGTAAAAGGCTGTTATTTTGACATTACAAACAGACACTTCAATTTTATTGTGTGTTCAAGTGACCATCTCATTTAATTGTATTTCCTAAATAAATAGATATCGAAGAAAAAAAAGAAGTTTGTGTACGAGTCCCGGTCTAGTGTGCAGCTAGAAGGTGCTGAGCTGGCGCTGTACGAGGAAGTCGCTCGCACACCGCCCTTCCTGCGTCGAGTGCTGGCGCTGGTGGGCACGCGCGGCGTCGGGCGAAGGACCCTCAAGAATAGGATGATACAAGAGCATCCTGACCGCTTCGGGACTGTTGTACCACGTCAGTATAACTTTTTTTGGGGCTTTAATATTATGCCTTTTCAGTACCGAGGTGGGGCTAAATAAAGTTATTGAGATGAGAGAGTCTGTCAGCAGATTGTCAGTAGTGCTTGGAGTTAGGAAGATGGTGGTGTTGCACCACCGTCCCTCAGAAAGCATGTACAGCGTCGGTCCTGCGCTTGATCTCTAATCGCGAATGTCAAATTGAGTTGAGAGTGAAAGGAATAGAGAGTGCGCTTGTTTTTACGCGAATATTTATGCAATATATGTGCAAACGATTAGCCTCAGTGAGATTGCCGTTATCATTATGCCATTTTTTATGTGCAATCGTTAATATTAAGAGACTATTTTCGATGCACAATAATTCTAAAACAAATAATTAGTTATCAAATCCTTCTTTCCTTCTCTAAATCCTTACTCCTTTAAAATAGCTGCCAACATTTGTAATTATTTATATATTTTTATTTTCGTATCTCAGATACGTCACGTCCGCCACGACCGCTGGAAGAAAACGGCGCGTCATACTGGTTCGTGTCGCGCGAGGAGATGGAGCGCGACGCGCACGCGGGACGCTTCCTCGAGTACGGCGAGCACAATGGACACCTGTACGGCACGCACTTGGACTCTATTAGAGCTGTCATTAAAGAAGGTATAGCAACTGTGCATACGATATAAATAGTCTCGTTTTTTAACCGACTGCGACGAAGCCCAAAGGAGGGTTATGTGTTTGACCTGTATATATATATATGTATGTCCACCCTTATGTTCCCTCGTAATTACTAAACGGCATAACCGATTTAAATGATTCATACGTCGTTAAATTCGTCTTGATAACGCGAGTGTCATAGGGTATATAGATATCAATAAAATTCAAAATGGTGGATCCTAGGCACCAATTTTTGTGTCTTGAAAACATTTTTACGTCTGAATCAATTGAATAAGGTATCAAAATACTTGTTTTCAAGAGGTGATTATACTCATGTATATTTTTCAAAGGTTTGTCCTTATTTTCCATAAAATCAAAAAAATAAGTAACATAATTTTTTCCATAAAGAAAGTTTATATGGTGGAAAGTGATATGTAAGGTATTTTTTACCAAATGCAAAAATTATTTCTTGTAGGGAATAATATAACAGCGAATCAAATAGAGTAAACATCTTAGTAAATTTATTTAAATTATAGGTAAAATGTGTATACTTGACTGCGCGCCGCAATCTCTCAAGCTTTTACACAACAGCAGTGAATTTCTGCCGTACGTTGTGATGATCGCCGCGCCCGGGATCGAGCAGCTGCGGAACCTCACATACGCCTCCAACAGGAATCTTACGGTAATTATTTAAATATTAACAATAGTTAAATCTCCCTAGTGGCTCTTTCCTGATCTAACTACAGCCGCTTAATGTACTTTAATGAATATGTTGGTAATGATTCACACATAAAAATATCAGCAGTACGAGACCCGGATTCTTCGATCAACAATACTACTAGATAACGTGTCACATACAGAATTAAGCTAAATTCTGTCCGCGCGAATATGTACTTATACAGCTACTTGTATACTAACGAACCAAGACAAATTCTTATGATAGTTTTATTTCAACCTAATCAACACCATAGCACCTTGTGATAAAGTCACAAATCTTCAAATTATCATCATACACTTACGATCATTTCGTAAGTTTTATAATATTTATAGTAAAATCAACCTTATATTGAAATCCATAAAGCACTTTTTCCGGAGTTGCTTTGTGAGCTAAGTCGTTAATGTTTTGTTTCTGTTTGCTTCTTTGAATTTCGCGTTCTTAGTAGATTTAAAATTGTTCAAAATTTCATTTTTATATTATTTCGTAGGTTAAATCTTAAAATATTGATTTAATCTACATGTACTTACCGAAAATATTTAATTATTATTCTTGAAACTTTTAAATACACATTGCGGCATTGTGAACGTGTTAAAGCTTGCAGTATTTCAATACAACTAATCGAAATATACGCTCACGGATTTCTGACGCCGACCCGATATCTAGTAGTATTGTTGATCGAAGCCCGGATTTGAACCCGCTTCACTCGGTTTCCCGAGCAAGCGGGTTACTACTGGGCTACCACTGCCTATTTCCAATATAATTACCATTTATCTTACGGTAAAGGAAAACATCGTGAGAAACCTGAAAGTCTGAGAGAGCCTAGTAAGTTTTCGAAAGACATGTGAAGTCAGTCAACCCGCACTTGGTCGCGACCGACGTGGACTATGGCCTGATCCCTATCGTATTAAAGGCAAGCCCGTGCCCAATAGTGGAATGTTAAAAAGGGCTGAATACACACAGCGAATATTTGTGAATTTTGAATTATGCTGCCGTAGTGACTATCGGTCGAATCTAGTTCTAAGATTTGCCAGATGACATTGTGCTACCGCTAATATAGAAATAGATATTATTTTACTATTATAAAGTAGATTATATCATTATATAATGCATGGTTTTAATGTTTTTTATGATTATTATTTTTGATTTGTTTTAAATTTTATGATATTTTTGAATGATTTAAATACATTTTGTGCCCTAGAATATTCTAGAAATAATAAATATAGACAAAAATTTATATTATAATTTTATATATTTCTTTTTTTGATTTGAGCATGTATGAAATATGTGCGTAATGTTGCATGTACGTAGTTCGACCGCCAGAGCTCCATCCGCTACAGCTCGCGGCGCGCGCGCACTCTCGAGTCGCTCGCCTCCTTGTACGAGGTAACTATTGTTTGGACATAGCTTTACAACTTATACTTTTACTTATATAACTTTAAATTGTGTTTTAATTTAATTATGTATATAATGAACTTAACTTCCTTCTTTCTTTTTAAAGAGAGATTTGTTAAATCTTTATTTAACAAATCTTTCTTTAAAAAAGAAGTTATTTAGACCGAAACATATAGAAGTATTGTCCATATTTCTTTAAATATGTACAATAAACTAAATAAAAAATGTTACCAGTCAATATAAACAACGATTTGTGAATAAAAATTTGTAATTACCTTCAATCTATTATAGTCCACTGACAAGTTTTGAATTCTAAAAATTCTATAAATACTAAATCCTTACATTTGCTGTTTCATAATGTTATTATTATAGTGACATACAGTTGCTTCGCTCGGGTAAGTCGTTAGGTGCCGGACAATAGCCGTGTGCTACTCCAGACACACACACATACAAAACTTTCACATTTATAATAATTGTCCGATTTAACTCATTATCTCAAAACATAACTAATTGATGTTAACAAGAAAAAGAAAAAAAAAACAGTCATTGTCGGATCACGTCCATTGGAGGAAAAGGTTCCAATTAGTACCGCTAGTTTTAAGTAACAAAATATTGTAATAGCCAAAATAAAATAACAATGTTTCAAATATATAAAGGGCACGAGCGATAGAAGCTTGTGGATGTAGATTTATTTAAAAAAAAACTAATCTCAATGTAAAACAACAGGAGGAAGACATGAAGCAAACGCTCGAAGAGAGCGCTCGCATCCAGCGCCAGTACGAGAAGTACATCGACCTCACCATAACGAACAACAACGCGGACACCACGCACGCACGCCTCATGGACGCGCTGCACGCGCTCTCCACCGACCACCAGTGGGTGCCCGTCACCTGGATATACTAACACGCACACGCACACACACATCACGCACACAGACTTGCACACAACCACACACGTACACACAGGCACACACACAAATACCAAAATAATCACACAATATACACATACATATATGTATGCGTATATTGCTCTTCGAGGCCTCATTCTGTGAGGAACACTTGATTATAGCGATAATAAATGCAATAATAATGTGATCTAGTGTCAACTAAAAGATTTTCCATTTTATGGTAGGGAAATTAAATAGTAGCTTGACGAACTTAATATGCAAGAATAAATCGAAAATAGCATCACATATAATTTGTGTTTCAAGAGCCATTAATTTTACGTTAAAAATTGATATGGATATGTTTAAATAATAGACCATTATTTTTATTACTTCTATTAACATACTGTTAATAGTAACAATTTCACAATTATATCTTAAATGTTGCCACATATTTGGGTAATTAGAGCAATATTTTATATTATTATAGCTAATGCTAGTCTAAGGATTGATTCAAGTAGCTTAGGTTATTTCACGATCTGCCAACTTTAAGCTATAAATGCTTTATCAACAAATTGAAATTGATAACAAAAACTCCAACGAATTTTCATACATTAATACTAGCCTAAGTAATCAATTGAAATATGCACAATGTTTGAATATCTTATATATTTTATATTTGATGAGAAGCCATGGTTAAATAATATATATGTATAATAGATTTTATAAGAAATAATATTGCACATTCTCTTTATTGGCCGTGATCAGATTTTCAAGAAGTCACAGAACTAACTTCGGCCCATAAAAGATAAATTTAGTGTCTATAAAACATTTCTAAAACAGTATAGAATATAATACCCACAGACAATAGTGATTAGAACGGTTAGTGTTAGTAAAGATCAAAGAACACCATCTAGTATAGTGTTAAGGTAAGTTTAGACTTACATATATTATTCACATATACACAAGTTGCGACATAAATGTCAGATATTAATTTCTGTACTCTACACACTTTTATGAACTTTTAGTGTCTGAATAGTGTCAATACATAAATGTATGGAAGCTGTGTCCGAGCTGTCGACACTTCTTGCCCACGTGAAACTTATTTTTAAGTATCACAAGAGGTGTGGTGTATTGAAAATTTCGAGACTGTTTAAAAACTTCAACTACACCAGACACTTGGACACAACGTATTCACACTACGACACTAATTATCGTGTCGCAATAAATTTCACAATAATTAGAGACACTCAGTGTATACAATGTATACAATGAGTGTACCGTGTATAGTGTTTTAGTCTAAACTGGTCTTTATTTAACACATAATCCTGTAAACTGCTGTTGTTAGTTCCAAAGATAGCTTCAAGGAAAATCTCATAACCGCCAATAAGATTACAATATGCAGACAGAACTGATAGTGTATATTTAATGGTAAATACATTTTTTTTTAATCTCATTATCACTAACATGTGCCTGTCCCGATTGAATAAGTATTATCGTCTTTACTTCTACTATATGTCACCTTGAAACTCTGCTTTCAAATACTTAAATATTACTACTTAACTGTATTTGCTTTAAAATTTAACTACTGGAGTATAAAATCTACAATACATAACAACTGAAGCACTTAATTAAGTTTACTTATTATTAAAAACAATATCTGCTTCATATAACAAGTTAAAAGTAACGCTAATGTATTGTTGCTAAGCAAGCCTTTTTAGAGTTGAGCTGTATAAAAATCGCAAAATCAACGTATATGGATCATCTTCTACTTTAAATTCATAATATGTTTTATGAATCTCACATCGAATTTAAATCGCATTGTCATTCGCAAAACTTATTATTATTCCCAATATTTCATGTAGTTAATATTGTGATAGGTCTTGAATAATGTCTTATATTTCTACACAAAAGTACATACACTCAATTAAAATATGATAATTTTCGTATCAATTGATATATTGATTTTATTAATTGATCTCACCTCATCACCATAAGAATTATGAAAAAAATAGTAATAATATGAATTTTAATGCATATATCACATATGGCTAAAAAAATAACTTATTATGTACATGGGATTATGTTAATTATCGATATATATCATACTATTCAATTAATCACATTATTCCCAATTTATTTTATTAATTATTTACAAATACTAGTTATACACTTTTATTTATACACTATTATTTATTAATACTCTGTTTACTAAAGATTCATAGCTATTTCTTTTATTTTATATTTATGTTATTATTAGGAAATATTTTTGTTGTATTACAATATTTCCCTCTTGAAATATAAATATATTATAATTTATAAGCAAATTTCTGCTTTGATTTGATTCAATTGAACATTTTATTATTACAAAAAATACTTATTGTATTAATTTTATTAGTTTTAATTGCAAACGATATTATATAAAACTAATGCTTACAATAAATATTATGTATAGAAATGGATTTGATATATATTTTTGTGACTTAAGATTTAATGTATTGATTATAGTTGACTTCACGTGGTTGCATGTAGGATTATTTGTATAAAAGGCTTGCGCACATGCAAGGATTCCTGACTCGATTCAGATTTGCGCGTTTATTTGCTCTTAAAGCGCTTATTTAATATAAATATAGTGTTCTGCATGACGCACAGCGCCGGATTTAAACTGGGGGGTAAATTTGTAGGTGCCGTAAAATTCGAAAGGTGGGAAAAAAAAAATAACTAGTACATTTTATAAAAATTATAATTCTTTGTAAATTAGTATTTTGCATTAAAAAAAAACTTTATCGAAACTTTACCCATTATATGCACAATTTTGAGAATAGGGCGGCATTTTTTACTGTGTCACTGATGACGTATGCGTTCTATTCAAAAACAATTTCCGACATATTCATACATAAAAAATAAGGTAACCGCCGTGCATGTGCAGCCAGCCTTATAAAAGCAAATCTCGTTAGTCAAGAATGTCTTGAACTAGTAAACTAACAACTGGTATAAATCATTCCAAATATTTCTAATCTCTATTTTTCTCACAAATGTTACCATGCAGTAGAGTTTTTGTTGCAGATAATGTAACCAATTTTACAATACAATATATTTTCATCACACTTTCGTCTTTGTAATGTTCAAAATTATATATCCCACCAAACTTTTGTTTGTTAGGTTACAATGTAAATTAAGTTTACGAAGAAGGTGTATGATTATTCAAAAGTTATTTTAGAATGAATAATTTGATGAATTATCTCAAAATATTGTATAATTTTAAGATTCAACTATAAGTAGTATTGTGCATTTAAATGTATAAAGAAACACTGACACAAATAGAATATTTTAATTGTGTAAGCCTCAAATATATTTTAATAAGCAATTTTAGATAGTTAAGCTTAAAATAAGTTGCCACATAGTAACATAAGATTTTATACTGCGGATGCATCACTATATTCAAAATCACATTATTCTCATAATAGCTTAAAAAATAATGTATTTTATTAATAAATATTCACATTTAATAAACCACTTTCAGGATAATTTGGTAAAAAAACTTGTTATATTTTAAAACAATTTATTTTTATGTTTATAGTTCAACACAATAGGATTTTGTCATATTATTAAACCGATAATTTGTAGTTAGCTTGTATTTCATTAAGATTTTTACATTCCGTCCATTTTGTTTTGTTAATTAGCTATAAAGTTTATATCGAGGATTTTTCAATATACATTATGTAACTTTTGCTTTTTTTTTATTTTCGCTATTATATCTGCTCCTTGCTTAATTTATGTTTGCGTTAGTCAATAAAATATGGCAATTTTTCAAGCTGAATTCTAAGTTTTTTTTTTTTCGAAGATATTCCAAAATTCGTATTTTAAAGTCTACTGGTTCGATGGTCTCGAAGTATTTTTGTGGTGACGCACAGAAGTTTTAAATATATTGGGATCAATGTGATTGAGGCCAGCCTCGCTGGTCACCGAGACCACATTGTTTTCAGTGTCGGTTTTATCCAACAGATGTGGTGCAAGTAAAAGAAAAATTTGCTGAAAATAAAAAGGAAATATAATTAGCCGTGTAAAGCACAAATTTATTTACAACTAGCTAGTGCTAGTGGCTCTGCGTGTATTTTTTCTATCAAGACCATAGTCACTATTTTTAATCTCTGCATTGACCTTTGTCTGTTATAAGTCTGTCATGCTAGCCAGTAAATCACCGAGGCAATATTCGAAGTCTTTATGGTACTAGGAGCCTTGACGTTCAAAGATATGGTATTTATTACCTCTGCCCATGGTATGAGAGGAAGATTTGCAAATGCAGCTTGCCAGCCTGGTAGTCCGAGGTGAACGAGTGCCATTCTAAAGTAATGAGTGAAGGAATCCGCCAACCAGCCCCAAGCGCCTTCCCTTGTCGCGAGCCACACTGACCACGAACCACCGGTATAGATTAAGCATACCTTAAAATATATGGATATTGTGTTAAAATAATGATTGCAGTCCCGCCTCCCGCAGACAACGGCTTGGGCAAACGAACACAATATAAACATTAAATATTTATTGCTACTATTGCATAAGCAATATCCATTTGATGTTACAGCCCCATGCAGATGAATGCGTAAATGAATTTGTGGATGTTTTAATTACAACGCCTCGTAAGTAAGCTGTATTATGCTGTATTTGCACAATGATAAACAATTACATTTTCGTAATTTTTGTGTTATTAATTCCATTCCCGAAAATAGGTATTAGCTGGGACGCAAAACCTCAATCTTGTCAGGATTTTAACGATTTTAACAGTCGTATTGGCTCGTTCGTATCGTATAGCTTGGTCTAGGTAACAGGTTAGGGGTTCAACTCCTAGATTTTCTTAGTGTTATAATTAAAATGATAAAAGCACTGCTTTAAAACTCCTTTATACTAGGTACTCTGCATGCATCGTAGATGTTGTAAATAGAGATAGATATATTATATAATATGTCGATATCACATTAGATAGGGTGAACAAAATGTATAAAAACTTACCTTCCCTATGTTACGGCAGTTGTCTAACTCAAAAACTTTACTTTTAGTATTTAATACTGGACGGGGGCCTGGATTTTGACGAGTCAGTGAAAAATCTAACAAGTCTTTAAGAGCGGGAGTTAAAACTAAATCGTTTAGAGAATTAATTCTTATTGATCCAACCGGTAGTATTTCATCAGCTGTAACATAGATTTACTATATAAACTACAGAACTATTATCAATATATCATATCATTTAGTATATTATGTTCTTTCCTGAATACTTGTAGTGCCATGTTAGCTGAAAACCATCTGTAGATGCATAAAAATTACGCAAATCGTCTGGTAATATTGCAGAATGTCTCTGCTCCCAATTAGAGAGAGCCACACGATCACAAGGAGGACGACGCTCAACTTCTACGTTAGATATCCTTGGATCTGATTCTGAAATTGTAATAATAGTAAATAATTTACATTATAGTGGTATAATGGTACTGACAAAATACTGTTTGTATGGTAACAAAATGTTGTTATATTTGATGTTACTTGGTGAGCGTAAAATGAAACTATCTTATCTTAATCTTTTCATTATTCACCTATGTTTCTTATCAACAAGTAACTTAGTAATGTCAAAAATGACATTGACACTAAGTAAACTCATGACTTTATTAGAACGAGCATGGATTTTATTCCAATTTAGTACAAAAAAACTTCTATAGACATCTTTAAATATTAAAAAACAATTGCTCTTGAAAATTTAGAACAACTCATTCTTTTTATATAACATGTGAAGAAATAATGTAGTGCTGTTCAAAATAACCTACAAAAAATTCATTTAGTTTAAAAACGAAAATACTGTCTGAGTATACCATTCAATGCTCATAAACGCTAAGCTTTACCTCTATAATGACGAATCCTAACGCTGGAGTGTGTGACATCAAAAAAGAGTTTATTGTGCAGAAGCAAGATAAAATTAATAAATCTGAGTCAGATGATGCAACAAATAAACGCAAAATAAATGACTCTATTGAAAATGACCCTAAAAAAGCTAAACTTGATGGTAATAATGACGTGTCTAATAGTAAAAATAAGATAAAACGGAGAGGCCAAAACAAAGCTAGGCCAAAGACTTATCATGATGATAAGCAAAATAAACCGTGTCCTAGTATTGTAAATATAAGCTCAAAAGATGATAAACAACAATGTCAATATACAAATTGTAAATATATTCATGATCCAGTAGAGTACTTAAAATTTAAACCAAGCGACATTAGTAAAAGTTGTCATTTATTCAATATTCGAGGTAGATGTCCAAGGGGAATAGCATGTCGATTTGGTTCTAGTCATATTACAGAAGATGGTCTTAACATTGTTGATGAAATTAAAGATGCAGCTTGGAAAGATGATACTAAAAATACTTTACAACATTGCTTACAAATACAATTGCAAAAACGAAAATATGATTTTTCCCTTGCTGAAAAACTAGTTAAATCTTTAGACTCAAGAAACAAACAAGACAAAAAGAATTTAGACAAAGAAACCAATGATGATGATGTTGTTAAGAATAATGAAACCATAAACAAAAGTGGAGCTATTACTGATGAAGATTTAATTAAATTATTACCTCAAGAAAAAAAAAGAATTAATTGGAAGGACAAATTATACCTTAGTCCTCTTACAACAGTTGGAAATTTACCTTTTAGAAGAATTTGTAAAGCGTATGGTGCAGATGTAACTTGTGGTGAGATGGCTTTATGTGAATCATTACTTAAAGGTATGAAACAAGAATGGGCTCTAGTAAAAAGGCATGAATCAGAAGATTTATTTGGGGCTCAAATATGTGGAAATAATGCATATGCAATAACAAAAGTTGCCCAACTTTTGCAGGAAAACGCAGATTTAGATTTCATTGATTTAAATCTTGGATGTCCAATAGATTTAATCTATAAAAAAGGTGGTGGAAGTGGTATGATGCACAGGATGCCAGCTTTAGAAACATCAGTACGAAGTGCCTCTACAATATTAAATATACCTTTTACTGTTAAAATGAGGACTGGAATTTATCAAGATAAAAAGATTGCTCACAATATTGTTCCGAAGGTAGTTGATTGGGGTGCATCACTTATAACTTTGCATGGTAGATCTAGGGAAGCCAGATATACAAAATTAGCTGACTGGGAGTATATTGAATCCTGCGCACAAGCAGCTGGGTCATGCCCTGTTTTTGGTAATGGTGATATTTTATCATATGAAGATTACATGTTTAGAAGGCAATTGGCTCCAACAGTGCAAGGAGTAATGATTGGCAGAGGAGCATTAATAAAACCGTGGATATTTACCGAAATAAAAGAGCAGAAATTATGGGATATTAGCAGCAATGAAAGATTTGATATAATAAAAAAGTTTACTAATTTTGGCCTGGAACACTGGGGATCAGACACACAAGGAGTAGAAAACACAAGGCGATTTTTACTAGAGTGGCTTTCATTTCTTTATCGTTATATACCAGTTGGGTTGCTAGAAAGACCTCCACAAAAAATAAATGAAAGGCCTCCATTATATTTTGGTAGAAATGATTTAGAAACCCTGATGGCATCTGGGAACTGTACAGACTGGATAAAAATAAGTGAAATGGTGCTAGGTCCAGTACCAGAAGAATTTAAATTTTTGCCTAAACACAAAGCTAATTCATACTAATGTTTTTTATTCAAATTGGTTGTTTAATTACCTAAAACTTTTGTGACACCTAGTGTAATGTTTTCATAAAAGGAATCTTCAGAAACTAAATCCACACAAAAACTCATTATTAAATTTTGGTATTCTGGAGGTAATTGTATAGATTAAACAGTTGTCATGGAAACAATGTAGCCAATTCGTTATAATCATATATAAGAATAAACATTAAAAATGTTGCTTGTTAATAAAACAATTTTTATCTTTAGATATTTTTATTTTTATGATTAGAATACATCACTACTTAGTCAAAAATACACTTCAATTAAAGTCATATGGACAGTAGCAAAAACTGAAAACAATTATTTATCATAAAAAATTTAGTAGTAACTATTGTAATTTCTGCATTATACAAGAACATACACAAGTTATATAAAAGTTATGGAAAAAGAAATTGGATTATCCACTACTAAGTTTTTTAAACATACACATAATATGCAGATCTTAATGTTTCCTTCTCAAAGGTGACAATTTAAATGTTATGGACAAAATGTAACTTTACTATTTGAGTTGTTTGATGATAAAGCGGTAAAATAAAAAATGAATGAACAAATTTACTCAAAATATGTTCACATTTTATTTTTGTAAAACTGAAATACAAAACTGTATTTTAATACCAAGTAAATAATTGCTTAAAACTGTCTATTTTTTATAATAGTGTACTTATTATGTACATACAAAGTGAAAACCAAATCAGTGCTGTCAGACACGTGGAATGAAAGATACAATTCCTTAGTTTATTCTAATTGTTCTGTTATTTCAGAGATTTTCTTAGTTTATCGCCTCCTACGTCGACGTGAGTCACCGTTGTAGCCGTTTTCTGTAAAAATAAGAAAATATGACATAAATACGTGACAATTTCCTTAACGATAGTTAAAAGTAAATAATAATAGATATAATTGTTTGCGACACACCAACCATAAGTGCTTATATATTTTGAAACAAAAAAAATGGCGTCATGTTTAATATATATATACCTTATAATGTATTATGGATGGCATCTCTAAACAGAAATTGTTAGGGAGATGAGCTTGCATTGGTTCGAATGTAACAAACCTCGAGTGTTATTCACCGTCGTTGGCGATTGCCCTGGCGGTCATTTCGGTACCCCATGGAACCATTAGCCGGCGCGCCATTAGACACTACTTGGTCCATACCAGCGAAAGGTCGACCCGGTCCCATATTTTGATGTCCATAATATTCGACACCATTCATATTGTTATCATAGTTTCCATCATCATTAGACTGTTGATTTCTTTTATTTTTCGGCCCATAAGAACCGAACGCCGTGAAGTTGGCGCTTTGTCCGCCGAACTCGGTGACGCTCTGCGGAAGCATGCGCGGCATGGGGTTCCCATGGGGTACGGCGAGACCGCCAGAGGCCAAGCCGCCGGTAGATTGGCCCAGGCCGCCCTCTAGGCCGCCCGAGCTATAAGAGCCGAGACCACCACCCGGGCTATCCGAGTTATAGTCGTCGAGCTCGCGTCCTCTTCCGCGCCGGCGCCGGTCACGGCCGCCGCGCGAGCGCGCGCTGCCCAGGCTCTCGTCGGAGCCGAGGCCCCCGCCGGAGCCTAGGCCCCCGTAGTTGGAGCGCTCGGTCGAACCCAACCCCCCGCCGCCCGATCCGAAGCCGCCGTCGAGACCAAAACCACCGCTGCTAACCGAGCTCGAGCCGAGCCCGCCAGAGCGACCTCCTCGCTTTCTGGAATCCGACTCCAGGCGACTTTGCTCAGAGCCACTTTGTCCATAAGTGTAATTGTTTTGTACCCCACCGCTGGAATCGACAGGAGGAGGAGGAGGAGGTGGTGGAGGAGGAGCTCCCCAGCCTGAATTGAGCATGGGGTTTGGAGCAAAGTTTGGCATCATCATCCCATACTGATCGCTAGGAAAGAATGGAGGCATCATAAAGTTTGGTCCATTCATAGGAGGAGGAATGCACATATTCATTTGAGGGTTAATAGCCATCAAGGGTGGAATAGAGTTTGACTGCTGGTGCTGTTGCTGCTGTAAACTATTATCATTGTTTATCTGATTATTAAAATTATTATTAGTACTATTGTTCTTTTGTGAGTAATCATTATCGTTGGATTGTATGCTATCATGTCTGACGGGAGGAGTGGAGGATACTTTGCCATTGGGTTTGTCAAAATGAGTCTGGGGTAGTTGCGGACCGATGGGCGTGGGCAGTAGCGGCTTGGGCGTCGGCAGCAGAGCTTGCGGCGCTGGCTGGGGTGCAGGTGGGGGCGCAGGCTGAGGCGCCGCTGGGGGCGCAGCATGAGTAGTGTCCTTCAGTGGGCTGCACTTGCCTGAGCGAGAGCGGCTACGCGAGCGGGAGCGCGAGCGCGAGTGGCTTCTCGACGACCTGGAAGAGCGGCTGCGCGAGGAGCGCGACGAGCTGTGCCGGCGGCGCCTACGCGAGCGCGAGCGGGAACGCGTACGCGAGCGGCGGCGGCGGTCGCGCGAGCGTGAGCGCGACCGCGACCGCCGGCCTCGCCGGTATCTTCCTCCGCGACCGCGGTGTCCTGCAAATAGACATAATATTAATATTGTAAATGCAAAATTTTGTGAGCATATATGGATTTGTTTCTTAGTTAATCTTTCAATTAATAAACTACTGAATGGATTTTAAGGAATTCTGCAGTAAAATACCTTATGCATCAAAGTAACACATAGCTAATAATTTATTCAGATACATATAAATAACTGAAGTATGCGAGCGGAACCGTAAGTAAATAAGTGTATTATTGTAATTGGGTAGTTCACATCATTAACTAACCAACACACCCCTTTAATACACAACTTCTATAAAAAATACTTTCTTTTTAAACCTGGACATTCAATTAACTGTCAGTTAACTTTAAAATTAGATTTTTAGTCATGTTGATAACAATTGTTAACCAATTGAATTTACAAATAAGTTTCACAAGTTGCCATAGAAAATCCATTAAGGAATTGACGCAAGGCCAAGGCAAGGCCAACGCTTGACAGTTCATAAAGAGTATGTCAGTTTGCTCAGTGGTATCAAGTAACTCTATAATTTGTTTTAAGTTTATTTCTTCTAAAGTATTCAGTTGAGTTACTTACATATGTTAAATATATATTCCTTTATAAGTATATAATATACTTATATATAAAATATTTGCATTACAAAACTATATTAGATTTCTTACTTCTGCCACCGCCTCCACCGCGTTCTGCTAACTCTTGTAACTTTGGATTAACAACTTGCTTGGCCTCTTTCAGTACCGCCACGAGGTCGGCAGCTTTGGCCGCATTTGACGGTGTGAAGAATGTGTATGCCGTCCCTGTTTTATTAGTTCTTCCAGTCCTACCAATCCGATGAACATAATCTTCTGAATTGCTAGGATAGTCAAAGTTTATCACAAACTTTACATCATCAACATCTGAAAACAATATTAAAAGAATTTTTATCAAAATTATTTCCTTAACATATAATTAAAAAGAAAAGAATGTTTTATTACTTACCTAAACCTCTTGCAGCAACATCAGTTGCTACAAGAATAGGTGCTTTTCCACTTCGGAAATCTGAAATAGTTGACGATCTTTTTAATGAATTAATAAACATACTTTCATATTTGTGTTAAACCGCCAAATAAAACTATTGTTTTTATATTTTATAGATATAAAAAATAATCGACAAATTTTCACTGACTAGTACTACTACTATTTTAACTGTGTTTTTGTTATATATATGTATTGAACCCATTTTAATGAAATTAGTTTTCTTAGATTTATAAAGAAAAAATGTAACACAATTAAACAATAACCACTTGTGTATTAATATCCTGTCGACAAGACTTAACTCCAATGTAAGTTTTTAATTTATGAAATTATTTAGATTCAATATCTATTACATTCCATTATTATATTATTGATTACACATTATATAACAGTTATCTAAGTTTATAAACATGTTCTGAAGTTATTTTATTAAAAAAAATATTTATATATTTTGTTACATGTATAATAAATATATGAAAATATAAAAGAATATACAATTTTATCCCATTCACAATGATCAAGCAACCGGCTAGCTAAAATGAGAACCCCAAACTTGAAATATTCGAGAACTTACTACTTCCCCATGAAAGTTACTGTTGTAAGGTATGTACGTTCAAATATTGAATCGACTAATAGGGTACGTCCGAGAGCGCGAGAGGCGCATAGTGAGCGAGCGGCGAGCGCACGGGGAGCCTCGAGCCGGAGCCCCCGGAGCCCCCGCCGCCGCCGCCGGCCGCCCGCGAGAAGCGGCGCAGACTAGCCGCGTGGCAACAGTGCCGCGTGGGCCGAGCTTAGGGCTTTGCCCCGTAGGGCCGCCTCGCCGCGCCGCCGGCCGCCGCCCGCCTCGCCTGCACATGCAGACATGCGTCAGACACGACAGCGTATACGCGACACGCGTACCGTCGTACGCGCGCAAGTATGCCACACTCGACTCGCGTGCGACTTCAGTCGGACACCGCTTCTCGACGCGTTTGTATCACCTCATTATATCTGTCGCCACTTTTTAGGATTATATGTCTATTCTATTTGAAGGGATAAAAGGATATGTTTTAATATTTTAATATAAACTTCAATAGAATATCAAATAAAACAAAATATAACAAAGCATATTTCAAAGTAAATATTACCAGTTTTATCTTACCTTGTAATACCCAGTCACGCTCATTTTGTGACTTATCGCCATGGATGCAGACAGCAGGCCAGCTATAAAAAGAAAACTATGAGTACAATCAAAGAATGGTAGAGAGAAAAACCAGTGTTCATGTATTTCACTTCATCAACTGATAGATTTCGAGTAATAATCACTAAACAACTGTAAATTCAAAATTAATTTGTTACTCCTTCACTATGAAATAGTGATAGCTATAATAAATTTAGTTCAAACTCTTATGTTTTACTCTATTTTACTCTACATTTTCATTTTCATCATGTTATAAATATTTCTTGTTAAACATATTTTTTCTTTATTTTTAGATCCTATGCCTGTGTCTATCAAAAAGATAAATTCTTAAACCCTTTTATTAGACTATAATGCATGGTGTTGTTGTTGTTGTTGTGTCTGCCTATATAGGAAAATTATAATAAACCTAAAATTGTCCCATGATATTGTAAGAGAAGGAGACTGTTGAGAACACTCTGGGTAATTATAAATTCTCTAGTGAAATTATAATTTCATGGTTTGTTCAATTTCCCTGTAACATATATGTCAACATTTGGAATTACTTGTTTAATATAAATTCTCTTCAATTACTTATCTAAAAAATTTCAAAATATTAAAAAAACGACTTACCCATCTCTCTTCATTTTTCTTGTGATATCATCTACTCTACGTTTTGTCTCAATAAAAATAATGGTTTTGTTTTCTTTCTCTGCCATAATTTCTTTTAATAAAGTGCTTAATTTTGTTTCTTTTTCATATTCCATACAAACATCAATAATTTGTAAGATATTGTGATTAGCAGCCAATTGCAAAGATCCAACATTAATTTGTAGATAGTCTTTCAAAAATTCAGCAGCTAAGCTCTGTACTTCTCGAGGCCATGTAGCAGACCACATAAGAGTTTGTCGGTCTGGTCTAATTTGCTCTATAATTTTCCTGATTTGAGGTTCAAAACCCATATCTAACATTCTATCAGCTTCATCTAATACTAAGTAAGTGCATCTTTTAAGGTTAGTTCTTCCACTTTCCAAGAAATCTAACAGACGTCCTGGTGTTGCAATAACTATCTCCACCCCAGCATCTAAGTCCCTAGCTTGAGGACCCTTTGGAGCTCCACCAAACAAGCAAGTATTGTGAATTTTAGAAGTGTTTGCAAATTTATCACAAACTTCTTGAATTTGTTGTGCAAGTTCTCTGGTAGGTGCTAACACTAAAGCAATTGGTCCATCGCCTCTGCTTGATTTTGGCTGATTATTAATATGAACTATAGCTGGTAATATATATGACAGTGTTTTGCCTGATCCAGTAGACGCAATGCCCACCATATCATAACCACTTAACGCAATTGGCCAACCTTGTGCTTGAATAGGTGTTGGCTTCGAGAAACCCATCTTATCAATTTCATCCATAACATAATCTGGGAACCCTGCCTCGTCAAAAGATAGCGTAGGTTTTGGTATATTGCGGCCTTTTAATGTTATTTCATTTTCACTCCTCCAAGCTTCTACTTCTGATTCCAATCGACTTTCTACATCAGGATGTGGTACATAGAAATCTTTTTTAAATGGCTTTAATCTATTCAAATCCCATTTTGGTTTACGAAGATTTGCTCCGGGATTACTTCTGCGGCCCCCTCCGCCATATCCTCCACCACCACCACCACCACCCGATCCTAGACCATAGCGAGGGCTACGACTGCGACTTCTGCTTCTACTTCTAGTACGACTTCGTCGCCTATCACGACTGCGATCCCTATGAATATAATACATATTTATTAATCCACTTTTAAACATTTACTTATTTAAATTCTAAATTAATTTAAACAAATCCCTTTATTTACCTTCCACGTCCCATACCGTCAATATAGCACTCTATAAATGTTTAAAACCTATTTTGTTCACTTATTTTATGTAAACTAACTTATTTGTAATTTTAAAATGCTCTTTACATTTATATTACAAAGGTACGCCACTTGTTAAAAATTAACCACATGAAAAAGTCAAAATGGCGGCTCTCTTATTTAGTGCCTAGCGGTGAAACAACGAACCAAAGACAAGAATCATCGGTACAGGCAAAACTATATTATCGTTGATCGAACAATTTTCGCGCCTCTTGCGTTGTATTTCCGTAGGTGTTGTAAGCAAGAATGTAAGTAAGAATATAACTTTACTCAATCTATCACATAACTAATATGCAATAGAGTGCCATTTAATGAAGAAGTTAATTTAAGAGCACAATATAAAATATATTTTTTTCTTTCAACATTTTTCGTTAAATTCAATGAGGTCTGTTTTCAATTTTGTTTTGGCAAACTTTTATCTCACGGAAATCTAGTCAAATTAATTCGTTCTAGCTATTTTTTATTGAATGAAAGGGATATCAATCAACTTTGAAGTAATTTAAAGGTAACCTAATACCATGTAACTATACGTACGACACCTTTTGCAGCGGTGGTGTCTACAACTCGACCACTCTATCGAATCCCGGGTGCAACTTCGTTACTCGTCAAAGACGCCAGGAAGCGGTGGTGTTATTCTCATTCAGGAAGACTAGATTATAGATTTGATGAAAGGTTAATGGATAAAAATCATTAGGCAATTGACTTAATGGACTATTTAGGGTAGATTCTATCTGAGTGAATTTAAAGTTCCTCGGAATTAAAATATACATATACTGCTTAATATTCTAATCTAATGGAATTTAGCAGAGTTTACCCTAGTCTCCATTAAAAACGCTCCTATTTCTTTGAAAACAGCAACATAACTGCCACTATTGTCGTAAAAGTTTCGTGGGAATACATCTAACGAGGATTACCTCATACCTTAGAGGATTATCCTCTGCGTAAAAATGAAGACAATCTTAAAATTCCAGCCTAAGCCCAAAGTATTAGTAAACGCACTTAACATTAAATCGCTTTTGAATGAAGTACTTGTAAGGATAGCGGCCTTGCAAGGTTTTCCACTACACCTTGCTGGATTAAGTATGACCATGGGCGGCTGCAGAATTATTTCTAGAAGTGCACCTGCTTTTTCACATTAAACTATTAACTAATCTTTAAATGAATGAATAAATGATTAACTTTACAATTTTTATTCATATCTTGTTTATTATCTTTTTTGGCAGATACCTAAGTTTTAACAGGGATTAATTTTTTTAACTTTTCTTGTATATTTTCCTTCCTGGCGTGGGGTGCAAAAGCACCCTCTTGCATCCCGGTGCCCATGAGCATAACTGTTTACTGTTGCTTATCGTTACGACCTGTTAGCAAGTCCTCGACATAAAAGCTTCTTTGAAGACTGCCAGAGACATCGAATTGCAAGAAAACTTGCAGTTATTAATCGAATTTGCAAATGCATTATTTTCTGAATTCCGCCAAAGAAACAACTGTAAATTTCTATTAAACTCATCAAGCACAATTTGTTGGTACTTTTTTTTTAAATTCCGCAGACAAAAAACAATATTGACGGAATCTAATGAGAACATTGAAGAGAGAGTCTTGTATTTTAGGATCCATTAATTCGATATCATTTAAAAACTATCTTCTCAGATGACTGAGTGATGTAGGACAAAATTACCACTCTCAGTTAGGTCCACCAAGTGGACAAGTTTTTTTTGTATTTTGGAATAAGAAACCTGTACTATTATATTATAATGCTATTTATCTAAATAACATAGCTTTGTTTATATTTTTGGTCAAATCGTTTCATATACATAAACGTAAATTTTGCCACCTACGTCAAAATCCATACATCACGATCAAAGCGTGGACTTAATAAGGCACCCTTATTATTTTGTTGCTACTAGATGAGATGAATTCATTACTTATCATACACCAACAAACTTTAGTAATTTTAGTCTAAGATTCCGATCTTTTTAGTGGACTACTTATTCTTTTTCCAGACGCAATATATTTTTTAAACCATAAAACATATATGACCCAGGGGAGGTTGTCACACAAAAAATTGCTCGAAGCTATTTTAATTTAAAAAAAATTAATTGCTTTTTTATGTACAAGAACTTTTTTCTAGACAAATTAGTATCAATCGAAAGTAAAAGGCTTGTAAAAAACCCCCTTTTTTCTTAATGTTGGTAAATGCATTTACGCATATCACCTGTATACAAACAGGCGCTTATGTGGCACTCAACGTCTAAAAAAGCCCAGTACTACTCACTAAAATCCAGCAAAACCTCCCCCCGTCTTAATGGGGCGTCGCAGGATCACTTACGCACTCAATCCCGACATACCATGAGGTGTTTCCAGCAATCCACTCTGCTGTCAAAGAAGTACCAGAAACAACCCGCACGATACACCGCAAACCGAGGTAGGCCACCTCCTAGTACGTTTCTTGACTTCGTGCCCGGCTGGATTGCCGGTCGCTAATGAGTACGCCCACCACGACAAGATGAATGCATGTGGTGACAACCCCGCTGGGTCAAGTATTTGTTGATATTATTTTTTATGGTTTAAAAAAAATCGCCTGAAAAAAGAGTGAGGGTCCACGTCATACATCGAGAACTACTACTATTTAGTTATAAGTTTTCATTTATATTCAGAGTCAGTTTTTTTTTGAATATCTTTTTATAATATGCTACTTGATTCAATATAAATAGGGTTCTATTTATTTTAATTAACTATCCACTAGGAAATTCTAATTGTGGAAGATTAATACTTTTTATTTAATTATATTAATTTATTGACTTTAATCTAATATTTTTAATATTCCTTAAAAATATAACCAAAAGTCATATTTTTAAATACGTACTTGAAACGGAACACATACATATTGTAGCGGAATCCATTTTCTGCGTTGTTGTGACATTTTGATTTTCGCTCTTCTGTTGTGAAAAGGAATGAAAACTATGTTACTTAACCTTGAATTATTTGAAATAAGTGATGAATAAATAAATAACATTAATTTTAAATATATCACATATATAATAAACACATTCATAACATGCGATGTAATACATAATGGGTTGAAGGAGTGATTGGCTGCGGCATTACTTCTTCGTCATAAAATACTACTGCGAAAGTATTAGAAACTAAACACGTTGTTCTGAACAATGGAGTTGGATGTATCACCAATGGATTCGCATAATAACGATATGGAATATTCAGACAACTCGTCTGAAGGAAAATATTTGACATGTAATAACAACGATCAGTACACGGTAATTCGAATTCCGCAAGATGGTGAAAAATCAAATAAGCACTCCTCAAGAAAACAATCAAAACGTAGGAAAAAGAGTTCAAACCATTCTAGACCTCTGCCAAGAATAATAGTAAAACCTTTACCTCCTCCTCCACCACCTGAAAATCGAGAATGGACTGCTGCTACATCTTGTTCAGACACGAGTTCCATGTCTAATAATAGACCATCTACTATGAGAGAAGTATTAGCTAGTATACCAGGCTTTTGTATTAAGCCTAGAAAGAGGAGTGGTAAAAAGCTATCAACTGCAGCTCAGTTACAGCAAACCAGAGAAGGCTGTATAGATTTAGAAACACCTGATTCTATATTAGTTAACACAAATATAAGGGCACTTTTAAATAAACACACATTTTCTTTACTTCCTCCTTTATATCAGTATAAATTGGGGCAGCTTCTGCCAAATGTGGATAGACCAAGTACTTCAGGTCGTTTAAGTTCATCTAGTCTGAATAATGAATTTTTTGCCCGTGCCTGTTTGGAATGGCAGGAATCACTTTCAGGTGGAGAATTTACACCAGAAAATCAACAAAAAATGAAATCAGAAGCTGAAAAGGAAAAAAGTAAAATTGATCCATGGAAATTAAAACATTTTGAGCCTTTTTGGGGTGAAAAGTCACAAAGAGAAAAATCGTCTATGAATTTAAATTCAGAAAGGCCTTCATTAAAAACTACTATAAAACTAAGACCAACAGCATCAATAACAAGTAGCAGTACTGTTCCTAAGATTAAGAAAAGTAAATCATCAAGTTCAAGTAAAAGATTGCGTTCTGTGGGAGCTGTAACTCGCTCTTCTGCAAAAGAGGCAGAAGAAGCTGAAGATGATTCTATTTCTGGTAGCAGTAAATCATCTGCTCCAGTTCCTGGGTTGCTACCACTTAAACATGTTAAGAGCCAAGGTTATGTGGAATGTCAGATGGATTTTAGTTTTTCTGATTCATCTTCAGTTACTAGAATAGAAGAATCTGTATCCACTACCCCAGTTGATCCTCTATTATTACCAGATGCAGAATCTGGAGCTGAAATAAAACAAGATCTAGACATGAGTGTTGTAAAAATTGAAGAATCTAGTGCATCTAAAGATTGTGATGAAGATAAAACAACAGATTCAGAAAGTAATATACCTGAAACAACAAAGAGGTTAAGTAATGATGTTGATGAGTATAGATTTTCAAAAAGACTAAGGTATGAGGATGATTATGCTGTAGACAATACAAACTTTATTAACATGAAAAATAATTCAGAGAGTAACAATGTCTCAAGTGGAGATTCTGCTTACAATAATGAATCAATATGTCAAAATGCAGAACTTCATTTATATTCAGGTCAAGATCATGTTGATACAAATAGTGAAGATAGTAAAGCCACTGCCTCTGTTTATGAATATGATGAACGTAGTGTATCTTCAATTTCTAGCTTAAAAATAGAAAACCATTTGAATAATGTCTCACTTGTGGCAGAAAGTGACATTGTTGTTAATGAATTTGATGATACTGAGCCCCTGAAGATGCCAATTACTCCTGTAATTAAGGAGGAAGAAGGTAAAGAATCTCCAGTTAACGATAATCAGGAGGACTTTGTTCCAGTATTACAAGATAGTTCAACAAAATCTTATAGTGTCAGAGCTGATGTACATAGTGAAAAATCTCCATCACATGAAGATAAGGAACTTACATATGAGAAAATGGAAGTAATGGAAGAATTAAACTATTCCACTAAACCACCTGTTGAAGATACAGAGATCAAAAATGATATAACTAATGAAGAAAAAGCTGACCAAAAAATAAAGGAGACTGACAGTATTGTTCCTAACTATTATGATGAACATTTCAAAGATGCTGAATCTTTTATTTTAGAGACAAGTGGATTGCCTATGTTGCCATCTCGTAAGTCTTATATATTATTAGCTAGGTATGAAGAAATACTATAGATAAACACTAAAATATACTGTAATCATATAGTGTCCAATTTATATTTAGTATTTTTTTTTTGTTTCATACATAGAAACTGAAGATGCCAAATATGCTACATCCCAAACAAATTTGATGGAGCTTACTTCATATATGAGTGAAACAAGTAAGTAAATGTCAAAATGTCAAAATAGAATATTTTTATGAAAGTACCCACATTTAAAGTTTAGATTTTTAGAAGTTTTATTAAAAGAAGATTTTTTAAGGGTATTTTCAAAGTATAAGATCTAAATTGAGTTGACTCAAATATTTGCTACATTTACAGATGTAACTGCTGTTGTAACAATGCCAATGTCACAGAACACATCTATACCAATGATGGAAGTCACAAATACATCTGTAAGTATGGATTTTCAAATCATGTATTCTTGTATTTGCAGTCACATAGTTGATTTCTTGCAGATATCCTGTCTGTGTACTAGGTGATCGCGATCGATCCAGTGCGCTACAACCAACTATTTACATTGTTATTTGTTATAGTCTTTAATACCGCTCCCACTACTTCGCGGCTTATAGATTTAACAAAAACAAAACTTTTATGAGATTTTATGATGTTTCTTGCTTTTAATATTGTTCAGTAATAATAAAAATCGTGATTTTTTTATTTACTTATTTTTTATTTTTTATTCCAGGTTGTGTCATATCCTGATGATCACTTGCAAGATCCAGCAAAACCTAAAAATTCTGCAGTGTCATGGAAAAATGAAAGTGATTGGGTACAGAATGACAATGTTATAACAATACAAAATTTTTCAAATATAAACACAACTGATAGTACAAAATATGTCAGTGAAGATTCTAAAACTAGCATGGAGGATGTTAATATTAATGATGAAAATTGCATGTACAAGGCAGATAGAGATACAAATTTCAATATGGAGTCATCAAATTCATCTGAAAGTTGTCAATCAATGAAAGATGTAATGGTTAAGCAAGAAATAGAACCTGCATCAAGTCTGGTTTCCAGTACCACAGCGGCAAATCCCCCAATAAACTCAACAACTATAACCCAAAGTGTTAGAGCACCTGGTAAGAAATCTAAATCTGGGAAAGAATCTAACAGGTATGTACGATTTCTTCTATACATCCATTATGTTTTAATGTTATACTAGGAAAATTTTAAAAATAGATTTTTTTTCCTTTAATGCAACAATCATTACAAGAATACAAGTGTCCTTATATATTGATTTATTATTTGAATTTAATATTAACTATATCAAAAAGCTGAAATACCTTACTATATCTTATACAATACTTATATTAAACTATATAACATTTTTTTTTTAGAAGCAGAAGTTCCAACAAAGTACCTCCAGGCGCAGTAAATCTAGAACGCAGCTATCAAATATGTCAAGCAGTCATCCAAAACAGTCCTAACCGAGACGCTCTTCGCGGTCAGCTGCGACCGCCGCCTGCGCTACTCACTCGCCCCACAAGGCCTCTGAGACCACCTCCACCTGTCCTTGTTCGGCAGATACCAGCTGTAATGCCACATGCCGAGGTAAGAACTGGAATACCATATGCTATACTTATAAATGAAATTATTATATAGTAGTTATTTGCATAATTTTATGCAGTATCTATTTGTCCTTCACCAATCTTTAAAATTGCTGAACCAATTTGGACTTATTTTGATAGGTAGGTAGCCATTGAAAGAAAGTTACATAAGATTTTTTTTTACATTTTTCTTAAAAAATAAAATATGGTAATAATTACCATAAAACATTATTTTAAGTAAGATATAATTACTGCTACATTAATTTAAATTGATTTATTTTCATTTAAATGTACATACATTGTATTTAAAAGGATAGCTTAAGAGAATGTGAAATTAATATAATACTTTCTTAGGATGTAAAATTTTGTGTAATCAATCAATTTATTTTGGCTAAAATAAAATTTCAGATCAATGAGAATCGGTCGAACAATATGGGACAATATATTCTAGTACAAAGAACACCTAATGTAGCACCCAGAGCTTCAAGTGCACCTCCATCAAATCAAAACACTAATGTGGTTAGTGGCATGCTTTATTTGTTATCAAAACAGCTTGCACACAATCTAATACCTTTAAACGAGCAATTCTTGTATATTTATTTATATATACCGGCGATCTCAGAAACGGCTCTAACGATTTCGCTGAAATTTGGTATGTGAGGGTTTTCGGGGGCGAAAAATCGATTTAGATTAGACTTGTCTGGAAAAATCCGTGTTCGAGTTTTCATACGGTTTTCTTTCACATTATTCCACGCAAAATATGGTTGCTAATTTCGCACGCTCACGCGTAAGCATTGTGGTCAAGCGGCCAGGCGTAAGATTGACAATCACAGGTGTCCGGGTTCGAAACCAGGTTGGATACAAAGTTTTTCCTCATTATTTTTTTTTGTATGTATTCAAGTTTTCAGTTTTTTTTAAGCCAAATTAAAAAGAAAATTGTACTTTTGGCCAAAAACTCTGAGCGAAGCACGGTCGCTCAGGTACTAATTGAATTATATTTGCATGTTAACACCTGGATAAATTCTAAGAAATTAATTGTTAACCGGACCACCGGTGGCTCGGCGGTCGTTGACAGGTTTAAATAAAAATATACATGTAATGATTATTGTTACTAACCCTCATTCCAGGTATCAACATGAAACATTTTAAGTAATACATTAGAAGTGATTTAATTACAATTAAGACAGACACAGTTGTTTACATAATACTTTCTTAAATTATATATGCGATTTTTTTGCCTGTGTATGTTTGTTACTTTTATTGTATGGCTAAAGAAATTCGGCTGAAACTTAGTTTTAGTGTACATATAGTTTGATCAGGAGTAGCACATAGGCTTCTATTAGGCATCTAAATCAATTAATTTAAATAAAATTTAAAACAGGCACAGTTGGCCAAATAGTGAATACCAACCTCTGAATGTATCTTGTTGTTATGGAATCATATTTATACAGTTTTTTTTTTATAATTAAAGAACGTGACCCGATGCCGGAGCGTGGGCGCAGACGACGCGTGCGTGTGTAACTTGCGTGCCATGATCTTGTGCAAGAAGTGTGGTGCGTTCTGCCACGACGACTGCATCGGTTCAGCAGAGCTCTGCCTCACCTGTCTCATACGCTGACCCCGACACTCTCATCTTGCCATACACAAGTTACAAGCTCTCATACTTGCTAAATAACCCTTGCTTATGTGATCAAGTGAACAGTGAACAGTGCAGTGCAGTGTGACTGTAGGAATGGTGGTGCTATCTGTTGGATGTGTTTCAACCCCAATTTTTATTTCAATCTGTGACTTTTTTTTACAATGTCTTAAAGGCAGTTGAACTCTTTTATCGTAATTTTGTATATATTTTGAATAGGGATTGAAATTGAATGGTAAAAGTATTAAATGCGTAAGTCTAATTATAGATTATATATTTATACAGGATACATTTGTAACATTAGAAATTGTGTACCTCCAGTTTAGCAATACCGTAACTTGTTAAAGCTACTTATATCACAATTTATTAAATGGTTAATGTTATATATTGAGCCTATATATAAATGCAAGCACAATTTTATTCTGTATTGAACTATTATATTTGATATAATAGGCTGGTAGTTACATGCAAATCTGAAGTTAATCTTTTAAGGCTGAAATCTATATTAGTAGTAATCTTAAGAATATTCTCATAGCAATTATTTTATTGTCACATTTCACATATTTTTTTTATTTGTGTATTAAACAACTATTTGTAATATCCAGTTAAATCACAATTTTTTGTACTTCTTAACTTAAAAATTATCCTTTTCTTTATATTATAAGTGTGAATAGCAATGACAGCATAAATGAGCATATCTTCTGCCATCATTACAATTATTTAAGGAATGCCATCACAATATTTTGTTATATTATAAGCTATACTGTGCTTCTGCTAATTAAACTTTTACAGTACATCTAGTACTTGTCTTGTATAGGATTAGAATAAGTTTGGCACAACTGTGCCACCAATCTATTAGTTAAGGTTATGTACAGATATTTATTGACTTGAAAGGCTGATGCAATCATCAGAAGTGGTAATTTAATAGGTATTTAAAATTAATAAATATACATACAACCTCTGCATATATCATTTAAAAAGCACAAATGTAGCCTAACATAATATTATTAAAATTCAATTTGATGAATACTTTATTTTTGTAGGTTTTATAAACTATTTCAAAATTGTAGCAACAATCCTGAATGAAAATTGACATATGAAATTCTAAGTAGGTTGGCTTGAATAAGTAAATTATTCATTTCATATAGTTTGCATAAAGTATATAAATTTTGGATTAGGTTAATATTAAATTATTTTATTTTTACATATGTTTAGGTCACATTTGTGCCGATCTGTTTTTATTTTTGTCTAAAAATCCACATCGACACTGTATTAAAAAAGGCATTTATTATTTGCCTGATAACAAATCTTCTTAATATTCATATAATAATGTTTACTGTAGCAGTACTGTTACATTGGTTTTACTCTTGTGGCATGCCTTAAGTTATGCTGTATATATTTACCTTTAAATATTTTTATATGAAACTTTTTTACAAATGACAATTTTTTGCCAACTTTTTGAAACTCAGTATGCATTACTTTATAGTTAATTATCTTTTCATATGTCATAAATTAGGTAGTATGTTTTTGATTTATGCGACAACATAATGTAATTATAGGATATTTATTAATTACAATGGTTACATACATAGATACAATATGTATGAAAAAAATTGGATATAACTTTTTTTGAAAAAAGACAGACTATTGCAATTAAAACATAGATTATTTAGAGTGAAGTCAAACTTATTTGAAATATGTATTTCACCACACTTTATTATTGGCTAGAAAACAAATCATTGAGGGGACTCATTACTGTCTATGGTGTAACATAATGATTTTATAAAATATACAATTATAATTATAATTTGAAATATAATCATTAAATATTAATTTATCTTGAAAGAATATTTGTAATAAATAATGTTTTTTACTTAATTTTGTTTCCATTGTCACTTCTATTAAGTATTATCAGCCAAAAGAATTAAGGGAAACTGCTTACTTATTGTTATGGAAATGGACTGTATTTATAGCATTTTAATTATTATTGAAAAAGTAATAATATGCCTAGGTAAAATGTTGCTCACTCTCAATCACAAATAATTATAGATAATATGTAATAGTATTTATATACATACATACATATATATATTTATATATATATATATATATATATATATATATATATATATATATATATATATGCATAGAACACATTATTAAGGACTGTTAATAATTTAAGCAAATCAACACCTGGTACCCAAATGTGAAAATGTGTGCTAATGACAGTTTGTTAACATCTGTAAACTGAAATGTGCCTAATGGTCTGTTTGAAATCAGTATGAGAGGCAAAAGAAAGGGGACAATTCATTGAATTTTTTAAAACTATGTTGCAGTATCAGGTGGACGCAAGAAAAGTAATTTAACATGTTGCACAATGAAAGATAGTTATAGCTATCTATTTTTATATTTGAATACAATCACTATCTTAGACTTCTCTTAGTTTGAATGAACATTTATATTAAAATTGCAATTAGTTCATATTTAATTATGTATGCCATATAAACACATAAATGTTAACAAAAGGATTTTTGTTTATATTATCTCAAATATCGTCTTTATTTACTGATTGAGTTATTTTTAATTGACTGAAGTAAGCTTATTGTGTGAGTTAAATTACAGAATATTTGCATTATTGTTATTTATTGGTAATTAGTTGTTTTTAAGTATATGGACATTTTCTCTAATAAAATTATGTTCTTATTTCCACAATGATGCTTTTATTTTAAAAAATATACATTCTTCGGTGATTAGTCAGGTTATCAAATTATATTAACCACCGTTGTTAATTTATCGTCTTCAGCATCCGATTTTGTTAGCTCATTTTCCAACAGATTAGACCTATAATAGGAATGTTACGACTCGGCGTCCCATTTATCATAATCTAGTAATGTAATTTCTAAAATGTTAACTCAAAAAAGCAACTATCATTTCTGTAACTGGCAAGCATATTAATCTATATATATAAAATTGTAACCAAGCCGAATCTATACATAAAATATTTTTTGGAAATTCTTGTTGAAATAGTCATTATTATCAATACAGAGGCCGAATTCATAGTTTTCAGTTTTTGTCTGTCTGTCTGTCTGTCTTTTACAGCATCACGGAGAAACCACTGGAGGGATTTTGATGAAATTTGGTATGATGATAGCTGGTTACCAGGGTCAGCATATAGGATACTTTTAACCGGTGGTAGGACTCTGTCAAGCCTGAGGAGCCCGACTGGATGGGTACCATCCCCTTATCTATTTATGCCGCCGAGCAACAATGATTGCATTGTTGTAATTCGGTTTGAAGGATAAGGTAGCCAGCGCAATTACAAGCAAGAGGCATATCATCTTAGTCCTCACAGTGATAAAGTACCTGCGGTTCTGTATTTTTGTTACCTAAAACCTAAGTGCATGAACTGTAGGTGTTATGGGCGACAGGTACTGCTTTCCATCAGGTGGTCTGTCTGCTCGTTTGTCACTAAATCTCATTAAAAAAAACTGCGGGAAAATATCTCATCTCTGAGAAATCTATACACAACGTTAAAACGTTATTTGTACAATAAAATCCTTGGCATTGCCAACTGGCCCTATTTTAATTTCTTATAAAATCAATAAAAAAGGTTAAAAGACATGGCATGACATTTTTGACCAACTTCAAAAAGGAGGAGGTATTCTATTCGGCTGTATGTTTTTTTATGTGATATTAAGCGATATCCTCGTTATTGTAAACCGATTAGCATAGTTCTGTCTTTAATACTCCAACGTCGATTCCATATAAATCCTGAATTTTATAGAAAAAATCGACCATCATCAAGGTAGTTTTTGAAGATTATCGATACGATAAATATTGATATATTTTTTTTACTTGCCCATCCCTACCTGATATAAAGATAAATTTATGAAAACTAAAAATGAATAATTTATGTGTTTATGCGCGGTAGGGTAAAATTTTCCAGACTAATAAAATAGACTTAGGCACAAAATATCAATATTTTTTCATAAAATTATCGATATTATATATCGTCGATATTTTTAATCGCGATATATCGATATTCCATATTTATTTTAGAGTATCGAATTAATATCAATTTCGATATATTTTCTAATGCAACTCTGGTTTCGTGTTTATTGTTACTTAATATTCCTTGCATGCTAATCGCGCAACTTTGAAAAGTCGCGCCACGCGCCACAATCTTTATGAAATGCAATATAACAGTAAGACTATTGGCTGCGCGAACGGAATCACTAATAGTATTAAACCAATACCATCAGTGTGAGACGTATATGACCCTGAAGTTAACAGACAATTAACAATTATCGATTTTTTTTTAACAAATCCATTACAATAAAAAACTTAAAATATGCACATATAAAAAATAAAAAACGCAAGCGCAAGCGCGTCCACCATATTTTAAAGGTGGAAATCTAAACGTTTTGGACAATAGAAGCCGCTTGACAGGCGAGCACTTCAAACAGAGGGTGCTTCTATTGTCTATATCTGATAACTACTGATTTGATTAAATAGTATATAATTGTTTAGGCTCGAGCATTAATAAAAAATACTATTTTCTTCATATCTATTCTATTTTTACGAATTTTGAATATGCATGATAATCATGCGAATACTGACGATATATCGATATTTTTTACTCGATAATTATCGATACTGTTTAAAAATGTCGATACGATAAATATCGATATATATTTTTCACTTGCTCATCCCTATCCCAGACTGACACTGATAAGGTCTTATACACACAAGCATTTTTAACACGCTGCCGTATCACGAACGCGCATCGTTTCCGCATATATTATACTACTCTGAACTTAAAAGGACACTTCACTTTTTAAACTCGACGACGACGCGCTTACCATGAACGGGCAATGTCTGTATCATGGATGACAAATAAGGTCTGTATACACAGACGATGCCCATTCTAAATTTAAAAAATGTAGATTGCTCGTATCGCGTTCATACAAATGCGCATCGACACCGTGTCGGATAGATTCCAACGCACGTCGATGGTGCGTTCGTCGTGTGCAGAGTCCCTAAGATATTATCTATACTATAATCTACATTCTATACTATAATAGAGCAGATTTGTCATCCATGTAGAGCAGTAACTTAGCGAAATCTGTACTGTCGTCATAAAAAAGGAAGCCGCAACTTCGTCAAATTTGATTTCGAGATATTTGAAGTTTTATCTTACTACGCTTTGATTGCTACGTCAACGTTTGACGTAGTTACAATTAAAATGGTTATGATATCTACGGATTCATAAGACTTAGAGCTTTATGAGTAAGACTATCAAGTAGCTTTTTTTTTGCTGATTCCGAATCTGCATTTTTGACCAAATTATTAGTTAGGGCCTTCTTTATTATAACGGCAGTGTACATGAAATATTTTTTTTTAAAACAACGACCGTAATGTTGTCTGTATGTTTATTTGTCTATATGTCTGTTTGTCTGTATGTCTGTATGTCTGTTTGTCTGTAGGTATGTCTGTTTGTCTTTGTGTGCGTGTTTCACGCAAAAAGTAGTGAACCGATTTCAACGGAATTTGGTGAAGTGATAACTTATTACTCGAATGAACATTTATTACCTTTTACTTCAGAAAAATCTTTTTTTCCCATGGGAAAACACAATAACTGGTTTTATCGAGTCGTCCTTAGAAACCTTCCGCTATCTAAACCTTATGACATAAATCAAAATTCAAAACAATGTACTAAAAAATTGTAGGTCTTAAAAAGGCCTACAGAAAAGTTTGCAATAGTATATGTCTATCTCATAAGGTATACTCAGGTATACATATAATAAAACTAACTTAGTCAAATCGATGTGCGCGTTTTTCGCAAAAAGTACTGAACCGATTTTAACAAAATTTTGTGTAGTGATAATTTATTACTCGGGTTTACATTTAGGATACTCTTTACTATGAGATTTTTTTTCATTCCCACGGGAAAAAACAAAAACCAGTCCTATCGAATAGTCTTTAGAAATTTATATGGCTAACGCTGGGTAAGCCTTAAGAGACACAACAATTTTACCAAATTTCATCAAAACCGCTCCAGTGATTTTTCCGTGATGCGGTAATAGACAGACAGACAAAAATTCTAAAAACTATAGATTCGGCCTCTGTATCGATAAAAATGTGATATCAATATAGATATCAATAAAAAAGATACATAAAAAAACAGTCCGCCAATTTTGGGAGTCTGCCATATTGGATTTACAATGACATCACTTTGCTTATTGTGTTTCGCTCATCAAGGCCATCATGGAGGTGCATAAAAAACAGTCCGCCACCTTTAAGAGTCTGACATATTGAATTTACAATGACATCACTTTACTTATTATGTTTCGCTCATCAAGCCCTTTCATTTGATGCCCATAACACAAGGGTCTCTATGGAAATGATAAATCACCATTTTGTAACGGCCGCCATATTGGATTAAAAATGGTGGCATTTAGGTAATCGTGCAATCACGAGAATCAAACGTGTGTGCCAAATTTAACTGTGGGTCAAATTTAACTTGCAAGATTTGATCACAGTCAGGTATCGGGATTAACTTCACTCTGTAGCCAATAACGACTAACTTCATACTGTAGTCTAAATATTTCGCATCATTAAAAAAAATATTCTCATCATTCATTTTTTATTTTTCAACGCGCCAATAGAAGGATAACTTCAAAAAATAGTAAAATTATTTAGGATTGGAATGATAAATAAAAATAAAGATTTAATTTTTGACCTTATATATTGCGTAAAATAAAAATAGTTACTCTCAACCCTTTCTTAACCGTTAACATCCCACTGCTGGGCCTCCCTTTATTACAAGAGGAATCTGGTCATAATCCACCACGCTGGTGAAGTGCGGGTTGGTGGACTTCACATGTCTTTCGAAAACTTATTAGGTTCTCGTAAGATGAGTCGTTATCATGTTGGAAATGATTCACACATGAACATTTCAGAAGTATTTTTTAAATTTGAGGAAGAAGTATTTTTTAAATTAAAATTTGAGGAATCATCGTTGATGCATTTATTTAAAAAAAATAGGTAATTTTGTTGTTTCTTGACTTACTCATTTCTAGAAAGCAACTATTCATTTGTTTGTTAGAATAAGTCATAAAGATCTAGAAGAGGATTTTGACATAAGAATTGACAAGTTAGTAGGCATAGAGAAGTGAGAAGTAGGTCTCTGGTCTCAGTGTGATTGTGTTTGTGAGTGTACTTGTGGCTCTGGGTTTCGTTATAGTGAGCCAATTATTGAATAATTGGTTTATTAAAATTTGCCGCTATTATGTAGATTTTCCTTTAGGTCTTGACTGCGTTTAGTAGTAAATATATTGTCTTAAAATGTCTACGGTCCTTCTTGCTGTTATTGCTGTTATTCTCTGCGTTCTTTTCCGAATACTAAATGTGAATAGCCAACCTCATAAGCCTGTTATATATGGAAGAGATAGAAATTTCATTGAAAATATTTTATTCATTGCACCGTTTCTGAATGAACCGTAAGTATAAAATATAATATGTTTTAAAGTATCTAGTGAATGCATTAACGCCGCTTGTTTGATGATGTCATAGTAGCCAAAGTATTGATGTTAGATATAATATATGGCAAGGAACATGAACATTTTTGTTTGACAATAAATTGCTGAAGAAATACCTTGATCCATATTTACTAACTTTTACTATATTTATAAATTAATTTTATTACTTTTAAGGCTACTTTCAAGGCGATTTCTAATTTTTTATGCTTTTATGTGGTTTCTGACAGGTGTGACTAATAAAATTAGTATTTTTTTTTTTCAATTAATTGAATACTACTTTGTTTGTCATGATGTCTACACTACAACATGAAAGTAAGACTTTATTGCATATAAAAAATGTGTTTGTTTATTAATTTTACTATACATGTTTACAAGAAAAATAATTAATTCTCTTATTTATGTGTTTAAATAATGCTATTATTTAACTAATCAACATTTATGATTTACAAAAGTTAAGAAGACTTTAATAATTAAGAAAAGTACTTTACTATTAATAATATCTTTATTTTACTATTTAAGAATAATATTTTTATTTTACAATAATCTAAGTAATGAAATATGTACTATTTTCTTAGTTCTACAAGAAATAATGAAATACATTCCTTATAACAAATCTTATTTATATATAAGGATACACAAGACATATTGTTACTATTCCCTGCCTTGCTCATGTAATGCACATCATTTAGGGTTCTTATGAAATTTTTTTGATCATATAAGCTTTGTAATCAAAAACCAAGTGCATTACATATGCAACCATGTGCATGCCTGTCTATCTCTACCTATTTTCTTTGTAGATTACTATGTATGTAAAATATTAAAGCTTAACACATATGAGGTAGGCCATTTATAACCCAATTATAAATAAATAAATAGTGTAAATACATTAATTATTAAATTACATCACTTATTAAATTAATTTAGTATCTTATCAATTCACAAATTAAAAAGTAAAATTGTGGTTTAAATTTTTGTATCTCAATCTTATTGTATTTATAAATAAAGATGTTTTTTTTTTGTTTTAGTTACATTCCAACGCGATTATGGGGCTTTAGTGGACATGTTCAAACCATCCTTCACAGTCTTATCGGCAGGGTACGATGCCCCTGGCCCATTGGGTGTCGCGTTTCTCTTACATTACCAGATAAATCCACACTCACCTATGACATTTATGAACCTTTAGGAGCTGAACATGAAGGTAATAAAATTCTAAATGTCTATATTTAAAAATCAAAAGGATAACTTTGTTGAATTCATTTTACAATAAAGTATGAAACCATAACAAAGTACCCAAGCAATTTATCAATTGCCCCTTGTTTAACGATCAATGTGAATTAAACAGATGACGTAACAGTGGCGATATGTCCCGGCATCGGCAACACTTCAGAGAGTGTGTACATACGTACCTATGTACACTACTCCCAACGCCACGGTTACAGGTGCGCCGTATTAAACCATATCGGCGCCCTCAACAGCGTGCCCGTCACCGGCACTAGAATATTCTCATATGGTATGTTCAAGCAATTCCAATTTTCTACTTGTTTTAAACATTTGCACTGAAATATTAAAACGAAATGAAGGAAGGTACCTATTGCCACATTATATTTTTTTTTAACTAGATCAATAAGTAATAAAATTTTAAAAGAAGAATAAAAAATAAGGCAGATAGAACAGTTGAGAAACAATTTTGAAATTGACCACAAAATCGGTTTATAAGTAAATATTTTACCCTTTATGATGAGTCCATCCATGTAAAATAAAAATAAAAATGTGGATTTGATATCAAAAAGGAATTATGAATCGATTCATAATTTGCGCAAAAATGGCGTTACATAAACACAAAAAATACACTTTCATTGAATAAGTACAATTGTACCTACTTGTAAAAAACTAAAGTTATAAGCGACTTCTAGGATTTGATTATATTGTTACAAGTTATGCTAATAAAAGAAATACGCTTAGTTTTTATGACACCACTCCTCATCTACGGTTAAAAACAACTTTGTGCTGAAATTTTTAAAACTTCAATTATTGCTGAATGCAATGTACTTTTCATATTATGATTTCGTGCAAATAAATTATTAGGGTCCATATACATCGCAGTTTATAAAAACAGCAACGACGAGCACTGAAATTATACTAAATTTAAAAAAAACGTGTGTGTGTGTATAATTATATACGTACGTAGTTAGTTAGGTATAAAACGATATAATAGTATATAAAGGAGTTATACTTCTTTGTCGTAACAGAACAAAAATAGCTAAAGCTTTCATTCCCGTATTTCACAACTCTCTGTTTGTAAAGGGAATGATAAATTAATAAAATAAATAAGTCATATTAGGCATATTATAATCATATATTTATAGAATATCATTTTGAGGTATTAATATAATAGCGTATATCACAAGCGGCTCACCCTCGCTTCGCTCGGGTTCGCCTCTAGGAAAACAAAAACAAACCTATCCCACGAGAACCGTACATTTTTCCGGGATAAATAGTAGCCTATGTGTTATTCCAGACTATAATCTATCTCTGTGACAAATTTCATCCAGATCCGTTCAGCCGTTCTGGCGTGAAAGAGTAACGAACATCCATACTCACAATCTTTCACATTTATAATATTAATACGGATTTGTCAGACAATAACTTCATCATGTCGCTTTTTGGCTGTAGGTGTGCGCGCGCATCGTAAAAATTTTACTCTAATAATTTTTTTCAGACGTACCAAAAGAAGTATAACTTCAAAAATGTAGGTTACTTTACATTCACCCAATAACCGCGCGACAAGTGTGCGTTGACATTCGGCAACTCGTATAAAATACGTCATATAGGGATATCGGATTATATGCACTATTAAAATGCCAAAATATGCATGCAAATATGCACTAAAAAAGGGCGAAATATGCACAAGATATGCACAATTAAAATAGTAATTGTTATCAAAATTTACATTTATTTTTTCTCTCTAAAGTATACATATATGTATACTCGTCATTCTTGTGACAATATACAATTACATATTTTTCTTGATTTTAGAGCTTTGTGACGTTGTCAATTAATATTAATTTGTAGGATGAAAATGGCCTCTGTACCGACTGACGTTACTGGACACAACTTGAAATTTGGCACAGAAAACAGAAATCTCTTCAGGCAGAGTCTCGCCCGTGCCGTTGATAATTTTTTTGGCATAAACTTTACTCGGGTCAACATTAAGAATGACTTTTACTACAGGAAAATCTTAGTTCCCACGAGAAAACAATTCCATTTCTTCAGGGTGTCAGGGTTCTATCGAGTCATCCTAAGACATTTACATGGCTAACGCTGGCTAAACCTTAAGAAATACATCAAAACAATGTATCTACTAGAAAATTGTAGGTCTTAAAAAGACCTACAGAAAAATCTGCAATAGCATAAGTTTTTCTACACTCGTAATAGATATTTATAATTTAGAGATGGGCCGAATGTGGCTTGAACCGAATACGAACTTCGGCTGAACATTCAGTGAGAATAAAAAAATCGGCAGATATTCGGCCGAACTTCGGTTCAATTTCACCGCGCTTTCTCGTGAGAAACGTGACCCTTTATTATTAAAAATACTTAATGTGTCTGAGTGTTTTTAGTGAACCAAAAACGTGATTTTTTTAATTCAATTTACGAATTGTAATTAAGGTGTTTGTTAAAAGAATACTAAGTTTATTTCATTTTGTCTATTTAATTCGGCAACGATTTTTGGGACTGCTAAATTAAGAAGAACTAATTTAATTTTTTATCGCATACGTGTTAAGGTTTACACGTTTCTAACTAAAATAAATGACCATGTAGACCGATCGGAATCCGTTTATTATTAATAATAGAAAATAAATTAAAACCTGAAATTTAACGTCTTTAAAAGGTTAGCAAGTACCTATACAAGGAACAAAAAACCGTAAAATGCCCCCGATATCCAGCTATCCCCGAGAAATAAGGGGATGAAAGGCGTTAAAAATAGTTTTTTTTTTCAATTTCAACCTTACTGTACTTTTAGGACGACTGTACAAAGTTGAAGGTGATTTTCAGCCTCTCGAGACCATGAAACATAAATTTCTCGGAAACGGCTAAATATTTCAACTAAATTATTTTTTTTGGTTGTTATAAGTATTTTGAAGGTTACCTTCCCCTACTTTCACTTATGTAAATCAAAAAAATATTGCAGAAATTAAAAATAAAAAACCAAGAAAAAATTGAAAAACAGGTAATTTTGCAAATATCTCGAAAACTTTGAGGTTATTGTAAAAAGTGTCATAATTATGGTATACTAGCGCCTCACCCTCACCTCGCTCGGGTTTGCCTCTAGGAAAATAAAAGCAAACCTATGCCACGGGAACCGTACATTATTCTTGGATAAAAAATAGCCTATGTGTTATTCCAGACTATAATCTATCTGCCGAATTTCATGCAGATCCGTTTAGCCGTTTTGGCGTGAAAAAATAATAAACGTCCATACATTCACAATCACAGAGTTTGACATTTATAATATTAGTATAGTTAACGTGCTAACGTTTCAAAGATATAGGTACTACTTTAGGTTTTAATTTTTTTGTTTCCAAACCACAGGTCATGATAGACGTGCTTTCTATTAATTTCAGTCAAAATAGTGCAAGTAGGTTTTTTTTTCTATTGCCAAATGTTCGGCATTCAAACCGAATTTCGGCCGAATGCCGAAGTTCGGCTCAAGCTGCCAAAATTCAAAACGAATTTCGGCCCATCCCTAATTTATATCTATTTAAAACGTACCTACTCCACTACCTAGAAAGACGCGCCCAAGCTAAGCGAGGGTAAGCCGCTAGTTATCCATAATAAAAAGAAAAGTAGTTTTATACTTTGTAGCGCATATTTAAATTAAAGAAAAACTCAAATACGAATAAATATTTTGTATTACCTAATCCTTCTGTTCTCAAACTTCAAACTTCTTAAAAAATATATTCGGCTTTGGGGGGGGGGGGGGGGTCATGACCCCCATGACCCGCGCTTGGTTAAACCCATGTCGTACGTAGGTACTTAAATTTTTTTAACGTTGAGAAATACGTTTATCGTACCACCTGCATACATACAAGTGGCTATGTGGAGACTTGCCGGCTAGAAGAGCCAGTACTGCCCACTAAAACCCAACGGAGCCTCAGTCTCTGGCTTAATGAAGCGTCCCAGCGCACAATCACTTGCGCACTCAACCACGAGGATCGTAATAATATCTTAAGTCTTAACAATATAATACCTACGAAATCTCATACAATTATATTACATTAATTACATTATTTCATTAATAGATATACCTACTTAACCTATTACACACAGGTTGTAATTATGAACAAAGTAGATAATTTATTCGAACTCATTTTCATTAATTAAATAACGAGATTAAAATAAAAAAAACCTTTTTTCAATGTTTAGAAACAACAGATAAATATCTATGATCTTTGGTTATTTCACAACAGGGTCTGAATAACATGCTAAAATTAAACTCTATTACACTGTAATCATTTACTAACTAGCGGGTACTTAACCAGTAGACCTTTGTTATACATACAAGTAGTGAATTGAGGTATCTATTGTCAGTACCTGCTATACTTTTGCGTATACATTGAAAATAATTTATACCGCTATACACACCTCAAATTCATTCACTCTCCTAGGTTATATAGCTAATTATATTAAATTTTTACATAAACATTTAATTTTTCTTTTGATTGCACGTTGTTTTTTATGTTCACAATGTCAAGGTCAACGACATTCAAAAATGGCGTTAATTAAAATATTTAGGTCAGAGAATGGATTGTATTTATCTTGTAGAATAGGTAATATTTAACATCTGTGCGTATGGAAACGAAAAATAATATTATTTAATTCTTATTCTGGTTTGTATGTACGAGGAGGCGTTTTTAAGTTCGCGGAATGGGGGGTAAGAGGTGGAAATAAAAATACGAATTACTTTATTAATAATACTTGCTGGCCTTATACATTTTTTCCGATCTTTCAATTAACTTACCTACGTATACCTTCGAAAAAAAATGTTTTGTCTTTATCTGAAAATTAAGCCGATTTTTTTTTTATGAGATTCAGTGACAAACGAGCAGACAGACCACCTGATGGAAAGCAGTACCTGTCGCCCATAACACCTGCAGTTCATCCACTTAGGTTTTAGGTAACAAAAATACAGAACCGCCGGTACGTTATCACTGTGAGGACTAAGATGATATGCCTCTAGCCTGTAATTGCGCTGGCTACCTTATCCTTCAAATCGGAACACAACAATGCAATCATTGTTGTAGGGCGGCAGAAATAGATAAGGGAGTGGTACTCATCCAGTCGTACTCCTCAGGCTTGACAGAGTCCTACCACCGGTAAAAATAAAAAATTGCATCCTTCATATCTTCGTCGCTTGAAATTTCTTTCCACAAAGACTTTTTTCAAGTTTGGGAATAGGTAACAATCGCTGGGAGCGTCAGGATTATAAATGAAATGAACGAAATAAACTTTATTCAATTAGACTTATTACAAGTGCTTTTGAATCGTCATTCAATTTAATTTAAGCGTCAGTGTAGTCTGTCCGTGTGGAAGCTACCACCGGCTCAGAAAGCAGTTCTGCTGAAAAGAGCCGGCAAGAAACTCAACAGTTGCTCTTTTAAATATCGAAATTACATTTATTTTATTAACATAACAATGTAGATAGCCCGCATATGAGTCAATAATACTCAATTCCACACATTTTCATCAAAAAGAAACTCTTGAACCGTGTAATATGCTTTGCCCAATAAAACATTTTTAACTTTATCTTTAAATTTTTGAAAAGGTAATTTTGTGGACTAGGACATTTTGTGGAATCTTATTATATATGCGTATACTCAGGCCCACGAAGGATTTATTCACCTTTTGGAGCCGAAATCTAGGCGTAACAAGCTTATTTCTATTCCTAGTGTTTACTGTGTGTCTATCACTGTTTTTTTCATAATTATTTAGATTTTTGCGAACAAATAATATATTACACAGTATATATTGTGACGCAACCGTAAGAATACCAATTTTTTTGAAAACATCTTGCAGGGAATCACGAGCTCTTAGATCATAAATAGCCCGTACTGCTCTTTTTTGAAGAATAAATATCAAATTAATTTCCGCGGCACTGCCACAAAGAAGTATTCCGTACGATAAAATACTATGAAAATAACTAAATTATACAAGTCGGGTAGTGTTAATATTCGTTTAGTTTTTAATTTTCCTAACTGCATAGGCGGCGGAGCTGAGTTTACCTGCAAGTGTTGAGAGATGGGGATTCCACTGGAGTTTAGAGTCTAGTGTTATACCTAAGAATACTGCTGATTCAGTTATTTCCAGTGTTTCATTATTCATAATCAAGCTAAAATTTTGCATTTTTACATTAGGCAATGTAAATTCGACACATTTTGTTTTTTTTTTAATTTAAAACTAGGTTATTTAATTCAAACCAGCAAAGTATATGCGACATTTAAAAATTAAAGAGGTATCATCAGCAAAGAGTACATATCGCATAATTTATTTATGTAGAAAGGTAAATCATTAATATTCATTAAGAATAAAAAAGGGCCAAGAATAGATCCTTGTGGAACACCCATTTTTAATAGAGATCCAGAAGATTTTACATTATTTACATCAACCCTCTGGATTCTCTGATTGAGGTATGAAGCAACAAGATCAAGCGCAGCACACTGAATCCCATAATGATTTAGTTTAAGCAAAAGTGTTTGATGATCTACACAATCAAAAGCTTTAGACAAATCGTAAAATATACCAATAGCATTCTGCGATTTCTCCCATGCATCGTAAATGTGCCTAAGAAGCGCAGCACCCGCATCAGTTGTAGATTGACCTTTGGTGAAGCCATACTGTTCACTGTGCATAACATTGTTACAATAAAAAAAAAACTTAATTGGTTTAAAATTATTTTTTCAAATATTTTGCTTAATGCTGGTAGTATTGAAATAGACCTATAATTTCTAGGTTGAAACCTATCCCCACTTTTAAACAAAGGTATTACTTTACTATGTTTCATTAAATCGGGGAATGTACCGCTATCTACACATTTATTAAAAGTAGAAGTTAAATAAGGAGCGATATTTTTTATAATATGACTTAGCAATTTTACTGATATACCCCATAAATCACCGGTCTTTTTTGAATTTAAGGTTTTAAATAAACGTGGGTAAAATATAGGGTGGGTGAGCCAAAATTTCGAAACCCGTCTACTGCAGGGCAGCCATCGCAACACGGCTCTTGTGAACAGGCACGTTGTCATGCAGAAAGAGAACACTTGGTCAATTTTCCTTTTCTTTTTCTTTCACTACTTCCTTTAACCACTCTAGGATTGAAGCATAGTATTCTCCAGTTATGGATACACCTTTATCTTTATAATCGATCAACAGGATCTCTTCTGAGTCCCAAAAAACTGTCGATCGGCTGGCCTGGCCGTGGGTCGTCTTCGAGTGAGTGAGCCTTGCTTAAAGAGGGTATGCCACTTGTAAACCACGGTTTTACCTGGGCAAGAGTCCCCGTAAACGGATGACATCGCTTACATTATGGTTTGAACTTTGAACTCATTTTCTTGCTTGGTAAGGGACTTTTTAACAGCGCGGTACTCGATTTTCTTCATATTTCACAATTTGTTCCCGATTGACTTGTTTGGTCGAAGAGTAATGACTTAATTACGATAAAACTTGATATGAGTTGCTTAATTCGTAATGACTCGAGTAAGGACCCTCACTAAAGACCACCTATCCATTCCGCGAACTTAAAAACGCACCTTCGTATATTATTACGAAGGCATTTAAAATTTCATATTCATTAATATCCTAATGTATTTTCTTACTAAAAAAAATAAGCCTATCTTACCATCGATTTACATATCTAATTAACATATTTTTGTACGATTGCAAAAAAGATGACTATAACATCAGAAATAAATTAGAAACGAATTCTTAATTTAAACACATGATCTCATATACCGGTAACGATCATATTATTATTACAATCGGTATGACTCAAGCCTGACACAAGTTTTATGTTATGGTATAGTAAGCCTTTAATAATAAATAAAGCAAATGTTAACTTTAAATTGGCCTGATTTATTTATTTATTAGTTACCTAGGGCGGGATGGGGTGTAAAATAGGGACTTTAAACAGGTGTGAAATTTATAGGAATGTAGGTCATATTAGTCATTTATATTCCTGACTTTGTAAAAATTCGTTTACAAAATCCTCATTAAGATAATAATAATAAATCAAACAATTAGTAGAGTTTCGTCGAGCCTTGCACCGCCCCTCGCAGCCTCGCAGTATGAATCCTATCAAAGTAGGGTAACACCGTGAACAGCGTAGGTTTATCAGGGTTTTGTTTGTTTAAAATTATAAAAAAATATCATGTTTGTTTTTCGTAAATTCCTTAATAGTAATTAATTAATTATTAAAGTTTCTATTAGGTTTCTTCTTTCTAGCTTTAGTTATTAAGTTTTGATTTTAATAATTTAAATACAATTTAAATTTAATTAATTTAAATATATTATTGGAATTAGAAGATGACTTTATTAAGTATTCTTAATCTCTGAAAGGTGTAAAAGTTATGGATTTATATTTTCTCCAATTCTAAACTAATATTATAGAGAGGTAAAGTTTGTGACGTTGTAGGGGATAATCTTTGGATCTAGTGAACCGATTTAGATGAAATTTGGTAAGAAGACATTTTGAAATCCTGGGAAGGACATAAGATGCCTACTTTTTATCCCGGAAATCATCCCTTAAGGGGTTGAAAATGGAGATGAAAGTTTGTATGGGAAATTAAGCTAGGGACGAACCCGAGCGAAGCGAGGGTGAGTCGCTAGTATTTAATATGGGACCCGAGACCTGTCACGCATGTTTGACATGTTGAAAGTTATCTTCACGCTTCAAGGCCAATGCTCTCGATTACAAACAAGTATGTTCGCATACAATTTATTTATCTTAAATACTTTTTTACAGGTCACACCGATGACTTCAACTATATGGTAGAGAATTTGCTAGAACGATACCAAAATACGAAATTGATTCTAGTCGGCTTTAGCCTCGGAGGAAATTTAATCACAAAATATTTAGGCGAAGACAGGAAAAGACCTAACAATATAATAGGCGGAATCTCAATTTGTCAGGGCTACAATGCCATCGAGTAAGTATGAATAATACGATACTAACGTGACTTTAAAACATCATTATTATAATGTACTCTTATGTAACAAAATCTTAAATATTTATTTTATAGACGTGACGGCTATGTTTAGTCAGATAATTAGGGTTTTTTTATATAATTAAAAATGATTTATTCCTCTTTTATACAAAATTACATTATAAACAAATTATACAATAAATAATAAAAAATATATAATGACTTTCGTATTATTTTATGCACAGGAAAAACAATATGTATCAGCCTTGAAAAGATTTTTATGATTTGCAACGTCTGGTGCTTTAAGACTGTCTTAAATTTTATTATCTTATTATTTTAAACATATTTGCCAAAAATATATAAATAAATACTATAATTGTTTATATATGCACTTTAATCATGAGACAAAAAAGGTTTATTTCTCAAAAAAAATTAAATACGGAGATTTGGCAAACGTTTTATCGATATACGATATATCATAATTACGTTAAACACATTTTACGCGGCTCTTTATACAAAAACTTGATAAGATACCTACATGATGCCTCACAATGCATCTGATTTAAAACGTTATAGTTTAGACTTCTGAGTCATTCCAATTTATGAGGCGGTAGCTACTAGCACCTGTGGATCTTCATTAACGTGACTTTATGATTTAAATCAAAAAAATTCGTCAGTTCGAAACTCTACCACCAAATTATAATTGGGCTAACTCAATTTAAAATTTGACGTCGATACGAGAAAAAGAAGAAAGAATTTCGTATTATTTCATAAAAACCTAGCATTATTTTAAGGAGGAAAATTTGTTAATTGTATGTAGAAGATACTCTGTGGAAAAACTGAATCGATTCTAAATGTTCTTTTACAATTAGGTAAATTCACCATTACTGAAAATATTGTTTAAGATCTTTCTTAGTTCCACGCGATTCTTACTCCTACATTCTTCATTGATTTAAAAATGAGAATGAGTTTGATTTGATTTTTGCACTGTCACAAAAATATTATAAATAACTATTGTGAGAAAAAAAGTATATTTTACAGAACCAATGGGTAATTTTTTTATTGATCAAAATTATTATAATTGTAATTACGCGTATTTCATAGGTAAAGATTTAATATCGTGGCGTATTTCTTTACGCGTAAATTAAAATTATTTATGACCTACGTAAAATAGTCATCAAATCTTATTTAACATATTCTAGTTTCTACAATGTTTCTTTATCAAAAACGGTTCATGTCAAGGGAACTATGGTAATCTGATTTCTTATCGATTCGTCATTATGAATACTTATCTTATTACAAGAAATTGCGAATTTACGACATTGTCGCATAACTTCTGCAAATGAGAATGGGCAATTTTGTATGGGATCCGTCCCCAGAGTGTATCAAGTTAAGACATATGTCATTTTAAAGATCAGAAGAATAGCTTCAATTTATTGTATGACACCAACACTGAGACTCGTGCAGGGAAAGAACTATGAATAATTTAATTTTATTAAATTCGTGAAAGTAAAACAGTATGATTTAGATTGGACAATATTTTCATACATTATTATTTTATATCGTACCGTGCCGTCAGTGTTTCCACACCTTCGCACATATTGCGATTTTTGCAGCCCTGTACAGGATAGCTGAATGAATAAATGAGGAAGAATTGAGCAGGTTAAGATGGGACATTATAGGGTTATTGGAAGTTCGAAGAGAAAGGAACAACTCGTTAACGCTCAAATCTGGTAACCTATTCTATTTCCGGGTGATCAATAGTCCCAAGGTGAAGGAGTCCCTCAAGGCGGACCAATAACTTGGTCAAGAACGCTGGAGCCCACTGGATATGTATGACACAAGACCAGCATTCGTAAAAATCTTTGGGGAAGGCTTATATCAGCAGTGGATGTGTTTCGGTTGGAATGACGTTACAAACTAGCCATAGTCAAAGTAAAAAAATCAAGTCCTTTGAGTGTTTTGTCAATTTCTGTAAATACAAGGAAATGTATGAAAAAGTGTGAATAACCTTAAAAGTAATCTTATCTTCATTAAATAAAATAATTCATAGTTCTTCCATCATCCATGCAACTGTCTCACTTTTAGCGACAATGAAATATAGCTATTATTATGACCTTTAAAGTGATGTACATACGTCATAGACTACTACTAGACTCATGGGTTTAATAAAATTAAATGCTTCCTAGTTCTTTCCCTGCACGAGTCTCAGTGTTGGTGTCATACAATAAATTGAAGCTATTCTTCTGCTCTTCAAAATGACATATGTCTCAACTTGATACACTCTGGGGACGGAATGCCCATTGTCCTTTAATACTGTTATTTTTATTACAAAGAAGGGTAATATGTTTATCAGTCTGTGTATGTATGTATGTATGTTTGTTCTTATATGGCGTTCTAGAGACCAAACGCGTAGGCCGATTTTGATAATTCTTACATCAATCGATTCTTCTTAACCTTGCAAAGACGTGAAAGTAGTCAAATATCACCACACTGAGAACTAGACGCCATATTGTCAAAATGAAAAGAAAAATCGACGAACTATATCAAGTTGGGTATCATTGACCTATTTATATTTAAAAATCATTTTTAGGTTCCTTTCATCATTTTTTATTTTAAATAATAAAAATATATACAACTTATATGTTTAAAAGTAATTTAGGATAAAAAATTGCTAAACATAGCTTCAAGTATCTAATTGGCAAAAAGTAAAAAGCTGTAAATAAAAAAAAAATATATTATAAAAATAAAAAACCCGACTGCATAAAAGCTAACTAAAAAGATGAAAACAAGTTCTCGAAAGAATATAGGTTTTATGTAGTCGGAAACATACATATGTACATCTCGCGGCAAGGATGAAACGTGTGTTATGTGTGAATTATTTTTATAATTTTACACTTTATAGTTTTCTAGCAACTCACCTTCGCTCCGCTCGGGTTTGTCTCTAGTTACGTTTAACTCATAGATCAGATATTTTCCCGCAGTAAAAAGTAGCCTATATGTTGATCCGGATAACCAGCTATCATCATACCAAATTCCATCAAAATCTGTCCAGTGGGTTTCCTGTGATGCGGTAAAGAAAGACAGACAAAAATTCTAAAAACTATAGATTCGGCCTCTGTGTCGAAAATAATGTCTATTTTAATAAGATTTTCCAAAAAATATTAAATGTACAGATTCGGCTTAGTTACAATTTTATTAGATATACATTAACAGTGTTGCTTTAATTAGTTGATTATATTCCTGCGAAATAACTATCGCGGTGTAAATTTTAAAATTCAAAATGTCTAATATAACATGTATCTTATATTATATTAGTTTAAGAAATTATATAATGCTATTATTTTTAAACTATATATGTTTAAAGTTACATGAATTTCTTTTTTTTTTTTATTTAGCTCAATGGTGTACTTGTTACAATGGCAGAATTTCCGTCGATTCTATCTGTACATAATGACGGACAACTACCGCAACATCATCACGAGGCACAAGCGCATGCTCCTGAGCCCCGAACTGAAGAATAGATACTCGCTGGATGAAAAAATGATCGTCTCCGCGGGTACCCTGCCAGACCTCGACGAGGCTTATTCTCGGTAGGCTATTTATTTTATTAATTACTAGCGACTTACTATCGCGGACTTTTCTGTTGTACTTTTTAAAACCTACATACAATTTTCTAATACCTGGTTTTCGTGTATCTCTAAAGGTTTATTCAGCGTTAGCCATGTAATGTATAAAAACTGTTTCTGGTTTTTTGACAAAACACTGTCTAGGCTCAGTCATTTTGTACACAATATTTACAAGTTATATACACAAACCTTCCCTGTTTATCATTCCTTCATTATTGAAAATCATATTAAAACCCGTTGCATGGTTTAAAAGAATTAAACGGAGAAACTGCCAGAGACATATAGCAAGTTTGTTTTATACTATCTATACATTCTCGTATGCCAGTGGATTGATTGGAGGAATTTTGATAAGTATCGGTAACATACGATTAATTGGCTCATCAGCTTATGTCTAATGCGTAGATACATGTATGTTACAATAGTGAGTAGAGTCTAAGTTGGGCTCCACAGCCCCACACACAATGAATCACAAACGTTAAGATAGAAAACATTAATCAACTAGTTTTTGTTTGTAGCTCTAGTACACGTTAAGAACATTGATAAAACCTAAACTAAGACGTGTTATAAACCAGGATATGTGCTATAAGTATTTGGAATTTCATTTAAATTCGTAGAGCCGGTTCAGCGGAAAGGAGTAATAAAGAATTTCACTCGCTCACAAACTTGCGTTTATAATATTATTAGTTTAGTTTATTGTATTAATATTAATTTATTAATAACTAACGACTCACCCTCGCCTCGCTTGGGTTCGTCCCTAGCTTGATTCCCCATACAAATTTTCGTCTCCATTTTCACCCCCCTTAAGGGATGACTTCCGAGATAAAAAGTATTCTATGTTCTTCCCAGGGTCTCAAACTGTCTACTTACCAAATTTCATCTAAATCGGTTTGGTAGATCCAGAGATTACCCCCTACAACGTCACAAACTTACAAACTTTACCTCTTTTTAATATTAGTATAGACATGCTTATTACACTCGCTTCGCTCGGGTGCGACCCTGGGTAGGTAGTACTGGGTAGGTAGTCTTAGCAGTAGCCTATGTGTTACTCCAGGTCAGTCCTACTCTAGTCTATCTGTGTAGTTACTAAATTTCATCCAAATCTGTTTTGCCGTTTCCTCGTAAAGAAGTAAGAAATATACACACGCACACTAACGCACATACTCAACACATACACGCACGTATAGTCTTAATTAAATAATTAAATATCAATTGTTCTATCATTAAACGTCAACGGGTTAGTTTATCTCAATCTAAATTATAAAATTAATAACGATGTTATAACCTCAAATCAATAATGAACCAGATGTCTAAAAGACTGGATGTAGTATGAAAATTTGAGAAGATTATTAAATTAAATAAATAATTGATAAAATCTCAAAATTTATAGAGAAAACCGTTTTTATATATTTATAATCAAATTTTAAAATGGTAGTGGTTGTGCAATCATATTCATTTTACAGATTATTTTTAAAGATCCTTGAAAAGTATTAAGATTGTAATATGTGAACTTATACTGACATTTATTCTAAAATCGTCATATCCCCTAGTAACATCATCTATACTTAATATTATAAAGAAGTAAAGTTTGTGAGTTTGTGACGTTGTAGAGGGTACTCTCTGAATCTACTGTATCGATTTAGGTGGAATTTGGTAAGAAGTTAGTTTAAGACCCTGGGAACCGACTGAGGACCGAGCGAAGCGAGTGTAATAAGCTTGTCTATACTAATATTATAGAGGTAAAGTTTGTGATTTTGTGACGTTGTAGAGGGTAATATCTGGATCTTCTGAACCGATTTAGATGAAATTTGGTAAGAAGATAGTTTGATACCCTTTTTACCCGACTGCCAAGGAAGGGTATTGTTTTTCGCACGTATCTTGTATGTATGTAATATTCTTTATTACCTCATATCTCCAGAACCGCTAAACGGATTTACATATTTGAGGTATCGTTAGACTCGTTTTAGCAGCCCGAGTGTTCTTAGATAGGTGACGTTAAAAAAAAACAAACATGGCGGCTATGCGACGCCATTGGACTTGGCGAAAATCAATTTTTTTTCCAATACTGCAATATGGGTATCAAATTAAAGGGCTCAACACAAGGATTTCAAAGAGGTATATCATGATTATCATAACTGTAATACTAAAAAATAATACAATGACAAAAAAATGTTTTTCGAGTCCTTACTAAACCTTACTAATATTATAATACGAAAGTAACTCTGTCTATCTGTTTGTCTGTTAAGCTATCACGCCTAAACCACTAAAGAGATTTGGATGAAATTTAGTACAGAGATAGATTAGCTAGAGTTTGGGAGAAGGGTATAGGCTATATAAAACTGACTACCTTATGCCAGCGATTTCGTCCGCGTAGATATATCAGTTTTATATGTCTTATGTCCTTTCTCAAGGTCTAATCTACTTCTGTACCAAATTTCATCAAATTCGGTTCAGTGCGGACGAAGTTACGGGCAAAAGCTAGAACGACATATGGATATCAAATTAGAGGGCTCAATAAAATAGACACAAGGATTTCTAAAAGGTATATCATGATTATCATTACCATAATACTAAGAAAAATAATACATCATCATCAGTCTACGATAATAATAATTATTCTTATAACTACCGTTTATAATTCCATATACATTTAGTATAAAGCTGTTATTTTGACATTACAAACAGACATTTCAATTTTATTTATCTGCATAGATACTATAATTATATTTATTAAAACTAAATAAAACAAATCATTGAATATGACAAAGTAATAAATAACAATATTATTTTATTAGCATATATTTATAAATGCGTTAACTATTGTCCACTCGAATGTATCTGCGCGAGGTCTTGCAAGCGCCAAATTCAGGGCGGCCAAAAAGTTTGGCGAGGATTCTACATAGATATTATTAAAAATCAAAATGACGGAACCTTGGCACCAATTTGTGTCTAGAAATTTTTTTTTCATCCGAATCAACCGAGTAGTAGAGGTATCAAAATTCAGGTTTTTAAAAGGCGATTACAAAAATATACATACCTTATATGTTTAAAAATAATTTAGGATAAGAAATTGTTAAATAAAACTAAAAATGTCCTACTGACCAAAACAAAAAAGCTGTAAATAAAAAAATTATTTACAAAAATAAAAAACCCGACTGCGTAAAAAGCGAACTAAAAAGATGAAAACAAGTTGACGAAAAAACATAGTATTATGCAGTTGGAGACATATGCATGTACATATATGTTTTATACTAGCTGCGAGCCTTGCCATGTACACATGTCTCCGTCTGCATAATACTATGTTTTTTCGTCAACTTGTTTTCATCTTTTTAGTTCGCTTTTTCGCAGTCGGGTTTTTTATTTTTGTAAATAATTTATTTTTTTATTTTTGTAAATAATTTATTTATTTATTTTTTTTATTCGTGCGGAAACGCCTTTACGGGTGACAGTGCGCGGGGGGCGCGCGGGGTATGTGGGACTCCTGCCGCGAGAAGCGCGACAGACTACCCACTTAAACCACCACGGTGATCCCTATTGCAAAAAACAGGGCCACGGGATCGCTTGCGCATTCGACTGCGAAAATAGTTTGAGACCCTGGGAACGACATAGGATATTTTTTATCCCGGAAATTATCTCTTAAGGGGGTAGAAAATGGGGATGAAAGTTTGTATTGGAAAGCAAGCTAGGGACGAAACTGAGCGAAGCTAGAGTGAGTCGCTAGTATTATATACAAAGATCGTTTCATACGCATGATGTTATCTTCAATGTACTGAAAAAACAGATATATCTTACTCTATTCTCTTTTTTTCCTTAGTGACAATAACAATTTGTATAAGGTAATAACCATTACAATACAAATTATAAATGCTCGTCCCGTACGGAAATCGAACTTTCAACCTCTGGGGTAGTAAGTAGATCGTGCCAGTCAAATACTTCATATCTCGCTATCGAGAAAATTAAAAAATGCAAAATTAATTAATTTTATATTTTACTGTTTATTTTCAGCAAAGTGCACGGGTTCGATTCAGTGACAGAGTTATACAAATGGAGTTCCTCAGCTTTCTATCTAAAAAATATTAAAACCCCAATGATATTTATAAACGCGCGAGACGATCCGATTGTGCCTGAACAACTGTTACCAACCATCAGAGAATTTGTCAGTAAGTACAAATTTGTACATTTTTTTATATTTACATAAAGAAAAAAAAACTCGTAAATTATTATTTTACTTGAAATAATTTGTAAAATAATAAATCAAATCTAAATGCAATTAATTATATAAAAAAAAAAACTAAAATATTTTTTTCAAACATTTTTATTACAACAAAGCACAAGGTACAAAATAAATAAAAATATATGAATTAAGTATTTTATTTTGTGTCAATATAAAATTATTATTTATGAAATTAAATATTTATCATACATATACATACATATGTACTAATTAATTTGCACGTATGCATTCTAAGTATACGAGGACAAATGCGATTGATTGTGAAAACACATCTGTCTCATAAAAAATTCAATTCCTCGCCTTAACGCTTAGTTCAAGGTACACTTGTATTTTATATGGTAATATTAGTTCGATTTCGTATTGATCAATGCCTCCTACTAACTATTGTTTTCTGTGTAGATCCATTTCAAACAACATATACATAGCATTTATTTCATACAAATACGTGTTTTTAATTATTTTCGATATGATAAAACCAGTATATTATATCAGACATGCATCATTTGAAATTGCCAAAAAGTTCGTTGACGCTTGAATATGTAATGTGATCTGTTTCTTTTCTAGGAAATATATAAAATATACTTATATCTTGACTAACTATATGCAAATTTTTTTATATCATAGGTGTAATATATTTATTCATTTCCCCAACAGGCAAGCTGTGATACGTCAAAGTTTTACAACATATTATGTATATACAACATATTCGTATACTAATAAGAAACAAAAACAAATCTATCCAACGGGAACCGTACATTTTTCTGGGGTAAAAAGTAGCCTATTTGTTATTCTGATGTATGAACTATATTATTGTAAAGATTCATTAAAATCCAATCAGTAGGTAGTTTTTGTGTACTAAGCTGTATAAATTACTATAGATTTTTTAGCTATTCGACGGGGACTGTTTAATTTTCCGGGATGAAAAGTATCTAAGATGTTGACAGGGGATATAAGGTACCACCATGCAAAATTTTATTTATATCTGTCCAACAGTTTCGGAGATTAGACCGTACAAACAGACAAACGGACAGAGAAACAAAACATTTGAATTTGTTCTATTTCTCTTCTTACATCCCCCTGACTCGGTTTTTAGCATTTTTTTTTCTATGTACAGACATTCGACCTCTACAGTTTTGTTATATATTACTTTTTATGTATAACTTTTTTCGATAAAACGCTATTTAATTTTACTAGTAATATTTTAAATATTAATATGTAGTAAAATTAAATACCGTAACATTATATACCGCTCGTCAATTGTAGATAAGTAATAGGTCGTAATTATATGCTTAATCTCATCCAAATACATTTTTATACTTAATTTTGATTTAGTAAATTTTTCACTTGGATACACAAGTTATAAACCCTTTTTAAGAATCTTTGTCATACTTGTCGTTTATTTTCTTTAATTCATATTTATTAGGTTCAGTTCGTTGTGAGTGAACATATTAATGTTCAACGTGATGTGAGTGACTGCACGAGATTTAATAAATATAATAAATTGATGTAAACATACAGTTTGACTGTTAGAAATATTAATTTAAAATATGTACATTATTGTTATGTGTATGGAAATTTATCAGTTGTTTCCTTTGTTAGATACATTGTTAGTTTAGATAATATACACTTGATATTGTACCTATATCAGCCAGTATTTTTGCACTTTAGTGTTATCACGACGGTAATATATTATATAAATAAAAATGGTTGAATTTATATATTTGTCGTCGTGTCGTTGTCATCTCAGCGAAAAGCTAAAGACGTTCACTGGACATAGGCCTCCTAAAGATTTCCACGACTGCTAGTCTTGTGACATCTTTATCCAGCGACTTTGATAGATACTATATTTTATACTATTTTATTTGATTGTCTACTATTTATTTGTATTTGACTTGAAATATTAAATGTGTAGGTTCGCACGATAAGGCGATGTTCCTCGAACTGTCGCACGGCGGGCACCTCGGATTCTACGAGGGCGGCCTGGTGTACGCCAACCCGGTGACGTGGCTGGACCGCGCGCTGGCGGCGCTGGTGGGCGGCCTGCTCATGGCGCACCACAAGTGCGACCCCAAGCCCCGCGAGCCCGCCGACCGGGACTACGACGAGCCGGATCTCATCAAATCAGCAACAATTATATATAGAGACCCTCTAGACAAACCGGCTAAAGTGTAAACTTGTTGTAATTTATCGTTCCCCTGTGGTTGTGTGTTGATGACGTCATTAGTTAAATGTAACGATTGTTTCGTTAGATATTGCATGATAATTTAAATGAAGTATGTAGAATAAAATTTGTTTTGAGAATGAAACACACAACCACTATAAGGCCTTTTTGGATTAACTAAGACATGTTAGTAGAATGAACTGTATTGCCATTTTAAATGGGATTTTGTGTGTGGGAGTACTTACTTCAATGTCGCATTTTACTTATTTTGAGCTTTAAATATCTTAAAAGCTGTAGATGTTGAATAGTTAGACGAGTATGAATAATCTATGTTAATGTTGCATTGTAGTATAGACGGCCTAGGTGATATATTATGTATGTATACAGTTTATTAACTTCATGTTCCTATTTATATGAACATATATGAAATCTATATGTGATGAATGTTTTGCCCTTAGTTTTTTTTTAATTGACATTAAAAATATTTATTTGACTCATATAATAGAACTTGGATCATTGTAATTATAGTGTATGTGATACACTCTTAGATTTTGTTCTGCAGTTGTATATTTTTGTTTAACAAAAATATATACTCATGGAATAAAAAAAAACTAACTAATCTCAGTAATACTTACTTAAAATTAAAATAGAAGACTCGCTCTTTAATTTAATTATACCCTATCTTAACCTTATTTATCTAGTACTAATAGCCTATTCTGGCTTTGCTGGCCTATTTTTCTATTTAAATTTTGCCACCCATTTTTGAGTTACATTTAAAAAAAAAATACTGCTTACCTATGTTATTTGCAAACCGACCGTTGAAAGAAGAAGAAACAGTTGTTTATATAGAAAATAGAACAATAGACCAAATCGAAATAAAATATTGTAATATACTTTCGATATTAAAAAAAAAGGAAAAATTTCATTTATGTGGCAGGCCAGCCTCTTGTTACTTTAATTTAAGTACCTACATTATATGTTTTCACAAACTCAATATTTATGTATTTCTTAAAATGTTTGTTCATATTTAATTAAATAGGCTTGTGATGTTACTGAAAATATGTGGTTTTGTTTTTAGAATTTTTTGCTGTTAGATTAACGTTTAAAATTTAATTAACAGAAAGTGATAATTGTGTACGTTCCAGTCTTGCGTATATTAAAATATGTACGCGATTATGTATTTAAAAAACTAGTATTACTTGAATATCTGCATTTATTGGTAAATATATTTTATAAAATTTGTCATATTGTGTAAAATTATAGTATACTACATTATATATTGTATACCATGAAATGTAAAGATTGAATGGACTGTGAGTCATAATAGATTTTGTGCGTTTTGCCTTGACGGTTTCTTGAATAAAAAATTATAATATAGGCAATATACAAGTGAACACTGCAAATGTATGTATAAACACTGCATTTATGATTCATATGTGTACAATGTTACTAATTACAAAATGTTTAATACTTTTTTGTTACTTTTTGTGTTACTTTTTACATAGTTCCATTATGTTTGTAATTCTGAAAAAAATATTCTTGAAGGAAAATTATATCAGGTAGGCACAAACATATCTGTTGTGTGTGGTTTAAATGTGAAGGTGCCTTTACAGTGCGATATATCGATGTTTATAATATATTTGATACTTTCATTATCGTAGAAAAAATTTCTCAACTTTCTGGCAATACCTTATGCCGGGTTAATGTCTAAACCAAACTCTTAGTTTTTTAATCAAATCGGGACGACAAATATATGTATTAACATCAATATATGTATTTGCGAATAGGAATCGATTCCATTGCTTCTAGTAGAGAAGGCTGTGCTAGTGAAATATTTAGCTAGAGAGTCACGGCCATCAAATAAAAATTGTTATTACGATTGTCAACTTATCGACTATAATGAGAGCGTAGATTGGTCCAAATAATTGAATTGCATAATTACAGTACAAATATACAATTTCAAAGCACAATATTTAAAAAAAATCTGTCTTATTATTATTTAAAAGTAAAGTTTTAAGTTTTGTTTATTTTTATTGTTTTTTTATTAATAATTAGTAAGTACTAAATATATGGCGCCACGGTAGACTGCACGGTGCACCGCACATGCACACTGTTCGATATGATATATATAATCCTAATAGTAATAGTTTAGTACTATAACGGGAATTATATATTACATTTTACGACAATGATTATAAATTACATAAAATAACTTAATAAACACTATATTGTATTGGTTTTGGAGACTATTCAGATTATCAGTCATTTAATTGTTATTTAATTGTAAAACTTGTCATATCTGAAGTACTTTATAAAATTTTAATATGGACTTATCTCCCAAATTAACAGAAAAGTTCAAATGATTGATCCCGAGAACTGTTAAATCCCAATGTAAACAAAACTATTCCAAAGTAGTTATCAATTAAAAATACCTCAATAAAGGTTTATAATTGATACTATTGAATCTTTAGCAAAGGAAATATTTAGAAAATCGTGAAAATAAACTGATTTATGTATTTTTTATTAATAAAATTGCGATTTTAAATTACAATGTATATGTATGTAGTTCAGATTGGTATTTACAAAATTATTACTAATAACCTGAGATTTAATATTTTTTTGTAATTTAAAGGTTTATGCCTAATAAATGTGATAGAAATAATACGCAGTTTTGGTTTTTCCCATTCATAATTAAATTAATCATTACAAAAAATTTGATAAATAAGTATATTTCTAAGTCAATTATATAAAATTTTTAAGAGACGGGTGAATTTACGCTGCCTTAAACACTAACAAGATAAAACTAATCTTAAATTACTTTGTAAATGGAATATTATAATGACATCCCTCACAAACATGACACTTGTACACGTAAACATTTATTTATACATATAGAAATATTTGTGTTCAAAAATTGATATATTAAATTTATATTATTTTTGAGCAACAAAAAGAGATCAGTACACAATTACAAATTCAGAAAATTCTTATACACTGAGGTTTCCTGTCAATGTAGGGAAAAAATTATTATGTAATGCCTACACAGTTCTCTTTATATTTCATACTAAACTATTATGAAAAATATAAAATGTTACTCATTATTAGAAATGTTATTGATTTTGTAAATATTTGAAAAAGTATTGTTTCAATAAATTGAGATCATATCGGAAAAAATACAGTTTAATATTCCATGAAAAGTTATTACACATTAACATTCTTATAAATTAAAAATATAAAAAGATTACATAGGCAAATGTAATAAATATTCCATATACAAATATCACAACATTTTTCTTATGCTATTTCTCTTTACACATACATCTTAGAATAATACACATCAATATTAAGTATTTTAGCAGCATACATGAATAAATTTACAATCAATGTAATATCAGTGCCCAGACCTAATGTTATACAAAATTATAAGACTAAAAATACATTTTTAGAGAGCCATAATACTTTAAATTTTTAGCTTAATAAATGATATAAATGGCATTTACGTTGATATATTACATAACCAAATATGGCCACTGGGAGAAATTATTTTTTTATATTTTAATATACTATTACAAATATGAAAATGGCAATAGTTTTTAAAAGATCACTTTGTAAATGTGCTATTAAATAATGTCTTATTCACTATAATATCAATTGAAAAAAAAACTAGTTTCAAAACTGATATTTTACAGTCTTTTTACAGATCGGTCTTCTGAGTATTTTTATATCAGAATAAATTAAAGCTCTTTGTACAAATTTTGTAGTGTATAAATAAATTATGTAAATGCAATTAAATCGTAACTTATATTATCATATAGTCAGCATACAGCTGCAGGATCGCCTTCCAAAGTGCATGCTACATTATCTAGTTTATGAGCTAAGTGCATTTTGTTTTCTAGCCCTAATATAATTTGTTCTCTATATTTACTGACATAAATGTACAACTCTTTCAAAGCTGATAAAGTGTCGAACTCGTTAAGCTGTTCGACTGAAAGCTGTTGCATGGAGGTACTTAGCTCTTGGTCGGATACTTGAGGTAATTGAGACACGGCTTGATAAAATTGTATAACCATTTCCCTATAGGTCGGTAAATCTTTTGCAAAGAGTAATTTGTTGGATGGTGAGTCTTTACATAGTCGATGTTCACTTAAAGAACAAGCGTCCATAAAAGTTTGAGCAATCACAGACAATGAGGAATCTACTGTTGAAGTTTTATTAATATCAAATATAAAATCTGGATTTTTGATGAGATTGACCCAAAATCTCAATGGCAAACTGTTCGATTTCCATGCATGGACAACCTCAGGGTTAATGATCCCATGCGCTCTCGCAGCATCGTCAAAAAGATCGAATAACCATTTAACAGCTGGAGGCAATACTTCGTTTACAGTTAAAATCGTACTAAAGAAGTCATCTACAAACTTATGTACCGTACCTTTAGTAGAGAGTAGTCGAGTAAGAAATATTTCCGGAATAGCCTTGTGGCTGTGTTCGGAGGTTTTGTTCACAATGTGCTGATACTCAATAGGCTTAACTAAATGATAATAGTGGGCATTTTGATCGCTAATATCACTTTTGTATACTCTTATATGAGAATTTGAACAATAAATACCTGTACAATTTTTGCATGGTATTTTATAGGGCGTATTAAAGCTGTCATTTTGCCGCGATATTAAAGACATAACAGCTGATTCTTTAACCCCATAATGGGCGAGAGTATTTAATTTTCGCCAACCGTTTAAGGTTTTCGTTGTGAGGTCTTCATCCTGAAGAGTAACATGGCCTCCTCTCCCATGTCTCCATTCTAAGTCAACTTCGTGGACGGAAGGTCGCATACTAAAAGGAGTATTTTTAAATAAAGCATCTAATATTTTAGCTTTCACTTGCGATATACTATCGCAATCTAAAACCTTACATTGAACTTTTTCATCAAAGTCATCTTGCACTATGTGTAAAGTAACAATTTGATAATCAATTTGCTCTTTTAATAATTTTTCTTCAGATAAAGAATATCTTGCTTCATGGGTTATCGAGTCTACAACACCCTTTTCTATTTGATGTTTTATAGCTTTAAACAGCAAAAACAGCGATGATCCTGCATAATCTTTTAGATAGTAGTACATGCATAAGGCCATCCAATTTGTAAGCATTTTTTCCACAACACTTTCTGTCCTCCTTAACATAAGTTGAGGATGCTTTGTGCAAACTGATTTATCAATGAGTCGTAAAAGTAGGGATTTTAGTATATCCGTAGCGTATTCCATTTTGCCCATAAGTATAACCATTAATAAAGATGCTACATTTACTTTGTCTCTAATGTTAAACGATTTTTGAGCTTCCAATGTGTCTATAAATGACAGAAGGAAACATTTATTATTTAATAGTTGTTCAAACTGAATCATTGCAGCGTCGTAATTAGTTCGCGGTGTATTAATAAACTGGCGCTGGACGTTAAGGATAGGATGATCTGACACACCCGGGAAAAATACTTTCATTACATAATTCACATGATCCAATGTGGGAATTCCAGAATGTTCCAAATCTGCTGCCAGATCAGACATATCGGTTTGAAGCTCCGCGAAAGCTAGTTTACACTCTAATCTTACATTACTTTCTAAAGTATCCATTTGTATTTGTATTCTTTTATATTCTCTCTCGGCCTTTGTACTACGTCTTCTGTACATCACTAAAACGATCATAAAAATGAGAACTAAGAAAAATGTTCCTGCAGCAATACCAGCAATGGCTTCAGGAGGAAAATTATAATTTCTAAGAAGTTCGTAATGTAAATACCCGATAGGAAACCTTAAATTTTTACCAATCTTAACGACAACTAAAGGCAAATTAATATCCATAATCTGGAAACCGTTTTCATCTGTGTTAGGCGGTTGTATTTCAGGTGGAGTACATAGCAACTGTTGCATTGTTAGACTTGTAACATTGCATGGTTGTGTACCGATTGTTACAACTACGTCCGATTCGTCACTCGCTCTAATTAGATTCTCTCCTTCTATTACTAAAGGATCACCTTTGTATGACTTAATTCGATTTGGAAACTGATAAACGTGTGGATCCTCGACAAATAACATGTGAGTCCTTGGTGGATTAAAATATTTTTCTAAATCATGCATTGTTTCCACATTGTCCATCACAAAACCTACTTTCATAGCTACTTGTGGTGTACTTGTTTGAGATTTAGTTGCTTGAATTATATCATAATATTTTTTATTTACAGCTGGACTGGGACATTCCATCTGGTTTGAATTGAGCACAGCACAAGCTGTTGAATTAACAGGAATTTCTTCATTGGCATAATAAAGTTTCATAAGTGGTTTTTGTATAGTATGTAAATTAGTTCCATGAACTGTTATCATTCTTCCACCAGAAACAAAACTTTTCAAAGGTTTTATTTCCATTATAGTAGGATCTGCTGTATAATTAAATAAATCACCATGCAATGTCCTGTTTGCATTATCAATAGACACTGTCAAAGTATGAATTATATGAGGTGCATTTGCTTTAGGAGTAACGCATATAAGTCTACTATTAGATGTTTGTGTTTTATTAACAGAACATACAAGTTCATCTAAAAATGCTGATATAGTTGATCCAATATTTAAATGTTGTCCACCAATAGCTAACTGCGTGCCTCCTGAAACAGGTCCTAGTGCAGGGTACACACCTTGTAACTTAATATTCTTATAACTGTATAATACAGAGGATTCTGTATATCCTGCATCATTTTCTACTATAACAGGTGCAACAACTGAGCCATTAGATGGGCCTGTTTTACAAGTTATACTGACTGACACTTCAAAGTCCACAATTTCACAAAGAACATCGCCAATTCGAACTTTACCCGTTACTTCCTCCACTCTTAGACCTAAATTACTACCTTCAATTGTTACTAGAGTGCCTCCTTCTATGGGTCCACTGAGTGGTTTTATCATGTCAATTCTAGGCTTAGGGCATTCGGTTACAGGGTTTTCTAAACAGGATTCACTATATGAACATGAATTACCACACCATGTACACTGATATATAGAATTGCGAGTAATACACAGAGAGCAGTCAGCATGGTTCCTATGTGATCCAAGAATTTCACATTTGTATAATGTAATAGTTATAGTATCTATGTAATGTTTATGATTCCAATAAACCTTTACGCTTATGTTGTATTCTCCCACATTTTCTTCATAAGAATACATTGTTTTATCACACACTATGAAATGGTTAGATTCTACTCGAGCTGGGAGAATCATATTAGCTAATTCAATACTGACAATACATTGAAAGCCTGTATGATCAGGTTGTAAGTGTGGCAAATTTTCTACTTCAAGTTCCAGTTCTTTTGGTACATTGTTTGGTAACAGAATTGGTTCCTTGTATTGTCTTATTCTAGGACAGTGACCAATTCCATGATTAAGTAATTTTGTTGGATTTTTTTCTCCACTTATAATGGTTCGCTGACATACTGATACATCATGGGTACACTTATTGTCATAAATGCACCAATTGCAAGCCCATTCACTCATTATACATGTATGACAAGTAATATGTTTTGAACAATCATAGAAAGCAAAGTTACGTGACACAAAATCCTTATTAGTTTCGGAAGAATGAACAGACAGAGGAACAAAAATATGATCTTGATTTTGTGGTATTTTTGGTCTGTGTTTAATATCTGGTGTTGGACATGCCAAACCACTTGATGTGACAGCAGCATCAATTGGAGGAGTGTTACCAAATACACATTTATACTTTGCACCAAATGGAAGTTCTGGTAAAGTTCTTATCACTAGTTGAACAGTTGTAACTTCAGACATAGATATACGGTCCGGTAAAATTTGTTCAAAATCAATACATTGCTGACCAGTATACTGAGATAACCATCTAGGTGCACTTTGAGTACCTTTTTGGCACATATTTTGAACTGTACATCTTTTCTCTAAAGAACACCAGCCACAATGGGGGTCATTAGATTCTAAACATGATGAACAATTGCCATGTTCTGCACATTTTTCTGTTGGAATTTGAACAATTGTATTTGTTGCTAATATGTATAAGGTTTTTCCATATGGTGATAAAGTTGTATCTGGAAGAATTTTTTGTCCAGAAAGGAGCACTTCAGTAGAATATTCTATTGATTTTTCAGCATCCACCAACACTTTTTTTAATGAACCATCATTAGTACCTAAAAATGCTACAGTATGCAATCCAGTTACTGATATGGTTACTGAAGTAATTAAAGTATCATTCCAATAAATAACTGATGTTGCTTTTATTGGATAAAGACCACTAATTTTAAGGCCTACTTCACAAAAATTAAGAATGTTTCCAGTAGACCCAACACTTGGACATTTACCATCTGAAATCATCCCTGATATATAACCCATATTACGTGCCTTAGTACTACCATTAAAACACATGTGAACATTTTCATTAAACTTAATTTCTATTTCTTGTAATGAGAATACACAAATTGCTGACTTTGTTGTAGGTTCATTAGTTATTCCTTTTGATGGACTAAAAGATGCTACAAGGATAGAATCACCAGTCTCAATGCCTAACTGAGTCGCTAAATTTACACCAGCTTTAGAAATTTTTGCATCTTGTACTAAGTTATAATTGACAATTTCACTCTTACCACTGCTTGTTTCTTCCTGAACAATACATTCTAATGTCACTTCTGTATAACTATTATAATTGTCATCATTAACACATGTACGAGCTAAACGTGAAACATATCCAAGTTCCTCATTACCAGCAAGGTGAGAATGTTTTTGTATAATAAGAAAGTAAGCATAGTCACTAGCATTGAATCCATACACATATTGCACTAAAAAGTTGTCTCTATATTTAACATCAATTTGTATTAAGCTTTGCTTTGAAAACGTAAATTGAGCCAGTTGTAATGTCATAAGATCACGACTGGATATTGCAGGAACATCATGCCTATATTCTCCATTGTTTGTAAATGTTGTACCAACATAAAGTACATTAGAGCGGTCCCAAGAGTTATATCTTTCTGGTCCAATAAAAGCATAAGTTGAAGCTTCAGCATCATTTGCAGCTACACTCTCGGGAATAAATTCTGGTTCAGCTGAAAGATCTCCTAATTTATATTTGAAACATGAACCCTGAGCCACTGATCCACAAGCTATCACAATTCTAGATTCCTGTTCAATCACTAAGATTTTGTTCACATTATCAGTCCACACAGTTTGTATATCATCTGACGGACAACCACTAGCATGACACATTGGGTTATCAAGTTTAGGTCCGGTTCGTACGACATGTAAAGGTTTCAGATCCGGACTAAGTTGATGGAGAGTATTTAATGATCCGGCGTAAACTTGCCCACTGATTTTGTCGACAACGAGATGGTTAAAATGGAATGTTTCATTTTCGTTCTTGGGATATTGCGATATAAATTCGTATCCGTACACTATTGTGCATCGAAGCCAAATTGTTGTAACTAATACTGACAGAAATGCAGCCATGATCACATTTTAATTTGTCTTCCTCATTAAAATTCTTCCCGTTTTCATAACCACTGTCTATTTTTTATTGATATTCAACCCATTTTAAGAAAATATTAAAAACCATACATGATACATCGATGCGGATGACACGGAATAAACAAGTCTTAGTTTTTAATTTTTATGTTTTGCCTATAATGCTTGGTTTTTGGTCTATCTAATTTACAAAAAATGTTTGCTATGCCATAGACAAGTATTAGAAATTAATAAAAAAATGACGGAAATACTATTCTTAAAAGAAAATAAATTAAATTTTAAAGCTACAGAAAACTATTTTTTAAATTCATAAAAATGATTAGTAGCAAAACTATTTTTTTTTTCAAATTTTCATTAAATTTGTAATGTTTAACACTTTGTCAAAATAAACGAATAAAATAAAATGTTTATTTTATGACATCAGTTTTAGTTTCTTTTTTAATATGGCACATTATTTAGGTACAATTTCTCATTTCCAATCAGTAATCTAGTAAAAATATAGGTAGTGTGATATAGTTTAATTTTTTAAAGGGATTAGTGTAATGCACAGTTTAAGGTATCAATAATTTTTCATAAACAAACCTATGCTTGTTATTACATATTAAGACTTTTGTCTCTTTATTCTTTCCTTTGTATAATGATACGATCTAGATAATATAGATAATATGGAAATAAATTATTCTTGTTAGAAATCCGTAATTAAAATAGTACAAGCGAAAACTAATCGATTGATTTGAATGTAAAGTGGTCATTGCATATTATGCAGAATATTTTGAAATTTTGTAAATAACTTAATAACGAAAATCGTGTTTATTTTACAAATTAACTTTTCTTTTCTAAGTAGAATTAAAATAAAATGTGAATGGAATTAAAATTGTTGGATTAGTAAATAATAACAAGCATATTCGCGATAAGGCAGTAAGATTAAGGCAGTGGTAGCCCAGTGGTAACGCGCTCGCTTGGGAAACCGAGTGAAGCGGGTTCAAATCCCGGGTCTCGCACCTCTGATATTTTCATGTGCGAATCATTTCTAACTTGATTACCACTTGCCTTACGGTGAAGGAAAACATCGTGAGGAAACCTGCATGTCTGAGAGAACCTAGCAAGTTTTCGAAAGACATGTGAAGTCCGCCAACCCGCACTTGGCCAGCGTGGTGGACTATGGCCTGATTCCCCTCGTATTGAAGGGAGGCCCGTGCCCAGCAGTGGGACGTTAAAAAAAAAAAAGGGCTGAATACAATCATACATTCGCGATAGTCATTATCATATTATGAAAAATGACTAATTGTATAAAATCAATTAAATAACTATGAATAAATATTTAATAAGTCATTAACTGACATAACTAAGTCATACTAAGTCATTGTATGACTTATTATTTATTCGTAGTTAATTAATAACTAATATATTAAGCTAGCAATGAGCATTCTATTGTAAAAAATAGCTAATGGAAATCGATTTCATTCTAAGTCGTTCTCGATTAATTTGTATATGTATTATCGATATCTCACAGCCCTATGCTGTATAGTAATCTGTAATTTATTTCTTGTCTGTGATAGGAATGTCTGACATTTTACCATTTTATCATTTTAGTTCTTGTTGTTCCTTGTCTATGATTTTAGTTTGCTTCTTATAAAAATATTAGACACCCACTTTGGGATCGGATGTAAAATATAATTTAGCAGATAAAAAGTTTTTTATATTGTTTTCGAAATAATTTTTAAACACTTGCAAAGGCTCCTATACAATTGCTACAAAATGTGATCTCGTGTTATATATTTATTATTATTTTAACGATGCCGGGTATTTAACCAGAGTATATTATAATATATAGTAAGATGATGGCTACCATGGCTGCTGGTGGTCCGGGGGACCCACATACACAAATGAATACTTATCGTAGTTATGTGACAATGTTAGCGGATCCTGGAGCTAAAGACGAAATTAAACTAAAAGCTGCCCAAGAACTTAGCGAAAACTTTGAGGTAACCTAATTCATTTATAATGTATTTGATAATTCGTTCATTTACTATGTATATGTGCTATGTATATTCACACATAAATTTATATATAGTTATGTATTCTCACATAGATGTACATTCCATTATATAAAAATAAAATTGTATTTATCTAATAATATTTGCGAATTACAGATTTATAAACTAATATAATTTTTACTAAAAGTATGTTATTATTTTAGGTAATATTGAGTTCCCCTCAATATCCACAGTTCTTGGATCATTCTCTTAAAATATTTTTAAAGATATTACAAGAAGGTGAACCACATTTTATAGCAGAATATAATATACAGCAAGTTAGGAAACTTATACTAGAAATGATCCATCGTTTACCAATAAGCGAAACACTAAGACCCTATGTCAAAAGTATACTAATATTAATGTTGAAGCTAATGGAAATTGAAAATGAGGAAAATGTACTAGTTTGTTTAAAGATTTTTATGGAGCTTCACAAACAATATAGACCAGCCTACAGCACTGATGTTGATGTAAGTTCTGTGTAATTAATGAATTTATTACAATGGACCTTTTATTCATATATTTTCTTCTCATTTAAGATTCACAAGTTCCTGCAATGGGTTAAAGGTATATATTCTGATCTGCCAAATCATTTGCCAAAAATATTTGAGCCAAAACCAACCATCCGAGTAAAAGACCTATCAGAAGTTAATATTGACCAACTGCTCCAAGAAACATATACAACTACACCAATACACACTGAGAAAAAACTTTTAGATGGAAGTGTTGTAACTGTAAGTACTGAATTTGAATATGTGGACTAAGCATTTATTATTTTTATTATATGCGCTGTTTGATGAAATATAGTTTGTTAAATTTTTGGTTTACCTGACAGTCAATATTTTCACAAAATATGTATACGAAAATAGTAGAATGATATGATGTCTGACTAAATTTGGTAAAAATGTACAGGAAGGATATATATAGCACTGTATGATAGTCTAGAAAGCATTTTTAATGTGTACACACATACCTAAAATCATAATAAGAATCTACTTTTGGTTTAGCATCACAACTATTTAGTTTCAATTTATTTTTTTTATAGTTAAGTAATTCATTTTCAGTACAACCTTATTCCAAGATCTGTCTTATCTTTGAAAGTTATCCAAGAGCTACCAATTATAGTTGTATTAATGTATCAACTCTATAAACAAAATGTACATCAGGAAGTTAGTAACTTCATTCCACTTATAATGGAAACTATTACATTACAACCAGCAGCAACACATAGGTAAGTTTTATTCTTGTTTTATTGTTAGTATTTTAAATTTTATTGTTACTTCAAATAATATCTAATATACACTAGTCTTAAAATAACTTTCATGTTTATTAAATAAAATACTATTTGGTATTTCTTACATACACTGTGTATTTATAACTTTTTCTTTAATTTTGTAGGCAATCTGCATCATTCAACAAAGAAGTGTTTGTTGACTTTATGGGTGCACAAATAAAAACATTGGCATTTTTGGCCTACATTATAAGAATCTACCAAGATACTATTGCCAATCATGCTAGTTTGATGGTTAAGGGTATAATAGGACTCCTCACGCTCTGCCCACCTGAAGTGGCGCATCTAAGAAAGGAATTGGTTATAGCCACGCGACACATTCTAGCTACTGATTTGAGGCTAAGTATGTCCACAGTATTAAATTATTAAAATAGTAAATAGTTTTTTAAAGATATTTGGGAGATTTTTAGTCAATACACCAAATACATCTGATAAGCACTATTGACTAGAAGTAGGTCATACATTCTGTCCCTGTTGGTTAAAATTGACCTATTGAGTAAAACTCTATGACATATAACTTTACTAAATTAAAAAAATATATATCTTATGCACCAATAAAGATGTTTATTATTATTTTTTTTTTTAGAATTTGTTCCATTTATGGAGCGTCTCTTCGATGAAGAAGTATTACTTGGCGGTGGTTGGACTGTGCACGAGTCGCTCCGTCCGCTCGCTTACTCAACCTTGGCCGACCTGGTCCATCATGTGCGACAACACCTCCCTTTGACGGATTTAGCCATTGCTGCTCATTTGTTTTCCAAAAATGTACATGACGAATCTTTACCAACCAGGTTAGTTTAATTTTAGGCTTATATGTTTACTTGTGTAATAAGCAAATGTTTTAGTGTTTTTGCTTTATTTATACAACAGTAGTTTTTAATTCTGAATCTCATATTATATTTACAATATTATTTAAAATTATACACATTTACATTACCAAATGTATAATCTTGTCACTTCCTAATTCCCAAAACCTGGGAGTAGTTAAAAAACTTCTTCTATGGCCGCATATAGCGATGGGTCGAGCTCCGCATGCTCCCTATCAAATCTTAACAATTCAAAGTTATCGGGTGAAACGCTGTGAATATTTTTAGTTCTTACAAATAATTAATTAGCATATCACCAAGAGTTGGTGCACAAACGCGATGTAAGAACCTACGTGGGGCTAACATCGAACCAGTTAGTCCATCCACCCTTTCATTCTTTACCCAATATATTGTTTTATTCAGAAACTAGCGGCTCAACCTTTCTTCGCTCGGGTTTGCCTCTAGACAAACAAAAACAAATCTATCCCACGGAAACCGTACATTTTTCTGGAATAAAATGCAGCCTATTTATTATTCTGATGTATGAACTATATAATTGTAAAGTTTTACTAAAACCTAATCAGTAGTTTTTGTGTACTAAGCTGTATAACTTACTATAGTTTTTTAACTATCCCACGGGAACTCTTTAATTTTCCGGAATGAAAAGTATCTTAAATGTTGACCGGGGATATAAGGTACCACCATGCAAAATTTTATTTAAATCCATTCAACAGTTTCGGAGGTTAGTCCGTACAAACAGACAAATAGACAAACAGGGAAACAAAAAATTTGAAAAACATCTGGATTTGTTCTATTTCTTTTCATACATCCCCCTGACGCGGTTTTTATATATTTTTTTTCTATGTACAGACATTCAAACTCTTAAGTTTTATTATATGTATAGATTTTACTAGCTAATGTAATATTTATTTACATTCAAGTACAATACTTAAAAAATTTAAACAATTTTAAATAACTATAATCCCTCTTGAGTGTTTTTCGCCAGTTCTCAGAACTGAGGCATTTTTTTCCAAACTGCTGGTAGAGTTTTTTTTTTTAGTAAAACCAACAGTTAAATAACATCAACTAAAACTTTATACAAAAATATTTAAAATATTTTTTTAAACATTATAAAAATGCTAAAATTAATATAGGTGTTAAACAGCATTCATTAAACCATCAAATCTATCTCAACTAATAATAAAATTAACAATTTTAGACAAACAACAAATAAATATTTCTAAAATTCTAAAATTGAATAAAATTATTTGAATTGAATAAAAAACCTAAATAATAACAATATTTGTACAGTATCCAGACAATGTCATGCAAGTTGCTCCTGAACCTGGTGGACTGCATCCGCCAGCGCTCCGAGAGCGAGGCGGGCGCACCGCAGGGCCGCCACCTCCTCATGCGCATACTGGAAGTGTTTGTGCTCAAGTTCAAGACCATATCCAAGCTGCAGCTACCTGCCCTTATCGCGAAATGGTAATTTGTTTTTATTTTTGCTTATTCTATTGGTTGTAATAGGCAAAATATCATTGAATGTTATTATTATTTTTTTAATAAAAAGTTATGCAGAATTCAAAATTACCTTAAAGTACTGAATCAGTGTATACTTAGAGGTAGAAATTTTATTGGAATTTATTTGGGACCTTGGAGGTTTTACTTATTAAAAAAAAAACAATCATCTAAATTGACTTAAAATAGATGAAAGTATCGTGAACATAATCGCGAATATTACGAACATAAGAAGAACGTATATACCCTAGAACCATTTTCTTAAGAAATTAGATAAAATAACATTAATTTGATATTCTATTGCTATTGCATATTCATTTCACATCAAAACATTAAAATTAGTAATCTTCTATATAGCAAGCAAGCAACGCCAACTACACCAAATGGCACAAACAGCGTTACCGGCGCCATCACTGCGGGTACGCCATCGACTGACCCCGCCACCCCGAGCACACCCACAACACCTGCACCCAGCACCTCCACACCTGAAATTAAGGTTGAGGAAGACAAAACGACTCCAGATTTCTTGGATAGTATAAATAAAGCCGAAGAGAAATCGAAGATTGGTTTTCCTACGTCGCAAATGAATAATCTGAATGTAGGAGACTATAGAACACTTGTTAAAACCCTAGTTTGTGGTGTTAAGACTATAACGTGGGGCTGTGCTTCTTGTAAAGTAAGTACAATATGCTTAAGGATTATTAGTTATAAATATTTACATATTATGTACATTTTGTATAGATCAACTTGAACTGTTTTTAAAAAGATCTTTCTCAGATCTCCAAAACTGCGTTTTGTAGTCTATGATAGACTATAAAACTGTTTCAGAGATCTTAAAAGCATATATTTTAATTCGTTAACATATAGAGGTCAGCTGTTCATTCGGCCGAAACATGGTTTTACTTAAGAAATCATTTTTAGTTACAGTATACAAGGTCGTGCGATATATAAAAAAATACAATATTTATATCTAAAGTAATCGTAATAAAACATTTCACATTGTTTTTTTCTAGACTACCACAAACAGTGAAGGAACATCAACAACAGCAATAACAAATCAAAAGCAGTTCAGTGCTCGAGAGACATTAGTTTTCATCAGGCTAGTTCGTTGGGGACTGCAGTCCCTGGACATATACACCCTCGCAGCGCCCCGGGCGTCGGCGCAGCCGCCCGCGCAGCCCCATGTACGCTCCAAGGAGGAGAAAGAAGTGCTTGAACATTTTAGTGGAGTGGTATGTACTCATTATCTTTTCATATCTATATAACCTATGAAAGTAAGTATAAGCTTAATATGATATTTATAAAATATGCACATTTTTATTTTTTATTTTGTCATGTTTACAGTTTTCAATGATGAATCCTCAAACTTTTCAAGAAATCTTCACTGCAACTATATCTCATATGGTTGAAAGGATAAATAAAAATCCCACATTACAAATAATTGCCAACACATTTCTGTCGAACCCTGCAACTTCCCCAATTTTCGCTACCGTCCTCGTAGAATATCTGCTGAAACGTATGGAGGAAATGGGAACTAATTTGGAAAGATCTAACTTATATCTCAGGCTTTTTAAATTAGTTTTTGGATCGGTTAGTTTGTTCCCTACTGAGAACGAGCAGATGCTTCGACCACACTTACATAGCATCGTCAACAAGGCGATGGATTACGCAATGACTGCGAAAGAGCCCTACAACTACTTCTTATTGTTGCGAGCTCTATTCCGCTCTATCGGGGGCGGTAGTCACGACTTACTATATCAGGAATTTTTGCCTTTACTACCAAATCTATTAGAAGGATTAAATCGGCTTCAGAGTGGTCTTCACAAACAGCACATGAAAGATCTTTTTGTTGAGTTGTGCCTAACCGTACCCGTGAGATTGAGCAGTCTATTGCCTTATTTACCGATGCTTATGGATCCCTTGGTGTCGGCACTTAACGGATCTCATACATTAATATCACAAGGGTTGCGTACTTTAGAGCTCTGCGTGGATAATTTGCAACCGGATTTCTTGTACGAGCACATCCAGCCGGTTAGAGCCGATCTTATGCAAGCTCTATGGCGGACATTGCAGAATAATGAGGTTGCAAGGATAGCATTCAGAGTCCTTGGGAAATTCGGTGGAGGGAATAGAAAAATGATGATAGAACCGCAAAGATTAGAATACCGTGAGACGGACGCTCCTCCGCCCGCAGTTCAGGCTTATTTCCAAGACCAACCTAAGCCTATAGATTTTGAAGTAGATAAAGTAATAGAAACCGCATTTACAGCTCTGAAATCGAGCACAACTGATCCATTCTACCGACGTCAATGTTGGGAAGTTCTTCGGTGCTATTTAGCGGCATCACTTAATTTAGATGACGATAAAGCCACTCTACAAAAGTTATTCAATCATCCCAGTTTTCTGGAAGGAAAGATTCCAGCTCAAAATGGTCCCTACTACAAATGTAGCAATAGCATAGTCAGAAATACACATTGTACGGCTCTAACAGGGATGTTCGTGGCTGCGGCTATCAAAGAACTACGCCATCACGTTTTACAAACAATGGTATCACTGGTTCGTCATTATACTTTGGTTGCTATTGCTCAAGAGGCCGGGCCTTTCGCCGGTTCAGGAGGTCCGAAGGAAGGCCTTGATGCATTAGTTCTTGTTGATGCAATAGCTGTAGTGATGGGACATGAAGAAAAGGAATTATGCAAGCCGGGTCATTTGGCTCTAGTACTAATGATAGAAACTGCGGCAACCGTCCTGGGGAGTAAGGAACGCGCTTGCCGGCTTCCTCTGATGGAATACTTAGCAGAACGAATGTCCGCCTTGTGCTATGAAAGAGCCTGGTACGCGAAACTGGGAGGATGTATCGCTGTCAAATTTATGTTCGAAAAGATGGCACCCGAATGGGTTTATAAACACGTTTTCACATTTTTAAAGGCTGTCTTATTTGTAATGATGGATCTAACAGGGGAAGTGTCGTCCGGTGCTATTGATATGGCTACCATGAATTTGGAGCGATTAGTGCGTGTGTGCGTCACTGGACCCGGTGGGCAGGGCGTGGAACCTGAAGGAGATGTAGCGGCAGCTAAGGCTCGCGCCTTACATGATGTGTTGCAAGAACTCGTCTTGCAAGTGACAAGTCCACATCTTTTAGTTAGACAACAGGTATTTGTATTTAATATGTATTTTATATTTGTGAAATATGCGTGACAATGTTAGTATATGTCAATTACTCCAAAATTTATTTATTTTAGGCAATGAAGTCATTGAAATTAATTGCGGAATTACAAAATAAATCGGTCACGGAGGTAATGGATCCTCATAGAGAGGTATTAGCTGATATAATTCCTCCAAAAAAACATCTACTTCGCCACCAACCAGCAAACGCGCAGATGGGCCTCATGGATGGAACCACCTTCTGTACTACACTGAATCCGAGATTATTTACAATAGGTACTTAGTAACACATCATATGCATACATATTGAATATTGCTTTTTATGTATTCTCTCATATTCGGCCTCCTTCATATTATTGTTACCTTTAATAAGTACTGACTTTTAAAAGTAGCAATAATAATTGATAACTATTTAAACGTCTTTCTGTCGGAGGAAAGCATCTTTCAGTGTGAAGGGATTTCTAGAATATAGTTCGCTGCGCTAAATACAGGTTGGGAAATTGTACAGGTGTCAAATACAACTTAAACTTTGACATCCAGGAAACTCACGATGATTAGCCATACTATCAAAATCTTAAAGACACTTTTATCTGACCTGTGTTTTGCACCACCTTCTCTTTATAACATAATTTAGTACATGTGATCTTTGGTTTGATTTCTGCACATACTTCCACACAGACCTAAACATAAACGAGCACAAGGTGTTCTTCCGCGAGCTGCTATCGCTGTGCGAGGCGGAGGACGCCATGCTGGGCAAGCTGCCGTGTTACAAGGGCGTGAACCTGGTGCCGCTGCGCGCGTCCGCCCTGCGCGCGCTCGCCGCCTGCCACTACATACAGGAGAAGCACTGCAGGGAGAAGATATTCCAAGTGCTATATAAGTCGTTGGAGAAGAACGACCAGGAACTGCAACAGGTGCTTGTTTAGGATTATTTAGAAAGATTTAATTATATGACATAAGATTAAATGTTTTCAAGTGACGTTCGTGGATGCCAAACAGTAGCCTGTTTAATCCAGGCCATAATATAACTGTATGCTAAATTTCAACCTCAACCTAATATATAAAATACTAGTGGTTTATACTCGCTTCGGTATCTTTTGCATTTAATATCCACACTCGCTTCCCTTGATCTTTATTATAAAATATTACTCTTTATTTTCTATGAATATAATATATCGAAATTAATCCATGTTTAGGTGGTTTAGATGAGAAAACGTAACGAACAAATAGACAGAAGTTATTATCACATTTATAATAATAAGTATGGATTATAACTTTTTTTTTCAGGCTGGATTCGAATGTATGCGTAAATTTATATTAGGATTTCAAATTGATATGGATATGGTTCACCCGGTAATGAGACCTTTGTTACTTACCCTCGGGGACCATCGTAACCTCAGCGTGAACGGAGCGAAGCGACTCTCATATTTGACTCAACTGTTCCCCTCTACTTTTAGCGAGAAGCTATGCGAACAATTATTACAGTTGTTGAAGAAACTTCTGGATTATTCAATTCAAACAAATAGAGGTAATTTTTTGTTAATAAATTAAAAATTATATATTTTTATACAGAGCAAAATGTGGGTTACACAATATAATGTATTATTTCTAGGAGGCAATTTTCTTCAAAGTGTATCTAAGAATATGGAAAATGAACAAAAAATTATCATACTCATTGGCATTTTTCACCAAATCCCTGCTGCTTCCCCGCGCTTTATCGACGTTCTCTGTCGTCTAATATTCCACACAGAAAAGTCGCTTATGATTGAAGCCGGATCTCCGTTTAGGGAACCTCTTGTGAAATTCCTCTTAAGGTATGTTTATGATTTTTTTTAATTATTTAATTGTGATTAAATTATCATGTTATTATTTACTCGAAAAATTGACGATTTAAATTTAGCTATTTTTTCGAATTTTTGGTGAGTTTGCTTAGAATTTTTGTTCCCAACGTTTTTTAAATCGTTAGCTTGTGTAAAAAAGTTTTTGTTAAATATTACTATGGATCACACAAAAATATTACTTACCAACTTTTAGGTACCCAAAAGAAACACTAGACCTGATAATGAGCGACAACAACATAAAGGATCAACAGTGGAGCCGTTTCCTGGTGTACCTGGTGAAGCACCCAGAAGCAGGGCCCGCGTTCAGGGACGCCCTGCAGACGTCCAAGAAGCCCCGGCTGATGCAGCTGCTGGCGGCCGGCAGCAGCGCCACGCTGCCGGCGCCGGACAAGGCGGAGATGCAGTTCCAAGCTATACGAGTCATCTCCTTGCTCATAAAGTTTGACGACCAGTGGCTGTCCACTCAGCACGATCTTATTGAACTGCTTAAGAGGATTTGGTGTAGTGATCAGTATCATGTAAGACCTGTTTGATATTTATTTTAGAGTAAATGTATGTTTTTTTTTAGGATTCCGTAACTAAAATGGAACCCTTATAATTTCGTCATGTCCATTTGTTCGTTTGTCACAGCTGTTCTCAATTTTGTTTCTCATAGTAATATTATGAAATATAAGTTATAAACTTATTAAAGGTCTTCATTAAATGAATACTGTAGATGAGTAAATATTTGATTAAACTTAACAAATTAGTATGTTAAAATATGAAATAAATAGTGTTCCATGCTACAGAACTTTGGATGAGCGAGTCAGAATCGCGTGTTCGATTTTTTTTTTAAATTTACGAATAATATGAAATAGATAAAAAACTTATACATTTGTTTAATTTTCAGGAAGTTCACAAGAAAGTGGAGAATGTCGATTGTACACACTGGAAAGAGCCAAAGTTAATAGTCAAGATTTTATTGCGGTACTTCTGCCACCATCCTTCGAATATCGATTTATTGTTCCAATTGCTACGTGCATTATGTGATAGGTTTATACCTGACTTCCAAGTATGTAATATAATTTTAGTCATACTATACATAATATACATAATTTTAGTCATATTATATAAATACTACATTTTGTAAGAAGATATTGATATTGTAATTGATTGAAACAAATCGAGATATTAAATATTGTCTATTTTTTTAGTTTCTACGCGATTTTCTCGAGAATACGGTAGCACAAAATTACACAGTAGAATGGAAACGATCAGCGTTCTTCCGCTTTGTGGAACATTTTGCCAGTGATGCGATGTCACAAGAACTCAAAGCTAAAGTGCTACAAATGATACTTATACCCTGCTTTGCTGTCAGCTTTGAGAAAGGACAAAAGATTGTTGGAGGTCCTCCTGCACCCTATCAGGATAATCCGGACAATGTTGTATCAGTATTTATAAATAATGTAAGTTTAATAATTTTATGTTTTATTTCAATAGATCATCCTAAATAAATAAGTCTATACCTTAACTACCCTCACTAAATTACTATTTGTTGGCTTTTAAAAACAAGCAGTAGATTATAATCAATTTGCCACTAAAGATAATAATAGTAATGTAATAAAAAGTAATTATATGTAAATGTATGTTTATTTTAAATGTAAGATTTTCTTGTACTTGTCTTGTGAAAAAAATATTGTTAATAAACAATAAATTATGTGTATTGCTATATTTTCCTTTACAAATGTATTAATTAACATATTGACAAAAATAATAATAATATATATCCACAGGTAATAGACCCAGAGAACCCGTTCGCGTGCTCGGACGCGGTGCGCATCTCGCTGCTGCAGTTCGCGTGCCTGCTGCTGGAGCAGGCGTCCGCGCACATACACGACGCCAACAACAAGAAGCAGGGCAACAAGCTCAGGCGCCTCATGACCTTCGCCTGGCCCTGTCTCTTGGGCAAGAACTATGTTGATCCAGCTACTAGGTAACTGAGTCGTGATTTACTAAAAATCTATACACATAAAGTGCTATACATGTGCTGATAAAGCGTGTATCATTAACGTACGTCTTGAGCGTATTTTCTGCGTTAAAAAGTCCTAGTTTGCGTTAGTCCTTACATGTTAGATATAATGAACATAACAACTGTTTAACACGCTGTCAACGCGCGCTTGTCTCGATACATTTGTTTATAGTGATAGAAATGTATCTCTACGCAAGTTTTTTTTTAATTTATTAGCGCAGATAACGCACGTTGTCATGCGTTTGTTAAACGTTGCACAGGCCCTAAACAGTAACAAGTAATAATGATTACAAAAATTAATAAATGTAAAATAATTAATTTAATGGTAAAATTTTGGTTTCTTACAGATACCATGGACATCTGTTGCTCAGTCACATCATAGCCAAATTTGCAATTCACAAGCGCATTGTTCTTCAAGGTATGAAAAAAAATATATTTTTTAAGAGGATTGTGAAGTGCCGATACGCGGCGCGAGTAGGTTTTTAGAAAAATGCTATCTGTTTCATACCGCTTAGCCTCCCTCCGGGCGTAAACAACACAAATACAACATACGCAAATTCTCACGCACACTATGATAGCAGCAGCCGGTGACGCGCGGGCGAGTGCGGGGGGCGGCGCGGTGGCGGCGCGACTCGGCGCAAGAGCGTTCATTCGAAATTCGAAGTAAACTTTTCAAATTGAATTAGTCAGTTCCAGAGATTAGCACATTCAATCAATCAAACAAACAAACAAATTCTGCCTCTTTGTAATATTGTATAGATGTTGTAATTGAGTTTTATTGAAATCGGTTGTCGTTGTAAAAATTTTTTAATTTTACCACTTGTCTAGTAATAATATTAGTCCGTTCGTCGATTAAAAAAGTACTAGATACGCAATCCTATGCAAAAATAACTGTCACCTATTGTTTAGAACATAGATAATTCTAATTGAAATAAATATACAATAATGTAAATTCAACCTTAAATCCAAGGCTTAAAGTTGTTTTCGCAAAGCTATGTATAAAAAGCAAAAAATTTTACGACCTTTCGAGGCTTACTCGTACATCAAAACAAATTCTATCTTACACGCATGTCAGAATTACAAAGTGTAAAAAAAATCCAACAAATAGAAAGGAATCAACTAGCCCGGTCGCATTAGCTCAAAGAGGCAAATAATGCAAAAATTTTTAACAGCAATTTTCTTTCGGCATTCTTTTAATAAATAAATTTTGATTTTCGGGGTACCAGACCCATTGCGTCATTAGCCTTCTTGAAATTAAGGGTTGATTTTTGTTTATTGAATAACTCGTTTATTTTTAATTTTACACGAAAAATAGTAATTACAAAAGTTGTTTGAAATTAAATTTCCTACAGTTTTGGTTCTTATCACTTTTTCCTACGATCGATATTTTTGGATTTATACCCGAAAAGAGGGGGCGATTTTTTGTTTACTGAACAACTCGTATCTTTTTTTAAAATTATAATGAACAAAGTTGTTTAAAATTAAATTTCCTATAATTGTGGCCCTTATCAATTTTTTCGTAGGATCGATATTTTTTTAATTTATACCTGATATAAGGAGGGGGTACAATTTTATCACTGTATTATCACGTTTATTTTCCGTTTTACGCGAAAAATTGTAATAAATAAAGTTGTTTAAAATCAAATTTCCTACAATTTTGGTCCTTATCAATTTTTTTTTGTAGAATCGATATTTTTTAATTAGTTCAAGTTGTTTTTTTAATCGACTTCTAAAAAAGAAGGAAGTTCTCAATTCAACTATATGCTGTTTTGTATGTATGTCCGTTCATATCTTCGCCAGCTGTGAACCGACTTCAATGATTCTAGTCCGATAATTGATTCCGCATATATTTTATTAATATTGGTAGCATAGTTTGGTTTTTAAAGCAAAATAACTGACAAAAATATGTTATCCAAGTAAATGAAAAACTTTTTTTTTTGTTTTTCTATGGCTTTTTGGGTGATTCTTTGAAAATGTGCATATTCCGCGGCCCTCCTCAAATAACTACTTAGTGAGATATAAAATTGTATTTCTTTTTATTTCACGTAAAACATAATTCCAGCACTATATACAGATGTACATAACATATTCCTATTGTTAAAAACAACTAAGTTATATTCATAGATGTTCCTCAAATCTCATCACCATACGTGTCCCAATTTCTAAATTTTTGCAGTTCTTGTTCGAAAAGTTATAATAAACCCTAAAGATCGTAATTTTTTGTAGTAATTTAAGTTGAAGAGCTAAGAAGAAAATTTTACTTAGGGAAGCAATGAGGAATATCTTACAAAAAAACTATAAAAATAAATAGAAAGTAAAAAGAAAATAAAGTGATGCTGTCATTGGTGATAAGTTGTTTTTTAAAAATCTCAAGATTTTGTTTGAAATTAATAATTTCCGAGTGGGAGATAATATGAAGAACAACAACAACCAAAAAAATTTATTTTAACCGTTTTACTTTTATTGTTACCGTTTCTTAATAGATTTCAACGATAAAAAGTAGGCACTAAAAAATAAAACACTTTTTTTCAAAAACTACAAAGTAAAAAGTAACTTTGATTTTGGAAATCGGTGGCAAAACAAAACAACAAACAGAACCAAAGCCGATGACTTTTTAATTTTAAGTCCTTATGGGCTCTAAAAAAAAAGACTCAATAAAGTTATTCTCAGACATTTTTTTCATGATAGTTATTATTTGTGTAGGTTAATATAATCCCGATTGATGAACCTTTCAGTATCGATCGATATATCGATATTATTTTCTCCTCCCTAGGCGATGATAATGTCGATAACACCTTCAACATCACTACAATATGCCCCCGCCCCCGACCCGTATGGTGCGATAGAGAGAGTTGCAAGTCTTAGAGGCAAATACCTACATTTCTATTTTGAAATATTGTTTCGGGCGATAACGTTTTCACCCCCCTAAACATTTACGAAATGAGACAATTTTGGTATCATTCGATTCAGTACACCTTAATCTAGGTCTGTACGTTTTTATTTTTTTGTAATTCAGCTTAGTTTAATTGAAAAAAATAAAAAAGCCCGAGGAAGTTTTTAAGTCAAAAATTTAGATATTTAAATGCTAATAACTTCTATCGTACGCAATATTTCTTTAAAATAAAAACGTACGGACCTAGATTTTCATTATATCTACAACATTTCCAAAAATTATGAAAATTGGACTATGTTTATGGGGGGAAAAACGTTATCGCTTTTTGTATGAAAATTTACAGCTTCACAATCCTCTTAATGAAAAATTTATTTTTTTTTGTAATGAAAAAAAGTGTTTATTTAAAAAAAGTCCTAATTAACATTACAACACAACTTAATTACAAACACACAATAATAATTGTTGTTGGTTGGTCCAGTGTTCCACAGCCTGCTGAAGGCGCACGCGGTGGAGGCGCGCGCGGTGGTGCGCGCCGCGCTGGAGATCCTCACGCCGGCCATGCCGCAGCGCATGGAGGACGGCAACACCATGCTCACGCACTGGACCAAGAAGATCATCGTGGAGGACGGACACTCGGTGCAGCAGCTCTTCCATATATTGCAACTCGTTGTTAGGCATTACAAGGTGTGTAGTGTATTTTATATTACAGGACAGGACAGGAATAGTGTCTACGCGTACACTATCAGACAATAATATCTCATGCGCAGTTGGCTAGTCTCAGTCAGATTGACTATATAATAATAATATAGTGTTTTATCTCAATTATGCTATTTCTTCTGTTCATGTAACAAAATAAATTGTTTTTAATACCTATATATATATATATATATATATATATATATATATATATATATATTATGCATATGTATGCTTACTATACATATGTATGTACTGCCTGCTAGTTTCGTTATCATTGGAAAATTAGGAGTTTTTAATTCTTCCACTGATTAGTATATCTATAATAATATTATAGGGAGCTAGAGTTTATTTGTTTATTTGAACGCGCTAATCTTAGAAATTACTAATCTGATTTGAAAAATACTTTTTGCATTAGACAGCCCGTTTATTGAGGAAGGCTATTATAGGCTATAAATCATCATGGTACTACCCAAGAGAGCGGAGCAGTAATATAATTTATAGTTTATCTATTCCATACTAACTGTTAAAAGTACTTAGGGACTAATATGAGCGAAGCGAGGGTGAGCCGATAATATAAAATAATCTATGTCCCCCAGGTGTACTACCCAGTGCGGCACGCGCTGGTGGGGCACATGGTGGCGGCCATGCAGCGCCTGGGCTTCTCCGCCACGGCGTCGCTGGAGCACCGCCGCCTGGCCGTGGACCTGGCCGAGGTGGCGCTCAAGTGGGACCTGCAGCGCATACGCGACCACACGCCCACTGATACTGTTGTTAGTGGTTTTTTTTATATGTGCATTAATTTAAATTTTAAAACTCAATGTGTACAGTTTAAAAACACCAGTATGTGATATTTGTTCGAAATTTTATATACCTATTTTTTTTTGAGTCGCTTTGGGTCAGTGAAATATATCCGAAATTAGTTTTTGAAAATAGTCTATTACCTTCTTAGATAAACACTCTTTTTATTGGTGAAAGCTGAACGAAAACCCGCACAGTGGTTTCTTAAATTCTCCCAAGCAAACAAAAAGTTAACACCTTTTTTTTTCTAAAGATCTATGAAGTCCGCCAATCCGCAGTTGGCCAGCGTGGTGGACTAATGATCATCTGATCCCCCTTTTATTGAAAGGAGGCCCGTGCCCAGCAGACGTTTAAGGCCTGTTTACAATAGGAAATTATAAAATTTTGTATCCTTTTCCCCAAGGTGGCGACGTCTCCTAGCGGCGCTATGAAGCGTATATCGTCTGACGACAGCGGCAACGAGGCCCGCAAGGCTCTAAACACGGGCTGGGCGAGCCCGCAGGCCAGCGTGTCGCGCCTCGAGCCCGACGCCGCCAAGCCGCTGGACCGCCAGCACGTGGATGTTGTCGTCAACCTGCTGCTCCGACTCGCTTGCCAGGTATTGTGCTGATAGAATTGCTGTTTTGGATCATTAAATAATATAGTGCTTATAAGTTATAATATACATAATGTAAATATATGTAATATTTAAAACAGTATTATGTATATAGCTCTCTGCAATGTTATAGATGTGTCGCAAAGACTATTTTGTAAAATGCTTCCAAATTACTGTTAGTATTGTTTAAAAGAAAAAAATCTTTACTTTATAATATATTAGCGACTAGCGATTTAACCTTCGTTCGCTTGTTCTGGTTCACACGTAGGTGCCTAACAGCAGCCTACGTGTTACTCGAGGTCATGTGTACTAAATTTACTAAATTTTATCCAAATCCGTGCAGCCGTTTGAAAATATGATTCACACATAGAAATATATTTAATAAAAATAAATACAACGTAGCTATTTTGCTCACAGTTTAGAATATAAGATAATTTATTGTTGGTTATTTGGTGGGTAAATGGCGTGAGGTGAAAGTGAGGTTTAAATTGAAAGTCGGTTAAACGATTTAAGGTACGTCGGATTCCGTAGTAACAGTTTGGTCTCGCGCATTAACATATATGTATGTGGCTTCTATTGGAGCTGTCATAATATAATCTATTTAAACGAGCAATTCTTGTATATTTATATCTTTATATCTTTATTTATTGATACCAGCGATCTCGGAAACGGCTCTAACGATTTCGCTGAAATTTGGTATGTGGCGGCTTTCAGGGGCGAAAAATCCATCTAGATTAGTCTCATGTCTGAGAAAACTTGTGTTTTCGAGTTTTTATGCGGTTTTCTTTTGCATTATTCTACGCAGAATATGGTCGATAATATCTTACACTCGTGTATAAGCATCGAGGTCAAGCGGTCAAGGCGCAAGTTAGACAACACATATGCCCGGGATGGAGTCCCGGTCGGAATACAAAGTTTTCACTTTTGTTTTTTTTGTACTTATTCAAGTTTTTAGTTTTTTTTTTTTTTATCTAAAAAATACGATATTACAAAAAAAGAACTCCGAGCGAAGCTCGGTCGCCCAGTTACTAGTAGTAATATAAGTAACAGTATATGTATGTATCAGATACTGCAAGTGAACGAGGGCGGCGTGGGCGGCGCGGCGGCGGGCGGCGCGGCGGGCGCGGGCGCGGGCTCGCCCGGCGAGCAGCTGTCGCGCCGCTGCGTGCTGCTGCTGCGCGCCGCGCTCAAACCCGACGTGTGGCCGCATCTGTGCGAGCCCAAGCTGGCGTGGCTTGATAAGGTACATCTATAACATCTGCTATCTATTTACATCATTTTAAAATATGTAGTCTATTCATAGAAAATAAAATTAAGCAATAAATAAATATGTACATTCATTATTGATATAATAGTATATACAAGGATAACGAAAACGGGTAAGACCCGTCAATTTGATGACACTTTATCATTAACTTTTATATTAACTTTATTAATATAATAATATTCCCCAGGAACTGCTTTATTAACTAGGATGGTTCGTTTTCTTAATATTAGTATTGATGATCATTTATTGAAAATGTTGTATATTTAGTTATTCAGTATATTTTCACATTTTATTTTACGTTAACGGTTAATATGGAATACATAGACTATATTGTATATTATATATAGCTTATAGCCTTCCTCAATAAACGGGCTCTCAAATGCAAAAAAGAATTTTTCAAATCGGATTGGTAGTTCGTGAGATTAGGGCGTTCAAATAAACAATCTGCCTCTTTATAATGTTAAATATAGTTTAGCATTATTAATATAAACATAAATAACTAATATAACGACAATTTGCAGGTGTTTTCAACGGCGGACACGAACGCAGCCGCGTGTGCCAACGCGTGCACCGCGCTAGAGCTGCTGGTGTTCCTGCTGGGCGTGCTGCGGCGCGAGCAGATCCTGGCCGCGCTGAAGCCGCTGCAGCGCGGGCTGGCGGCCTGCGTCGCCTCCACCAACGCCAGGATCGTCCGCTTGACGCACAACCTACTTGCTAAGTTGACTGCACTCTTCCCTACTGAGCCGTCCGGAGCTGCCCAAGCATCAAAGGTGATTGTTGATTTTTTATTTTATCAATAGCTTGAAATTTTTAAATGTTTATTTTGACTTTATAGTGATTTCATTTATTTATTTTGGCAACGGTGGCAAAACGCCCTTAAAGTCCTTAAAGGACGGTACTATCTTCGACATGACCAGTGGGAGTTAAGACGCAAGACCGATAGGTTTATGTACTCTCCAAAACATAGAGTGTACTCGTAACACAACCAACTTCCTAACCCCGGGCTGCTACTGAGAGTTTCTTAACAGAAACATCCAGTAACTAAACCGGGACTGAAATGCAGTCGGGATTTTTTTCGTTAGATATTTTTAACAATACATTGTATATGAAAAAGGAATAATATCTCTAAATATACATAAAATAATATGTTTGTTTTTAGTATATTAAGTTTAGTTTATGTCATCGAAATGTTGTTTAAATATTCTTTCCAGTACGAAGAGCTAGAAACATTGTACGCGTCCGTCAGCAAGTATGCGTTTGAAGGCCTAGCTGCGTACGAGAAGTCTGCGGGCGGCGGCGCGGCGGGCAGCGGGGCGGGCGCGCTGCTGGGCCCGCTGATGATGCTGAAGGCGTGCTGCGCGTCCAGCGCCGGCTACGTGGACCGCCTGCTGCTGCCGCTCATGCGCGTGCTGCAGCGCATGACGCGCGACCACGTGGCGCCTAACCCTGATGCCGCCACCTCTGATTTATTGGTCAGTCTGTCTTTCATGTCTTTATGATCTTTTATTTTACTAGCGTTATCCCGCGGCTCGGTCCGCGTAATTATATATTATTGTATTTTTAGAAAATATGTTCTGCATAGTTCTCTAATAATAATAAAAATAATAATCAAACGACTTTTGCTATGCCCATGGACGCTGATAAAGAAAATGATAGAAAGAACGACGAAGAGCAAATAATAAGTAATCAGGCTACACGATACAATCTAAGAAGAAGAAAAATAATTTCCCACAATGAAAAAAATAGTACTAGCGAACTCACAGAAAACAGGGAGGTATTATCTTCGCCTATATCATCCAGTCAAATTTCCATTCCTTCTCCTACATCATCAATACGTCTTTTTGATTTACATGATAAACCGAGCTCTTCAACGACTATTTCTGATGGTCCAGAGGATGTTGTGCAGATGGCACCCGCTGTAAAAGCTGCACCCACCACTGGCCAAAATCGTACGCGAAAAAAGTGGAGTTCAGATATGAATAAATTTATATGGCGTACATATCTTGTAGTTACAGAATTAGAGACGAAAATACGTGGACATTTAGATATACTACATAAAAAATTTACAGACAAATATCCAAATTACGATGTTTCAAAACAAAGGATAGGGGATCAACGTAGGGCAATCGTAAGAAATAAATTATTACCGCAAAATATTCTAGATGAAATAAAAAAAGATGTACAAAAAATTTTTTTTTCATCCACGCCCGTGACATCTTTACTAACTGAAAGTATACCTACTACAAATTCATCATCTACAAGAATAAATTGGACAGAAGACATCAATGAAGCTATAATACGGACATACTTTAAAATAACTAATTTGGATTCCAATAGGACATGTTACCGAAAGCCGTTACATGCTACAATAACAGAGTTATACCCACAAATATCACATGTGTCCGAGCAACGAATTGCAGACCAAAGACGTGTGATTATAAATAATCGACTCTTATCGCCAGAAAGAATAGAAGAAATCCGCAAAGAAGTCGAACAAACATTAGTAACATCAGATGAGCATGCAAAATTAACGCTAACCGGACAAAATAGCGGATACAACAATCAAAGCCCTCTAACAGCGATGACATTATCAAATAGTAATACACAACATTCAAATATAAACTATATTAAATCACATAACACTATGAATACATTTTTAAATTATCAGAATTCATCAGATTTTAATAACAAAATACAGGAAACATTTCAAACATCACTTAATAATTATAAAACTACTGATCCGACTAAAAGACCATTTATACCGAAACAGAAAACATCGAAAAGATTAACATATATAGTCGATTACTTAAATAAGGAAATCCTCCCTCAATACATTTCAACAAACGATGATTTCAATACACTACAAACAATAATCTACTGTGCAGCTTATTCCACAGCAGTGTGCAATGGTTCTAAAATTAAAAATACACAATCCTCTCCATCAAATAATAAAAATATAAAAATACCATTTTGGAAAATAAGATTACAGAAAAAAATAAAATCGCTTAGGGCCGACATTGGAAGAATGACCCAGTATATTAAAGGAAATAGAAATAACCGACTTATATCACAAGTAGCAGCTATTAAAGAAAAATTTAGAGTACATTCTCGGTATGAGGAACCGAATATTTCAAATGAACAATATCTTGATAGCTTAAAACAAAGACTTTCAGCTAAGACTAGTAGACTTAGAAGATATGAAGCTTGCACTTTAAGAAAGATACAAAATAGACAATTCATTAATAACCAAAATAAATTTTATAGGAATCTAAATAAAGACACTAACAATATACAACAAAATACATCGTCAAATCGACTACCTACAAAAGAACAATTTCAAAATTATTGGTCAGGTATTTGGGCAAATCCGGTACAACATAACAAGCAAGCTGACTGGATACAAACAGTATCAGAAGAAAAACATAATATTCCTCAAATGACATTTGATGCAGTACCTTTAGAAATATTTGTACAAGTTCTAAAAAAAACACATAATTGGAAAACCCCTGGCTCAGATCACATACACAACTACTGGTATAAAAAATTTACGACTTTACATCCACTACTGCTCATGCACATAAATAGGTTCATCGAAAATCCAGACTCTGCCAAATTATATAACACAAGGTTTGACATTCATGATTGAAAAGGACAGTTGCGAGACCCAGAACCCAGCTATGTACCGGCCTATTACTTGTTTACAAACATTTTATAAACTTCTGACATCATGTATTGCAGCTCTTATCAATGAACACGTCACTAGCAACAATATCCTTGCTAATGAACAGAAAGGATGCCGTAAGGACAGCCAAGGCTGCAAGGAACAGCTTATAATAGACTCAGTTATAATGAAACAAGCCTATGCAAATAAACAGGACATATTTACTATGTATGTAGATTACAAAAAAGCCTTTGATTCAGTACCCCATAGCTGGCTTCTGGAAGTTCTCCATCTTTACCATATAAACCCAACACTAATTATTTTTTTATCACATGTAATGAAGCAATGGCGAACAAAACTAATAGCAGGAAATGAAATTGAAACAGATGAAATAATAATTAGACGTGGTATATTCCAAGGAGACGCCTTAAGCCCTCTTTGGTTTTGCCTTGCTTTAAACCCTCTTTCACATTTATTAAATAAAAATAATTTTGGTATCACAACTGCAACAGACCAATCATATTCTACTGTTTTAATTACACATTTACTTTACATGGATGACATAAAATTATATAGCCACAGTTTAAATACCTTACATCAACTTGCAAATATAACTACACAATTTTCAAACGATATATGCATGGAATTTGGAATAGAAAAATGCAAAACCTATTCTTTTTATCAAGGTAGACTTCAGTTAAATGATTATATTTTAAATACAGGAGAGACAATTGACCCATTAGATCAAAACAATTCATACAAATATTTAGGATTCCAACAAGACCGGCAAATTCTTCAAAAATATACGAAAGCTGAACTTATCCGCAAATTTAAACATAGACTTTGTTCAGTATTAAAAACGAATTTAAACTCTGCTAATACTATAAAAGCTATTAATTCTTATGCTATCCCGATACTCACATATTCTTTTGGAATCATTTTATGGACTAAAACTGATTTAATAAAATTGCAGCGTCTAATTAGTACTTCAATGACAAAACAACGTAAGCATCATCCAAGATCTTGTGTACAAAGATTGACGCTCCCTAGAGAAGAAGGAGGTAGAGGTTTAATAGACATTTCCAATTTACACAATAAGCAAATAGCTACATTACGACACTTTTTTCACGAACAGGCAGAGCAATCTAAATTTCATAAATCTATAGTAGAAGCAGACAAGCATTTTACACCTCTTAATTTACAGGACAGAAGAAGTCAAAACTCTCAAACCATTACTCAAAATAAAGATAAAATTGCAGCATGGAATGAAAAGTCTCTACATGGAAGACATCGCCACGACTTACAGCAGCCACATGTCGATTTAATAGCGTCGAACGCTTGGCTTAAGCGAGGTGATCTTTTCCCTGAGACTGAAGGTTTCATGCTTGCCATACAAGATCAAGTAGTAGATACAAAAAATTATCAAAAATATATTATTCGAAGACCAAATGTAATAGATATTTGTAGGCATTGTCATAGTAGCTCTGAAACAATACAGCATATAACAGGTGCCTGTAAATCTATAGCACAAAATGATTACAAACACCGTCATGACCAAGTAGCAGCTATAATACACCAATATCTAGCTTATCAGAACAACTTAGTGCCGAAAAAAATACCCTATTATAAATATGAACCGCAATCAGTATTAGAGAACAATAAATGTAAAATCTACTGGGATAGAACTATAGTCACCGACAAAACAATACATTACAACAGACCGGATATAACAGTTTTTGATAAAGAATCTAATTCTGTCTACTTAATTGATATTTCGATCTGCAATACACATAATTTAGCTTCGACTTATACTGAAAAAATAGCAAAATATACAGATCTGGCGATCGAGATTAAAACCCAATGGAAAGTAAATTTCACTAAAATCATACCTATAATTATATCTAGCACCGGAGTTATTCCAAAAACACTACATCAAAGTCTTAAAATTCTTAATATTCATCCTTCCACATACATACTTCTCCAGAAAGCAGTAATCTTAAACACATGCCGATTAGTACGAAAGTTTTTGTCGCAATCCTAGTTACCCCTTTAAATTTCCTCCCGCCCTTACTTTACACTTGGCTTAGGCCCGTGTATAGTAAAAATTTACCTTCGTAATAGAAGAGATTTTAAAGTGTATAAAAATAATAAACACTTTATTGCACACCACACAAGAAATAAATAAAATATATAACAAAAAAAGAGGAATCAGTATATAAAATGATAGGTGGTGTACTAGTTCTCTAGTGTATAAGCTGTTTTGTAAAGTTACATAAAAATCCCTTCAGTAGATTTTGAGTGAAAAGGTAACAAACATACATCCGTTCATCCTCCACATACATCCTCTCAAACTTTCCTGTTTGTATTCTTTCGGTATTGGTATGTTAGCAGAATATTGTATAAAAAGTAAATGAAAATTAGTTTTAGTCTTAATTCTCCAATACAATTTGAGTATGTATTTTTATAAAATATATGGCCTTTTTATTTCAGATATTAGCATTAGATCTTCTTAAGGCAAGAGTGTCAGTAATGCCAGTGGAAACTAGGAAGACTTTCATAGGAACTATACTTGTAGGACTCATTGAGAAAACGAATGACGCAAAGGTAGTTGATATAATTATGATAAAATATCTTAAATTTCAATTAAATAAGTTATTAATAACCATTCTCAAACTTTTAGGTTATGAAAGCGATCACACGTATGGTGGAAGAGTGGGTAAAATGGAAGGGTGCGGCGGCGGGAGCGGCGCCATCTTTGCGCGAGAAATCTATTCTTTTAGTTAAACTTATGCAGTATGTGGAAAAACGCTTCCCTGATGACCTGGAATTGAATGCACACTTCCTTGATCTTATTAATTATGTATACAGGTAAACTAAATAAATTTATTTTAAATAGATAAGCTTATCTATTTATTTATTATAAGGCTAGCAACTCAGCCTCGCTACGCTCGGGTTCGTCCCTAGTTACGTTTTAACGTTAAGTATAGATTTCTCAGAGATAAGATATTTTACCGCAGTAAAAAGTATCCTAGATACCTACTGGGATAACCAGCTATCATCATACCAAATTTCATCAAAATCCCGTCCCAGTTGTTTTTCCGTGATGTGGTCACAGACAAACAGACAGAGAGACAAAAATTTAAAAAAACCGTATTTTACCGTATACCGGTATACCGTATTTTAACCGTATATTCGGCCTCCGTATCCATAACAATGTCTATTTCAATAAGATTTTCCAAAAAAAATTGAATGTACAGATTCGGCTTGGTTACTATTTTATTATATATATAGATTATAATTTAATATTGCAAACAATAATTTATTAATATAAGTTAGTTAATTTATGTAATACATATTTTATTTCGGAACAGAGATGAACATCTGAAAATGACGGAACTCTCGATGAAGCTAGAGCCAGCGTTCCTTGCTGGCCTGCGCTGCCCCCAGCCTCTGATTCGTGCCAAGTTCTTTGAAGTGTACGACAGCAGTGTGCGGCGTAGGATATTCGATAGATTGCTTTACATCATCTGCTCGCAAAATTGGGAACATATCGGACAGCATTTCTGGATTAAGCAGTGTTTGGAATTACTTCTTGTTACTTGTGTTTCTAGTAAGTGTAACTTTTGAAATATTTTTCGAATAATCAGTTATTTTATTTAAAATATTACTTATCTAGCAACTCATTTTTATTTTACTTTAATTTTTAGGTACACAAATTCGATTGTCGAATTCGAAGTATTTACTTCCAAATATAGCGGCTGTTATTAATACTGCCGACGTAGAGGAGAAAAAATCGTTTATAATGTTCAGCAATGTGAAAGAAGAATCGGCGGATAGCGCTAGTGACTCCCTCGACCCCGATAAAGAGGATGTATTAGATATGGATTTGGACTCGAGCTCCAACACTAAAGATGATTTGACTAAAAACGTACCAAATAGGTAAGAATGATTGATGGAAAGAATATTAAAATCTAAGATAAGTGAGTTTTAGTTTTGGTATCTAATTAGGGATTTAATCTAAACATTTAGAAAAAGCCCTATTAGGTGGTTTTTATAACATACTGGCGTTTTCTCGTGACTCCGCCCGCGTCATTTAGTTTTTAGAATTACTCTGCTCTTGTAGGTCGTAGCATGATGTAAGTTAGCCAATAATTCAACTAGAATTTTTCAAATTGGTTCTAGTAGATCTATAGTTCAAATAAACGGATAAACTCTTCAGTTTTATAAATTAGTATAGATAAAATAAAGGTATTCGTTATAATCTATACAGGTAAATAAAATTGGTGTGTCTGTTTGTAATATTAAAATAACCGCTTTTTACTAAATGCATATGGATGTATACACACACGGTACATATACCAAAACAACATTTTTTACAATTTTTGTCTGTCTGTCTGTTCCGGCTAATCTCCGAAATGGCTGGACCGATTTTGACGGGACTTTCACTGGCAGATAGCTGCTGTTATAAGGAGTAACTTAGGCTACTTTTATTTTAGAAAAAGAATCAGGGTTCCGCGAAAAAAAACTAAAACCCATGAAATTGTGAACAAAATCCGCGCACGGCCTAGCAATAACGTACGTACATACGTAACGTAAGTCGCTATATAATTTAAATGAATATCTTAGGAGTAGTAAGCTACTATTTATGTATACCTTAACACAGTTAACTGTGAAAACGTACTCGCTAGTTAAAAATATATTTAATATTTATATAATACATAGTAAAAGTTTATCTTTGAATATAAGTTAATTAGTGTATATTTAAATGAATTCGACAGACAAAAGGCTCTCAGCCAGATCGTGGCCAAGCAGTCGGAGTTCCTGGAGTTGGCGCGGCGCGTGCGCACCGAGCAGCTGGTGGCGGCGACGGCGCAGCTCGCGCACATGGACGACGCGCTCGCGCACCACACCTGGCTGCGCCTCTTCCCCGCCATATGGAGCTCCTTCGATGAGAGGCAGCTTGCGGTCAGTGTTGAGTGTGGTGTACATTCTGTTGGGGAATTGGTGTATTGTAATTCATAGCGAGTCTGTTGGCGACGTAGATGTATCGATAAAAAAAATCATAATCCAGGGTGTAAATTATCTATCTTCAATTATAATTTCCCTTAGATTAGGTGAGCTGTTACAGAAGGGTAGAATGTTGGCAGGTTGAAGAAAAAACAAAAAATCATTTTAAATAATTCAGAAACTTCTCTATTTTATTATATTAGCATAATTTTATGAATATCGTATTATAAGGATCAAGACAGAACCCTTTAAGCTTACGCTGTTATTAATTAATTATATCCACTTTAACGTTTAGCGAATTTGTGTTATTATGAAAGATGTCTAGAAATCTAAAAAAAAACAGTACAAAAGTAAGGGAATATCATTAAATAAGCCTATATTTTATTGATTGTTTATGCTGTTTTTTTTTTTTGAAGTAATTATAAAATATATTTTTTTATATTATTTACAGACAATCATGAACGAAATAGTGCCATTCATAATATCAGGTGTACATGTAATTCAACGAGATCAACCCCTAAGTGCGCTTAATACATTCATAGAAGCACTTGCTCGATGCAACCCACCTGTATCTATTAAACCGTAAGTTTTATTAATCACCAAATGTTCAATTTTATTAAATTATATTGCTTACTGATAGTAAAAATTTGTTTGAACAGACCCATGATGAAATATCTCGGCAAGACCCACAATTTGTGGCATCGTATGACACTTAATTTGGAGCAAATGGCTATAGATCAAGCAAGCAACCGAACAACCAATCGCGAAGCTCTAGAAATTTATGACTACGATGTTGATACGCCTACACCTACGGTAATGTACTAAATAATTAATAAATATTTCACCATATACGTTGATATACAAAAATTCAAGATACACAATTACCATCTCAAAAGTGTCCTCAAAAAGAAGTGCACAATTCGAAATTGAACTGAAGTTTTTTGATATCTCTTTTGACAAAATTAAAACGCAATGTGCGTTGTCGTTTCGTTTAAAACCCTATTTTATGTGGTGTGCGTAAGTTCGAATTTGAATTTGTACACTTAGGGCCGCTTCACACTATAGTGCCGACCACGGTTCGTTCTCGGTAAGATATCGGTCTGGTAAAGTATTGTTATACAAGATGCAATGAATGCATTCACACTATCAGCTGAAGTCACGTTCCGGTCGAATCACACTTCAGCAACGTTTTTTGTAAAAAAAAAAAAATATTTTAAAAAGCAGTCATGAGGACTGCTGACACAAGTAAAAACTTAAATCTATAAACAAACAGTTGTTATTTTTAGGTATTCAAATTAATTGTTTGATCTTAAATTAAATTTTATAAATTAAAACTGTTTACATTTATCTGGTTTTAACATCTATCGGCACTCTTCTAGCGTTAACACGTCACGTGACCATGTCGATGACGACTTCCATGAATTTACCCCCCATCCAAACCTGCCTATAGAAGTTTTCACTCCAAAAACTTTATCAGACCGATATCGGACCGAGAACGGACTGTGATCGGCACTATAGTGTCGTTCGGCACTTAGGACTTTCGATTTTTGAATTTAATTCTTTGGTTCGACTTAGCGTCACATGTCGACGCTACTTTTTGAAGACATTTGTTAGGAAATGTGTATCTGTTTTTATATAGCAATATCAATGACTATATAATATAACATATAGTATAATATAATAAAGTGATCATGTGTATACATATTATAAATTGTTTTATCAGGAAGTACTAGATTCTTTGAGTGACATGTATGAATTACTACAAGAAGAGGATATGTGGTCTGGTCTGTGGCAGAAACACGCTCGATACCGCGAGACGAACGTCGCTATTGCTTATGAGCAGCAGGGCTTCTTCGAGCAGGCTCAGGTAGTTATTTATATTTAGACTTAGTACAATAAATATTATTACTCATTTATTATAGATATATTATGATGACATTACTTTAAGTGATTTATCCGCAAATAATAATCGTGTAATTTTGGCAGAATAATTAGTTATTAAATAACATATTCTTACTTTAACCAGGCCGCGTACGACGTCGCTATGGCTAAACTAAAACAAGAATACTCCGCAAACCCGTCGTCTTACACAATGCACAAGGAGTGCACTCTGTGGACTCAACACTGGATCAAGTGTGCCAAAGAGCTCAACCAGTGGGACTCCCTGCTAGAGCTGGGCTTGACCAGGAGTGTGAGGGACCCTTTTTTGATACTAGAGAGTTCATGGAGAAATCCCAACTGGCCGACTATGAAGGATGCGCTCGCTGAGGTCGAGTACAATTGTCCAAAGGAGCTAGGTAACTTTTACTTCGTTTTAGTATACCTATAATAATTATCATGGCTTTAGTTAATACAACTGCATTTAAAGTGATGATAACTATCCAAAATAGAAAGTTTTAATTGTTGAATTTCTATTTGAGGACCTCGTGACACGTCTCTTATTAACATTTTACAACAAACCTAATTTCCTTTGGGAATAATGTAGGGTTATAATAATACTTTGTCACTTAGACTGTTGATTGTTATGTATAAAAAAGGATAAACGTAGTAGCATACCTTAGTATTTATAATATTAAGAGGCCTATCACAAAATGTACTGAGTTGTATGGTATTGAGTTCGAGCGGCAGACGCATCGCTGTTTCTAGCATTTTCTGCAGTTGTAATTACTTCTATGTAGTTTTATATTAATTATTTAAAGTATGTAAAAAAAAGTATGTACATAATTACATTTCTTTTAAACTGACGTATATTTTATATACTAAGCTGAAGTTTGTTTGTTTTTTTGTTTGTTTGTTTGGTTGAACGCGCTACTCTCAGGAACTACTAATCCGATTTGAAAATTTCTTTTTGCATTAGATAACCCGTTAACTAAGGAAGGCTATAGGCTATGGGATCTGTGGGATAGATTTGTTTTTGTCTAAGGACGAACCCGAAGCGAAGCGAGGGTGAGTCGCTAGTTCTGGTATAAATTTTACTTAATAATATTAATGTTGTAAGGATATATTTACAGCTGATTCTGAACGTTTTTAGTAGTTTTTAAGATTTTGAAAAGGATTTTTTTTGTAGAAATCCAATACATATTTTCAAATTCCGAGGCCGCTATGAACTCAACCACTATATATGAGATATTATTATATATTTTTCATTTCGTTTGCTTAGTATAGTATTTCAATCCATGAGCTTGAAAAAGTGTCGTCGCGCATTTTATTAAAAAACTTGCTTCGGAATTTTGGCTTTATTTCAATTAATAATGAAAATTTGTGAAAAGTGAAGCCGCTATGAACTATATTAATAATTATTCTCCACCATACAATAAGTCAAAATTGTCGAAAAGTTTCAGTTTCTTTAAATAAGAACGTCAAAAATGGGCATTAAATTGAAATATCACAGTGAAAATGTAATAGGCCTCTTAAACAATCGCCTAATGATAGTGTTTATGTGTGTTTGCAGCATGGCTAGTGAACCTGTACCGCGGCTACCTGTGCATCTGCGCGGGCGGCGAGCAGCAGCTGAGCGGCGTGGAGCGGCACGCGGAGGCGGCGGCGGCGCAGTGCCTGCGCGAGTGGCGCCGCCTGCCGCGCCTCGTGTCGCACGCGCACCTGCCGCTGTTGCGCGCCGCGCAGCAGCTCATGGAGCTCAGTGAGGCCGCACAGATACATACGGTTTGTCCCTTTAATATGTGGTAGTATGTTTCAATATCATTACAAAATTATACATATACTAGCGAACTAACAGTAGCCTGCGAGTTATTTCAATTATAGGCTGAGTCCTAAATTTCATCCAAGTCCATCTAGCCGTTTCAATATGAAAGAGTAAAAAAACTCACACATGCCTACAAACTTTCGCATTATTAATAATAGTATGTACGATTAAATTTTAAAGGGGAGAATCTGCCAAATATTGTAAAGCATGTTGTTGTACAGGGTCTCCTGCACAGCCGGCCCACGTCGCTGCACGACATGAAGGCCATAGTGAAAACGTGGCGCAACCGGCTGCCCGTGGTGGCGGACCCGCTGTCGCACTGGGGCGCCATCTTCACGTGGCGCCAGCACCACTACCAGTTCATCGCCTCGCACTACGACTCGCAGACCGACCACGGCTCCAACCACAGCATGCTCGGCGTGCACGCCAGCGCGCAAGTGAGCCTATGTTTTATTCCTTTTTGTTATTTATTCATATTATTTTAAGTCTTTTTATGCACTAGTTCTATTACAGACAAAGGATATGGTAATATGCTGTTTTCATTTTCATTAAATTTACAACTAGATAATTGATATATTTTGCCAATTGCGTTAATAGTAGAGCTCTTTTTAGTATAGTAGGTAAATAACATTTAAAAGTGATTTATTAATCCTTGTTACAGGCAATCATACATTTTGCAAAGATAGCAAGAAAACACAATCTGTCTGGAGTGTGTCTGGATTCCCTTCACAGAATATACACAATTCCGAGTGTGCCCATTGTAGATTGTTTTCAAAAAATCCGCCAGCAAGTGAAATGTCACATACAGATGTCCTGGACGGAAGGGAAGGACGAATTGCAGGAGGGATTAGATATGATAGAGTCAACCAACTTTAAATACTTCACTAAGGAAATGACAGCAGAATTTTATGCGTTCAAAGGATTACTATTAGCTCAATTGGGACGTTCCGAAGACGCCAATAAGGCTTTCGCTGCTGCAGTTCAGCTACACGATACTCTGGTTAAGGCCTGGGCACTATGGGGTGACTACTTGGAGCAAATATTCATTAGAGAACCGAGGCAGACGCAAGTCGGAGTATCAGCTATGACCTGCTTCTTACATGCTTGTAGACATCAGAATGAGTCGAAGTCTCGGAAGTATTGTGCTAAGGTAATTATTCTAATATTTTGTAATAACGTATAATTTAAAAACATAAATCAATGATCTCCTTTTTGTGTAGTAGTTTGTATTATTTAATTTTTTTTTTTTTATTATGAAACAGTTATTTTAAATATGTATTATAAATACAGAAGTGTGTTTATTGATTGTTATTGTCTTCCTGACTGATTTCTTGTATAGAAATGGTTAAAAGGTCTGAGTGACATATTATACTATACTAAATTACGTTATACATGTCCCGGTTTATTAAGTGATTCCTTTCAATGTAACCATTCAAGAAAATAGTCTGTTAAAATATTTATTTATTCAGGTACTATGGATGCTAAGTTTCGATGACGAGAAGAACAGCCTAGCGGAGGCTCTGGACAAGTACTCCGTGGGCGTGCCGCCCGTGCAGTGGCTGCCGTGGATCCCGCAGCTGCTGGCCTGCCTCGTGCAGTACGACGGCAACGTCATACTCAACCTACTCAGCCATGTGAGTGATGGAAATACTGCGTTTATTTGTGTATCATGTATTGCCGTTCATATGAGTTTCTTTTGAAAAAGACCTTGCTTTGTGATGTGTAGATAGTTATCAGTCATAAGTTAATATCACGTTTCACGTAAACTATATTGTTCATTTCATAAGTATTCCACAATTAGAAAAAGAATACTTCTACATATATAACCCTAAATATAACTCTCTGAGAAAAAATCATTTGAATGCCATCACGTTAAATATTGATTGTTTTAATTTAAGTAGCAAGCGTATATGAAAATATAATAACTAAATATTGAATTATTTTGGTGTTTAGTAAGTAACATTACATTTGTTTGTCAGGTGGGTCGCCTGTACCCGCAAGCTGTGTACTTCCCGATCCGCACGCTGTACCTGACGTTGAAGATTGAGCAACGCGAGCGGCACAAGAGCGCCGAGAGCCTCGCCGCGCACCTACCCGCCACCTCCACCGCGGGCGCTGTGAGTTCACATCCCTAATACTCCTACTGCCTAGTCATTACATGCCTCGTTGGTGAAGTGAATCGCAGACTCGGACCTGGGTTCGATTCTCGGGTCGGGTTAAATATAGCTATTGGATTTTTTCGTAAAGAGTAACAGCCCGGAATTGGGAAGTTGTAATGATTCACTAGGACTTGTCTTACGACTAATATGTCCCACCGGAGTATGAGAGTGACAGGAATAGAGAGTGCAGGCTGTGTCTGCGCGTACACGCGCTTCACTATAATATCTCTTGCACAAATAGTTAGTCTCATTGAGATTGACTGCTGTGGCCGAAATCAATCAAAAGGACATTAGTTTTTATATGCTTGTAATGCGACACATCTTCGCTACGCTCGGGTTCGTCTCTAGGTTGCTTTCCCATACAAACTTTCACCCCCATTTTCACCCCCTTAAGGGATGATTTCCGAGATAAAAACTATCCTATGTCTTTCCCAGGGTCTCAAACTATATTTTTACCAAATTTCATCTAAATCGGTTTAGTATTTTCGGAGCCTATTTGACACAAACAAAAAAATAAAATTTTTCTCTTTATATTATTAGAATAGATGTATATTATTAGATATAATTAATCCTTCTTACTCATCTCCGTTAAGGCTATAAAAAGAACCTATTGCGGTAATAAAGTTAACATATTTAAAATTTATGTTTTGTTATGTTGCCTTAGTATGTTAACATGCATTATTTTGTATAATACCTAATCTCTTGTAAAAAATGGACTTTTGCATAATCAATATGAGCTTACAATATATAAGAGATTTACGCGAATATTTGACATTTTAAATGAAACAATCCTTTCGGATTTTGTCGCGAATAAAATAAAAATATAAAATAAAACTGCGACAAAATCCGAAAAGGTAGTTACATTAAAAAAAAGAGATAAATTGTCCATGTGTGTGTGCAGTCCGGAGTGAAAGCAGGTGAAGGGTCGACGACCCCAGGCGGCGGCGCGGGCAGCGAGGCCGGCCCCATCAAGGCCACGCTGCCCATGTGGCGCTGCTCCAAGATCATGCAGCTGCAGCGCGAGATACACCCCACCGTGCTTTCCTCGCTCGAGGGCATTGTTGATCAGGTCGGCGTCATCTTTGTATTCAGCCCTTTTAATATTTTAATGCTGGGAACGAGCCTTCCCTAAATGCAAGGGGTGTAGGCTGCAGGCTATAGTTAAGCTGGCCAAGTGAGGGTTAGCGGACTTTATGTGTCTTTAAGAAGCATACTAGATCTTTTCAAACCTGCAGGTTTCCTCGCAATGTTTTCCTTTACGAAAGTGAAGTAGTAATTATGTTGAAGATGATACATCAATATCAGAAGTGCGACATTCGGAGTTTGAACCCGCTTATCTTGTTTTCCGAAGCAAGCGTGTTACTGAGCTACCACTGCCTTACCCTACTTCTTAATACTAAATTTAAAATTATTGATATTTTATTGTCCCTTTTCCACGCAGCGACGATGTAATTTGTACTGACTTATGTCGCTTATCACTTATCGCATATAATTATAGCAGTAATTATAAATATTAAAAAAAAAATAAGTAAGTCAGATTGAGATATATTAACGTTCTTTATTGTAGGATACTGTCCAAAATAAGTACTTATTTTAAGGATCTATAGTAATAGTAAAATATGAATGTCGCATAGATTCATATTGCATAGAATTTGAAGACACGTTTGGCTCAGTTTGTAGTGACCCTACTTGCTGTGCCAGAGGTCGCGGGTTCGAGTCCCGCTCATTCCCGTCAGTCCCGGGGCATTCATTTATGTGATGAGCACAAACGTTTATACTCCAGCCTTGGGTGTTTATATTTATTTATTTATAATATGTACATATGTATTTAAAGTTATATGTGTGTAGTGTATCAACTATCTGGTATCCATGACACAAGCCTCGTAGCTTACCATGGAACTAGATGATGCTGTGTGTTAATGTCCCAACATGTCTATTTAATTCTAGATGGTGTGGTTCCGCGAGAACTGGTACGAGGAGGTGCTGCGGCAGCTGCGCGCGGGGCTCGCCAAGTGCTACGTGGTGGCCTTCCACCACCGCTCGGCCGTGGCCGTCGCCACCGTCACGCCGCACACGCTCAACTTCATCAAGAAGGTCGTCTCCACCTTCGGTATCGGCATCGGGATAAGTGAGTACCCCACCACCCGAATATGTGTCACTGCCTTCTTAGGTTTCCTGTCTATGTTTATTGTTTAATATGCTAAAGATATTAGTTAATTAATTAAATAATAAATTAAAAATGGATATATTATGGTATATACGTTCTTTTGTGTATATATCAATGTTTTAATTGAAATAAAAGAATCTTGTCGTACATTTCTTATTTTATATAATACTCCCATATTGCTAGTGCTTGTTGTAAGTGGTAGTTGTCACAGAGGAACTGAGTCAACTAACAGATATCATCTCCTTAGGTCTGTAGCTGTTGTGCGCATGCGTTGCAACTCTAGTGGGAACAGACTAGTGAACATTTCTAAATGCTTTAATAATACGTTCAATTTCAAATATTGACTTATCAAAAGAAGTAAAAAGGCAGAGCAAGGAGCATAAGTAACTACACTGTAATGATTTCGCACATTTCCAACGCACAAGCATTAGCAATATAGTGGTATTAAAATATCTGTTACTTCCCCATTAAAAAGCTTTGCGAATGTGAATATTAAATTTGCTGATTGATGCTTATTAAATGCTCTTCTGCCCTATTCAAAAAAATAATCTTGCACGTCTGTTTGTTGAACTTAGTTTTTTTTTTTATATATGTCACACTAGCTTTATTAGCCATTCGATTAACAGCCTAGTCTCTTAACTAAACGGCGCCGTTCAACTAGCGGCCTGAATGATATCCTGTCGTAATGTTTAATACAACATTTAATAAACGGACTGGCGGATGCTTTTGAATAGAGAATTCTTTATTTATGTAAAGTAATTAAATGAACAGTTTATCGCATGGCTTACTCGGAAAAAAGAGTAGGTTAGGTTAGAACTGAGGTCGCCAAAAACAACTAGGACTTTTAGAAAAACAATGCTTTAGAAGAATCAAATATTAAATAAATAAAATGAAAAATGATGAAAGAAACCTAAAAATGATTTTTAAATACCTGTTCAACGATACTCCACTTGACATAGTTCGTCGATTTTCATTTTTTTTTTAACATTATGGAATCTAGCAGCTAACCTATCTAAGAGCACTTGGACTAATGAGACGAATCTAATAATACGAAAGCCATTGAGTGGTTTGGAAGATATGAGGGAACAAAGAATATTACAAACAAACATACAAAGATAGGCGCGAAAAACATAACCCTTTCTTTGCAGTCGGGCAAAAATTTATAAATGAACCTAATGTAAATGACTAGGCTTGGCAAGTAGTTTAACGTTATCGATCCAAGTTGTTTGCCTAGTTGTTTGATTGATGGCTGAATATCATTCAGGCCGCTAGTTGAACGGCGCCGTTTAGTTAAGAGACTAGACTGTTAATCAAACGGCTAATTAAGCTAGTTTAGCTGGCTGCAACCTGTGTGTATACCACCACGTCGCGTTGATTCAAAAAGTAATTCTCGTCAGAATCACATTTAGAACTCACATGCTAGAAAGCCAATGGGTTCGAGTTTTTATTAAAAATAAATTTTACGTATATCATAATAATGTTTTATAAATCAACGAAATATATTATGCACGTTATAATTTGCTCATCTCTTGATTTTGTATTTATACGTCATATAGAATACTTTTGTTAGTAAAGAAATTGCATGCATTTTCGGTAATAATTTGGAATATTATAGCACATTCTAGTAATCTTTAATAGGAGAGAATAAATGTTTTCGGCGGAACCAAAATAAAAACAGTGATAAGAGTTGAAACTTAACAACAACTGATGAAAATTTGGATAATACACTTAATAAATAAATATTATATATAGTACGCACTATTATTACAAGTACAAACAATATACTGCTCAAGCTGTACTTACTAACTTTAGTGAGTGAAATTATAATGATAATAATTATTAGGACATTCAATTATAGACTATCACTTATACAATAAATGTCTCAGTAAATAAATAATAAATAAAATAAAAACAGTCTAATTTACCTGACGTTGTTCTTAAATTTTAAGCTATTAAAGAAGCACACAGTAGTGGGTTATGACTCTTTTTTACGTTCATCGGATAGATGCACTTAGGATTTTGATAAGCGACTCCTTGGCGACGTGTCATGTTAGAATTTTTTTTTTTTTAGTGAAATACATCTGTCTATGGACTACATTTCCTGGACACTATATTGAATACTATTTTATCGTTGAAAACACTTTTGTGTCTTTCCAGTACCAGAATTAATTACAACGTATATTTATTTTACCAAGTTCACTGGAATCGTTTTATGCATGAATGATGCATAAAATACATCAAATATTGTAGTCATAACATATCTTATTATAAGTATTAATCAATTCATTATTAAAGCTTGTAATGTTTTGCCCTTCAACTTTACAGATATCCCAACATAAATTAAGCCTATATGTGATATTTGTAATTTTGGGATCGGATGCGATTTATCTTATCTAAGTGACAAAATAGATGTCGCAATTTTTATATGAAAATTATACATGTATATATGTAGGCTTAATTACAAAATATTTCAATGAGTTATATAATGTTTTATTGCCACAAAATGTATCAACGTATTTATATAAACATAATATTAAACGCTTTTGACTTTTTCTTATTCACCATATAAATAATTTAAGCAATTACTTGGATGGGTGCCATTGTACGATTTCTTGTGAGTGACGTAAGCTTTTGTAAAAAAAAATTATATCAAATATCTTATCCTGATGTAATTATTTAAGGTAAAATATTGTTTATAATCTTAGTTTGTCACATACACTCTTATAACTGGTTGCGGGAAGGGAACTACTTATATAAATAATCATTTTATTTCTTGTAAGACATTAGTCATAACATTATTTTTATTGACATTAATATGTTAGTTATACTCACCTCTCATCCTTAATAATTGTTGTGAAACTAAAATTAATCATATGTCATCGTAGTTATACATTAGAACTTACCATCTATCTTAGCACTTGTGTATGTATATAGCGCCATGCGATTTTACTTTGTAATTTGTGGTTTCAGAGGCACGTTTTGTGTGTAGTGCAGTTGTCGTGATCGTTAGCATGTATTAATGAGTATATTATTGGGCCATGCGAGCGTTTTATACACGTACTCCATTTTGTATGTCTACAGAAAGTGTTTCAAGTTCTGTAAGTGGTGCATTCTCTTCAGCTGCATCGGAGAGCCTCGCGCGGCGCGCGCAGGCCACAGTGCAGGACCCCGTCTTCCAAAAGATGAAAACACAATTCACCGCCGACTTTGACTTCACGCAACCCAACGCTATGAAATTACAGAATCTTATACAGAAACTTAGGAAATGGGTCAAGATACTCGAGGCCAAAACTAAGGTTCTTCCTAAGTAAGTACACTCCGGCACTGAGATTTGCGAACGAGGTAAATACTGTCGATATTTCTATTCGATCGTGCCGTTCATCTCACCTTATGCTGTAGTGGTGCTTACGTTCATTCGTAGCTAGGTCGGTCCCATCGGGACGATTCACTCCTTAGGCTTTCGGGTACATTAGTTAGTTGATTTAACATGCTTAAGGACTAACACCTACTAACTAGAATATTAGATTACAACGCTTAACATGGTACTGAGACTACATGATTTTCAGGCAAAAAGTATAATGCATCTGTCGTATCTCCCAGGTCGTTCCTAATCGAGGAGAAGTGCAGATTCCTGTCGAACTTCAGCCTGAAGACGGCGGAGGTGGAGCTGCCGGGCGAGTTCCTGCTGCCGAAGCACACGCACTACCACGTGCGCATCGCGCGCTTCATGCCGCGCGTGGAGATCGTGCAGAAGCACAACACGTCGGCGCGGCGCCTGTACGTGCGCGGCCACAACGGCAAGGTGTACCCCTACCTGGTGGTGAACGACTCGGGGCTGGGCGACGCGCGGCGCGAGGAGCGCGTGCTGCAGCTGCTGCGCATGCTCAACCACTACCTGGCCAAGCAGAAGGAGACGTCGCGCCGCTTCCTGCACTTCACCGTGCCGCGCGTCGTCTCCGTCTCGCCGCAGATGCGCCTCGTCGAGGACAACCCCAGCTCCATATCTCTGCTGGATATATATCGCACTGAATGCGCCAATAGGTAACCTCTACTATATTGTTACATATAAGCACAGTTTATAAATCCATTCGCTAAGCTCGCTTATTAATTTAAAAGGAATTAATGTTAAATGCAAGGGTTATCAAAAAATGTCTTTTTTTCTATGGTGAACGAATTCAAAGTTGCTATGGCGCCATCTCGTGGTCATCAAATTACAATTATAATATATACGCGTTAGCTCTAAAGCCGTTTCACTTCGCACGCCTCGCGCTGTTGCCCTGTCTATAAACCTTCGTTATACGATTGTATAACTAACTTGGATGGATTCTAACGATATTTTCATTTTATAGAGGGGTTGAGTACGACGCGCCCGTGACCCGCTATTACGAGAGACTCGCAGCGGTTCAAGCTCGAGGATCACAAGCTACACACCAAGTGTTACGTGATATTTTGCGAGAGGTAAACTTAATATACTAAATATAAAATATTGTCCTTGATGAAATAAACCGTGGAAATAAAAGATTTTTTAAAATATATTCACTTTTACATTAACATCATAATATGTAAGATAAGATTATAATCAATACTAATATTTGATCACTCGATAATCTTAATTATTTATTTTTGGTCGTATGGACACAAAAAGGAACTAATGTGTATTGTTTATAAAAAAAATAATCGAACTAGGACGCAGAATTAGCAAAAATGCTCGTACATACATTACATACATTGTCCTAAATAGTAGGTAAGGAGGTACTATCTCGAATTTAATATATATAGTATTATCTAAATTACTATACACTAAATAGTAAATATATAAATATAAGAGTGTAAAATTTGAAAGTTTGTACTAGGGTAATCGCTGAAACCACTAATCTGATTTTGAAAATTCTTTAATAGGAACGTAGACCAGACATAAATTTCGCTAAGCGCTATAGGGTAATTTTTTAACCGACTTCAAAAAAGGAGATTCTCAATTCGTCGGAATGTTTTTTTATATGTTACCCGATTACTCGAAGACACCTGAACCGATTTGGAAAATTCTTTTTTGTTTGAAAGGTTATACTTCAAAGGTGGTCCCATGGTCATCACGTCAGGATCTGAAATTGAGGGAACTCTTCAAATTTTATAGACATACTAGAAGCGATTTGGTTATTTTTTTATACTCGTTTTGCAACTATATATAGACATAGGTCTACATTAAAAATGGAAAAATTACAACTTTTAAAAAAAGCCGACTTCAAAAAACCCTAAAAATTATAAAACTGAGAGTCTTCATTTACCATAGATACCTACCTTGTCAGATATTTTCGAAATCAGTATTTTTTTCCAAGATTTCGAAATCAAAGCACATTGACTTCGAAAAAATCTGATTAGGTATCTATAGTAAATGAAGATTACATTACTTTGTTTTGATATATGTACCTCCAAAAGTTAAGCCAACGTAAGCCACGAAAACGTACGAAAAGGATTTTTTTGATAAAACACCGTCATTTTGTACAAAATATTTACAAATTACATACACAAACCTTCCTCGTCATCGTTCTTTATATGTATAAGTGAAAACTATATCAAAATCCTAAAGCTTAGATGATGTAAGCGGAAAAACAAACAGACGCAGACAGCGATTTTGTTTTATACTTTGTATATATAGATTTAGTATGAAATACTTGTTGGATAATCTGGTATACAATGTCGACACACTTGACTGTGCACAGGTGCAGGCGACGATGGTGCCGCGCGGGCTGGTGCGCGAGTGGGCGGCGCGCACCTTCGCCGCGCCCACCGACTACTGGACCTTCCGCAAGATGCTCACGCTGCAGCTGGCGCTGGCCGCCTTCGCCGAGTACGTGCTGCACCTCACGCGCCTCAGCCCCGACATGCTCTACGTGCACCACGACTCCGGCCTGCTCAACGTGGCCTACTTCAAGTTTGACGTCGACGATGCCACCGGTACACAACCTATACGTTACTTCTCTTTTTAACCTTGGTTAATTCATTAACACATACCATCTGTACAATAGTGAGTACTATCAACTAGTACTACCCACTAAAACTCTGTGTAAACCAAATAGTACTAGTCTGTGAATGGTGAATACAAACTATTGTGGTCCGTCACGTCCCTCCTCGGACCCACGGACTCCACGGACCGCTCGGTCTGTGTCGTTTGACTACTGTGTACCTTGCATTTTATCTTCTAAAGTGTAGATTGCTTTCACAAATGACCTGCTATTCCTACTAATAAGATTTGTTACTTTGTTAGCTCATAAGCTCAATTCATATTTCATGTGCTACTTAGCTTTTACTAGAGCTAATATATCAAGTTTTATATTGATCATTTTCTCATAAACAATTAAATTATATCCGCCCTACAACGCGGGCGCTTATATTAAATATATATGTACATATATTTTAATAAATAAGTTTTAAATATATTAATTATTAATAAACAGTTGACATTTAGAAAGGTTCATAATACATTTATAAATGTTTATTGCATATAAACGATCTATTAAAGTGCACCAAAAAAGGAAAGAAACGATCGACGATATCGATTTACCGATTAAAAATATAAATTTTATTACCAGATACACATACTCTATAAAAATATAACAATTACATCGTACATATAGGTACATACAGTGGAAATTAGAAAGACATTCTACTACGTATTTATATAATTTTCCTCATAACAAACTTAATTTATGGAACTTATAAATAACATCAATAAATATGTCCGGATGCAGAATCTTATTAATTAATATTATCGTACTGAATCACTAGTCACCATTGTAATTTTTAAAAGTTTTCAATTTTTTATAATTTTTCACTTGTACCTGATCTTATTAGCTGAAAAGTAACAACAATAATAAGATATAAACCCAATTAAAATGAAAATTTACTTATAAATCCTATATACATAGATTGTTTGCAAGTAACTGAGCACTGTGAGCATAACAACAAATAAAAAACAACCTCTTTATTTCTAGCCCCATTTATGTTATAACGAACTATTGCTATCCTTAGGATGGGCAAAATAAAAGATTAGTCATTAAAATTTTATGATTGTAAAGTTCTTAAATGCCTTCAAGCTTTAATGGCATCGAGACTACCTCGCTAACCCTGAACGTGTTTTTTGTTTTATTTACATTTTACAATACTGCAGTTTTGCTTCGTTAAAAATAATAACTTTTGAGTTCCTCATTTTATACTTGAAAACGTGTTTTATGTTGAATCGAGACATAAAAATGCATTGCAATATAATTAACAGCAATATAAACGCTTCAATCTGCATTCTGTCTCGCTCAGGCGGATGCGAAGCAGGATTTGCACGCGATACCTTACTTACCTAGACTACACAGTCTATTAAATGAAGCTTTTATTGCAAAAACATTAAAAATCCTTGTGACATTGAAGTGAATGAAATAACTATAGAAGGTTAAACATAGCATATTAAGTGACACCTTGAGAACATTTTAAGGTGCGTCTTAAATATTACGGCGAGTCTGATATAATTTAATTATTTTGAATACGTTTGCAATTATCAAAATTATTAGGATAAATAATATATTTTTTTTTATATTTAAGTAGCTGGCCCGACAGACCTCCCTCCTTCTGTCAAATCAAATTTGTACTAGGCCCGATTAGGAAAATGGCGTTTTTATGTTTTTCCAGACATTCTTTTTAATTTTTCTCTTTATAAAAATCTTCCTCGGACTTTAGCGAATATTGGAATAAATAAAAAAAATCGGACAAGTGCGAGCCGGACTCGTCCACCGAGGGTTCCGTACAAAGACTTGTCGTTCCTTGCATAAAGACCCTATTTTTTATGATTTAATTACAAATGTATAGTTTTTAGATTTTTTCCTATACTTGTAGTATTACTTGCGAAATTTGATAGTACTAGGTCAACGGAAATCACCCTATAAATTTTGATATCCTTGAGAGTGTCGAATTATGCGTTTTTTGCGGCATAAACGGCCGTACCTTTTTTTTTACGTCAACTTAGGACTTTTAATTTTTTTCACAGCTTTAAGAAACTGTGGACTTGAGTACATAGTTTTAATTTCAACTCGATACCTCCACCCGTTCCCGAGATAAAGGATCTTGACAGACAGACAAACAGACGGACGGACGGACAACAAAGTGATCCAAAAAGGGTTTCGTTTTTTCCTTTTGAGGTACGGAACCCGAAGCCGAAATAAGTCTAGTTGTTCTTGAGTCTCGCTTAGCAGCACATTTAGCCATTCATGTTTATTTATATAGATTTAATAAATTGTTATTCGTAGGTGAATTGGATGGCAATAGGCCAGTGCCGTTCAGACTGACGCCCAACATAGCGGAGCTGCTCACCAATATCGGCATCACGGGACCCCTCACGGCCTCCGCTATCGCGGTCGCCCGCTGCCTCGTCACTCCCAACTTCAAGGTGATTACATTTTTGTATACACACAGTTTTATGGCGAAATATTATCACGCTGATATTGTAAATGCGAAAGTACATGTAGTACATCATTCCAAATACCCCCTGTATTTGGAATGATGTACTTCATGTACTATCCACATTTTTATTCCACGTGCTTATTAGGGAGGTGGAGCCGCGGGCAAAATTAAATCATGTATAAATTTAACGCTGACAAAATTTTTAATACAACATTAAATATATACATGATTGATATACACGATGATGACATCATAATTAAGTCTAAAATAATAAATATTTTTTAATAAGCATATTTAATTCCTAATTTTATTAAGCCTTTGTATAAAATTGATCCTTATTCTGAGAACGAAATATCGATAATACAATAAATGACTAAAAGAAGGATAAACGATCCAAAACTATTTTTCATCTCTTTATATTTTCTGCCATATATATACCTATGAAACTATGTGATTTGAGAAAGTAATAAATTCTATTTTCACAAGGAGTCATTTGAATTTTATCTATTTAAATAAACATTAACTCGGTATAACCGCATGATCGTAACTACTAGCTTACGCAATTACCCATGAATTTAATATACTATCAGATGCCATATATGATATCACATATCCGTTCCCCGCATGTACCACATACACCACTTTAGCTGTAAACAGCTATTAGTAGACACGGTAGTCGATTTCTGAACATACTACTAAAACATTTCGTACGTCTGTAACAATAAAATACCATTGTGTTCAGATTCAATCCATTCTACGGACTATACTACGCGATGAAATGGTGACCGGGTATAGAAAACGATTAGAGGACAAGTCGGGGCTGCCCACCGCCGGCACGTCGGCCGAGAGCAAGCCCATGGAGATGGACAACGACACCATCATCAGCATGGTGACGAAGGCGGTGACGGTGATCATGAACCGGCTGAACGCGCTGGCGCTGTTCGACGGGCCCGACAGCAAGGTGGCCACGCTGGTGGCCGCCGCCAACAGCCACGACAACCTCTGCCGCATGGACCCCGCCTGGCACCCCTGGCTGTAGACATTCACATATGATAAAGTAATGTTACTTTAAAACCGTTCGAACTTCTACGTAACAACGTGACTTTGAATTAAAATTGTTTGTCATTTCATATTAATTCATGCATATTTTTCCTAAAAATTAGGAAAAATATGCATTATTAAAACTTCGACATTTCGGTTTTAATGATAATTTTGATGATTTGACACAGGAAAATGTGTTTGCGGAGTGGTACCCCTAATTGTAGGCAACATATAAAATAATATTGTTGAACTGTTTATTCGTAAGCACAGATCATGACTTTGAATTTTTTCTCATCTATTATATCTATTCTAATATTATAAAGAGGGAAATTTTTTATTTTTGTTTGTTTGTTTCAAATAGTCTCCGAATCTACTGAACCGGTTTAGATGAAATTTGGTAAGAAGATAGTTTCCAGACTCTGGGAAGGACATAGGATAGTTTTTATCCTAGAAATCATCCTTTAATGGGGGTGAAAGTTTGTATTGTGAAGCAACCTAGGGACGAGGGTGTGTCGCTAATTTTATATGAATTCATTGATTAACACCCGTTTTTAAGAAAAAAATGCATCATAAAAACTCTTCGATATTTCTGTTTTCATAATAATTTTGATGTCCTGGTGCAGGAAAAGTTGCTGTGAATCAAAATTTGAGTATAGAACTATTTGCAGCTGTGCCTAATATTTGTGATGTTTCACAATTGGAATCTTCTTTTTAGTATAAATAAAATATAGTTTTATTATGTGACCATTTCATACAATGTATAAGCGAATTGTAAAAATGATTAGATTTTAAGACTGTACAACATTGAATTTGCATGCTAAGTTTGATTGTTCGCGATAAAGTACTAAAATTTTATAAGTTTTAATGTCCCTTCTTGGGACTTTAACGTTATAAGCTATTGTTTATTCTCTATAGCTGTTATTATGATAGTATTTTGTAATATAGACATAAGATTACCTATTCGGAAATGCGTCTTTTTAAAATGGATGATGAGCTTCTGAATGATGATGTTACTATGCATTGTTGATTGATTGGCAAATAAAGACTGATTGGGTTTCTCAAGTAGGTTAGTTTTAAAAATATTGTTCGTTGGATGATCGCATTTTCGATTTTATATTGAACATTGTTTTGATTGCAAAATGTTGTAATAAAAATATAACAAGATTATACGTGTAAGTTACAGTTATCAAGTGTAAGATAGGTATTGAAAGTTGTGCTAAAGCTTATTGTGCGCTTTGTGAATAATTAAAATACATTGCAATCAATTTTTGATTTATTTATTTAAGCACCTTTTAAAATATTTGAAAACGATATAAAACAAAGAATTAATAAGTTAGTCTATTCAATACATAAAATAAGTTAGTATATTTCTTGTTTGTATCATTACAAATAATTTAAGTCAGTCCAAAAAATGCACCTGAATTAAGGACATTCTCCTTTTTTAAAGTCGATCAAAAAGAGCAAAGAACTAAAATTAAACTTATAAATTAATTATTTAATTCATACTTAATATTATTACTTAAATTATTATATAATAGAAAACTAGCAGTACCTGCGGCTTCAACAAGTTCCAACTTCCGATCGCTACCAAACTTCACAGGATCACCCCCTGGTCTAATCTGGAGATTGCGTGGAAATTTCATCAAAATCGCTGCAGTTGTTTTGGAATCCATAGGAAACACAAATACACACTCGATTTTTATATACATACTATACGGCTAAGGTTAGCAAAAATTTAGTTAAAAATAATGTAAAGTAATGCCCTTTCATTACATAGCCTATAAGCACTTCTGTAATCGTAAGATGTCATTGAAATCTGTTGCATAGGTTTTTAGTTAAATCCGTTCAAACATACAATTTTTTTTATAAAATTAGTATAAAATTATTAAACACTTTATTCCACAATAAAATGGTAGATACAGAAGAAAAAAAAAAGAAATACAATATTAGTATATGTACGTACATATCAGAATAATGAAATATACAACTTAATAATTAGTTTTTACATTATACTTATAAATAAAATTGAACAGTTCTATAACCTCTAAGTCGTTAAGTTGATAATTATGGTTATTTGATATATAACAAGCCGAAACCAGTTTGTGTATATCGTTTGGAAATTCTAATCTCCAGAATGGCTGGACTTATTTTAACGGCAGTCTTACTGGCACATAGAGAATTGTTTCGTTAAAGAAATGGTTACTTTGCATCTTAAGAAAACCACCTATTCAGAATATGAGAAAGACAGAAGATAGAAAGAAAAAAAATATAGGAGTTTTTTGGGTAAGTGTACCGAGGACTAGAACGAAAATTAATTTTATCACTATTTAACACTAGCTGTTTTTATTAGTAATTTGAATATTTAAATATTCATGGTTTATAACATGTTAATATTTTATTAACATTTAACTACAAATCAAAGCAAAAACTTGATACGACGAGTTACGAAGGAGATGTTACGTTTGGATCGATCGCTAAGTAAGGTATATAAATAACTGGTTGTTGCATGCGCGACTCGTGACAGGTAGTCGGGTACCGAGTGAAAGTATTGGGGCAGCATCAAGTGCAACTAACGAGTCGCCCGACAATCTCGTTTCATCACTAGATAGTAAAACTGATTTCATCACGCTAACAATGGGAAAGAAAGTGCAATAATTGTAGGATAATGCAGGAACTGGCTGCGACTGCGTGCACGTCCACACTGCACCGCCTTTCCAGTTTTAACTAAAATATTCGTGTAGTAATCCCTTCACTTTGGAATTTGAAAATATATTTCAATAATTATCTTTGCATGATAAGGCAGTAAGATTTTATATATGTTGTATGTATTTATATATATTACAGAGTATAATACAATACATTTCTTTTAAGAAATTGAATCTTTGAATAAATTTAAACCGCTGAAACAAGTTTTTTTACCTATGCCATTATAGGAATACGCTGTCGAAATTTCAGCCCCCTAGGTCCAACGGTTTGGCCTATGCAAATCAATCAGAACAAACCACACGTTCATAAACACACATACAGACGAGTAAATGTATTTACAGAGAGATTGTAAGCTTGGATTATAAAAAAAATTCTTATTACTTTTATTTAGAAAACAATTCCTTCGAAATCTAAAAATCAATCAATCGATCTATCGATCGATGTTTGTAGACTAAATACTTGAAACATGTGTAGGTATGTACATGTGGGTGAAGCCGCAAGTAGAAGCTAGTTTATTACCACAACGAATCGAGGAGATATAATGATGAATATTATATCAATAAATATACTAAGTGTGTTGCCGACCTGTTAACAGTTAAACTACTTAACTCGTTTTGTTACATTATATCTAATATGAATCAATGATGGTCAATACTAGAAAACATGGTCATCATTCATTGATTAATAAAAATAAAACCTTTTACGCCATTATCTAATCACTATAATATATTACCAACTTATAGGTCGTTGAAGGTTGTTAAATTACCTAAACGATAGAAGAAATTAATACCGAGGTGTATGTAAAAAAAGTGTATAAAAATTAAATTTTATAAATACAGTCAGGCTCACAAATCCTATTATTTCCATTTAATCTACATTTATTATTCATACAAAGATTTAACTTTATATTTATATCATGTTTTAAAGTTTTAATGTTGACAGCGACTAATATTTATGTTAATTACTGAGTATAAGCATGTACATACAACTCTTTATTTATAATTGCTCTCTTAATTGATACCAGGAATATTACGCTTACTGATTTTTTAATAAGTAATATACGTAATATATTATTAATAATGTAAAATAGGATGCAAATATTTTTAATTCGATTATATTATGTAATATAATCCTTAAGTCTCGACCCGTCCGTCTCGTTGCGGCCGGTGTGGGAGTACGCGGCGACAGCGGCGGCGGCGGCGGCGGCGGCGGCCGCGGAGCGTTGCTAAGCGGTGTGGTGGCGGCGGCCGGCAGGCGGCGCGGCCCGGGCGGCGCGGCGTGCGCCACGTTTGCCCCCCCGAGCCCACCCCGTTCCGCGCCGCTCGCGCCCGGCGGGGGGCGGGCGGTGGAGGGAGCGACGAGCGAGCCCGACACTTGGCTCGCTCAGCGGCCAGCGCTCAGTAGTTCAGTACTCTCCGCGGTTTCGTCCTCGGCGCAGGTTAGTACCGGCATTTCGCACTCCGCCGCCAGTGACCGACCTCTGGAACCCGACCGCTTGTGACATTCGACAACCCCGCCCAGTGCATTTTCCCGGTTGCATTTGTATCAGTGCAAAGAGTTCGTCGGCGGCGCCTGATCGACGGCCTAATCCGAAACTCCTCCCGCGTTTATTTATGTTGTCGTTTTGGTGTGGTGAATATTGGTGCCGTACGGACGATAACCGGATTATCTGTGCGCACGAGCTAGTGGATATTTTTACCGATCGACGACTTTTCTTCGAAGGTAAGTTAAAGCTAAATCTTAATAATATATTGGTGAATGTTGATCGTGTACATAGGGACGTTGGGTCGCTGCGACGTGGCGCACATCTCTTTGATACGCTCGTATAATCGGAATCTCGATTCTCGCTAGTGTTATCCCATTATCATAAGTACCTAGATTGAAAAGAAACTTCATTCGATTAGTCTACACCGTACCTATAATAGACAGGAATATAGAAAATTATCTGTAATATGTATGACGTCATCCAGAAACAGGACGTGGTTCTCGGAAAGCTAAAGATATGCATTGTTTTGCAACGTATCGAGCTATTTAGATTCTTGTTAGAATCCGTCCTATCCCACTATTCCATATGGTACTCGAATACGAATGGATAAGAAAACATGGAGGAGACCGGGCGTCGGCGCGGGGAGGTGCGCGCGGCCGGTCAAGCGACCGCATTCCATATGGGATGCCGGACTATACGCAATGTCAGTGTGACTCTGAGTTCGCCGCCGCTTCTGTACTGTCTATTGCATATTTGCAACATTGTTCTCTCAGTGCACTTTATATTTACTGAAGAACGTTTGTCTCATAGTTAATTGTGGGCGTTGATTGACATGACGGCGCAAGTCCCGTGTCTCTTACCACCTACGCTGCAATATATTTAGCCATCATCAATTAACTAATAAACTCGTTTCCATAAAACCTTAATGAAGAAAAAAATATATGTTTATTCAACTTTTGATATTTATTTCTTTTAGAGTTATATTAATTATTCAAACCGTCAACAGGACATTGCATATTAACTATTATGCTATAGCGATCTAGTTAATGTGGGAAAATAATATTGTTTATCATTAATTTTTAAAGAATATTATTTTTATCTATCTATAGGTACCTATCTATTTTTTTCGTATTATAAACATAAGTAATATAACTTGTTCTCCTTTGTCCAAAGCATATAGGTAGTTCTCGAAGTTTCGTGGGTTTTTATTTATTTTATCACATCTACATATTTATAGGATCTTCCTCTCCTTTTGAAAAGATGCGCTTATAAATATTATTTCACTAAAAATTATAACAGCACATTCATTTAATTGTTTTAGTTCTGAGTATTGGGAACTAATCTTTATTTATACTTATTTGTAATTAGCCCTAAGTAGAACGTTGGCAATGTTCTAATTTTTTCGAGCGGAACCTTATTTCATTTTCTAAAATAAAACTAGCCTAAGTTACTTCTTATAACATCAGCTATGTGCCAGTGAAAGTCCCGTCAAAATCAGTCCAGTCGTTTTGGAGATTAGCCGGAACAAACAGACAGATAGACAAAAATTTTAAAAATAGTGGTTTTTTATAAGTATTAAATACCGTATATAATTTCAAATACATATAAAAAAAGTTATTTGACGTTACAAACAGACACTTTAATTTTATTTATCTGTATAAATAAAGATTTTATTCTTCAATTTATGGCTATGATATATTATGATTTCTTCAATAAACGAATAATGGCAGTGTAGAAAACGTTTTGTATTAATAATAATAATAATGTCCTCCTAACCCATTTGAGTCACAGCGGCCAATCTTACTGAGATTAGCCATCTGCGCAGGAGATACAAGATAAATGTGTACGCAGACACAAATGCACTCTCGATAGAACTAGTGAGAGTTAAGACACAGGCTATATAATAGGCCTCTGAGTAACTAGGGTGTACTACCACAAACTTTTCAACTCATGACACAAAACCCAATAACTATATGTAACTACTTGGCCTGGCCTGGTATTCTAACATAGGACCACCGTTCATGCTAGTTACTTGACAACGAGGCAGTTCGATGTAGGTCAGGTAATCCATTCCCTAAAGTAAAGGCAAATGTGTGTATGGAAAGAATGGCTAATGGACGGACGGATGATAAATTAAAAAAAAAACACTCTAATGTGGCCAGAGCATGCACCTAATGTACCTACTTAATTATTATTGATGATAATCTTTACTGTAACATGTTTAATGTTTAATAAAACACAGCAATATAATATGACGATGTTTGAGATCTCGTAACACAGCACCAGCGGGAAGAATACCAGTATGTTTAATAGATAATGTGTGCCATATTTCGAAACTTGTCCCTTGCGTCTTCCGCTCTATGCCCTACTATCTATTACCTTCAAAGTATTTTTTTAGAAACTACTTGCTGTGATGAAAGTATTTTATAAAATTTACAATTACTTACGTAAATATTACGGTGTAACTTTCATAAGAATATTAATTTGCGAGTACAGATTTTAATTTCTTAATAGAATATTAATTTTATATGTTATAAGAGTAGAGAAGAGAAATATTTGCATTATTTTAATGTAAAAATATTCACATTTTATTCATTAATTTATTCAAAACTTGGCATATAAAAATGAAATGTTTTTTTCTTCATTTTTACGTTCATGTCTAGTTTATACGTACTATTTAAGGGTAAACGCGAGTTCGCTTATATCAGGATTATTTAATTTTCCTCGATCCCTCTATATAGAATCTGATCTGATCATTTTATATAGAATCGCATAATAACGAATGTTCAATAAATTAAGCATTGATTATACGACGTTTAGCAAGATGCCAACAGATCGACGTGCATTTACAAAAGAAAATTCTTAAACCCTTCAACTGCAAGGTTTGTTAAATATTCTAGCCTTTCCTAATCTTTTCAAGAAAGCAAATAAGAATATTGTTAGCTAATTTTAGTGGAATACGCTTTAATACGAATAGTTTACCAACGAGCCAATTGTTTGGTGATATTGGTCGACTGTTGTCGATTTATAAAGCCTATGTGTTCAATCCATCCAGGATATAAGCTATCTCTATTTCCAATTTCACTCAAATACGTTGAGCTGTTATAGCGTGATCGCGTGTTATAATATTAGAATGATAAATGATGTATGTAGGTAGACACTATTTCTCCTTGAGAGTCCCGACATCAAACTTTAAAAGATTTTGATCAAATCTACTTACGTCCATTTGGAAATAGTTCGTCGAGGTCCTATACCTGTTACCAGAATGCAAGCAATAATGCCAAATTCTATCGATTCGCTTATTGTATGACGTTATCCTTCATATTTGTTTTTTAATGAATAATTATATTTACAAAATGATTTAGAATTTCACAAAGCAGAATAATTTTTCAATATAAGTTTGCAATTTCCTTATAGGTCGGCGCGCCCGCACCCTGTCATAATGTCGCCGATGTCTATGGCCGATACTTTTACAAAACAATATTGAAATACTGATAAACTGAAAACAGTTACCGTAAATTGAGTTGGTATCTGTTTTATACATTTGCTTACAATATTACAGTATTAAGCTACTAATGTAGCATTAATATGCTACTAGTATATATGTACAATGTACATACATTTTTATAGCAGTTATTGTAATTTGTGTTCATTGTAACTATGGTTTATTTAAATTTTATCACATTGAATCCGGGCGTCGCGTCGGGTCAAATTTACACAATCTCGTCGACCTTTAATATTGTTTCAGATAGCTAAAACGAGTTATGTTAATTCTCGGAACTACTATTATTGTTGTTACATCTTGTTGTTTTATTTAAGGCTATCAATATAAAATGGAGCTCTGTTGATAACCACATGATTACCACCAATGTATAAATATATAACACATAATATATTGAATTATATTTTACAAATTATAAGCAATTTTTTATTGGAATGACTTAGGTAACAGATAGAGTACTTTAGGGTTCATACTTCATACGATCAAGAATATAAAGGAACCACAAATAGTTTCTACTATTATATTCTATAAGTATTGGCAAAAAAAATTGATTTATTAAATGCATCATGTGATGTATGAATTGAAATAGCTGCATAATAAATAACATACATTTTTATAATTATTAAATAAAATTACTTGTAGTTTATAGAATAAGGCAGGTTTCTGTGATATAATAAAAAGTTTATAAAAATCCGCGCGCGAAAAAGTAAAAAATAACTGAACGGGGGTTTTCATTTAGGTACTATAGAGATATCAGATATTTTCAAAGACGGTGCCAGCCGATGCAAAGCAAAGCAAATCTATTTCGATTACGGGCTCTGGATAGCAAAATATGGTGTTACTTCTACTTATTTACGTATTTTGTTAACACTAAAATAAACACGAATAATATTTACGTTTCCACAATATCGACTCATTTTATCAACCGTAAAAATAAGTTCGTTTCATATTATTTTTTTAACATTTTATCGAAAACAAGTTTATAGTTGTTAAATTGACAAAACGGGTAACTATAAATAGTCCATATCTCAAAAACTACGAAACGTATATTTTATAAAGTAATTTTCGTAGATAATATTTTAGAAACTCTCATAGATAGGTACCTACTTCAACTTATTCAGATTTATTTGATACCATTTCTTGAAAGGTAAAGAAGGTAAGGCTTAAGCACACAATACAATGCTTACGACTTTAATCATATTAGCCGAGCCATACAAAATGATAAAGAGCATTTGCTTAAAATTATTTACTTATTTACCTTGTAGGAGGTACTTCTGGAACTCTCACTTTCCCAAACATTTTCTTAAAAAGAAAAATCGTTTCAGAAAATATTAATAACTATCGTTAATCCATCCCTGTTTCGCAACAAATTAACATTAAGAAAAAATATTATTAGGTAATTTAAATAATCAGCTAAATATTAATTAGGTAATCAATAGCTGTTTATTAGTCAATTATTAGAATTAAAACTAAACAAACAAAAAAAAAGCAGAAGTATAGACATACTATAAATATTGTTGTTAAAACAAAAAGTACAATATTACTTAATCAAATATGAGATTAACGGAGGAACGTTTGTGGCATTGTTAATCACCACCATTATTTCCTAATCATGCGGTGCGCAATGAAATTGGCATAATATGTAAGGGTATATACTACATAATATTTAAAATCTAAGAATTTGGTTTTTGGTCATCTGAAGGCGGGCGGAGTCGCGGGCAATGCAAGTTGATGTATAATATTTTAAGTATAATTATAGTTCATAGAAGCACCGACTTCGAAACTATCTGCGAAAGTATCTATAGTAAATTAAAACCGACTTCCACGAGGGTTTTCCCGCGTAGAAGTCGGTTTTATTTTTTTTGAAGTCGAATTAATTTTTTAAATGACTTTTTTATTTCGTAATTTTTGATTTCAAGTAAAAACTGAAATAGTAACAAAATAAGTAGTAATTACAAAAACTATTTCAGTTTTATTTATACGTTTTAGTCCATGTCATAAAAACTACTGAACCGATTTTAATTAAATCTTTACTACTCCCTAAGTTGAAATAAATGTAAGCAGATAAAAAAGAATGATCACAATCCGTATTATCATACATAGGTACAAAACCCTAATAGGTTATTATCATATGTAAATGTTTTGTAAATATAATTCCAATAATATTACATACAAATGTGTCGAATTACTAAGCTTCTTATTTTTGAAGTCGGTTAGAAAATTTACATCTCTATCCGCAACACCGGAATCTAAAAGTTAAATGAATTCATAATTTTAGGGATAACAAACTAGATGAAACGAATATATGTACTTACTAGCGACTCACGCTCGCTTCGCTCGCGTTCGTCCCTACGTACGTTTTCACGGTTAGCTATGTTTAGATATACATAAATAGTAGCTTGCTACTCCTAAGATATTCATTTAAATTATATAGCAATTTACCCTAGTTTTGCTCGGGTGCGTACGCCGTACGCGGATTTTGTTCACAATTTCAAGGGTTTTAATTTTTTTTCGCGGAACCCTGATTCTTTTTCTAAAATAAAAGTAGCCTAAGTTACTCCTTATAACAGCAGATATCGGTCAGTGAAAGTCCCGTCAAAATCGGTCCAGCCGTTTCGGAGATTAGCCGGGACAAACAGATAGACAAAAATTGTAAAAAATGTTGTTTTGGTATATGTACCGTGTATACATCCATATGCATTTAGTAAAAAGCGGTTATTTTAATATTACAAACAGACACTCCAATTTTATTTATCTGTATAGATAATGTACATGTACCTATGTAATATCCTTTTTCGTTTGCATTTGCACGTGTTGTCCAATGTCCATGCAATGAACGTAGTTTGATTCAAACTGGACTAGTGGCATACACAAGGTAACAATTTTTAAGGGGACTAAAGTTTATATGGACGTTCGTTAGTTTTCAAGTTAGAAATATAGAAAGCTGCAAAAAAGTCAACAACAGGAAATCACAATCATTCTCAGGTCATGAGATATAACTTAATATGTTTAAAGATTTTACATACTATACAGTGAACATTGGCAGGGATCTGGCCTGAGATGTGTTACGTATATACGTGTATTGTTTTTAATAAATAATAATAGAAATGCTCATTTGTTTCTATGATAAAACTATAATCGCATTCCGCGGTGAGTCTCCTCTCACCGTCTGCAGCGCAGCGTAATTTTCTTTATATTGCATTCCAGCAGCGCCACCGCTCGACTTTAAAGTAGGTTGCATTGCATGTAACTATCGCTACTGTTTAACTTAGAAGTGATAAAAAATGGACACATATGCATAGTTTATGGTACTTGCGCGCCACAGATATCTATATAACGATATAAGTTTCGTAATAATTTTGTCATCCGTCATTCATAATAATAAAACTTATAACTAAACTGGTTAGGTAGATTTTTCATGTAACCGGTTTAATACAGTGGACATTTTTGGGAGAAAACTCGATCTAAGTACATTTTGTGGCAGTAAATAAGATATTTGGACCTAGAGAGTTAACGGTATCATCGTGTTTGCACTTTGCAGATGCGAGTATATGCGTGTGTGCGTGCGCGACTCTCACATACACGCACACACAGCCAATGTTTGTACTCGCGACGCGGCCGTTGAACCGAATACTCAAGGAATTTCTCTACTGTCGCTAAGTTAGAGAAAAAAAAAACACCTTGAAGGGTTGAAACTCGTTGACTCTTTTACTTTTTGGACAATGTTTATATTTTTTATTCACCTATTAGTGTTTACTTTTGCTCGAACTACGTAACTGATTGGTAGGTAACCTACCTAACAGTTTACTTCAAAATATATAGTTTTATATACCCCAGGCAAGAGAGCATATTTCACAATCCTAAGCATACGGTAGCATACCAGACTAGGGTGCGGTTATTTTACGACACGAATCGAGCAAATATTACATCAATCGTTAATCTACAAGTTACAATATGCACGTCCTAAATATTATAAAGGTCTGTATATTTATACTTTAAATACATCTCTTTATTTGTTTACTTAAGGAAACAATTCAATTTAAAAAGATATTAATTAATAAATGACTTATTACGGTGTGGTTACATTATATTAATTTTATTAAATGAACTTATCAAACTAAGATTGTATTCTTTTTATCGTCTACATTATATTACTTACTATACTTGTTCATTCCCTCGTTGATATTTTACTAATAAAAGATTGCATCACTCTGCGTTCACTTTTAGAATTTCGACATTTGAATGAGTTGCACAATGCGTAAACATCCGGTTGCAATTTATAATATACATAACTATGACATTCAGCGTTTATTGAAGAAAAAAATATTAGCACTAGCAATGTTTATAACGGACGAGTCTAAACCATTGTAGATAGAATATTACCATACTACATATTTGTAATATTGATAGCTTAGGTCTATAAAATTTTTAATATGTTAAATATGTAACGGAATAATTGAAAATAAGAAAGTGTACGTAAGATACGAATGATTGCGCGTCACTGCACTCTACAGTTTGCAGTGGGGCCACGGCGGCAGCGGCGGCGGCGGTAGCGGCGGCGTGCATACAATAGGCGACTGAGAGCGGCGCGGCGCGGCGAACGGCGACCTTGAGCCCGTGCCGGTCCGCGGACGTTCGTTGAACGCAGGCCGCCCCTCGCACTCCTTCGTCCAGCCGCCATCGCAACTCGTTCTAACCACAATTATGCGTAATTTTCCTAAATTATATTTAGAATTAGCAGCTCTTAATTATAGAAAACCACTACGTCGTGCGTCTCAATGACTCATAATTTTAATTTCAGCACCAGTGATAAGAATAATGTTTCACTACAATTATAAAAAGAAAATGTATACGATAAGCTCCTAAATATGAAAGTTTCTTGTATGTTGTTGTCTACATTAATGTTATTGTACATTTTTTGCTTGATTTTATTTTACTTATGTTTTACTAATGTTAAGTATAGCTAAATGTGAGTGAGAGTGTGTGTGAGTTTGTTTGTTTGTTGCTGCGTCTCGCTGTAACGGCTCGTCATCGATTCCACGTATACCCTCGATTGACTCACAAGTTACACACACTAAGGTAAATGTGACAAAGTATGAACTTTAATTATAGTTAAAAATTAAAATGTTATATATCTATTTTTGATGTACATAATATGTAACATTACATATATATCTATATAAATAAAAATTCCCAAATGTATATAAGCGATTAATGATGAGAATTGTCGACGATCCAATACTCCCAAGCGATATAGAGCCCCTAAGTCTAAGGAGAGATTTTGCGTCCCTATGTGTGCTCTATCGTTTATATAATGGGTTGTGTTCCGAAGAATTGTTTGAAATGATGCCCACGGCCACTTTTTATCATCGCACCGCTCGCCATCGACAGAGAGTTCATGCTCACACACTGCATCCCAAATGGTCCCGTACAGTTCGATTTTAGAGGAATTTCCTCCCACGGACCATCCCACTGTGGAATGAACTCCCTGCCGAGGTTTTCCCAGAGGGCTACAGTATGGGGTCCTTGAAAAGGGGGAGTAAATAAGTTTTTACAGGGTCGGCAACGCGCATGTGATGCCCTTGGTGTTGCAGGCGTCCATAGGCTACGGTAACTGCTTACCATCAGACGGGCCGTATGCTTGATTGCCACCGTCGTGGTATAAAAAAAAGCGAACTATTTCAGAACGGCTGCACCGCACCTATTTAGCTAATTCTTCTTTTGTTATGTTTGTATTTGTTAGGACAAGGATTGGATGAAAGAAATATGTAATTGAAAAATTGTATAGAGAAAAAAAATTAAAATTTGGGTTAAAAAATAAAACAGTGAGTTGACAGATTAACGTTCAGTTGTTCAGTTTCTTCATCATGACAACAATATTTAAAAAAGAAATTGACAGTATTGTCAAAATGTAAGATAAATATATTTGTCTATACTAATATTATAAAGAGGTAAAGTTTGTGAGGTTGTAAGGGGTAATCTCTGGATCTATTGAACCGACTTAGATGAAATTTGGTAAGAAGATAGTTTGAGACCCTGGGAAGGACAAAGGATAGGACTTTTTATCCCAGAAATAATCCCTTAAGGGGGTGAAAATTGGGATGAAAGTTTGTATTGGAAAGCAAGCTAGGGACGAACTCGAGCGAAATGAGGGTGAGTCGCTATTCGAAAATAGATTTGCTTTGCTTTGCGTCGGCAACTAAAGGGTTGAAAAAAATTATCGAAATTAAATATGTATCTTAACTACATAATAATAGGTATGTAATATATAGAAGAAAAAAACCATGAAACACAGCGTAGATAAAAATAATATAGAAAATAGGCCTAAAGCTTTACATTTTATTTGTGTTCTTCTTACTCCAATATATACCTACGCCAGTTGTGAATCTATTTTCATCTATACATATAATAAAATTCTAACAGAGTCGAATCTGTACCTTAAATATTTTTTGGAAAATCTTATTGAAATAGACTTTATTATCGATACAGAGACCGAATCTATAGTTTTTAGAAATTTTGTCTGTCTGTCTGTCTGTTACCGCATCACAGAAAAACCACTTGAGGGATTTTGATGAAATTTAGTATGATGATAGCTAGATATCCGGGTCAATATATAGGATACTTTTTACCGCGGGAGATTATCTCATTCCCACGGGAGTACACGTTATAACACAACCCAAAAAATATTTATGATCAGAATTTCTTGAAACTTGGTATTAATGCTTTTCAATACAATTAAATAAATACGTGTTTTAGCGTTTTTTGAAATTCATCCCATAAGGAGATAAAAATAAGGGAAGAAAATTTGTATGAAACCTACCTTTTTAAATTTTTTTTTGTTGTAGTTTTAGCGCGAGCGAAGCCGCAGGTTTTGCGAGTTAAGTAATAAAGTAATAATAAGACTATATAGAATAAGATTTCCAAAAAAAAAGGAGGAGGTTCTCAATTCGACCGTATAATATATATGTTTTTATGTTTGTTCGCGGATTTTTTCGTCGTTTATGAACCGATTTTGATAATTCTTTTTTTGCTGGAAAGGAGATGCCAAGAGTGGTACCATGGATCTGATGATGGGATCCCAGAGAAATCGAGGGGAACTTTTGAAAATTGTAGTAGCGACTAGTGCGTTTGTTAACATTTTCATTAGGTATTTTAAAGCACTACTATTTAATGAAGGTCTGGAGTCGATCTGATGATGAACCCGAAATACAGTCGAGGGAACTCTTCAACGATTTACAGCAATTACCTGGTGTTTGTGTTTGGCTTGATTAATTTGTATTGATGATACGTCTACACTAAAAATGGAAAAATATAAACTTAAAAAAAACCGACTTTCAGGCACGGAAAAGTAAAAAATAACTAAACGGGTGTTTTCATTTAGAATAGATACTTAATCAGATATTTTCGAAGTCGGTGCCAGGCAATACAAATCAAAGCACACCGACTTCGAAAATATCTGATTAAGTATCTATTCTAAATGAAAACCCCCGTTTAGTAATTTTTTACTTTTCAGTGCCTGGAAGTCAGTTTTCTTTTTTTTTAATTTTTCTGAACTTGGTGGAAAAACAAATCTATCTCATGGGAAGCGTACATTTTTTTTCGGAATAAAAAGTAACCTAATGTGCTATTCCATACTATAATCTATCTTTACCAAATTTCATCCAGATCCGTTCAGCCGTTCTGGCGTGAAAGAGTAACAAACATCCATACATCGAAACTGTCGTAATTATTTTAATTTCGTACTTACAATAGGTAGGTAATAGGATTACTTTTAAGTAATTTTGAAGTCCGTGTACCTTTTTTTTGTTAAAATAAAACCTACATTTATTCTTCTGGAACATGGTCTTATTTGACATTATTTCATTTAAAGTTTATTTAAACTTTCTATTTCATACATATTACCTATGCCTTTTATTTAATAAATGAATTAAACAAAAAATATATCGAGATTAAAATACAAATTTAGATTTGTCACACATTTTTTGTCGATCTCGCAGTTCATTGACCACTGAGATGTCGGAACTTGTCGTTGAAGACAGTGTTATTTAAAAAACAAAGGATTAAAAGCGACCGTTTACTTTACATTTAAGACATGTATAAAAAAATATTAGGGTTAAATAAAAAATATTGTCACAACAAGCGTAACGAGAGAAGTTTCTGCATTATTTTCGCACTAGTGGATGCGTGGGGCCCGCAGGGCGGCGCGTGCGTTGACCGCGCAGGCGCACCTCGCACAAGCAGATATTACAATACTATACTAACAATAAATGTATATTTCATACTAGCGACTCACCCTCGCTCCGCTCGGGTTCGTCCCTACATACCTTTTAACGTTTAGTATAGACCTTTCAGAGATGATATATTTTCCCGCAGTAAAAGTATCCTATATGTTGACCCGGATAGTCAGCTATCATCATACCAAATTTCTTAAAATCCCCCGAGTGGTTTTTCCATGTTGCGGTCACAGACAGATAGACAAAAATTCAATAAACTATAGATTCGGCCTCTGTATCGATAATAATAACTATTTCAATAAGATTTTCCAAAAAATATTCAATGTACAGTTTCGGCTTGGTTACAATTTTATTATATGTATTGATTTAGGATTTAAAAAAAAATGTTCACAGGTTGAATATAATTATGAGAAATCTCATAATATAAAAATTTCCAAGATTTCTTCGACGCAGTAAAATAGTCGGGGCAGTGAACAGGATGCCGAAGGATTTTCCTCGTTGAATTAGTGACTGGTTAAAACGACTGCGAAGCACGTTTGCATCTGTTACGAGTAGGTAGGTAATTCTATTACAAATGATACGCCACATACTCGATTCTACTTTATATATTGTCAATTCACTACAGTGAAACTAGAAGATGCGTGTCCTGTTAATCATTTTTATTGCTAGCTCGCTGCATAGATACTGGCCTTCGTTTCAATCTTACACACGCAGTCATATTCAATAAATCTTACACAATCACACGATATGACCGTTTTAACAGCCCAAATAAGTTGGCATATGCAATAAAGTAATAAACATAATGTCGTAATTTAGGATAGCGTGGGTATGTATCGTCTATATACAGAATAATACGTAGTAAGACATTGATGAACTCAAATAGTGTTGATAGCTCTCAGTTATAGATTTAGACAATTTGTAACTTTCATGGATGTCCATTATCTTGTATCTATACTTTAATCTCGAAACGAATATCACTAATACATATAGCCAGTACTGAGTAGCTCCTAAATAAAAAATAAGTTTTATCCTTTACTCTTAAGTTGGAAAATTTAATTTTAAACCTACACAAATTTTTTTTCTTCGATTAAAACTAATGTAACATTTTTCGTAGTAATTTCAACAATTAGTACAGGTTTGTTAACATTGCTTAACAATTAGTATATCCTGAAGTATAGTGCACCTGTTCTGTGAATTGAAAAGTAGAACACCTACTCGTAGGTCATTACACTTGTCCTAGTTAGTCGATACACCCACTTATAAGTAATAGATTACCGAACTTCTCAAAGTACCCTGATAAATGCATACAGAAACATTTATTTAAAAATAAGTAGTACGTACATATAATGTAGTAAAGCATCGAGCTTCTTTTTAATAGCTATTTTCTCCGTCCACTTTAATTTATTATTTGCCTCCATTGTGACTCAAGGAGCAAAATTTTAAAATCGCCAGAATACAGTGTAACAAATGTAATTCTGATAATTATTTTTATTCCTTTTGAATTTATTTTAAAAAAAATGTTTCCATTATTGTTTTTCCATGTAATTATAAAAATATGCTCTTGGTTTTCTGGTTTCCCCACTAGGTACCACACCTAAGATATCATAAGAATAAGCTTAAAATTACAGGTATTACAGTTTCAGTTCGGGCGTTTGAACTTTGCGTTGAAGAATAAGTCTGGACATGCCAAGAGAGCTTTGTACTGGTATATGCCATTAGTCACTTTCTATATTGATCAAAATAGATAACCGGTCAGTAAGTCAATTCAAAGTAGGCGGCACCCTTTATAGGTACACCTACTTGAAAAATTCTCATAAAACTATTTAAAGATTTCAATACATGCGTAATTGATCTGGCGTTTAACAGGATAGCTTGATCTCATCGATCACAGATTTTTATATACTATACTTCATTTATATAACTAAACAATAAATCAAATAAATATAATTTAATATCTATAGAATATAGACATATTGATTTAAGACCTAAATAGAGATTATATTTCATTTAAAAATATGTGTACCATCATTTTGGACAGCCTTTAACCATTTTTGAAAAACTAAACAAGAATATTCGGAAATCGTCACGCCAAAATATTCGGACGGATGTACGCAATATTTTTTCTTGTAATGCGTTTCCAGACAGACAGACAAAAATTCTAAAAACTATAGAGTCTGTATCGATAATAATTACGATAAGATTTTCCAAAAAATATTTAATGTACAGATTCGACTCAGAATTTTATTTGTTGGATGTGTGAAAGTGTTATCAACGCTAGATAACAATAATCAGATCGATAGCACTACTCATAAAAGTATAACACGCGTTAACCCTGAATCAAGATATTGTGCATACAAAACTAAATTAATGCACTGTTTTATAATTATACGCTAAATGATTCTCTTACCCTAATAATAGCAATTCGCAAATGCAAAAAACTCGAAGCCCTTGTAAAATTCATTAGTAGTCTAAGTAACACAACAAATCATATTCCTCATCCACGCGAATTAAGTATTTAAAGTCAGTTTTATCAAAACCTATAAAATTTGTTTATAATTGCTACATAAACAGCATATTTAGTAAATTATGTTTAAGAATACATGGTCACTAGATAAATATGATGAAGCGATTAGATTTGCAGGAGATTATTGTGATATCAGGCGATGTAACAAGTGGTGCATCTCGATGCGAGGAGCGATCGATAAGGGGTTTGTAGGCGGCATTCCCCCGGCAGTACTTACCCCGCACCACTCCCGGTCGCCTGTGGAGGATGCGAGCCGGCATACGGCGCCCACTCGCTTACAGCCCTGCTTCCAGACACCTCTAATGTCATTAATGTCCTGCTCTCTCACCTGAAATATGCAGTAAACGTCATATTTATTACTAATTTTAACTCAAATGTCATGGCGCTAATAACCATCTATAAAATATTTTCTTTCTTACGGTACGATCAACTATTATTATTTCAGGTTATTGACCCTGTAAGTTTCTTTTTATTATTTATTGTGGGAGAATAGAAGTATAAGCGCTGCAAAAATTAATATTTGATGACATAATATTATACGTTATGTAATAAGTTAATAACAATTAGTTATATACTGTTCCTACAGTGTTCTCCGACAAAATACTGTAGAATAATGAGATTTACTGGAATTCGAAGCAGCGCTAATCGGTTAAACGAAGTCCCTATACATTAGTTCACAATTATATGTAAGATATCGAATTTAATATAAAAATATATGGTTATAAACACTTACGTACTTTTGCAGTACCAATAATTGTCCACTAGAAGGCATTAAATATAACCCTTTCATATATTTTTTTTTTATTATTTAATGAAAAAAAAAAACTAAGTGCCTGAGGATAAATACAATAATAATAATTATTCATTGAAGTATGTTTATGATAATTGCTACATTCTACTGGTCGGTTACAAATGAATAAGTATGGCAGGAATTTTCCGTTAATCCATAGAACCTAAACCTACTTCTCTATCCCGTTTATGTTTTATAATAGCACAATAATAAAAAAGTCATTTTAACAGAGTAATATAACAAATTATTGACTTTACCTCGATTTTGATGGCCAACATATATGAACTTTGATGATAAACATTTGTCCTATGTCCACTTAATTTGCAACTTAGAAACAAAGGCAAATTAGATCGAATACATTCTCTTATAGATGTAAAACAGTAACAATTCATTTGGCGGCAGTTGGCTTGATGGTTGCTCTTAATCTGTGTAGGCATAACAATTCTGAGAACGACTGTTACATGAATGCAAACAACACAATGGCGTCGCTTTATTAAAGAACAGCGGGTTCGTACTCTGTGCATTACTTCACTTCAGAGATGGAGCGCGGTTCATCATTAGTTACTCGAAATGATTCTAGTTACGTCACGATTACTGGGAAATGAGATAAATCACGTTGACTTTCACCACGTCGTTAACCTGAAATATAGCCGAATGTATTATTACGTGAAATAACATCATTTATGTAAATGGTAATTAATTACATAAGTGGAGAACAATTAGCATTTTTTTTACATTTTTCGACAGCCTTTCATTTTACACATGAATGTTAGCTTCACTTACCTTTTTAACCGACTTCCAAAAAAAAGGAGGAGGTTCTCAATTCGACCGTATATATATATATATATATATATATTCTTTAACTTGTTTTGGTTTGGATATATAAACTAACTTGCGATTCACCCTCGCTTCGCTTGAGTTCGTCCATAAGATTCTTTAAATTGACATAACTTTTTAATTTATGAACCGATTGAAATAAAACAAATAGTAAATGTTAAGTGAAACTTACCAAAATGCATTAGTAAAAACCGCACCCAAATCGGTTAAGCTGTTTCTCAGATTAGCGCGCACAAACGTACAGACAAACAGACAAAATTTCTAAAAATCATTGCTTTGGGTTCTATTGCGTTAATAAAGACCCCCAATAATAGTTTTTCTCAAATATCTTTCATAGACAGCGATTAATTACACTTTTATTATATGTATAGACTAGTAGAACTCGCGGCTTCGCTCGCACTACAAGTACAAAAACAACTCTTTGGCTTATGCTATCTGTATAAATAATAGGGGTTAAAGTATGAAATTGCTGATTTGTACTGAAAAATTGAAATTTTTTTTTTTAATTTAACATATTTATTTAATCAAAATAACTACCATTATTATCTAGTATACATTGCTGCCATTTAATAGGAAGGTCATTTATGCCTTTGCGATAGACATCTGGTGATCTAGATTCGACAAACTGTGTGAAAGCATTTTGTACTGCCTCTTGAGAAGAAAACTTTTTATCATGTAGAAAATAGTCCAAATTACGAAAAAAATGGTAGTCCGTTGGAGCAAGGTTTGGCGAATACGGAGAGTGACGAATGGTTTCTAATTGCAGTTCCTGTAGAGTTAAAACGGTTTCTCGTGCTGTATGAAATTCTTAAACCGTAAACCGTATGAGGTCTCGCATTATCATGGAGCAATAATGGTGAAGATCGATTCATAAGTCGGGGCTGTTTTACAGCTAGTTTTGCTATCATTGTTCGGAGTTCGGCACAGTAAACATCTGCCGTTATTGCTTGACCAGATCAGAGAAAGCTATTGTGAATAACACCATGTTGAGACCACTAAACAGTTACGCACGCACACGCACGCACAAACGCAATATTAATATTGCGAGCTGTTTCTGCCGCGTTAGTTCCGCGTGGGAATTCGTATGAAAAAATCACTCGAATTTTCGAAGTATCCATCTTTCTTGTGCAAGCTGAAAAAAAAACAACTGAAAGTCGATAATCGAAGGTTGCACATTTTTTAAAGGAAGAACTACATAGGTACCATGTGAAAAAAGTTTCACTAAAAATCTCTATATCACTAAAAAAAACTATGAAGGTTCTATGTCAATTCGAAGTACCTATTACAATAAACGGCAATTTCTTGGCGTGAAAGTTTCACGTTTCACGAAAGTTTCAAGTTTCTTTCACGCCAGAATGGCTGAACGGATCTGGATAAAATTTGGCATAGAGATAGATAGTCTGGAATAACACATAGGCTACTTTTTATCCCGGAAAAATGTACGGTTCCCGTGGGAAAGGTTTCTTTGTATTCCTAAAAGCGTACCCGAGCAAAGCGAGGGTGAGTCGCTAGTTAATAATAATTTGATGGATGTAATGATTTTCAAATATGTATGTGGATGGGTATGATTTTGACTCACGCATCGAGGGTTCCGTTCCGCCGAATATTGTATCGTTTTTACTAAATTTACACACAATTAAAAATTTTAAGTTTTCACAATGCATATTTTGTTATTTGCAAAAATAAGTTCGCTTTTGATATTATTTTGACGTGAAAGAAATACAAACAAACACTTTCACATTTATAATATTTTATATATAAGCATGGACTATTAAAATAGGGTTGGTCACTAATGTTTTATACATCTGTAATCATTTGTTGCACATGTATGTATTATAAAATTATGGCTTGTTATACATTACATTATGTATAACAAGCCATAAGATAAAGAATAGATAATAGTAGAAAATAAATAATATTTACATTAGTTGATAAGATATGTTTTTAAATAACAACAAAATAATAATATCAAATGATTCATATATTTTTTTTTTTGTAATTTGCAGGTATGTGGAATGGCGTCGTCTAGTCGTATCTTATACAGTAAGTAAACGGTTTTGGAAAGTTTCACTGTATGAGAAACAACAGTATGACTAAGAAATCCTACTGAATAGTCATCAAGACAGAACTAGACAATAAGACAAAATAGTTTAATATCTTTTTCTCCTGTTTGTCAACCGATTTTCTATGTAACGCAATCTTTGGACGCGATTTTTGCATAAATTTAGCACACTAATCAAGGAACGATTATATACCTATATATAATCGTTCCATAACATTAATTTTCTCGTTAATCACTTTATTCTTTTAGTAAAAAATATTTTTAACTTATTTATTTATTCTTATTTCTTTTCTTATTTTTATACTGTTTCTTGGTATTTTTAAATTGCTTTTCAACAATATTTTCACAGGAAAATACATTAATAATATATGATATGATATTTCAGTAAATTACGTTATAACATATCGTAATTCACAGAAATAACTTTTTATCTAAATAATCTTGATTGATGCCATACAGAAAACATTTATAATTAGTGCCATTAAGTATGACCGTTATCTCTCTCTTTGATGTCATTACATAGCATTTACGAATAGTGCATACAGCATAGTGAATCACGGGTCGTCGTCGTATCGTTTTGCAAAACATGTGGATTTGTGTGGGGTAATGTGTAAGCCACGTGTCTCGTTACCTCATTAATATCGCATAATTTTATGTAGTTATGCCCCTAACACTTGTTATTAATTGCTCACTTATTGCATTTTATTATCGGAAAATTATAACGTGATCATTCTACGCATGTAAAGTAAATATATACTTACTACTGGTCAATAAAGTTTGAATTAATTAATTGTCATATGGCTAAACTAAAAGTTATCTATACATACCTATAATAAAATTCTAACTGAGCCGAATCTGTACATTACATATTTTTTGTAAAATCTTATTGAAATAGTCATTATTATCGATACAGAGGCCAAATCTATAGTTTTTAGAATTTATGTCTCTCTGTCTGTCTGCTACCTCATCACGGAAAAACCACTGAAGCGATTTTGATGAAATTTGGTATGATAATAGCTGATTATCCGGGTCAACATATAGGATACTTTTTAATGCGTGAATATATCTCATCTCTGAAGAATCTATACTAAACGTTAAAACGTAAGTATGGACGAACCTGAACGGAGCAAGGATGAGTCGCTAGTATTAATTAAATCTTAACCGGTAGAAAGTAGTTAGTACAATGAAAACTAGTAAGAAAAGTATATATTATACACATGAATAGGGTTATTTGTTATTCAAAATGTAAACCAAACAGCAAAAATATGTAAATTTGACGTGCATGCTTCATAAAAATTCGCATGCATTGTATATTAATAATAGAGTAGCATAAAAAATTTGGCAAATATTTTTCAATTCATAATTTTAAACGCTACCGTTGTTGTTGGATATAGTCGCATGTTGAAATGTAATAAGCTAGCGTAAAACTGTAGCATTTTTATACACAAAAATTCTATGTAAATCCTTTGAAATTTTGTCTAAAGGCCTTTAGTGAGATGGTTGACTTTAAATAGGTTATATAAATATTTCATATAACCAAATTAGTTATTAATATTTAACATATTTTGGTACTAAACATTCAAATAATAGAGCAACACAAAACCGTATACATTAAAATGATTCATTACATCGAAGGAGCAATAAATGACATTTCAGTTTCATTCACATTTTGCGGTAACTTCAAAGGTTCTGTCGTCCGTGTGCAGATGTTTGCAGCGCACCGCGCCGACCGAGCAATTAGATTGGACTCTAAAACATTACTCAAAGACATAGTGACAGCTCGTACCAGATTTGTGTGCATGATATTTACAATGTTTAATCTTCCTTTTGTTCCTCTCAAACATTAGAAAATTTAAGAAACACATGTACATAGCAAGAGCGTAATTTAAATTCCAGAAACTAATGCATGTTGAGTTAGCATTCAAATGAGTATAACAGCTGAGCATCAGCTGATCTATCACCCGAGTGAGTTCATCGTTTAAAATATTCTGTAACAAAGGGCTACGTCGGAATCAGTAGCTAGCAGCTCCTATTGTAGCTGCGTGAACGTGCCACGTTGTGCATGCTACACTACAGGACAATAATTGAGGGGCCACGCCATGCCCTGACGATTGCGCATTATACATTTGAGATATTGCACACAATGTAATGAAATGAAACCTTTGTAAAAATCAAATCGTTTAACATTCGTGACAATTGTCCTGGACCCATTATTTATTGAAGTTATACTTCTTTGGGCACGTTAATGAAAAAAATATAAGAGTGAATTTATTACGATGCGACAGATTTAGAGTATAATATGAAGTTAGTTTAGTGTGATAAGCTTTAGTATAGTGTGATACCGTTATTTCTATATACTTGTTACGTGTTTTATATTGACAAAGATGAAAATGATTACAAGTTTTTATTTAATTTCACCTGTGTCTGTGTCTGTAATTAAATCTTGCAAGATTAATTTGACTCACTTCCCAGTGTCCAGCTTTGGTGCCAGCCAATACAAATCAAAGCACATCGACTACGAAAAAATCTGATTAAGTATCTATTCTAAATGAAAATCCACGTTTTGTTATTTTTTACTTTTCAGTGCCTGGAAGTCGGTTTTTATTTTTTTTTATGTGTGATGCGGTAACAGACAGACAGACAAAAATTCTAAAAACTATAGATTCGGTCTCTGTATCGATAATGAAGTCTATTTCAATAAGATTTTCCAAAAAATATTTAAGCCAGCCGTTTCGGAGATTAGCCGGAACAAACAGACAGACAGACAAAAATTGTAAAAAATGTTGTTTTGGTATATGTACCGTGTATACATCCATATGCATTTAGTAAAAAGCGGTTATTTTAATATTACAAACAGACACTCCAACTTTATTTATCTGTATAGGTTTATATTTTTTAATTAAACCTTTATCAATTTTAAAATGTGAAAGAAACAAACATACACAATGTTTGTTACTTTTCCATGCCAGGATGGCTGAACGGATCTGGATGAAATTTGGCACAGAGATAGATTATAGTCTTGAATAACATATAGGCTACTTTTTTCCGGAAAAATTGACGGTTCCCGAGGGATAGGTTATTTTTTGTTTCCCTAGAGGCGAACTGAAGCGAGCGAAGCGAAGGTGAGCCGCTAGATTAATATCTATATTTTTATATTTTATCATCGTTTCTATAAATGCACCGTATTGGCACGCGGGATAAAAAAATTTGGACATATTTTTGTTTTATTATGGCAAAGAAGTATAACTTCTTGTGTGCGTACATAAGAACACACACACTTTTTTTTATTCTTCTTCAATAACTAATGACTTAATTATAGATCGCCTTAATTTAGATTGCCTTGTAAAATAAACCAATAGTTCAAATACATAGGTATATCTTACGAGTTACGTAATTAACATTTGTAAGTTTTTAAGCTAGTAAGAAAGTAAGTGGCTTACGTGCGCTATGCGAAAAGCCGTTGCAATTAAAAGGTTGACAGCGAAGGCCGTCAGTTCCGTATGATGTCGCAACCGGCGTCGCAGGCGCAGCGTTACTCAGGCCGCTCACCTCGCCGTCTGCGGGTCACGCGTACCTTCTATTCCTTTCTAAGAAACTTTCTATATGCATATTCTTTTTTTATTCTCATTGTTCTAAATGAGACTTCATTTTTGACCTACTTCATTAACTTTGTACATAGTAGAGAAATAAAGGGTACCGGATGTGTGGCCCATTTTCTACTTATACTCCAATTATCTGGTGTTGTATGCTTCATGCATTTATCGTCGACATTAGGTACTTATTATTTTAATACTATACTTTGGTCTCTATTGAATAGAAACAGTTCTATTAGGTACATATGGACACTAGATAGTATCCTTAAATAAGTTAAGTTCGCTTTATATTTTTATATTTTTTACTCCTTACATCTTGACTGCAATTTTATTTGGCGCTTCTATCTAATAGCAAGTAACAACTAGACTAAGGAAAATATCGTGCTAGAGGGACAAAACTTACTTTATCTTTTTTTTATAATTTTATAACAGCAGATTAGTAATAGGCTTTAAACTTGTAAGTCAGTAAGAGGTTATATTTTTGTATCCAAAAGTATAAGGCGAATCGTTTAAAAATCTGCGTCAACGCCGCGCCGTAGCACACTCATCGCAATGGAATGCTACAGCATTACTCGTCGTCTTTTCTTTTTGTTTATTCATCAATGTGGTTATTTAGCCTGGCAGATCCTTAAGCAAGTGATTTTAACGAGTACCTAAGGTTATATATGTATGTATTATAAAATTAATATTTTACTTGTTACTTGTTTTCTATTTTTAAAAACAATCTATTTCTAACATGATAAGGTAAAGTAAATGTTACATGAAAAAGTTTTTGGTTTACTACGAGAAACAAATATTAAAAAATTAAATTAAAAGTAAATTTAATTCTCAAATTGAACGAATTAACTCGCATATCACTTGATCCCCAAAGTGTTGAGCTAGTCTAAGATCCCGATCTAAGCGGTGGACCCCGCACTCTTTTTCCAAGCGAAATATATATAAAAAATATACCTACCTATAAACAAACACGACCCAGGGGGGCGTCACCAAAAATTTGCTCCTGGCTATTTTATTATTTTATTAACAAAGTGTTGTTTTGAAAAATGGTAATCAATAAAATATTGTTAAAAAAATATTGTAATCAAAAATAATTAAATGGTAATAATTACTCATAACACGGCCGTTAGGAACAAAAGTGTCAATGAAGTTTGTGAATTGTGAGTAACGTGCTATTTATGGAGTTGTTCATTACAATCGCTGCTATAATACGTCAGACGCGTGCACCTACGTCAAACCGCAATCTAATATTTCAAGTGCCCAGTGCTCATGCTTAGGTAAAGCTTCTATCTCAAATTGATATTAAAACACAAGCATTTATTCTATTTAAAAAACATTACATCATATGTATAGGAAAATATATTGTGAGGCGGGAATTTACTTTTCACCTTTGGCGACAGGGCTTTCTGTTTCACAACATGCCTCTAAAAGTAAATAGGAAATATTTTCGCGTTTAGTATGCGGCTAACGCGAATGAGTCGTTCGCTTGAAGTGAACGATTTATAGCACCACACATCCACTGCTATACATAATATTATGCTATGAAAAATAAACACGGATGCATTACCATACTACGTATTCCTCTAAAATAAGTAAAACCATGCATAATTTTTAATTAAAAAGTACGAAAAAAAAGGATTAATGTAATTAGAGAAAAAAAAATTTATTGTGTTAAAATATTAAAAAAAACAATGGTGAAATTGTTGTAAGAATAAATACAACTTTTTAAAGTCTTGCCATATTTTTTTACTAGTTAGTTACTCGCATTTGCTTTGCTCAAATCATAATTGAATTACGTGCACTATACCTTCACAGAAGGTATATTAATATGAAACATCCAACCACAAGCTATCTCTGTGCAAATCAACACGTCAACCCGTTGTTGAGCGTGAAAGCTAAGAAGCATTTTTACATTTATAACACTAAGTAAGGATTGCTTTGGTATAAGAGTTTTTAATATATTTATAAATATTTATGTTACACGTAAGTATCCTTCATTCGATATGACATGCATGAGTCATCTCGAGATGGGAGACCTATAAACTAAAAAACAGGCAAAACATGACGCACAATGCACACTGCCGAGGCTAGATGTTATCTTGAAAACAAACAAATAATTCAACAAACAATTATTCGCCTATTAATTTTTTTAATTTCTCTGAGCATTCTCTGACGTAACTAGCTGATAACTACATAAATTGAGTAACAATTTCCATTATAAGTATAAACAGAATTTACAAAGAGTATTAAAACTGACATCTCTAAAAGATCTCTTGACTCTTCTCTTTTTCTATGCAGAGTAAACAGTGATGAATCGAAACTTCTACTCGCCTAACCCACTATTGAAAGTCCCTTGAAATATATTAAGTTACATTTTTAAGAATAGATAAATAGCTACTGACCGATACTATTTTATTCCGTGAGAATTCTTAGGATTGGCAGACAAACAAACTGACCAAAATAATAAGTAACAATACATATTTCCTTTTTACACAGAATTGTATCAAGCCATCCGCACTCGTCTCCAAGCCAACTGGTTTATTGACATTCAGTCTGGTGACCAACCACGAATTGAATCTTAATTTTTCCGCTAACTAACGTTCCATTAAACACTGAACGTTTGTTATGTGAGTTGATTTATTTATTGAACGATGACGTCTTGAGAGATTTAAATAAAGAGCGAGTTCGTCCACTGTGGTTAATGGACATTATACCTCCAAATACATGATCACTTTTGTAAAAAATGATGTAGTACTTTCTGCAATTTATTAATTTTTTAAATAAACTTCTATCCACTATCCTACAGGGTTCATACTCCCTCGCGAAGAAGATATTTTGTTTTTTGAGATAAACATGATGTTAAATTTTTACATTCTAATCAAGCAAATTGAAATGATTACTGAAAACATACATAGAAGGTGTAAATAATGATTGCAAAAGTTCCATATAACTTTTCTCATTATATCATGTAGCCCGCAGAAAACAGAATAAAATCATGCAGAAAGTGAAATTTTTTTTTGAATGTATAATATATTTACAAGAATGCTATGCTGTAGTTGGTGTAATTTAATTTAAAAAAATCGCACTAGAGCTTATTTTTCACTAGATATAAAAATTATTGAAATATTACAGTTTTTGAAAGTACTAGCGACTCATCCCTCGCTTAAGCTCAGGTTCGTCCCTAGTTACGTTTTAATGTTTAGTATAGATTTCTCAGTGATGAGTTATTTTCCCACAGTAAAAAGTATTCTATCTGTTGAAACGGATAATCAGCTATCATCATACCAAATTTCCATGATGCGGTAAGACAGACAGACAAAAATTCTAAAAACTATAGATTCAGCCGCTGTATCGATAATAATGTCTATTTCAATAAGACTCCAAAATATATTTGATGTACAGATTCGCTTAGTTACAATTTTATTATATGTATAGGTATAATTTGAATAATCATTTAGTAATTTTTATATTATCTGTTACTTGATCAGAACTTTTTTTAACATTTCATTACAATTGTTTATTGCGTAAGTATGCGGCTAGATTGAGTAAAAGTCATTGCCGCCGTTGGTTCATTCCCTTGAGAGCTCGGCCCTCTATTAGGTGTTAGTAATTACGGCTGTCTTGATTGCCCTACTTTAGGGACCGGAGGGAAAGACACGTCTAATCATAAAACTTTTATATCATAAGGATATTTAAATATTATGTTTATATAATTTACTAAATTTGTAAATACGGTAAAGTATACAAGCCTCTTTTATGTGATTAGTACGAACTATAATGTATAACAGCATTATAAGTCTCAAGATTAAGAAAGACTACCCGGCATAAGGGAAAACGGCGAGGACAAAGAAGACGTACATGGTACAGAACCTTTGGTGCGCGAATCTTACTCGTATTTGACCGATTTCTCAAGGAAGTTTTGAGTATAGTAGACAGTAGTTCTAACTTTTAAATTATATTGATTATTTTAGAAGTTCATGGTGTGTATGTATATTTAAAAATATGTATTTGAAGGTTGTGTATTATGATCAAAATTTACTGTTATACAAATTTATCTATTTAATCTGGAACACTAAAGCAAGAATGGAAATAATAAGAAGCCTGGAACAAGCGATAGAATTAGTATAGCTATAAAATTTTAACTGTAATGTTTGTGAATGGCACAATATATATTTATAAATAATTGATTATTATCATATAATAATAATTATTATCAATTTTTCGATTAATTATGACCAACGTCCTATACGCATATAATCAAAAGTGAAGTGGTTTTTTAGAGCAGGACAATAAGAAAAAGAGTTTGAAGTAGATTTAGTGCGAGAACATGTGATTATTGAGCGATTTTGTAGCTTTCATCATTCACAGAAAATGTTTTTTAACGTTCAGTGACTTCATTGAAGATGTTTCTTTAAACTATTCATAGATATTTTGGTATAGATCTAATTAGTTGATTTTATATGATATTCAAAGTACAGTTGAACGTCCTTATTATAGCATATCTTCGACCGCACTTTATCTTTGTGGTCCATCAAAGGGAGAGAGAATCAATAATGCAAAAACTTAATATAAATAGTTATGATATTGGACCATACCTAAGTATGTTAACGAACCCATTAAGTATTGAGGTTATTAAAATTTTGGCAGATATGGTTTTGCAACATTGATTCTATTTTCTTTTTTTCCATAATTTATTTGTTATGCTGTACTTAGGTTAAGATACGATGGGACTGACATGTCCTAAAAGGATAAAAGTCCCTAAATAAAAATTAAGATTAAAAAAAAAAAAAAAAAATCTTTGTGGTCCCTACTTGAGTAGCTGAAACCGCAGCGCGTGCGAAGAACTTGACTTTTACAATCTCCCGGAAATAGAATTATAATAAACAGTATCTGTATCGCTTTAAGTGAGCGCAAGCTACTCGTATATCTCTAAAGTCATAAATGTCTATATCTATGTATATAGTGCTTATGATATTCAGTTTAGACTTCAGATATATCTTAGAGAACTATTGTAATTTCTCTTAGGTGTGGAAACTATACAATAAACACACACATAGAATTTCATGCTATAACTATACCTTGCGGGGTAGAATTAAAAGCTAAGCGAGTGAGTACGATCTCTACATATGTACCTCTTTCGCTTCTTCCATTGTTATCACACACGCTCGTTGTGGGATCCTCAGACTTTTGACTTGACTTTAAATAATAAAAATATTTTGTCTTCAAAAGTCCTCCGAAGTCTCCCCCTATTTGGTCTTCCTCTTCAACTTTAACACACACACAACACTCTTCAACAGTATATATTCTTAAAAATGTTTCTTGATAAAGTAGACACTGATATAAATTTGCAAAAAAATAGTCTTAAAATAACTATTATCTATAGATATAAATGAAGACAGGAAAAGATAGCATAGAAATTTCATCACTTCCGTTGAATATAATCAAGCAACATGCCCCTCGTGGATTGTTAGCTTTCAATGGCGGGTTCTTTTAGTATGCATACATTAATAATCCACATGAACTCAACCTTCATTCATAACGTCTGTCGCGTGAATGAGCTTCATTAAGGGCTAACTGACCGACATTTGAACAATAAGGTGGACACGCGAGCTTTGCTTTGGTAGACAATTCAGTATACACAATCTGTTGCATACATAAAACATGTTGTTATAACCAATTTTAATACTAGTCATTGTTCGGCCAAAAGCTTTTTTTTACAGTTCTCTATTGGCTTAGGTGGGTGGAAATGTTCCCCCACTTCGGTGGGCGGTTGCTCCTGGTGTTTCCCTGATAGCTGGACTGTTGGAGCAACCCCATGGTTGCCTTCGGGGCGTCTTGGTTGAGTGCGTAACGATTCTGCGACGCCCTATTAAGACGTGAAGGTTCCGTTGGGTTTTAGTGGGTAGTACTGCTTTGACAGGTGGTATGCCTAAATGCATTTTCCAACGTTAAAAAAAAGGTGGGTGGAAATGCAAACGCGAGAAGCGGGCGTAGGTGGCGATATCGCATCGCCTCAACGGAAGAAGCGTCGTATCCTGCGGAAGATAAGCGCTCAGCCTCATCTGTTACGTCGCGTCGTAACGATTCATCGAGATCAAAACTTTGCTTGATTGTCTCTCGTTAAATAATATCCTTAATTACATGAAAGTCTTTGCCACTCCACTATAAACGCGTCGAAATATAGTCAGACCCCGCAGCACTGAAAACGATTTCATAACGTTCCGGCGTATAACACTTTAAAAGGTAGTAGGCACATATAATGCTAATGACATTTTTTCGTATTGTGAGCTCAGTATAAATTGCGTGCTCATATTCCGCGTTGCATATAATAAATATCGTATGCCGCACTGTTTGTGCTCTATTTACGTTATCACATTGGTAATAATAAAATTATATTCATTATTTGCAACTCATACGTTGTTGTTAGAATGATGCGTATTTTAAAGTGAAAAAGGATATGATTAACTTCACAATGCAAAATTTATCTGTAAAAATTATTAGCATGATACTTAATCTACATACGTTACTTGTTACTGCCTACATATTTTGATATCAATTTTTTACTAAACAGTAAACGATATAAAGGAAAAAATATAATCGTATTGTAAATCAACGTTATAAGAAAAAAATTAACCTGTTTTTTTTTCCTAAATATTTAATATCAATTTATTTTTTTGTGATTTTTATTAGCCTTAGTTTTTATTTATCCTAATCTCAATTTTTTAAATATTGATTTCGCTTTATGGCATTATAATAATTTGTACATACATAAGACAAAGTAAATATTTTATATTAATAATTTACTGAATACATGATTCCCTTACGTGAAGTTAATTAAAATTCAATTCACGCAACAAACGCGACATGACGCCGGGGAACATCAGCCAAGCAATGAGTCGTGTCGTCTGTCACACGAACGATTCGGAGGTCGATGCTCGAACTATAAACTAATGATAGACTTATTGGGTGATGAAACAACGGCCCGTATACTGGAAACGCATTCATAAACGGATTGCTTCAATCAGTAATTCCGATAACCAAACGTGCGAGACAAATTCATTCTAGGCGTAACATTGACGTCATTTTCAATTTTTGATGCTGCGTAAGTTAACTAAGTGATGACGATTATTATCGATTGTTATTTTACGTTTCTAATAAAAAATGGAATTTAAAATTATGAATAATCAATTTTGCAATTAAAACCTCCATAAACTTATATAATTACATTGCTCGAAAATTAAAAAAAATATATTACGTACGTAGGAAATGTTATTTTTGTTTTTAATTTTCGGGCAACGAAGATCGTCTCCAATTTAAATATTATGAGCCATTGTTTGTTAATTATGTTGTATTAACTAAGTGATTCATCGTCTGAGCGCATAATAGTTGTTGCTATTTGTATCACATGCAGAAATTATCTAAGCGTTATTCCCACCTTCTAAATATATAATGTGTAATTTTGCTGTTTATCTAATGTATGTACGTGTGCAATCCATTATTACTAATTAAATCATTCGGTGTTAGCTTGAACGTCCTGTGCTCATATAGTATCGTATCGAACTGTTATCGGAAAACTTATTAAAATAATAATTATGAAATAATTATATTTTTTATGAATAATAAACAGCGTGTCAGTGTTATGCTTTTCGAATTTTATCGTAGGGGTTATTCCATTCAATCTATGTCATAAACTATAATTGATTTTTCTTTTTTTACAGAAATAATTTTATGTAATAATTTTCTTAATGATTCCTTATAAGATAAAAAAAAAAACATTAAATTAGTTTATTACCTTTCTTCCAGGTACATTTTTTTCAGGTATACTTTCGTCAATAGGCACTTAATGAATATGAACTAAACAAACCAAAGTTCTTTAAAAATGGATTACTAACTAGGATAACTAATATTCTTACTCTTTATCTTAAAGCTCTTTTGAAAAATATTCATTGTGATAAAATCGCCCTTCATCTAATAGGTATATAAAAATCTCGTGTCACGGTGTTTGTGGTCGCACTCCTTCGAAAGGCTCGACCGATCTTAATGATTTTTTTTTGTATATTTGGTAGGTATGTGAATATGTCGTAAAGTATTTTTCACCCTCTTGACCTCACCCCGATTTTTTAATCCGATACTAGTATTTTTATATGAACAATATCATATAAATACATACATAGCGATGAACCCGAGAGAAGCGAGGGTGAGTCGCTGTAGAACATAAAGCCAAAGAGTCTTTTTTGTAGATTGAACGCGGGCGTAGCCGCGGGTTCTGCTAGTTTTTTAAATATTAATTTGAAGTTTTCTCATTAATTAATAACTTTAACATCACCTTTTTTTGTTGCTAGCAATATAATTACTTTTAGTAGGTAATTAATTCTTGCCATTTTCCTAGAATTATAAAGTGATAGATATCAATTAATAATAATTATTACCGAAATCTAAATATGATTTTTGTCAAGATTATGATCAATGACATATAAGCGAACGTTATTTTTATTACAAATGCTAAAAACGTTTTAGTTGGTTTGATCTTTGATTATTAGCTTAACTTTATTAGGTGGTATAAATGATTTCTCGTTGCATAAGAGTAATAAATAATAATGTCCTCCTGTCCGATTCCGGCCACGGTGGCCAATCTCATTGAGACTAGCCGAATGCGCAGGAGATATTATAGTGCACAAGTCTGCGCGTGAACACAAGTGCACTATCTATTCCTGTCACTCTCATACTCTAGTGGGACGACTACTCGACCGACGGTGAGAGTTAAGGAGCAGGACCGACGGCTTTACGTGCTCGCCGAGGCACAGGGGTGGAACACTGCCAATTTCCCAACTCCTGGCAGTTACTGAAGCTTACTTTACAGAAAGACTCAATAACTAAACTTGGCCCGTCCCGGGACTCGAACCCAGAACCTCCGGGTGTGCAGCCGTACATGCCAACCACTACGTCACCGAGGCAGTTAAGTGCATAAAAGTATACTTATTACAAAATCTTGATATTGGTTGTAGTTAAAATGTCAATGAGGATGGTCAAAATTTGTATATGTCGCAAGGTAATTGTAAGATCTGTTGAATTATAATTTCACTAGTGAAATTATAACTACCCGGAGTATTGTTAATATTCTCCTTTTCTTACAATACCATTTGCTTTTTCTATTACACCCCTAATATCACCCTAATATGAATATATATCTGCAATATAATTAACTTTAAATGTTTATTGTAAGCAATACATATTAGCGATATATTATCAAGTATCTGGGCGACCGAGCTTCGCTCGGAGTTTTTTAAAAGTACAATTTTCTTTTTAATTTGCCTTAAAAACAAAAAACAAACTAAAACATTGAATAACTACAAAAAAAAAAAACAAAAGGAAAAACTTTGTATCTGACCGGAATTCGAAACCTGTGATTATTAATCTTGCGCCTTGGCTGCTTGACCAAGACGCTTACACACACGCATTTTCCCAAATATAAGACTAAACTAGATCGATTTTTCGCACCCGAAAACCCCCACACACCAAATTTCAACGAAATCGGTAGAGCCGTTTCCGAGATTGCCAGTATAAATAAATAAATAAATAAATATACAAGAATTACTCGTTTAAATACATTAGATAAATGTGGAAAACTGATAAGGATTCAAATGTATTATATTATCTATTTAATATTAGGAATATTGTTTCTATATTGCGTGGGTCAAATAAATGTTATTATTTTACGATCACCAAAAGTCGCCTTTTGATTCTCTTGCGTCATTGTTACCTAATTTATTTAGTCTAATAAAAACACTATTTATCAATGCAAATTAGGTCATATTTGTCGCTGCAACGAGCTTGTGACGATACAGAGGCATACAATATACTTACTAAACTATTCGTATGTCACACTCGTAATAATATAGAATTATTATTACTTATTTACCGACTTACCTTCACTTCGCTCGAGTGCTTCCCTAGGTACGTTTTAATTTTTTTTAACCGGAACCCTAATTTTTTTTCTAAAATAAAAGTAGCCTAAGTAACTCCTTATAACATCAGCTATCTGCTAGTGAATATCCCTTCAAAATCAGTCCAGCTGTATCGGAGTCTAGCTGGAATAAACACACAGATAAAAAAATATAAAAATGTGTTTTTCGTTTAAGTACCGTATATAATTTCATATGTATTTAGTAAAAAGCTGTTATTTTGACATTAGAAACAGACACTTAAATTTTATTTACTGTGAGGTTATAGGTGAATATTACACATCTATAAATTTTATTGTTATAAACTTTCTGAAAAATGCCAGGAAAAATTGGAAAACTGCTTAATAATTCTAATGCTAGCTAATGTCCGTTGATGACATTAAAAAAATGTCTAAATCGGAATAAAAACTTAAAAAAAAAACCGACTTCCAGGCACTGAAAATTAAAAAATAACTAAACGGGGGTTTTCATTTAGAATAGATACTTAATCAGATATTTTCGAAGTCGGTGTGCTTTGATTTGTATTGCCTGGCACCGACTTCGAAAAAATCTGATTAAGTATCTATTCTAAATGAAAACCCCCGTTTAGTTATTTTTTACTTTTCAGTGCCTGGAAGTCGGTTTTTTTTTTTAAAAAAAAAATTTATTTTTCCATTTTTAGTGTAGACGTATCATCAATGCAAATTAATCAAGCCCAAACACCTGGTAATTGCTGTAAATCGTTGAGGAGTTGCCTCGACTATCTTTCGGGTCCATCATCAGATCGACTCCAGACCTTCATTAAATAGTAGTGCTTTAAAATACCTAATGAAAATGTTATCAAACGCACTAGTCGCCGCTACAATTTTAGAAAGTTACCCTCGATTTATCTGGGATCCCATCATCAGATCCTGGTTTCCTTATAATGGGACCACTCTTGGGATATCTCCTTTCCAACAAAAAAAGAATTATCAAAATCGGTTCATAAACGACGAAAAAATCCGCGAACAAACATAAAAAAAATATATATATATACGGTCTAATTGAGAACCTCCTCTTTTTTTGGAAGTCGGTTAATAAAAGCTTGGAAGAATAAAAAAATACACGGAAGACATATATAACATACACGACCTTCAGCAGTTAATTTAGAGGTTTCAAATAAATGGTTTAAACTAAGATCACTTTTCCCCGAAACAGAAGAATTTGCAATAGCTATTTAGGATCAAGTTATACTAAAAATTACAAAAACACATAGTCAAAGACCCTAATCTACAAACCGATAAATACAAAAATTCCTTCATTAGCTAGCCCTTAAGCATAAATCGATAGTCTGTGATGGAGAATGCGAGCTACAAGATGTATTACGACAGTGGGTCAAATTTAACTAGCAAGATTTGATTACAGACACCGAGACACCTTAAACTAAATAAAAGCTTGTAAAAATAAAAATAAGACTGTACAAGAGGCGGCCTTATCGCTAAAACAGCGATCTCTTCTAGGTGTTGGAATTGTCAAACTGTAAGAGGGAAGGGGTATGGACAATATAGTTTGTAGAAAAACAAAATTAATACAATAATAATAATTCATTATTTTAAAAATACAAAAACGAAATTTACTTTAGTATTTAATTATTTATAATTATTAACTAGCGACTCACCCTCGCTTCGCTCGGGTTCGTCCCTAGCTTGGATATACTAACATGGATATATTTTTTTTAAGTATTAAAACCTTCCGTGGACCTTAAGGATAATACAAAAAAATAAATTAGTCGAATTGATCTAGCCATTCTTGAGTTATGCGCTTACCAACATTCATTTTTATTTATATAGATATACATTTTTGCTGTCGCGATGTCAAATTGCATTTAGAATGTAACGTCCATCCAATGTCCAAAATAGTAATTAATTACCGGTGGCCTTGCTATTTACTGACTGTCCAGTTTCCTCTCGTAATTATTATCTTGTTGGCCTTCTATTAAGCTATGGTTAAATGCCAAAATATATTTTTTTTGATAGTGTTAATAAAATTTAATAAATATAAAACATTACTAATAAATTGGCAATTACATATATACTTTTTTTACTGTTAAATAACTTGGATATCTTTGCTCTAAACATGTGTTAATTAATAACAGTTCCTGTTTTAAAACAAAACTGCTATAAGAATATATGTATAAACGTAGAGTAAGGCAATAAAAATCCAAAAGCAAAAATATATAGTATACACTAACATATTACGGTTTATTATTCACATTGTGTTATTATTAGTAGGTAATTATTACTTAACGAAATATACGAAAAAATAATAATAATGAATAGAGTTAGAATGTAAGGAAGTTTCCGATAAAGTAAAACATTTTAGACATTTTATATTTTACCTATTTTAACTTTTAAGCCATTTAACAAACATTTCTATTATCAACCAACAAACTTAAAAATTTTATTTTAACTGATACTCATATATGTATTACTAGCCTCATACGATACATGTACATTACATTTACTTATGTGTGTGATATGGTAGATTACAGCTGTAAAGCTATCTAAAATGAATAGATCCAGTCATTCACATTGGCCCCAATCCAGGAATAGGCCATCTACAGTTCAAGTGTACTCCATTTCCGGTTTAACTGTACAACACTTTTATGCCTGAATTCCGATGCACTAGTATCTTTAAAATGATATGAATATTCGATTACCTTTCTATTTTTATCTTAATATCTTTTTAATTCCTAGCATATACCTAATCATGACAAGCGAAAGAAGAAAATGCTAGAAGTACATATTCTTTTTTTTTTTTTTTTAATATAAGAAATATTTAAATATAAGAAATATTTCTATTTAGAATTAATTATAAAAAAAAATTATATAGATTATTATAATACATTAAGGATTAATATAAGCTATTATATATTCTATTTTGTTACCTACGTACTTGGACAAATATGAGAAAAGAGTCCAGCATTGTCTATTGATCTTATCGCAACTCTGGCTATTTTAGCGAATGCGGTAGGTATATGGCGTAGGCGTCATAATATTATAGGAAAAGCTTAGTATAATAGATTCGAGCAGGAGTGAGGAGAGTAATATTTTAGTCCATATGCGTGCGTCGCCGCCCACCTCGCTGGACGCGTCGCCTGATCTGCCTAGGCCCCATTTGAATGTATTCTTCGCATACAAACATTTTTGTAAATATGTATGTATATATTATGATTTTGGTTAATATATAATATAATCTGTGCTTCAAAACTAAAATATAAGGTTTAAAGTATTGAGATGGATATCCTGTCGCAAATTAAAATCTCCAATCTTGTCTTTCTCAATGTTTTCTTTTGTTAATGCAAGTGCTATTTGTTAAAACATCATGTTAAATCGCTTCCATACGACGTTTATAATAGTATGTTAAAAGACAATATTCGTCTAGTCAACTGTAATAAATAATTATATAGTGTGTATACTAACGGAACGTTAGATTGACGTGCTCACGGCCATATGTTATCTGCAAAACAACAAGGTATACTTATATTGCTAGAAACTATTATACCTATTTATTATGATATTGTAAAAAATACTACGTTTTATTTTATGAATATATTTTTGTGCTAAACATATCAGAATAAATTATCTATAGTCAGCGGTGACAGTTTATGTTCCCGTCTGCTGCACGGGCGATGGCGTCAGACGTACCGTGGAGTTAAACTATAATTTTATTATGTCGGTCTCCACTCACTGATCTGGAATTAAAATCGTTTTATGAATATACACCTATACTTATAAATATTTTATGACTAGATAATATGTAACATTTTAAAATATTTTCAGCAATGAAAAATATAATAAGTTGAAAAATAGATTGGAAAAAAAGCTTTCCTTTTAAGTTACATTTATAATAATGGGACTTCAAAACATCAGTACTTTTGCGGAATTGGAAGTGAATTTTCTAGACATAAGCGGGATCGACAATAGGGATGTAATGGATGTAATATTTACATTCGTATAGGTAATGCAAATATTTATATTTAAAAATCTTTATTTATCTTATAGTATTACTTGAATAATCATTAATTCTTTCTATAATTTGTCCTGTCGGTTATACGTGAAGCTCATAACGTAACAAGTCACGCTTATAAAGCAGGGCAGAGGTTCCCCGCAGGGGTGTTGTAGTGCATGCGCAAGCGATCCTGCAACGCCCCATTGCACTGCGGCGATGGGTTCCGCTGTGGGTTTTAGTGAGTAGGAGTCTCACAGTACCCTACCCATTGACGGCCGGTAGGGTCCCCATGATGGGTTTCCCCAGCGTAAACAAAAAAAAAAAGGGCAGAGGTTCCTACATAATGAGCAAACACTATTACTTATATTATGTGAATAATATTAAAAAACAACTCGCCAAATCCGGTCCATCAAAATGTGTTTTTGATGATGATAGCTTTAAAAACATATTTTTTGAAAATATCCACCGTTGGTTATGTAAGTTGGTGGAACCTTCCTGACATTGAATACAGTGACTTCCAATTGTGATTATGTCGTCAGATTTTGTCTTGGTTTTCACAAATATTTATATAAATTTTATTGAAACTTAAGAAACAAAATTACGTATGCAATCTACACCATTTTTTTGGTAACTTTGTTGATATGCTATGTGAATGCTAGCGAGTATTTCTAATGTACTCTAATACCATCAACGTACGTTATAGTGCAAGCGAATTGTGTCAGATAATACTTTACATCCAAGTCAAGCCCAGGCTAGTTAATTCTAGTTCTAAATTAATTATTACAGTTCTAAGAGTAACAGTTTGATGACCTGCTGACTCTTACAAATGTTGAAGCGCAATTAGACTTCTATGGGATTCTTACTGTGTCTACGAGCTCCGCCAGACAAAAATTTAAGTTCTCGAGCCAAATAGCTTGTAATAACAGCGTACTATAAAATAATAACTTTATGATTTGTAACATCATTGAACAGTGTGGCACAGGCTTTCATAATTTATAAAATTCCTATATAACAGTATATCTAATTTAAACACAAATTAAGTAAAATTTTGTAGAAAGAAATGGACAATTCAGATATCCTCAAATGTTTTCAAATTAAACAGTGAAAGTTTATTACCAAATACCAGATTAAATAATTCTAACCTTCTCATTGAATTATATGCTACATTACCTCCTTGTCCGATTTGTTTTTATAATTAAAATAGTGAAGCTCACATGTAACTGTGTAATCAAATTTTGGAAGCGTTTGTAAATTCATCTTATTGTCGTGTCGATTTGAAACTTAGTAAGTAGTTTGATAGTATCGATCTGATCTTATAATAAAACAAGGAAGTGGCAACTGTTTAATGGTTACCAGTAAAACCTTCCGAGTTTGGGTTCATTTGATTCCTTTTGTACCATACATTATAGTTGCCGAAAAACTTTTTTTCTTAAAACTTTATTTCTGTAGGTACTTCAAGATATCACAGCTATATATACTAATTAATTGTATAATGCACTGTTTACTGTTATTGTCCGGTTATAATTTTTATTTTTTGATTTTATTTTATTATTAAATACCCGTACCTCTTAAATGTCTAGTAAGTACATTTCAATCTCACGTCTCTCCTTAGTCAAGATCAAAAGATAATTTTATATGAAAAAGTATGGACTCCTTCATTCAATTGTGTTTACTAAATCCTTTTTCATTGTGTCTACCATATAATGGGTTCGGCATAAAATTAGGTAGGCCGGCTCGCTATCTTCGTTCACATTTGCTATGTAAATTAATTCTCGGAACGTCTCGGGCGACGCGAGATGACTTCCTTTTGCACTTCTTGAGTCTTGACATTTGGAAATACCCGACGCTTATACTGTTTTGAAGTTATAATATATTTAAATCAAATTAAAAACCAAAATAAAGATTTCTTTGTTGAAACAATCAAAGTTCATATTTATATGGCAAATACGTCAAGAGAGTCATAAAAATTGTCTAGCTAAATAATAAAACTATGACTTATCTAATAGGTATAAAATGTAAATACATTACAAACTTTGGATAAAATAGTTCTAAGTTATAAGGAATTTCGTTTAAAGGCTACTTTAGTTACAAAATGTACGACGACAAAATTATTTGTAAAAGAAAAATATTTTTGTCATTTATCTTTTGCTACAAATAAAACAAATGCTTCTAAATAAGGTACCTTATGTAGGCATATACATACATATAGAATGACTAATAAAAAGTCAATATTGATAAAGGATAGGTTATTACTGTAAGCCTTTAAATTCTGAGTCATTTTTAACATTCTATGTTTTAAAAATTTCGCCTTATATTTATACAATTTTTCACAGTGAGCAATAAAAGAGTTTCCTTTGTATGAAGGAGGAGCAAGAATCTTCGTGCGTCATCGATTAGATGAATAGATATTTGAACTACAGTGGGGCAAATGACTAGTATCAAAAATTATACTTATTGAATTTTATGTGTTTTGTAAGTTACACAAATTATATCAATCGAAGTGTAAGCTTAGGTATACGTATCTTAATTCATTTAAAGTAATCCATAATGTTACTTAGATGCATATTGCATACACAAATTTTCCTACATTCTTGTTTATAAAAAAGATTTTCATAAGATTTAGATCTCTCCAGATACAGATAGCATTTATTGTAATGTTTTATATATGTATGTGTATGTTCTTTTTTTGATAATAATGGACTAAGATAAGGAGGATTGATTTAATACTTGAAAAATAACAGTAGGTATATTTACTGAAAATAAAGAGGAACTTCTCAATTCATTTGCGTATTATTTTGTGTAACCACTCCCATGACACAAAATTTTTACTTCATATTTGCTTCTAAGTCAAATATTATTTTTTTATTTTTTTTTTTCACGCTACATAAAAAGAAATATTTAATATTAATTAATAAAGCTAAATGACAAGAAATGATATATAAATGAGTGAGTGTTTATTAAATTTTCTTACTTTTAATATAATGGAGGTAAAATTTGGAACGCCTTATATATTCCTAGATTAAATAACAGGCTACTTTTTATCGAAGAACCTACCGTACGAATGAAGATCCGAACAAAAACTAGTTTATCATAATTACTAAAATTTGAAATTTGAACATTAGAAACAAGTAGGCATATAAATATTTTTTTTAGTATTCAGCCCTTTTTGACGTCCCACTCCTGAGCACGGGCCTCCCTTCAATACGAGGGAATTCGGTCATAGTCCACCACGCTGGCCTAGTGCGGGTTGGCGGACTGCACATGTCTTTCGAAAACGTGCTAGGTTTTTTCAGACATGCAGTTTCCTCACGCTGTTTTTTTTAACGTAAAACAAAAGGTATTCATGTTGGATAGCTACGCACATAAACATATCAGAGGTGCGAGATCCGCGATTTCAACCCGCTTCGCTCGGCTTCCCAAGCGAGTGCGTTACCACTGGGCTACCATTGCTTTGTACAAATAAATATAAAAGCTGTAAATAATTAATTACATTTGACATTGACAAAACTAAATTAAATACATTAAGAACATGGCAATTTATATATCTATTTTTTTTAAATAAAGTAGTAAAAATAAGTCTACAATAAATTATTTTTTTTTGATATGACTAAAGAATTAATTTTACATATTATTAGGTATGTTCAAATTAATTTTTGTTGCTATAACTGTAATAAGTTTAATCAGACAACATCTCTGTAATGTTTTATTCAAATGTTAAACATAAAAGAGACGCGACAGCAAAATATTAAAAAAATATTGTTAGATGACGGTAGCAGCCCTGTCATCGATCTCTGCTGGACCGTCCTCCTATTTACATAACAACGCGTGTAGAATCCGGCGCAAAAGCACGCCGTCGCCACCTCCTCGTTTATTCAATTGAAACTGATCGAATGCGATGAATGGTCTTCTTGAGAACTTTAATACACTACACACTACATTGTAGCAAATTCTTGTAATAGATTTTAACATACTTGTAGGGACAAAATGAATCACCTTTGACCTTAAGTATTGTGGCATGCTTACGAGATACTTCAGAGGCCTATCATAAAATGTACTGAGTTCTATGGTATTGAGTTCGAGCGGCCGACGCATCTCTGTTTCTAGCATTTTCTGCAGTTGTAATTACTTCTATGTATAGTTTAATAATAAACTAGCTTTTGCCCGCGACTTCGTCCGCGTGGAATAGTGACTGCTCGCAGAGCTACCGGCGCGGCGGCCAGCGCCCTCCCCCTCACGACCGCCCCGCCCTCGCCTAGCATCGGGCTGAGAGCGCGCTCACCCATAGTCCGCGTAAACTTAAATATGTATATTTTAAAACTATGATATCTTCTAAGATATTCATTAAAATCAAATGATGTCAAAGGTAATTTTGTTCAAAATTAAATACTTGTGATGAATAACGTGTTTATTTGGATAAGAATTAATATCATGTTTATAAAAACACCTTCGGAAGTAATGCATTATTTTAGAACAAATTTGATTACCATAAAAAGGGTTATATTGAGTCAACCTTAAAATGTAGACATATGCTGTCGCGGACTTTTTTTTAGAACTTCTAAAGGGAAATAATTCCGTCATACACGCACGATTTCTGCGTACCTTTAACCGTTTACGCAGCGCACGCAACGGAAGCTCTCAAAAGGAATCATTTTTTCCCGTTTTGCAACATTTTTCATTTATGCTCCGCTCCTATTGGTCGTAGCGTGATGTTCTATAGCCTAAAGCCTTTCTCGATAAATGGACTATCCAACACAAAAAGAATTTATCAATTCCAACCAGTAGTTCCTGAGATTAGCGCGTTCAACCAAACAAACAAACAAACTCTTCAGCTTTATAATATTAGTCTAGATTATTTGAAATAAAGTATGTAATTACGTTTCTTTTGAACTGACGTATATTCTGGTATAAGTTTTACTTTATAATATTAATGTTGTAAGAATATATTTACAGCTAATTCTGAACGTTTTTAGTAGTTTTTAAGATTTTGAAAAGGATTTTTTTTGTAGAAAACTTGCTTAAGAATTTTGGCTTTATTTCAATTAATAATGAAATTTTGCGAAAAGCGAGGCCGCTATGAACTATATTAATAATTATTCTCTCTCCACCATACAATAAGTCAATATTGTCGAAGAGTTTAAGTTTCTCTAAATAAGAACGTCAAAAATGGGCATTAAATTGAAAAATCACAGTCAAAATGTAATAGGCCTCTTCACTCATTTTTAAATATAGTTACTATTTATCAATAAAAACCAATATCTAAAGAATGCATTTAAACCTATAGCTTAATTTATTGTAAAAGTATGTATTTTAAGTCAATGACAAAGTAAATATTTGGGTTAAAACCTACCACGGCCGATACTCGAATAGTAAACATTAATTAGAGATGTTTTGTTTCTAAGGGATTCACCCAACAATATCCTCTTGGGAACCAGGGTATCATATTTGATACTTGAAATAAAAACTTCGCGAAAGCGTCATCTGTTATGTTTTCCTAAATATTTTTTATTTAAGCCATAGAGTAGACCTCTAATGATTTATAACTACAATTTTCGCCATGTAAAGTGCTTAAAGTTTAAGTGGGTAGGACAGTTATTTTTTACAAATTCAAAGTTTTCGCCATGTCAACTTTACATAAGGGTAAGTAATTATTAAATTATGGATTCCTAAGTAATTTACTATTGTTGTACAAAGGTTAAGCTCTCTTCTTTGTATTTTAAGTAATTAAATCATGTAAAATTTTATTTTAACGTGAATATCATACGATTAATTGAGCATATCAAATGTGATACTTTGGGCACTATTGGAAATAATATTATCTATTTACAATGATTTCAGGTATGTCTGACGAAACAATTCACCATGAATTACTGGACTTCAACGTCTCCGATTATGAAGAGAAGGACTCTGGCGTAGAGGAGGATGACATACAGAACCAGGACATAGATAAGATTGAGGAACAGCCAAGTTTGCAGGGACCAAATAGTGATTGGGATTCCTCTGATGAAAACCCGCTTTAACAACTGTCCCGTTCAATAAGGCATGTTTCTACAGGGTAATTTGGATGCATACAACTGATTTTAGAGCTATTTTTATCACGTCGCATCCACATCAGGTGCAGTGAACCTCTCAGAGAACAACCTGAAACCTGATGTTAAAAAAAAACAGTGGAATATTTTGAGTGGTACTTGAATGCCGAATTCTTCAAAAACATGGATTTTTGTCCAAATATCATATCATTTGTGCACATAGGAAAATCAGTGAACTCTTCTGCTGCAGAAATTGAACATTTTTTTGAATGTAGCATTGTTTTTGGGACTATTAGGTATGCCAAGGATAAAACAATACTGGCCTTTAGAAACAAGTGCGACTTAATGCCACCTGCAATGACTAAAAGTCGTTATACTGAGATTCATTCGTACTTTAAAGTCGTCAATTGAGCTGATATTTTAGAATTAACTCAATCTAATGGTTGCTTCTGTAAAATATGACCAATAGTTTTAGAGATTGAAAGAGCGTGCCATGAAAATGTTCGTGACAAAAATGTCTCCATCGATGAGCAGATCTTACTTTACACAGAAAGATGTGACAAAAAGCAACTGGTGAAAGGCTGGTTGTTAGTTTAAAAGTAGTTGTTAGTATAAAATTTTATGTCACAGTGAATTCTGACGATTTACTGTCTTCCGTGGAATCGGCTTTGTACCCAACACCAGAAAAATTAACAGGATAGCAGGATAGCATTTGCAGGATACCCAACCAGTAGGCACTTCAATTTACATGGATTGTGATTTTACCTCTTTACAACTTTTGGATATCGTAAGAGAAAGAGTATGTAACGGAACGGCCATTTTAATGAAAAACAATTAGCAAGGTACCAAAGGTTGTAAAGCTTTGACTTTTGTAAAATGTCAGGAGTGTGATGTATATTTATTATTTATGTTTTAATTTCACTAGGAATTGTTATAAAACTTTTCATGAGCATTAAATGTGAAAATTATACTGATTTAGAAATAAATTGATAACATTGAAATAACATAGTATTTTTTCTTTTATGTCCCAAAGTATCATACATGATACCACCTGAAAATCCTGAAATAGATATTTGTGTAACATTTAATCGATAGTTTTGCATTAGTGTAACGTCAAATAGCCCATTAAATACAAAAACGCTGCTTAAATGCAATAATTTGTAGTTCGGGTCCCAGGAGGTTATATAAATGATTAGGATGCTTTTATGACCCGCCTCATATTCCAATAAATAGCAAATAAGTGTGAGTAGATAAAGATAAGTGGAGTGATGCTAGGGCTGCCACCTTATACGATGTAATAAACTTATTATAAACTTATTTTATTTTTTAGAATATACCATTAAGTATTTTTTGAATAAACTTAACTTTTGATAATCTAAGAATTATATGTTAAATGTATAAATAAAACTCGAATTGACATACCTAATAAAAATTACTGTAGTTTAAACGTATATCATTTAGAGAAAAAAAACCTAATGCATATTAGATATGTAGTAGGTATAATAATAATTTTTAATGAATATTATATAGAGTATATATTAACATTGTGTTACAAATTGTAAATTTGTGATTTAAAAAAATGTGCAACCCTAAATTAAAGACTGAACCAAAAGCAAAAACATGAGGAAAATTGCTGTAATTAAAACTTCACTGTAATTTATTAGGATTATATCATAATCTTAACTTTTTTATGTTATAAATTACTATGTTAGTTTATTGTTTGGGTCTTCCTTCACGCCAAGACAAGTTTGAATCGATATGATTTTAATATACATGGCTAAAACTGTACTCAACCCGCATGGACGGTTTTTTTCAAATATTCAAAGTTCCATATTTTATATTTAAAGAATGCTAATGGCAACAGAACGTATAAGAATTTCCTCAGTGCTCCACATTCCAACATAAATATAAACGCAAATACTTAAAAATAATTCCGTATTGATAATATTTTTTTAAATAAGTATTAAATATATGATTTAGGTGTTAGTTGTTAAACGACTTTTTAACAAAATTAAATATATAATTTTTTTATGCTTCTGGCTTTGTTTGCGTAAAAAACCTCTTTTTATTATTTCTAAGTTCTTGGGTAGAGCCGTTTTATAAGTTTTGAACTTAAGTAAGTATGGTCTTAAAAAGTATGCGCTGTTTAAGAGTTTACGCGAGATGTAATCACTAACATCCTAACCTTAAAACATCATTGGAAACTTTCAAATTTATTATATTAATAGGATAATAGGATTGCACTTTGCATATTTTATAATATAATGGCAAAATAGCATGAAATTCTAATTTGTAAGGAGTAATCCATACTAATATTATAAATGTTAATTATACTGTTCTGTGTTTAGACTGTTTCCAATCATACGGAGATATCGTGTCGAGCTCTAGCTTGGAAAAGAACAGACGTTTGTATGACGTCAAGTCTTGGTATATCCCATTGATGTTTCGTTCGTGGAATTATTTCTAGTGGATAACAAAAAAAATATTTAGCGATAAATTCTATTTACACATTACCATATTGGAAATTATGTTTGAATAATATTATCTGCAATCATTGTTTTAAACCTGGGCAGAATTGCACAGGTTTAAAACAATGCTCAGCTTATAGCCTAAGAAATCGAAATATCTTAAAATCCGGTAATGTGCATATTTAATTTGAAAGGTAGATTTTGTAATATTTAAATTTTAATTAAAGGCTGTAATATGATATTAAATATTTAGTATATGAGTGTTTTAAAAGAATCAAATATTAGAGAACGTGGTACCAAGGTGCTCACTGCTCAGCTACAATCACTGACACAGATAGCGGGCGCATCCACGCAGACAGCAGAACTCGTGAGGCGCCTGACAGCACCCCATTTAAAAGGCAAATGCCGTCACGATGCGCTCACGCGGATGTCGATATCGATTTGAGGAACCTTGTGCAACCTCGCCGTACTATCGCCGGGACGGTTAATGAGATTTAGCTTATAAAATTACTCGTGCTCTTTCAAATGTGTGTTTATGTCGAGATTTATTACGTAATGTGAAGAACTAGCAATTCTGCAATAGACATACTCTTTATTCTCATAAATGTCCGTAACGAATGTAATGTTACTAAACTTATCTTTCATACAAACTTTATATTATAGGTATTCATAAGATTTTTAGGTACCTGCTAAAAAAAGGTTTAATTTACTAAAATATGAAACTACTACTATTATGCTATTTCTTGATATTCTAATGATATTTTTATGTACTAATAAGTGCGTATTCCCCGGTAGACTAGCGGTTAAATGGTGGTCCGAACCCGAGGGTTCCGAGTTCCGTCCGAGAGTTAAATAAAACGTCAGACATGAAGCCCAATTTTAGTTCTATTATAAATCTATACATATAATAACACTGTTGAGGTCGAATGTCTGTACATAAAAAATGCTAACTACCGAGTCAGGGGGATGTAAGAAGAAAAATAGAACAAATCCAGTTTTTTTTTTAATTTTTTTGTTTCTCTGTCTGTTTGTACGGGGTAATCTCCGAAACTGTTGGACCGATTTAAATGAAATTTTGCATGGTGGTACCTTATATCCCTGGTCAACATTTAGATACTTTTCATCCCGGAAAGTTAAAAGAGTTCCCATGGGATAGTTAAACAACATAGTAACTTATACAACTTAGTACACAAAAACTACTGATTGGATTTTAATGAAACTTTAATAAAATATAGTTCATATATCAGAATAATAAATAGGCTACTTTTTATCGCGGAAAAATGTGCAGTTCCCGTGGGATAGATTTGTTCTTGTTTGTCTAGAGGCGTACCTAAGCGAAGCGAGGGTGAGCCGCTAGTTATAAATAAAGATGTGAAAAAATCTCATTCATCACATTAAATAGGTTATTTTTTTATTTGGTACAATAAATATTATTACGTACTAGCGACTCACCCTCGCTTCGCTCGGATTCGTCCCTAGATACCTTATGGCGGTTACTATGTAATACATAGACTATATCCTATATACATACATAGGTATAATGAGTTTTATATCCCTTACTTGAGAAATGATTGATTCCCCATACAAAGTTCCACCCCCCTTTTCACCCTCTTAAAGGCTGATTATGTCCTTTCCTATGTGTTCAGCTGATTAAGTGTGAAAAGGAGACAGACAGACAGACAAACAGATAGACAGACAGACAGACAAACAGAGTTACTTTCGCATTTATAATATTAAAATAGTATGGATAAGTATTCATAATTTTCATTTATGATTGTTCTTTCAAGTTAAATAAGAAAGTAGGTATTCTAACTACAATCAGTTTATTTATTATCAAAATGGAGATCCATACATGCAATGGGAGATGTGCATACATGCAAGCATCGTTTTTGTTTATCGATAGGTCTTTTATTTTGTTGCTTAAAAAAAGGTAACATCAAACTCTTCATAAATATTAGCCAAATTGTATGTTCGCATTTTATCGATAATATGTATGTACTTTATCTAGTCAATATGTAAGAAATAAGAAATGTGACATAAATTACTATATAAATAATATGGCCGCGCCTGCATTACTGACTACTGTTTGGCAATACGAGACGCGAAGGAATAAGTGGAGCATGCTTATATTTCATGATAGATTCTCTCAGGTCTAATGTATCAAATATATTAGACCATAACGGTTAGTGACACTTGCAGGTGGTAATCAGATCCTTGATTAGATATAGCGGTAATCTTACATTTATATAGACGACCTAGGCATGTCAATGCAGCAATCGAGCTATTTAGGATTATATGCTTATGTAAAGTTATTATATTAAAAGCTGTTTATTGTGATCGCGCTCTGTAGGTTTGAAGTTTAAATGAAAAACAGACAATAGTCGATCCATCATAATTTAGCGAAAGTATTACAAATACTTGCTATTTTAAACTTGTAATGCTTTCTTTTAAAATGTAAAATGGAAGTGAAAAATTTTAATATTTTCATGAAATTGTTACAGTTTGACGATCGTACGGCGGGATCGCGAGCACTACGGATGCGTCGCGGGCGCCGGCGTGCGATGCGCTGTTAGAAGTAGTCATGGTGGGCGTGGGAGTGGCGGAAGGTGGCGGGGGCGGCGCGCCTGACGGCTACTACGGGGAGTACTACCCGCCGGAGCCCTACTACGTGCCGCCGGAGATGTGTCCACATCCCCAACAACATCCTCAACATGCACATATGTGTACAGTGCACGCTGAATATGGTAATAAGAACATTTTAATTTAATAACTATAGAAGAAAAACTAACACATGTTGAATAAAATTTATTATTGTGATTATTACTATGAATAAGCAAATATTGCAATATTAAAAATTGCATAATAAGCAAATTGTGTATCTTAAACCGGTAATAATGTGTAGCAAAATATGTAAATTGTTTTAATTCGTTGGTACTTTTGATTTTTACACGCTAATTACTTTATGTAATCATAAAGTTATACGAGAGTTATACGAGATAAGATTTTGATATACATCAGTCAAAATTATTATATAAATCACAGTGATTACACTCGAGTGAGGGATGAGTGACAGTACCGAATTAAAAATAAGGAGTGGCCACTCGCCTCATGTCTCATATACATAAGTCCCGTTTAAATACTTGAAAGGGTCCAAAAATATGATTGAATTCAAATATATATTTTTATTACATAAGTCCCGTTTAAATACTTGAAAGGGTCCAAAAATATGATTGAATTCAAATATATATTTTTATTGCATTTCATATTATAAAACAAAAATAGTAATAAACGCATTCTTTGGAAAATTAGAATGTTGGCACACATGAATATAGCTCTAAACTTTGTGAAACAACTTATCCAATGTCCATCTCACATAAAACAAGTATCTAATAGCTCATACATAAATAACAATCTATTTTTTATGAAAAATATATGTTTTGATATAGGTATATGGAATGATAACATAATGTAAAAAATCTAAATATTTTTTTTTTCTATGGCTTAGAGTTGCGTTAACAGACGCAATACATTCTGCCACGTGTCACGTTTTGTGAGGAAGACACAAAAGAGATTGAGCGGTAATTTTGAAATTTAGTCGCTAATCTTTTTTTTTTATATGCGACTATCTGATTTTGAGAAAAATTTTGATAAATGCAAACGTCACTACGAAAAAGTATCAGTGCAAATTAAATACTTTTACAGTTATCAGAAAAATCGATTAAACTCATTATGTATCTAACTGTATTTGTTAATTTGAATTTTTAGTGAATAAAACTAGTTTTATTATGATATGGCTGGCTGGTTGTGAGAGTTAATTTTGATGTTTTTGAAAGTGATGTTTCCTTAAAAAATATTAGGTACATTAACGATGGTAATTAAAATCATAAAATGTTTTACATGTACGAGTATATCTTACTACATAATTTTGTAAAAATGTTTAGTCTTGTTAATATTAAAAATAGTACACTTACTTAACATATAGGTTATTATACCTGTTCTATAAAATTAATAACTAAAAACAATTTTATATAAAAAGATAAAATGTAGTTTCTGTACGAGCCACGAGGGTTACAATTTTATATACATCTATTACCCATATTATAATCATGCAATAGTATAAAATAAAGTTGTCAGAAACAAAACGAGATATATATTTAATTTAATAGCCTACCTATCAAACAACGTCGTTAGAACAAATTGGGCAATTAAGTTATTTTCCGAAGTATCACTAGAAAACAAAGGAATTCACTAGCAAGTAAAGATACCCTTTTTCTTGAATAAAATAAGAGTAGGTATCAAGGTTGTTTCGGGATTCTTAAATTGCTCAATACTTGCGGTCTTGTTTCATGGCAATGTTCTGCAAATATTTAGCACGTTTTCGTCGTAATTTCAACGTAGATTATCCCACAAAAAGCTATTTCTGCGAATGCCAAAAATGTTCATTCATAAACCGCAGAATTATACAATAGACGAATTCTGTCGTATCAATTAATATTGCCTTAATAGGCAAGACTAGCCCGTGGTTTACCTTAACATAATGAATCAACTTTATACGTTTTTTTATATAAATACATATATTTTTCAAGTAGTAATAGTATATTAAAATTAATACAATACCTAAAGTTTTACAATATAATGTAGTTAATACAAATAAAATAGAAATTTCATTTTAAAATTTATCAGTTATTTTTTTCTTCTTTTGTGTTGATTAAGTAGTTTGTTATATAAATTTTCTTTTATAGTATATAGTACAATAAAAGTGAGCTAAATTCAATCATTCAAATATAATAATTATTATGTTAAGACTAAACAAAAATGACTACTATTTAAGGTGGCATGCCGGTAGTAACGTCGGCGACGATGATGCCACCCTTACTGCCGCCTGTGCTTGACGAGGGTATGCGCCACTACCTGGTGGCGCACCATCAGCCGCACCCACACCACGCACCGCATCACCAGCCGCACCACCAACCTCACCATCAACCGCCACCACACCATCAACCACCACATCCATATGTGAGTAAATATTTATTAAATCTATATAACTAGTAAATGACAGACAAACCCCTTAATTTTATTTAAGTTAAATTTACTTAAGTATAAATATACCTATTGATAAATAGCATTGACAGATATTAGCTGCTGTATTATTAAAGAAAAATTGATGTAATGTTTCGAGTATAATTAATATTATTCGGCTACACAAACTCGGATTTGTCGCAACCCTACTAGGAATAATGTGACAAATATTAACATAATAGCGCCAATTTCGTCCATAGGAATACAACATTTGTTATCCATGGGATTAGGTCCATAATTCCTTGGCATTACATAATTTAAAATACCGTGAATACTGTAAACAATGTGAATCGTCAAGTTATCAACATTGCATTCAGAGATTATATGAGATAAACTTTTTAATCTTATAAATTATTATATAACCTTTTTTAATTTATAATTCCATAGCTGAAATTAAATTTGAAACAAAAATATTATCCAATATAAGTTGTCAAGTAGACATTAAATGTCAACTGACACTGGTCACTGGTGAATGCCAATGTCATTTGGATGTTTATTGGGATTTGGGACGTGTTTCAGTTTGTTTTGTTTTACTGTGTTATGTGTATGTGGGGATAATTACGTTTATTGTTATTTCTTATGTAAAATTCACTGATGACGAGTATATAAAATAAGTAGTGATAAATAATAATCATTGAATATCATACATAAACCAATGAAATATTAAAATGTTACAATTGCAATATTTATGAAACCTATTTTATTTTAAAACTGAGTTTATATATTATCTAGATCAGACGTAACAATATCATTTTCACGACAACATTATAGTAGTTTCACAAATAATGGACAACGCATAGTACCTGAGTACAATGGATTCACCGCCTGTGCAAACGATTTCCGTCGATTTATCGATTGTTTCGCTTTCGCGTGTGAAGTCAAGACAAGTACACGTGGAAAGTTTGCAAATATAAAATAACTTACGGCTATTATATACGGCTGCTTAAAGTGTATACTTAATTACTTACTTTTTTATAAGATTTATGTTCTTTTGATTAAGGTAGCATAAAAATAAAAATACTCAAGCGATTGTGCTACACAGCGTTATCAATCCTACGTGGCGTATGACGTGTAATGTTTTGATAAGTTAGTATAGTTTTATAAGTGGCAGATATATGTAGACGTTTGGATAGTGTCAATATGAGTGATTCAGATTCTTTAAAAGTAAATTCTCCTGAAGAAATTTTGAAGGTATTGATTTTTTATAAATAAGTATAAAAGTATAAATAAATAATATTTGTATTCAAATATTTACCACTTATCTGCCTCATGTACATTTTGTGAGTAAAAATATTTTTTCAATCTTTGAAGGTGCCAACAAATGGTGCAGGAGGGCCACAACATTATTATGGTGGTGCATATCCAGCTCACTTTCATCATGTGCCTCCACACCATATGCAACATTCACCACCTCCACCAGTGTATCAAAAAGATGAAAGAACTCAGCGCCAATACTCTAAACTTAAACAAAAATTAGAACGTAAACATACCAATAGAAACAATGGTATAGGTAAGAACAATTTAAATTAGTATTATCATATAATTATGATATTATCATATAATTACAAATCCCAATGGTTTAAATGTTATCAAAAAAAAGCAAGTCTAAACTAATTGTTATTTTATTACACATCTTAAATTATAAAAAAAGGCAGTTTTTTAATCATTATGCATAACATGTAGTTTTAAGGATCACTTGTCAATAACAATATCATAATGAGGGCTATCGTTTTTTGTGGCACCAGTTGGCGCCACTGGCGAGTAAGTTCCTATTTCTCGTATAAGTCGTTAAAAAAGTATTTGCAATTGCAGCACAGCCATAAATTCAATATAATAATAATTGTTAGTACAGTACCACTTTATCTGAATTTTGTTTTAAATAATCTACATATAATAAAAAACAGAAACTTAGTGAAATTAAGCGATTTTAACAAAATTATGTGTAGTGATAAATTATTACTCGGGTCAACATTTAGGATACCCTTTCCTAAAGTAAAATCTTTCATTCCTGCAGGCAAACACAATAACTGGTTCTATCGAGTCGTTTTTAGAAATTTACATGCCTAAAGCTGGTTAAATCTTAAGAAATACGTCAAAACAATGTACTAGAAAATTGTAAGTCTTAACGAGGCCTACAAAAAAATCTGTAATAGCGTAAGTCTTTCTCCTAAGGTACACTAACTATCGCAATAACTATTTAAAACGTACCTAGGGACGCCCCCGAGCGAAGCGAGGGAAAGTTACTAGTATATAATAAATAATAATTAAATTGATAAAATATTGACTCTTTCTTAGCTCTCCTTTTAAAGCAATAACATTTGTTGAGCCATACCGCATTTGCCACAATAAATCAGAAATGGCACAATCCTTACAATATTCATGAAAATTGGTGAAGTTCTATGATGAAAAGTTCTCAAGCACTAATTATTTAGTGTCATTTGACATTTCTAAAGGCCTTACTCTACACTAGCGCAGTTTCGCGGCAAATTTAAACGCGGTAGCCCTCATTAGGTGAATTTATTTTTTATTGATTAACAATATAGTTTTAAATAACTATCGTAAAGTGTGTTTGTTATTGACACTTTCAATGAAATAAATATTAACAGAGGCCAATTCTGGCGCGAGCACTCCATCACTATCGCCTAGGAAAGAGTTAAATGGGCGAAGTGGTGGTAGCGGTGGAGCTTCATCTGGAGCTTGGTCGGAGGGTGAGGGTTCATCAGCAGGTGCGTCTGTCCAGGGAGATGATGACAATGATACACAGGCCTTACTGGACATGCTATCAGCCACCCGTACACCTCAGGTACTCTTAATTTAGAACAGAAATTCTCTTATCTAAATAATTAAAATAGTTTTAATATTTAAGATTTCATATTTTATAATAAAATAATAACTAATGAAATTTTGCAAATATTGTAGTTTTTGTGTTATTGTTTGTGAATTTGGATACTAAAACATCCTTTTGTTATTATAATATAATGTGCTTTAAATTTCTGAGGTAAATAAAATTGTAAGTACATTAAAATAAAAAGTATATGAAGTGAGTCATATAATAGGGAATATATGTACGTGATTTTTTTTTATATACAATAGTTTACATCGTCATATATTTGTAAAGAAAATCCAGCTCCAAAAAGTAGAATTTCGTTTTTTTTTTAATATCATACCGTTACGGCTACTTTAAACGCCATTTCGCGCGCTTGGCGTGTCGTCACAGTATGATATATACAGAGAAATGACGACTCAATTTGTAAACGACAAAATCGTTAATCGCTTTGTTATGATATACTCGCGTCATATACGATCTGACCAATGGCGTTGCGTTTCAACTACTTTGAATTTCCCAGCTGTTTTTGCATTTATTAATTCTTTTCTTAATCAAAAAGAAATTACATTAAAAATATTATTATAGGCTTAATTCAAAAGCAATAAAGATTATAAAAAAAATATTTCACCTTTATTTAAATCAAACGTATATTCCCTATTATATTTATTAAAAGACTTGTTACTGTATTCGCAGGTTAGTGACATGACCCCGACAAGTGCACTTGTGCAATGGAACTCGCCACGACCTGAAGGAGTTACTTTTCCGAACGTCGAGTTAACATACGATCTATTACTTGGAGACCGCGGCAGATACAAAGCTATATATAGTGGACCTTCATTGTCATGTCGGTACGTTGTATTTAATTTTAGGATATTTTTTATATTATCACTGGTGTATAAAACCCCTCACAAGGTAATTCCTTCGATTGTCTTTTGTAACAGATCAACTTCAGGTGTACCACTGGGCATTGCGTTATATTGCCATTAAATTGTCATATTATCCATATATGTATGTATTCAGCCCTTTTTTAACGTCCCACTGCTGGGCACGGGCCTCCCTTCAATACGAGGGGAATCAGGCCATAGTCCACCACGCTGGCCAAGTGCGGATTGGCGGACTTCACATGTCTTTTAAAAACTTGCTAGGTTCTCTCAGACATGCAGGTTTCCTCACGATGTTTTCCTTCACCGTAAGGCAAGTGGTAATCAAGTTAGAAATGATTCGCACATGAAAATATCAGAGGTGCGAGACCCGGGATTTGAACCCGCTTCACTCGGTTTCCCAAGCAAGCGCGTTACCACTGGGCTACCACTGCCTCATATTATCCATATATATTTAAATATATTTATTAAATTATTTCTTTCATAGGGTAAGAGATTTGCGACCCGGTTGTGAATACTCGGTATGTTTGCAAATCCGCGCGGGCGAGCTCACAGGCGCGGCGAGCGAGGCCGCTACGTTCCGTGCGCCACCCGCGCCGCCCGAGCGCGCCGCTGCCGCGCGCGTGCAGCAGCGCACGCGCACCTCGCTGCTGCTGCGCTGGTCCGCGCCCGCAGACAACGGCGCGCGCATCTTGCACTACGTGCTGGAGATGGACCCCGGCGACGGTTTCGCGGAGCTCACACGCCCGCGCATGCGCCAGCACACCGTCAACAACCTGCAGCCCCAGACCTGCTACCGCTTCCGCATCGCCGCCGTCAACGAGTGCGGCCGCGGCGACTGGAGCGACGATACCGTGGTGTGCACCGCCGGCCCGCCGCCGCCCGCGCCTGCCGCGCCCGCGCTGCGTGCGGCGGACTCCACCTCGCTCTCGCTAGAGTGGGTGCGCCGCGCCGACGAAGAGTTTACTCTCCAGATGGACGACGCCATCCAGGGGCACGGATTCCTACCCGTCTACTCGGGCCCCGACTGTGCCTACGTCTGCGATCGACTCCGGAGAGCTACCGAATATAGGTTCCGTTTAAGATGTGAAACCGCCGATGGGAAGGGACCGTGGTCTCCCGAAGTATCCTACAGCACTCTACCTGAGAGGCCCTGTCCGCCCGGCAGGCCCGCACCCCGCGGCAAGATACACTCTCGAGCATTCCGACTGAGGTGGGACCCTCCCACGGACGATGGCGGAGCCGAAATCGAAACGTACACGTTGGAGATCGACGGCGGCGATGGCTACAACTGCGCGTACCGCGGGCCTGAGCGCGAGGCGCACTGCGACCGGCTCCAGCCGGGTACGCAGTATCGAGCACGCGTGCGCTGCGCTAATGTGGCCGGCGAAAGCGAGTGGTCGGCCTGCGAGACCGTGGTCACTGAGGCTACGTGCCCCGGTGTGTGCGCGCCACCCGAGGTAGCGGGCGCGCCGCGCGCCACGCTAGTGCCCGTGCGCTGGCGTCCGCCCGACTGTTTGGGCGGCGCACCCCTTGCTGAGTATCGCCTTGAGCTCGCCGACACGGACGGGTTGGTACGTCTGGTCCATGTGGGCATCGAGACGGAGTGTGTAGTGAGAGAGCTGCTCCCAGGGCGAGAGTACAGGGTGTGGGTCACCGCTTGCAACAAGGTCGGCGCCGGGCCGCCCTCGTCGGCGCTGAGGTTCACGACGGCGCCCGCACCACCCGAGGTGCCGGAACCGCCTATCGTCAGCATAGACAGCCCTAGGTCGGTTCGAGTGGAGTGGACGGCGCCGCCGAATAACGGCGCTCCGATAATCGATTTCCGACTGGAAATGAGCGCAACGAATGTCGACGATGCATTTGCCGAGATATACCGCGGTATGGACACCGCTTGCTCGATATCGAAGTTGACACCTTTTACACCCTACTTTTTCCGCGTGTGCGCGACGAATTCTGCCGGGCGAGGGGCCTGGTCGCCCGTACGCGACGCGCTGACGCCACGCGCGCCGCCCGCCGCGCCCGCCGGCTTGCGTCATGAGGCCACCATGGACTCGCTCCAGCTATACTGGCGAGTCCCCGCAAGTCATGGAGCCGACATACTTCGCTACAGAGTTGAAGTCGACGATGCCGCGTTCGACACTGAAGGTCCAACGCCAGAGCAACTCGTGGAGGGCCTCTTGCCGGACACCGTGTACCGAGTACGCGTTGCGGCGCTAAACGAGCTGGGGCTCGGCGACTGGTCGGAAGAGACCCGCGCGGCAACCCGCCCCTGCCCTCCCGCGCCGCCCATGCTGCGCTGTGCTCAAGTAGCGCACAACTACCTGCGCCTCGAGTGGGAGCCCAGCGTGGAGGGCGCACAGTACTGCGTGGAGATGCGCGCGCCTGACGCCCGCGAGTTCCGGCCCGTGTACCGCGGCTCCGCGCACTCTTGTAAGGTAAAGAAGCTGCGGGAGGCGACGACTTACACGTTCCGGATACGAGCAAGCGAAGAGCGCGGCGGACGCGGCTCGTGGGGCGAGCCTAAACCCGCGCGCACGGCCGCCGCGCCGCCGCCCGCGCCGCACGCGCCCACGCTCGCGCTGGTGGCGCCGCGCGTCGCGCTCGCCTCCTGGGACGCGCTCGACGACGCCGAATACGTGCTGCAGTGCGCGCGCAGCAAGGACGCTGTCTTCAAGGAGGTAATTATTTAAATTAATATTTCGCTATTAATCTAGCTATATTTTTACGAGTGCATTTAAAGACACTGAGCCGAACTAACGTGGCCAGCTAGAGTCGTCAAATTTTATTATCACGCGATAAGTAATTGAATTCTTTTATAAATACATTTGATAAATAGTTGATTTATTTATTAATATATTCGTTCGATTTACAGGTATATACCGGCAAGGATACGCAGTTTCAGCTGGAAGACTTGGAGTACAACACAGAGTACCAGGTGCGCGTGGGCGCGGTGCGCGGCGGGCTGGCGGGCGCGTGGTCGGCGCCGGCGCGGCTGTCGGTGCCCGCGGCGCCGGCGCCCGCGCGGCCGCGCCGGCCCCGCGCCGCGCGCGCGCTGGCGCCGCGCCACGCCGCGCTGCTGATGGCGGCCGGCTTCCTGCTGGTGGCCGTGCTGGTGGCGGTGCTGGTGCAGCGCCTGGTGGACCCGCGCCCGTGACGCGCGCTGGCGGCGGCGCGGCCGCGCGCTCTTGCGCGCCTGTGAGCGCCGCCAGCCGCCCGCCCGACGCCACCCGACGCCACCCGACGAGAGCCCGGTCCGGCGCGACCGAGGCGATAGGAGTGCAATTATTCTATTTAATGAACCCTGGCCGGAAACACAGGCACGGGCACGAGAACATCTAAATATTTATATTTATATGTGTATATAGTAGATAATAAAATAATGAATTGTACGCCGCCGCCATGAGATGACGGATGGCACGAGGTAATCGCTGTCATTATTCGCTTTATTTTAATGTATTTTAATTTCGTTAAATGAATATTATGATGAATTAGAGGATGTCTTTATTATTATATCCGTTTCTTTAATCGATTATAAAAAATAATAAACGAAAGTTATGGCCTAGTGAACGCCTTTTGTGAGGATGTTTTTAGAATTCATGTATTTGTATTTTTTTAGAGAATATTATTGTGGATTTGCCATTCTGATGTGATTGTTGTATATGCAGGAAGTGTTAACTTTAACCTAATCGTGTCCGTACAGTTCTAATCTATGCTCTTGAAATTCCATTTCTTTTTATTAAATAAATCGCCTAACGTGCATTCTATTTTTAAAACTTAAAAAATATATAAAAGGACTTTATTTATAACGATATAAAGTGTTCCTTCTGATTTATGAAATCACTCGGCTCCCGTATGTTTCCCATGCATTTGATATTTTTATTACATAAATCGATTGGTCCGCATGCATTGCATGTTTTTTACCATATTTAAGTATAGCGACCAAGGTGCTCTAATATTAATGTTCTGTTACGAGGGTCAAGGCCCCTCGCTCTGCAACGAGTTTCCAGTGTGTGTGCTGTGATCACTTCCTTATGCGAATGAGACTGATTTTAAAAATAAATGCTTCGTGTCTATAGGATTATTTTAAAATGCTGTCGTTAATTTTCAAAGTGTTTTATGATTTTTTGACACCTTAGCGACCCGCGAGTCTGGAGACGCGGCTCTCGCGCACGCGATGTCTGCCCGTGCAATGTACCTTCCACGTTTTATTGACGATAGTGTTAATTTGTTTTTATTATTATAGATCATGACCTTTAATCGATGACATTATGTAATATAGAATAAATTGTTTATGAATTTAAGAGATTATAAATTTATTGAGATTGTTGTTACCACCCGGTGTATCGATAGGGGATCGTCAAACTTGACTTTATTTCTAAGAAATAACTGTGTTCCAAAAAGTAAAATGAAAAAAAAAAAATTAGATTCATCCCATATTGGTGTTTGTTACTTTAATTAATGGATATATTAGGAAAATGTTAACTGACTTCGATCTAATTATATTTTTAAAGGAATTAATTTCACAGTAGGTAAGCAGAGTATCTTTTTTAATTGTATTCAAATATACGAATTATAGTAAAAGTGCATATTATGGAATTACGTCGATGTTCTAAGTGTCATTATTCACATATAAATGTTGTTTAAAGTTTTGTGGAGTAATGTCATATAATATAATAGTATACATTTATCGCATAGGCCTTATTGCATTCAATGTTCGCGCTCGAGCCGTCGATGTGATGTTTATATTTTGTCATGGACATAATGCTTATTCTACGCACGAATTTTATCTTAAATACGTGGATAATACTAATAATATTCTGTGATCATCTTATTCTGTTCTTTCTATATAATATATATTTTACATATATTTTAATGTTATCAAGACATTCCTAGTTTTTCTTTTCAAAATATAATCGTTATTTTAATTGGTGGACAAGTGTGAGTTTGTGGCTCGTGCCGATCCGCTTAGAGGAATGATGTTTGACCGCGAGCACAGCTTGCGGTGTTATTATAAAAATCTGGTTAATTTTCGAAAGTTTTATATCTTAATGTGCAATTGTCAATTTATTTATTTTATCGCTTAATATAATATTTATTTTTTAGAAAATATAAATGTTCTATAGCGTCGTGTAAAGACGGGAATCGATGTTCCTAGATGTGTTAAACGTTTTGTACGATACACCGATCGCAAGTTAAAGTGTACTACAGTCAAGCATTCCAACTTTGTATTCCACTTTGTAAATAGGCCTAATGAATTCTACGACTTAATGTTGCTTTAATGTGGGAATGTAAATAAATCATGTTTATGAGCTTCCTGTGAGAGGCGACGCGTGTGCGGTGCTAGAGGCGGTGGGCGTCTGGCTAGCCCCAGATATAAGGACTTATATTAATAATAGTAAAACTGTTCAAAATTTTAAGATCACATAAGCCATTGCTGTATTTGTAAATAATAAAATTGAACCAAATTAAGTATAAATGAATTTCGGCAAGAGGTCCACCAGACCCCAGACTCGCCTAGCGATCGCACAGGCGTATATACCGGACCCGTATGGCAGCGCAAGTGTAACACTCTGTTGAGACTAAACGTTTTTAAATTAATACATATGAATAATGGGGATAGCATCTCATATTGTATTTGTGTTTAAATTAGTAACGTATAACGAAATGTATATGTTTATAATATAATATTTGATGATGTTATGTATACAATTTATTAAACATGGATATATCAATAAAATTATATTTTGTGTATGATGAAAGTTTAATTTTTTTAACAATCTACAATTATTAACTAAGTTACCGTCACACCCATAGTTTAATGACCTCTAAAAATAAACTACTTCAGAATGTAATAATTACACATTAGTATTTTTTGATTAACATTGTACTTATAAAATAATAACTCGCAGAACGGGATTTTCAAACATGAATATGTTTCATTTTCACCAACTTATCCTAAATGATAGCAACTAAGTGGTATCTTTTCTTTGAGGATCTCTTACGCTAAGTGGTATCATATTTATGTTGAATTAATTTCATTTTCACAAACTTAAAATCTAAATGTCGAAATCTAGTAAAACTTGATTTGTATCGAGGTATTTATAGCGATTTTTTATCGATACATAATTATACATATTTAAAAGTAAGAAAAATTATCAATTTAATGAAAATATTACTACTATAAATTAAAGTTAGTTAAATTAATTTTGCTTTGCAAACAAATAAATACTGACAGTAGGCCAAGATTCGGTCTTCTAATTCTAGGTCCTAACCTGTAAGCGATGCTTAAGTGTTCGCACTTGGTGTAAATGTTTGTGGTGGTGTTATTTAAAAGCTCAAGGGCTTTACACACGACGACTAAACGGGTTGTCGACTCGCATTTGCGAGCGAACAGAACACAAGTATTCTGCATTGTTTTTAAATTAAACACGCAGAATATGTGCAGATAGAAACGTACCATGTGTATGATACGCGTGTCGTCATTGCGCTTATGGTATCCAAAGGCCTTTCCTGTTTAAAAACTCGAATAGGATCCCATCAAAAGCGACACAAGCTATAAAGAAACCAATAAATATTTATCAGTTTCTATGTGGCTTTTGTCGCTTTTGATGGGATCCTATTGGAGTTTTTAACTAGGGTTAGCAATGAATTATTTTACAACAAGAAATCGTTGGTGAATATGGTGATAAGAAATAAATAATGGAGTCCTACCATAATTTATACTCAATATATTTAAACGGCTAAGTGTGACGGCATCACAATTACCAATAACTATTATACAAAAGATAATAAAAGAACGACAATCATCAAACAAGACTAGAAAAGGTTTTGTACTATGAGTATTTATTTACTTACAAACTACATTGACAAGATTACATTTATTTATAAATAACTTAATTATTACCTAATAAGTACGTAAAATATTTAAAAAAAAACTTTAGCTTTATTTTAGAATCAACATTTTATACCTTATGGTTTGCCTTTTGATTATAATCTTGAAAAACCCACGAACGCACAGTATAAAAACCTATATCAGTTTTTATGGCAAATCTGTATCGAAGTAAAATTGTTGTAGAGCAATCGTATATATATGTCTCGCGCGTCTCGCCATATATTCCTCGCACAATTTTCAGTCCAAAAGCCTTCGTTGACGACTGAATGGATTTATAGACTGTGTAGACTTAAGACTTTGAATAATTATTAATCTAAATCAGAAGACAAATTAAAATTTTTAAAGGTGCTTCACATGTCGTTTTGCATCCACATACAGATAGAGCTAATAATTGATTTTATGTAACTACTAAAGAAATAATTAGCTGCCAATATTTTTTTAGTACATAGTTACAAAAACTAACTTTTATTGTAAAATGCTACCATTTTTAAAAATGATTTAGGATATTTTTTGTTTTGGGGTCTAAAATAATCCATGCAACACCTAACAAGTAACAATGAAGTAGTAGTGTCCAATTAATAGAACTAAATCTTAATAATACTTTTTTTATAATTAAAAGGCAGTGGGAAACAATTGGCACGAACGAACGTTCTCGCTGTACACTTCGGTGTAATTGGTTAAAAAGGTATTGTGTTTTGTTGAGATTTTATCGATGCATCCTTTGAAATTCTGTGGAAACAATTTTTTTGCGGAGTCCTCGCTGGTAGCGCCACCTGGTAAATTAAAATATATGCCGTTTTATATGTTTCGGTACTCACTGCGGCAGCTTAAGCTACCTTAATAGATAGCAGGTATAGGGGAGAGTGGGGTAATTGAGAACACTTAACTTCTAATATACATATATTTTAAAAAGGAAAAGCCTTGCACAGAGACAATGCGATGTGATAATTGTAGATAATTTATAACAAGCATGTAGCAGTCGTAAATAATCTGTTGTAATTTCTGCCTGCTACAAAAATAAATTTATTTTGATGCATGAGATATTAATTTTCACTGTATTACGTTTCTCAATGTCTGCAAATACTTAGGTAAAAACTGTTTTAGAGCAAAATAAAATATATAATCTCGAACTCTACAAAATCGTTGCAATCGATATCGTATACGATAAAATATGAAAACAAAATAAAATCAAAATACTCACCCACATACAAATCGATATCCTCATATTCAAACTCATTATGACATTGTTCCTCTACAAAGGTCTTATTATCTACTGTGAATATGATATAGTTTTCCATATTTAATTCTACCGTATGCCATTCCCCATCCGCCATGAATCCGGCCTGAATTAAAGTGGATATTAACTGAGGCGGTATTGGAAAGTCCCGAGCTTTTTGAATGGTATTATTGCAATGTAAGGACCAGGTCAGTTTGAGATACCCATTTTCTAGACCTAAGCCTATGTAGTCTATGCCCTAGAATGAAAAAAAAATAATTAAAGAGTGCGTGTATGAAATATGAATGTGTACACGCGCAAGAAGTAAAACTTCTGTAGGTTATCGGTACTCATTATGAAATTCTATTTAAGTTTTAAATAATTAAGATAGGTGAGATACTAAAAATAACGCATATTATAATCATATATTTATAGAATATCATTCAAGTAAAGCATTCAGCATTCACGCATTCACCAGCTTATCCCCCAAGTCAAGCGTGCGTAAAGAAGTTTTACTTCAAAAAAAACTTTAGGTATTATTACTAAGCCGTAGGTGGTTTAGTAGATACCTACATAATCTATGAGGTATTATTTCTTTCTATAAATATTTGATTTTAAAATTACTTGCTCTCAATTCGTTCAAACTCTCATTACACCCATCGCTCTCCAAATATTTTTTTAATATGGCATTTCATTTTTAAAAGAAGTTGATGATTCTAAAAGAATCATCAGGCAGTGGTAGCCCAGTGGTAACGCACTCGCTTGGGAAACCGAGTGAAGCGGGTTCAAATCCCGGGTCTCGCACCTCTGATATTTTCATGTGCGAATTGTTGAAACCTGATTACCACTTGCCTTACGGTGAAGGAAAACATCGTGAGGAAACCTGCATGTCTGAGAAAACCTAGCATGTTTTTGAAAGATATGTGAAGTCCGCCAACCCGCACTTGGCCAGCGTGGTGGACTATGGCCGGATTCCTCTCGTATTGAAGGGAGGTGCGTGCCCAGCAGTGGGATGTTAAAAAAAAAGGGCTGAATACAAGAAAGAAGGCCATAACTAACAATTTGGTCAAAAATGACTTATACACAGATTCGGAATCAGCAAAAAAAAAAATGTTACTTGATAGTCTTACTCATAAACCTCTAAGTCTTATGAATCCGGAGATACTATAATCGTTCACCGTAACTACGTCAAAACTTGTAGTAATTTTAAAGTAGTAGTAAGACAAATTTCAAATATCTCGCCATCAACTTTGACGAAGTTACGGTCTTCTTCTTATAACGGCAGAATTCTAGTCACTAGACTTTAGGCAGACTAATGAGGCAGCTGTGTTGGGATAAAAAGAAAGTTTTGACCAAAATCACGTCAAATCTGTGTTCCAAAAAGACAAACAAGGTGACTACTAAGTTGTAAGTATTGCCTTACATTACTTTTCTACTAAAACTTACCATATTCATCCACAACATAAGGCCATTAGGGTCAGAAGTAGTAAAATTGAATGCAACGTAGGAAGGTCTGATCGGAGCTGAACTCAACCGCTGTTGGTGGCCGGAGTGGCTTTTAGTTAGAGACAACATGGCGTCGCCGTCGAACTGGGGTATTGTTATGTTAATACCTGGATAACAAATTCTTTATTAAAGAACTTAAGATAATATATGAACAATTCTATTAACACATTAGTGTATTTCTGATGGAAATTCTCAATAGCGGAATTTTTTGGAGTCAATTTCTATGTTTCAAAAATGTCGAACTTTAGCGACGAATTTAAAAAAGACCTATTTTTTCATTTCATAGTTTCACTTCCCGTCTATAATATCACTTACATTTAATAACGTACTTTTGTGCAAACTTTGATGCTTCCAAACCCATCAGCTAAGACTTTAAGTTGTTTTACGGTATTTATTAGCGAGCCAGTGACTGAATTTAAGATTTTCTTAAGTAGATAAAATAGTAGATCGACTAGTGCAATAGTAATAAGAAAAACTGATTTGTTGATCAAGGTTTGGTTCTCGTCTAATCCATATCTTATTATTTCTTACTAGCGACTCACGCTCGCTTCGCTCGCGTTCGTCCCTAGGTACGTTTTCACGGTTAGCTATGTTTAGGTATACATAAATAGTAGCTTGCTACTCCTAAGAGTATATATAACTCCTCATTTAAATTATATAGCGATTTACCCTCGTTTTGCTCGGGTGTGTAGGCCGTACGCGGATTTGTTCATAATTTTATGGGTTTTAATTTTTTTTCGCGGAACCCTGATTCTTTTTTTAAAATAAAAGTAGCCTAAGTTACTCCCTATAACATCAGTTACCTGCCAATGAAGGTCCCGTCAAAATCGGTCCAGCCGTTTCGGAGATTAGCGGGAACAAACAGACAGACAGACAGACAAAAATTGTAAAAAATGTTGTTTTGGTATATGTACCGTGTATATATCCATATGCATTTAGTAAAAAGCGGTTACAATTTTTACAAACAGACTTTCCAATTTTATTTATCTGTATAGATTTTAACCAATTATAATTGCTTGCCTGGACGCCCCTTAAAGATAATGACCATCCGAAATTAAAAGTAGCAAATAAAGAACTAGTCTATGGATAATTTCGAACTATACGAACTTTTAGAGAAGCTTTAGAGTTTAAGGAATTCTGAATGTTTCTAAGATGGGTTCATACAAGCATCTCTCTTACAAGCGATGTGAAAATTAACAGAATATTGCTTAAACAAATCACATTTTACAAGTCTCAAGTATGATATGATCCAAACAGGGCGAGTCGTTTAAGGGTCGGTTAGGCCTGCTCAGGTTGTCATGGCGGCACGAAAAAGTCCTCCCATGTCACGGTATGAGGGGTTCATGAATCATTCATTCCCTCAGTACAAGTTGCTGTGCCCCGGCTTATTCTTCAAATTTAAAACAACGAGGCTTAAGCTCGCTGCATTCCCTGATACTGCTGTTAAAGCTAGCCTTTCCAATAGAATTAAACAGTTAAAAAAAAATCAAACGAGTGTGCTTTAGACCACACGACTGGAGTGAAACTTAAAGAAAAAAAAAACTTGTGTACGCACGTGTAAGAAGTTATACTTCTTTGGCGTAACAGAACAAAAATAGTTAAAGATTTCATCCCGTATGTCACAACTCTCTGTTTGTAAAAGGAATGTTAAATTTTGATAAAAATAATTAAATAACGCATATTAGGCATATTACAACCATATATTTATAGAATATCATTTAAGGAAAGAATATAATATTATATATCATTTGTCAGACAATAACAACGGTTACCATGGCAACAAACGTTCGCCTCGCCCGATTACACTATTCGTAACGCATTCACCAGCTTACTCCCCATGTCAAGCGTGCGTAAAGAAGTTTTACTTCGAAAAATATAGTACACGGTATACTAACGCTTTTCACAGCGCGGGCCGGCCGCGCCCGCGGGGCACACGCAGCGCCCGCGCACGCAGCGCCCGCCGCACCGCGCCGCGCCCGCGCCCGCGCACGCCGTGCGGCGGCAGCGCGCGCCGCCCGCGCCCGCGCCCCCCGCGCCCCCTGCGCCCCCCGCGCCACCCGCGCCGCACGCCGCGCCCTCGCACGCTGCTACGTTTTGACCCTCTGTAACCAGTTAATGCAACTATAAATAAACACTTTTTTTTAATGTTATGCATACCACCTGTAGACATACAGGTGGTTATGTGGGACTCATCGGCTTGAAAAGCTAGTACTACCCACTAAACCCTAACAAAACCTCCCCCGTCTTAATTGGGCGTCGCGGGATCGCTTACGCACTCAACTAAGATGCTCCGACGGCAGGTCTGCCAAAGCAGACCGCAGTATTCATAGGGTTGCTCCACAGCCCACTCTGCTATCAGAGAAGTACCAAGAGCAACTGCGTTTCTCAGCTTCGCGCCCGGCTGAACTGCCGGACGCTAATAAGCCACGACAAGGTGAACGCACGCAATGCACGAGGGAACATTAAGTAAGCACTAAATACAGTACACATAGTACAGTGCCAATATCGCTAAGATTCTGCCAACTGCGCAGGAAATATTAAAGGGCACAAGTGTACTCGCAGACACAAGTGCACTCTCTATTCCTATTACTCGATCTGTTAAGACACGACACGATTTCGACACGACCAGTGACGACTGACGGCTTTACACGCTTTCCAAGGCACCGGGGTGAAACATCTTTATTCTTGCAACTCCGGGCTGATACTGGGACTTTACAAACAAAAAGACTTAATAACTATACCCGAGACGAACCCAGGACCTTCGGATCTGCGGCCGTACATGCTATTCACTAGACCATCGAAGCAGTTAGTTGTACGGAATAATATAATAACGATCTCCGATTTCCGATACAAGTGTACGTGCACTACCACTAGTGCACTGTCTACATATTCCTTTCACTTTCAAAGTCCGGTGGGATAAAAGGCGTCCCATCACGTAGTTGCTTATATCTTTTCATGACAAGAAAGGTATGCGTTACCCGTTAAGCTACAAAGCCGCTCAGTCACGGGATATATTGTGTTCGGAAAGCGTATTCCGCACGAGTTAAAAGTTTAAAATGATCTAAGTCCCTGAGAGATAAGTTTTTCTGCTCAGTTAAGACAAAGTCTGGAATTTAGAATTGTCTATCAAGAATGAGATATTAAGTTACGGGTACAAATATTTGTGTATACAAAAACAACATACATGAAAAGTAAATACCACACTTAGACTTACCCTCTATATTTTGTGGTTCCAAAGCCAATAATACATTATTCACATATAAATTCCTGAAACATCCGCTGTATGACTCTGGCGCTCCCGACATCACGTCGAACGGCAATGACGCTAGATCTTTCGCGCCACCTGATAAATGTAATGATAAATGAAAATTAATATTAAATTCTAATGTAAGAATAATAAAAAGTAAGAACTTGTCTTATGCTACCAGATTTTTAAATTGCTTCGAATTATATTACCCTGTTGATACTAGTAAAAACTTATCTAATAACATAGATTACACTTATAATGAGATAATATATGTGATTAGCGACTTACCCTCGCTAATTCTTTTCCTAAACCAGCCAGTGAAAGTCTCGTCAAAATTGGTCCAGCCGTTTCGGAGATTAGTCGGAACCAACAGACAGACAGATAAATAAGGAAATTGTCTCCCCGTCATACCTATAATAATAGAAGCTTCGCTAGCGGTATGTGGGTAGGCGTGAGCGAGCATCGACTCCGTAGTGAGAGCTCCATCGACCCACACATACAGTCTGTCCCCGTAGCGGCCGGCGCGCACGGCGTGCCACTGCGCCATGGACAGCACCACGCCCGACCGCACCAGCGACGTCAGGCCTGACAGCTGATCTGAAACATGGTAAAATGGAGTTATTAGTAATTTGGAGATCGATGTAGCCAGTATTTACGTGGGAATAATAATAAATAATTTTTTTGAAGTAAAACTTCTTTACGCACGCTTGACTTGGGGGGTAAGCTGGTGAATGCGTTACGAAAAAAATGTACGTACGTTTGTTATCATGGTAACCGTTGTTATTGTCTGACAAATGATATGTAATATTCTTTCCTTAAATGATATTCTGTAGATATATGATTGAAATATGCCTAATATTCCTTATTTTTAGTATCTCACCTATCCTAATTATTTAAAACATAAATTGAATTTCATAAAGAGTACCGATACCCTACAGAAGTTTTACTTCTTGCGCGTGTACACATTCATACACGCACTCTTTAATTTTTTGTGCTATGTGTCTATAAGACGGTAAGTTAAAAAGAAGCTTTTAGAATAAAAGCAAATAATGTTCACTCGGCAAAGTGGTCAACCATCCCATGGAATAAAAGTCCAAATGTTCATCCAGTCTAAATAATTAGAAAAGGTGTATTATTATTGAAAAAAACAGCGTGAGAATTAATAAAAAGGTACGATGAAAAGTACATAATATGTACTTTGGTCTAAAATGGCGTGGGCTAAATGTTTAAAAGATTATAATTATTAAATACCAGTGTCATTTTCAACTGTTTACAATTTCGTAATCGCTCATATTCTATACATACCTATTTATTTAATTGTATTGAAGAGCATTAATACCAAGTTTCAAGAAATTCTGATCATAATTATTTTTTGGGTTGTGTTATAACGTGTATTCCCGTGGGGATGAAATAATCTCCCGCGGTAAAAAGTATCCTATATGTTGATCCGGATATCCAGCTATCATCATACCAAATGTCATCAAAATCCCTGCAGTGGTTTTTCTGTGATGCGGTAACAGACAGACAGACAGACAGACAAAAATTCTAAAAACTATAGATTCGGCCTCTGCATCGATAATAATGTCTATTTCAATAAGATTTTCCAAAAAATATTTAATGTACAGATTCGGCTTAGTTAGAATTTTACTCTACGTGTTTTAGCGTTTTTTGAAATTCATCCCATAAGGAGATAAAGTAAGGGATGAAAATTTGTATGAAACCTACCTTTTTGAAGTTTTTTTGTTGTAGTTTTTGCGCGAGCGAAGCCGCGGTTTTTGCTAGTTTTAAATAAAATTAAACCTCAGTGTGTTTTTTACCAGTTAATCTCTATCATCTCTTCTCCATACTAGAGGACATTGGCAAAGTAAAATGTGCGAAGTAAAATTTATAAAAATAACAACTTCGTTCCCGTGCATAAGTGCTTTGATTTTCAGCATACTCTTTTCATTAGACTGCAAAGTTCACTAACTTGTATACGGTTTATAATCTTTATGTATTTTACCCATTAAGACGTTTGCCTTAATACTTCGAAATTGACCGCGTCACACTGAGTATTGTTCTCATTGTCCTGAATTCGTCGAAAAATGTGTAATGGAGAAATGACTCACTACTTACATATATTTTACCTTCTTTAATTTATCATTTAGGTTTGTTTTTTACTTCAAATTTATCTTTAATTCGAAATACTTTCTAAAAGTACCTATCCCTTTTATAGTTCGGTACTCTTTGCCTCAGATGATACGTGTCATAAAATGATAGATATTAATTATTATTAGTGTTGTCTTTTTATTTAACAAGTACATTTTATTTAATAATTAAGTTCATTATTTTGAAAATCTCTTTCAAAATTATTATTCAAGCGTAACGTGTGATATTTTTCTCTTAATTTATATATCGTGATACACCCCAACTCGGCTTTAAGTACCTAATGTGTAGGTTTCATAAGTTCTTTCATTGTGAAATCTATACTTAATATTATAAAGCTGAAGAGTTTGTTTGTTTGTTTGTTTGGTTGAACGCGCTAATCTCGGGATCTACTAATCCGATTTGAAAAATTCTTTTTGCATTAGATAGCCCGTTAAATGAGGAAGGCTATAGGCTATATATCATCCCGGAAAAATGTACGATTCCCGTGGGATAGATTTGTTTTTGTCTAGGGACGAAACCGAAGCGAAGCGAGGGTGAGTCGCCAGTAATAACATAAAATTAACTTTTAATAACATAATTGATTACCTGTCCATCTATATTCCAGCAATCCACCTTGTAGTGACAAAGTGGTATAGAAATGTGGTGTTTGGACGAACATAACTATGCCTTTTTCCTTCGTTGGCTTTATTTCTGCTTCGAGAGCGAGACTAACACTAGATATGGACCGCGGATGAAGTTTCAAATACGATCTCACACCAGTGAACAGCATATCTATTGGTATTAGATCTGAAATATATTAAAAATATAATAAATTTTTTAAATAAAATGCTAGAGGAATACAGAATGAATATACAGAAAAAAAAAATCATTCATCATCATATACCATGTTTGTTATAGTGAAAACTGAAAACCAAAGATATTAACAGGATAAAGGATCTAATTTAATAAAAAACTAAGAAAGTATACTAATTACGGGGACTCTAGAAAATTCCACCGCTAAGGATAGAATAATTACTTTTGGTGTTTTGTCACAGTCTGTGTGTCTATCATTTTAATTTAACGTTCCCACTGCTGGGCATAGGCATTGGCCCCTCAATGTAAAGAGGATTAGGCAATAGTCCACTATTTTGACCACGCGAGGGCTGTTTCGCGAAATAATCCGAAAAGATAGTTTTATTTTGAAATGTCAAATATTCGCGTAAATCTAAGAAAGTATCAAGCGAGGGCTGACAAAACTAGTTAGAAAACTAGTTAGGTCCTCTCAGACATGATGGATGGATTCCTCACGACGTTTTCCTTCATCGCTCGACGAATGGTAGAAAATTCATTCATACATGAAAATATTAGAGTATATAGGTTCGATTCGGGGAGCCAAATTGAACACGACTTGTTGGCTCCAAATACAGTTTATTACTCTCACATATTTTTATATAATGATTTATATGGATACTTAAATTTTGGATAGTTATGACATCATTCTAATAAATAGATTACACATAGAATACACCACAAGAGGTACGAGATCCGTGATATGAACTCACTTCACTTAGCTTTCTAAGCAAGCGCCTCGCTACTGTCCACTGTACTGTGTTACCATTAAATAAAATAAATAATAATAAATAAATATGTTGGGACATTAACATGTGTGTTAACCATCTAGTTCCATGATAAGCTGTGAAGCCTGTGCTATCGATACCAGATAGTTGATACACTACACATATATAACTTTAAATACATACATATTACAAATATTATTTATAATTTATATTTGATTTTCTATTATCCCAAGATTACCTTGATCACAATTGGCCCCAGTCTTGCCATAAGGACAGTCGCAGTCCGCGCCGTCGAGTGTGAGCGCGCAGGCTCCCCGGCAGCGCGAGCGCGAGCGGTCGCAGGGACTTCGCGTCATGCCACATGTAGCTCCGAACCAACCCTCATTGCAAATACACCTGGTGTGGTGGAAAGCAAAATGTTATTATGTTTAAAGATAAAATTAAAAATATTATACTGTTCAAGAATTTTTTATTGATGAAAATGTGTGGAATTAATTAATATTGACTTGTTATTATGTTAATAAAATAAATGTAATTTTGATATTTTAAAGAGCAACTGTTGAGTTTTTCGCCGGCTGTTCTCAGCAGAACTGCTTTCCGAGCCGGCGGTAGCTTCCTCACGGACAGACTTCACTGACGCTTACATTTAATTGACGATTCAAAAGCACTTGTAATAAGTCTAATTGAATAAAGTTTATTTCATTTCATTTCATAAAGATAATTGGTCACATTATAAGGTACATTATTGATTCATATATAATATAGGTATATTGTCTAAATAAATAAGTAATAAAACAAAGAATATATTATAACTATCTATTTAATTGGAAGATTGCCTTTTAATAGGCAGTGGTAGCCCAGTGGTAACGCGCTCGCCGAGTAACCGAGTGAAGCGGGTTCAAAACCCGGGTCTCGCACCTCTGATATTTTCATGTGCGAATCATTTCTAACATGATTACCACTTGCCTTAAGGTGAAGGAAAACATCGTGAGGAAACCTGCATGTCTGAGAGAACCTAGCAAGTTTTCGAAAGACATGTGAAGTCCGCCAATCCGCACTTGGCCAGCGTGGTGGACTATGGCCTGATTCCCCTCGTATTGAGGGAGGCCCGTGCCCAGCAGTGGGACGTTAAAAAGGGCTGAATACTTTAAAATTAAGCAAAACTAAATATAAACACCATCGCACTGCTCCAATGTACGCAGGGTTTTACAGACAAAGCCTGACTTACAGACGAACGGAAAAACAAATAATATATAATAAGATAAAAGCTGAGTGATGGACCATGGACACAACACTGTCCCGCGACGCAACCGTCACTCGCCTTTCAGGACCAATAGAGACAGACTTACAGCCTTGAGGAATAAACTGATATAAGTTTAGTTATAGACCATTTGGACTTTTCCAATAAAATGAAATAATCAAGTCACACACATCATACCCATAGGTAGCTGGCGAGTGTATGCAAACACCACGCGGAGCATTACAGGACTTAGCAGTGCATTGGGCCACGCCGCACTGTCCCGCGCCGCGGCCCGCGACCGCCTTGCCCACGCCCACGGCCTGCCCGCCCACTTCCCACACGCAGCCGCGCCAGCCGCTGTGCAGCGGCAGGTCGTGGGGCAGCTCGCGGAAATCTTGGGATGGGTGGCCGCCTGTAAGTTCAGATTTATTTTGGAGCAACCTTCCCTGAGCATCACATGGCTATTTTATTTTAATTAGATACTTCATATCTATTAATTGTTTCATGAACATTACACCATTTAGAGGTGGTCAAAAAATTCTTTATATGACAACTTTTAACAAAAAATATTTTCAGACAAAGAGAACCGCTAACGTGACCCACTAACTTGGTTAACTATGTCATTAATAATAGGCAGTCTATTCACTACTTTATGTCCAGTATCTAGTTTGGTCATGGTGTTGATAAATCAAGACAAGCAACTATATTGAAAATATACTATTCCTATATAATAGCTTTGATAACACTTCACACTCGCTTGGAAAGCTAAGTGACATGTATTCAATTCCGGGTCTATTTTCATGTCGCCAATGAGAAGAACCTAAGGGTGTGCAGCTGTAAAGGCTAGTTACTAAACCAATTTGAGGGAAATCCATATTATATACCGTACCAATATAAACATAAGGCAGAAGGGTCATGTTAGAGCGGTTAGCGGGCGCGTTGCCCGTGATGTTGTACCGACTGTCCACCAGCAGGCCGGCGCTGCGGCCGCGGCGCCACACGCGCACCACGTGGCCGCCGCGCCGGCCACCCAGAGCCCTCGACGTGAATATTCTTCGTGGACCTAATACAAATAAGAAATAGATTACTTGTAAATTGTAAGTATTAGCAATCACTTAATTTTTAATGTCGACAATTGAGTTCATAATGTTTTTGTATTATTTCGGTATGATATCGAAAGAGATTTGAGTGCTGGGTTGTTTTGATGGTTGGCAGTAAAGGAAAATTGAATATAATAAAGATCTATTTTAATTCCATATCCATTTATTTTTTTGTTACAATCTTAGCTATTTTTTCAGAACTTAATGAGGAAGGAAGCCTTAACTGCACTTTCTTCTTGATATGATGAAGATATCCGTTATGTGAAATGAATATAATAAAACAGGCGCATATGTACCTATATCGCAAATGCATATTATCAAAAACACGATATCCCAGAAAAATCTATTATTTTATAAATGTATTCCGTTCCAATAGAAACAAATCTATTTAAATAAAAATGAATTTTTTGTGTTTATTATTGTTAGGACAATTTTTGTATAGAAGAAAATTAAAAGATATTTTTTTAAATTAAAATAAGTCTTTTTTAAATCTCATGATAAGAAAAGTGAGTGAGTAAAATAATTTTTATCCCGGAAATCATCCCTTAAGAATGGGGATGAAAGTTTGTATGGGGAAGTTGGCTAGGGACGAACCCGACCGAAGCGAGGCTGAGTCGCTAGTACTAGGTATATACAAATAATACATGACTTACCACTTCCCATGTTCCACGTCAACATAATATAACCCTTAACAAATGTTAGAGCCAAATGCTGACTTTTAGAATCGTGTCGGCCACTTTGACCTACGAATAGTAAAAGGGCAATTTGGTCCATATCTGTTGTTTGGAACCTTAAGCGCAGGTCGAACCTGTCGGAGTTCATTGCCGCGGGAGAAAGAGGGTACATCACATAAGAAGAAATGCCACTTGTTATTGGGGCTAGAGACGGTCGAGTGATTTCTACATCTGTAAATATAAGAAAATAAGAGTGATTACTGGTTAGTAAGGAAAGAGGTGCAGAATGTTCTAGAATACACATTTAGAGTAATTTGTACAAGGAGCTCATACAAAGCGGTAACAAAATTAAAATCAATTAAACACTAATTACATCTGCGACTTGTTCCACGTGTTACGTTAAACAGATAATTTTCCTGACATATTTTCTGAGTGTAATTCCAAGAACTCCAGCGTTGTTAACCTCTTAGTTTCTATTTTTTTCAATTCATAAACTGGAATATATAAAATACTGATATTTTCTTGCTTTAACGGACAGTTTCCATTAAAGGCTAAAAATATTAGATAAATATATTTAGCACATATAAGAAAAAACATCTTACTGTATTCACAGAATATCCCATGTTTCCCGTAAGGGCAGAGACATAAGAATCCACTGCCCGGATGACGAACGCAACTGCCTCCATATTGGCAAGGATTGTGGTCACACACTGATTCGTTGCAATGGTTGCCCATCCATCTGAAAATATATTTCCGATATCTTCATAGTAACGTATTTAATTCTAGTTTCTGATTATTACAAATCGATAAGTCTTTAATGTATTTATAGTATTGTCAAGTAAGATGTAAAAATTGTACATATATATCTAAATGTAGAGAAATTCTAGTATTTTTTGCTAAAAAAAAATTGAGAACCTCCTTTTTTCGTCTGAATATCTATACATATACTATCTATATGTATAGATATCTGTACGTTAAATATTTTTTGGAAAATCTTATTAACATAGTCATTAATATCCGAATTTCTAGTTTTTAGAATTTTTGTCCGTCTGTCTGTGGCCGCATCACGAGAAAACCACTGTAAAGATTTTGATAAAATTTGGTATGGTGATAGATGGTTATCCGGGTTAACATATAAGATACTTTTTAATGCAAGAAAATATCTCATCCCTGAGAAATCTATGTTAAACGTTGAAACGTAACTAGGAACGAACTCGAGCTGAGCAAGGATGAGTCGCTAGTATAATATTTAATAATTACTTCAGTTCGTCGGCTATCTTTATACTAAAGATCCAAATCCGTCCAGCATTTTTAGCGTGAAACAGTAACAAACATACACATATACTTATACGAATTTCCGATAGATGTTCACGTACCCGTTAGCACAAGCACAAGTATAGCTGTCGCCGAGATCATTGCAAGTGCCACCATTCATGCAGGGCGATGACAAGCATGATAGTGAAGAACATTCACTAACTTCTGCGTCGAATGCATCACCGAATATTTCGCGCTCCTCCCCATTCACCTGATTTTAAATAGCAATTCAAACGAAAGCAGTACATCATTTGCGATAAAATGATAAAATACAGTAAAATCATCACAATACAATTTGAAAGACGATTCTATGACATTTATCTATTTAGGTAGAGTACCTGGGAGCGACCGAGCTTCACTCGGAGTTCTTTTTTGTTATATCGTATTTTTTAGATAAAAAAACTAAAAACTTGAATAAATACAAAAAAAAAACAAAAGTAAAGACTTTTATTCCGACCGGGACTCGATCCCGGGCATATGTGTAGTCTAACTTACGCCTTGACCGCTTGACCACGATGCTTATATCAGAGTGTAAGAAATTATCGACCATATTCTGCGTAGAATAATGCAAAAGAAAACCGCATGAAAAGTTGAAAACACGCGTTTTCCCAAACATTAGACTAATCTAGATCAATTTTTCGCCCCCGAAAGCCCCCATATACCAAATTTCAGCGAAATCGTTAGAGCCATTTCCGAGATCGCTGGTATAAATAAACAAAGAAATAAAGATATACATAGTAAATATACAAGAATTGCTCGTTTAAATATATAAAATAGGTAAAGGATCGACGACGGCTTCAACGCTAAGCTGTTACTAATTAAGTAATTATTATTTTTTCTTTACTGAATAACACAATAAGTTTTATGCTCAGCTCAGTACTTAAATCAAGGATTTCATGATAAGTAGCCGTATGAGCTACTTACCCAGCGTTGGATTTACACTAGGGACACTCGGAGCTAGTGCCCAAAGCGGCAAATTTTTAGGGGCGGCAAAATTCGGAGGGTGGAAAAAAAATTCTCTTCGCGTTATCGAAAATGCTTTTTTTATTTTGCAAAAAATGAATAATTAAAATAAATTAACTAGTAGGAACATTTTATGAAAAATTTATATGATTTATAATTTATTTAAAAAATAAAATTATAGTTAAAAAATTTAAACTTCATCGAAACTTTACCCATTTTATGCAAAATTTCGATAATAGGGCAGCATTTTTTACTATGCCCAGGGGCGGCGCCAAGGTTGAATTCGGCACTGTACTTACTTACTATAGATTGTTAATTCAAAAGTCTAAACAAAACCAGGTAATTTATTTAAAAGGCTAATAATAATTAGTAGCGAAATTCAAAATATTCTATAAATTGCTTGAGTACTATACGTTTTTTTGAATAAAATATGATGTATTGTTTGAACAAAACAACGCTGATAGTCCTTTTTATGACGATTATAATCTACTACGGACTAAATGTCCTTCATTTTTCGATACAAACCTAACAGATTTGGTCATTAATTTTACATTTAGATGCGCACAACATTAAGATTTTATCATATAAAAAGCTTGTTCGATCGGTTTGGATTTTGGATGTTTATTACCCAGCTAATTGTGATGGCTGGTTGGTACTTTGTACTGTTCAATCTATGTGCTTAGAAAGATTATTCCTGGAGGTGAATTGGTACGTTTTAAATTAATAATAGAGTCGCTTTAGTTATAATGATTTTATTTGTCTACGTTTTTGTATAGGTGAGATTCTATCTACTTAACAATCACTAAGTTTAATGCTTAGTAACAGCAACCGATTGCAAATATGTTAAGCAATATTTTATCGATACACATTACTAATAATAAAATACTAACTTAAAAATTTGCGAATCTGTATATGAAATAATTTTCAAAAACAATGGCTGTAACGTAACGTATTGTGTACAAAACATGGACCCCAAAACAATAGTTATTAAAAATTTTCTCTGTATGTCTGTTTGTGTGTGCGCGTTTTACGCAAAAAGTACTGAAGTTATTTTAAATAAATTTTGTATAGGTAGTGATAACTTATTACTCGGGTCAACATTTAGATTACTTTTTACTACAGAAAAAAATTTCATTCCCATGGGAAAACACAATAATTGGTTCTATCGAGTCGTCCGTAGAAAGCTAACGCTGGCGAAACCTTAAGAGATACAGTAAAACAATGTATTAGAAAATTGTAGGTCTTAAAAAGGCCTACAGTCTACAATATCATATTATGTCGTTCTCTTTAGATATACTTGCAATAACTACTCTTATTTAAAACGTACCTAGGGACGCACTGCAATCAAAATTTTCATGGAAATTTCTTTTACTTGGCTTCAAATAAACTTGCGTATATAATAATTATAAAACTTAGTGGATTTACTTATAAATTGGAATATCCAAATGGCCGCAAAGGGAAATCCGAAAAATATAAAGATAAAATTTTAATAGTAAAACATACTCACAATCAAATCTTTAATACATCCAACAAAAGGCATATTATCAGAATGATTCATATTTTGTACAATTCCGAAAGTAAGGACAGTATGGCTGTCTAGGGAGCTGATGTTAGACACTTGTCCACCGCTCATTGCCACGGTATCGTTCAGTCGAAGGGTAGCGTTACAGTGTTTCTCTTTTAAAAAGAGATCTAATCTGAAAATATTTTTTAAGCTATCATTATTATTATTTAAATACACAGTCTAGATATTGTTGTGTAATTGAAATTTCTTTGTTTTTATTTTCAAGTGATTATTTATATATTTTATTACCAACAATGTTTAAGAAACAAAACATAAAATAAGTAAAATGAATTAAAGATACCTAGTTTCAATTTTCATCAAGTAACCTCTATTCACGTAAGTTTTAAGTTCACTCAGCAACATTGTCTGGTAACCGCAGGAAAATTCGAATTTCAATAAACCAGAACTCATATAAAGTTTCATATAAGCTCCTTTTGTTATATCCACGTGCATTATTTGTCCATCAGTAATAAGGGTTTTTGCATTAAATTGTATAGCGATTGTAGTAGAGTTGTTAATATGATGAGATATATATGAATTCCCATCGAAAGCTGCTGAAGTTATTGTAATTTTTTCTTCACAGAATGTGCCTCCATAGTTAAAAAGACAGTGACACTAAAAATAAGTGTAATAGTTTCATTTACATATTTGTATTAGTAAATCTTATATATATCGTATTTTAAAATGATTGATTTAACGTTATCTTAATTCTTAAGCCATTTGGTAATTTAGAACGCAAGGTTAGGTCATGGGTGGGTTAGAAATTGAAATTCTTTTAGCTGTATTATTATATGTATATACTCGCTTCGCTTCGGGTTGGTCCGTAGACAAAAACAAATCTATGCTACGGGAACCATACATTTTTCCGGGATGATATATAAGGCTATAATCTTCCTCAGTTAACGGGCTATCTAATGCAAAAAGAATTTTTCAAATCGGACTAGTAGTTCCTGAGATTATCGCGTTCAACCAAACAAACAAACAAACTCTTCAGCTTTATAATATTAGTATAGATATAGATACGTTAAATTATCCAGACCGATGAAAACCTTTATACGCCATCAATGTCTAAAAACATATCATCTTGTGTAAAAAATAAGTCATGTAAATGTTTTAGTATGCTTAAACGCAATACTCACTCTAACACCATGTAATCCATTTATGCATGTTCCGTGATTATGACATACGAAATCAGTACAATCTGTATGTGATGTTGGATATGTCTGTGTAGTATCTTCTGTCCCTATCCCAGGTTCAGTCACTTCAGTAGACGTTGTTAATGTTATATAATCGGTTGTGTCTATGGGTGTGTCTGTGAACATTTTGTCTGTGGTAATATGTACTTCAGGAGTTATCGAAGTAGTATCAGTTTTAACATTTTCTGTTGATTCTTCAGTCGTTGTTGATGTTGTTTCTGCTTTTGTTGTACTTTCAACTTTACCAGTTACATTCGACTCGTCAGGGGAAGTCATTTCAGTCATCAATTTTGTAGTTTGAGTTGTGCTCTTGTCATGTACTGTAAGTGTTGTTGTTTCTGTCGATGTTGGTGTCGTTCCATTAATTGCTTCTGTTGTAACGGTTGATTCTGTCGGTAACGGCACAAGAACTGTCGATATATTTTGTTTACTACAAGAATCACCGCAATCGGTCGTCGGTTGGGTTTTAGAATCATCTATTTGTAAAGTTCCTTGTGTATCTGTCACTGAAGTTATTTCTGTTAAATCCGATGTAGTAAATCGAATTTCTTCCGTTGAAATTTTTTCCGTTGTATACAATGTAAAATCAGGTTCTTCAGCTTTAGTCGTATTGGAAGGAAGACTTTTATCGGTAGTAATAGACGATTCTTCTGGTGATATGTTAAGATCACTAGAAGTCGTCCATGTTGTTGATTCAGTAGTAGCCATAGCTGTTGTACCGATATCCAAGGTCGTATTATATTTAGTAAAATCAATTGTCGATATACTGACTGCACTTGTCGATTCAGTATACAATGTTGTGGTAGTAATTGTTTCGTTGGAACCAGGTAATAGTGTAGAAGGGACATAGTCACAATCGTAACTTCCATCATTTAATATAAAACATTCACATAAAGCCCCAGTAAGTTTTGGTGGACAGGAGCATGTGAAATTATCAACTCCATCAATACATGTTCCTCCATTCATGCATCTAAAGAAGGGAAAGGGATTTTCTCAGTATAGGCTACTTTATACCGTTGCGTAGGCCAAGTATACTTAGTCCAAACAAAGTCCACTAATTAAAGGGGGAGAAAAAACTATCTTAAACATACTACTGAATTTACTCCATACGAAAATCGTACGGGTTTGTTTCTTAAGAACGATTCTTTCTTTACACGAGTGTTATAGATATAACATTATAAAGATTGTTTACTATCTGTTTTAAACAAAACCATTATATAGATGTACTCTTAGAATAATACGATCGATTCGTCTGGACGCGAAAGGGCACAGCGGGGGCGAAGACCGTCTATAACCGAGGATGATATTTTTACTCATCGATCGGTCTCGTCTGATATGCATTTTAGAGCTGCAATTATAGTAACCTTTATGGAACGTCCTTATAGTACATATTACTGATAAATTTTCTTAAAATTATTTAAAAATTTTCATCTACCCTCGAATTACACGAGTCTCCATTAGAGGCTAGTACAAAAAATGACAATTTATGGAAGTAAAAAAAAAATCAAAGCATTCAAGGGACTTGATACGCCAGCAAGGATACATTTGACAAGATTATAAAGTCGTTTGCCAGGCATCCAATATAATCCTTATGAGGTGTGGCAACAAAAAGCCTTTTTTACGATCGCCTCCTAGACCATTGTCTTACCGCGGTCCCAAGAGACATTCGTCGTATTGCAACTCGCATCTCTCCCCGTGATAATCAGGAACACAGTAACAGATTCGTATGCCATCTTCAACAACACACAGCGCGTTGTTACTACATGAGTTTTCATCGCAAAATTCTATTTGAACTTCACAGCTTTTACCTGTAAAACCTAAAAAAAAAACAATTTGAATTTAGTAGATTCTATTAGTGACTTGCCATTCAAATGGCGTTTTTCCCAAAAACTTTTGTAACTCATCTGGATAGGCTTTTGAGTGGTATTGTTTTTTCTATTACATACGATGTAGATGTATAATATAATGTATATCAACTACTTAGTTTGTTTAGTTTGGTTGATCTAAATAGCTAAAACTAAAAAACTGTAAATAGAAAATATATATATAATATATTTTGTTTTTGTAATCCTATATAATAAAAATAACTATTATGTAGGTATATTAAGACTACTAAGTATATTAAGAAAATTATGTAGATGATGGTGTGGTAGATCGTTTAACTCGTTTAACAGAAGTATATATATTTTTCAAATTTTAATAGGACCAACTTAAAAAGAGGGTTTATACGCGTCGAGTTAGAATATCCTCATTTCACCGGTTAAAAAAGAATAATCTTACCATAAGCACATGCACACATATAGTCTGCATGGACATCAATGCATATGCCACCATTTCTACATGGGTCTGATTGACATTCGTCTATTTGTTCATCACATTTTGATCCAGCCCAGCCTATAAAATAACATTTTATAAGTACTTATTTCTCTATTTTCTTATTATTTATTATCTTCACATTTAAAAACAAATCATAATAATGTCCTCCACAATAGGATCAGTTAACCATCTACAACGATGATATTAGGGTGTCCTGTGTGCAATAATCAGGTGTACTGTCTATTTCTTCACTCTCGCCCTCTCGCAACCCAATGTGACGATGAACCTTACACGAGCGGAAAGAAATCAGACAAAGGACCGATTGCTTTACGTGCTCGCCGTTAGAACCCTATAATCCGTTTATCTGTTGACTGTTTCCGCCAGTATGTATCTAATACAATATCGGAATACAACATAAGGAAAATATGTATAAATATGTATGGGACTAATTTTAACATTCACTTCGCCCCGGCAGCCTTCAGTTTATTCGCTATGTCATAACCGTCGTAGTAAATAAACTTTATTTTCAAAATAGTATATTGTGACCATAAATTATTTTGAGATGGATGTTTTAATATTAAAATCGTAAATTATTAAAACTAATAAAATTTTTACCTGCCAAACACTTGCAGTAGAACTTATATCCCGGTCCTTCAATACATTCTCCGCCATTATAACACCTGATTTCCTCGGTAGAGTTACATACAGCCACGTCCAACTCACAATGGTCTCCAGAGAAACCCGGTATACAGTGGCAAACGTACTCATTGGTCATGTCAATACATGTACCATTGTTCAAGCAAGGGTTGGACTCGCATTCGTTGAAATTTGTCTCGCAATTATCGCCTATAAATTAGAAGATCATGATAAGACCATATACATATATGATTATATCAATCCAGGATAGAAGTTATCTCCGTTCTGAATTTCACTCAAATCAGTTGAGCCATTAATTACAGCATGAAGACGTAACAAACATACCTACAATCAAGAACTTCACATTTATAATATTATTGTGATGAAATATTAAACATGATAGTATTAATATACAATTAATCTGTCAAAAATGCTCTTTTCGTATAAGTGTAAGTAGAATCAGCCATGGTGCTTTAATAGGTTCCTATAGATTTTTTTTATTGAGAAATTGAAGAATAAAAATATGAGAGAGGTAGATAAAGCTTTTTACGAAATCGATAAAACAAAAATTTTCTTTATTTAAAATTCGTGATTTATGCCTAAATAGCACAGGATTCTTTCTTCTAATTTATTCTTATCTCACCTACACTTAAGGATAAAAGGATAAGGTTAAATTTTTTTTTATATTTATATAGAGTTTAGTTTTTAATTAATTTAATTATGTAAGTAATTTATGTTTTGTATAAATATAATTTCTCTTTAAGATGTTTTTAATTTATGTAGAAATAACCTCATCAACAATAAAGGTAGCAAACACGCAATCGTCATATCATCGTTTTAATAATTGATATTACTCAAGGGTCAAGGGACCTACGTACTCGTAGTTAGCCGAGCCCATTACCTTTTTGTACTATCAGCTATGAATTATTGATTAATGTAAAATATAATGTAATCGTAGTGCTTTTACTTTCTAGATTTTGTTTTTAAGAAAATAAGGAATATATCGTACAGGGTCTTATTTGTACTGTATTCAGACCTTTTTAACGTCCTACTGCTGGACACGCGCCTCTCTTCAATGCGAAGTGAACAGACCATATAGTTCACCACTCAAGTGCGGGTTAAAGGACTTAACATGTTTTTAAAAAACTTGCTAGGTTCTCTCAGACATGCAGGCTTCCTCACGATGTTTTACTTCACCGTAAGACAACTTAATGTTAGAAATGATTTGCACATGAAAATGTCAGAAATGGGAGCCCGGATTTGAACCCGCTGCAGTCGGTTTCCCAAGTGAGCGCGTTATCACTGAGCTACTTACTCGTACTTACTTATTCACTCCTAATTATTATCGACTCTTATTTACGTATCTTATATTTAAAATTAACAAAAGATAAATAAGGCCTTCTACATAAATCTTAAAAATTTATTTCCATATGTTATCAAAGCTGATAAAAATACAGAAAAATATTAAATCCTACTAATATTATAAATGTGAAAGTTTAAATGTTTGGATTTTTGAATGGAAGTTTGTTACTCAATCACGCTATAACGGCTGAACGGATCTGGACGAAATGTGGCACAGAAATAGATTATAGTCTGGAATAGCACATACGGTTGATGGCTGAATATCATTCAGGCCGCTAGTTGAACGGTGCCGTTTAGTTAAGAGACTAGGCTGTTAATCGAACGGCTAATTAAGCTAGTTGGCTGCGACATATAAGTACATATTATAATACGATCTAATAATAAACCAAAAAGAGTAGAAAAAGAAAGATGTTGAAAATTTGATACTAGACTTAATACTAATGCTCATACGCATTGTGTTCTAAATGACCTATACAGAAATTTTAAAATTCTGGAAATAGAAACCTTACCTATAAACCCATCAGGACATGAACAGTTGTATGCAGCCACACCATCTATACACGTGCCTCCATTCTGACATGGGCTAGACCAGCATTCGTCCCAGTTAGTTTGGCATTGCACCCCAGTATACCCGTCGATGCAGTAGCATGCATATGTGCTGAAAGTAAAATAATATATAGTTTAGTGTCTTTACTTAATGTTAAGTAAGTTAAGCTTCCCCCCGATGTGTGTTGACCTTGTAGACTTGGTGTGTTCGTTAGCATCAATGGCCATCCAGCCAGGCGTAAAGCCAAGAATAACACTTGGGAGACGTCAAACCGTGGTGGGTAATGTACCAAGCGGATTGCTTCTGGTAATTCTCTGACAGCAGAGTTGACCGTGGGGGCAACCCCATAGTTATTGTGGTTTGCCTCAGCAGGCCGTCATTGTTAAGTGCGAAAGTGATTCTAATGGGACCTCCATTGGATGGACTGGATGGTTCCGTTGGGTTTAGTGTGTAGGATTGACTTTTCTAGCCGGAAAATCCCACTAACCACATGTATGTATGCAGGTGGTACAAGCAGGTTTCCCAATGTTAAAAAAATATATTTTAAGCTTACCTATTAATATCGTCGATGCAAATACCATGCAGACAGGGATTCGCAAGACAAGCAATGCCCGCCGATACTACTGGTATCGCAAAAAATACCAACCACAAATATACACAGTGACTTTTGTGTCTTTCTGAAGACATTTCTTTAAAGTTAAGCTACAACAGGTTGCTAGAATGCATCGTCAGCGTAGTTATATTCAGATACCTTTAAAACCAAAGCATTGTTAAAGTACTATCAACTACTCGTTGTTAATTTTAACAATATTATAATATTAGTAGCAGGACGCTTAAAAAATATTTCCTTTTCTGGGTTATAAATGCAAATACATTGTAACAAATAACTTTTTGTTAAATAAGTATATGAAATATTCACTGTAAGACCAAAATTTATAAACCCACTGTCCGACTCATTTATGAGAACTAGGTCTCGTTTAGGTGTGGTTAACCCATCATGTTGCTATAGTAACCACGAACACAATACTCCCAGTCAATTGTTCAATTATATTATTGATAAAAAAATTAGATATACTTTATACAATATGAAAGTCACAATTTATTATATTAGAAGATTAAAACACGAAATTACAATCTTGTATTTTAGTCTGATTTAAAAAAGAATTAAAGATTCATAAAATTATAAAATTTTGTTAACTTACAATATTAATTCATTACACTTAATTCTAAATGACATTATAAGTCAAATAAAATATGCATATAAGTAATAATAACTAAAATAATTGGATTGTTTTCTTTAAAGCATTTAATATTTAAGATAAAGGAAAAAAAGTTTTAAAGTTCCCGCCCATCTCCTAGTAAATAAATTTAACCAATAGGCATCAGGTGTTTTACTTCACAGCCAATGAAATTCTAATCATCTGTTTGGAGCTGTCACTTTTACATTGAAGAGAAAGTTGCGTTCTAAAGTTTAATACTAATCACAAGATTTATATCATTAATTGTATTTTGTTTGTCGATATGTATATATTTTTTATTTCTTAAATAATTCTTGTTAATTATATAATAATATCATAAGTTTTTATAAAAATAAGTTTTATTTTCTAATGTAAAATAATAAAAATAAATAAAATAGATTTTGACATTTTAGTTATGTCTATCTGGAGTGAGTATTTTGAACGTTACTATCGAGGCCAAGATGTGGAAGGAGAACGACGTCGGAACAATAGCTCTAGTTTCCAATTAGAATTTTGCTTAGCCAGTCATATTGTGTAGCGTATTGTATAATTTTATTTTGCCAAAGAAATTAACAACATCATAAACTTTAACCTGAGTGTCTTAATAGTGGTAGTTTAATTTATATTTAACAGAGAAATCTGTACTAAAAATGGATCCGGGTATTCTTTGTTTCCACCATTGTGATCACAAAGTTTTTTGTACTATTATACCAGAGAAATGCCCTGTTTGTCAACAAAAATTAGATAGATATGACTACAATCTTCTTCCATTTAGGTAAGTTCACTTGTACATGTAAGAGTAAGTTCATCTTTAGAATATTCAAAGAGAGAGTTTGTTGCTTAGCGTCCTATTTTTATTACAGAGTACCATATCCTTTTGTAAAAGCTTCTCAGCATCCACGGTCGATTATCATGAAACCTACCCATGGTGATTTCCTTAAGTAAGTTACTTTAGTTATTTCGTGTTATTGTAGTGTGTTCTTTGAAAGTGACTCATATCCCATCTAGATAAGAATTCAATACGAGTATTGTTTTTCAGTGACTACTACAACTCCAAAGATTTACATATAGGGGTCACTAACTCCCAAGGATATGTTCTGGAGTTCAGTGAAGAGGGCATAAGGGGTGTTGACCCTGTGTCTAAAAAATGGAGTGAATGTGAGACCAGCTTAGATTGGGACCAATGCCTTCTATTAGAGCAGTTCGATGAATTGTGGAATGAAATCTGGGATAGCGTTTTATTAAAGGTAACTATTTGTATATTTCTATTGTAATCATATTTTTAAATTAAACCTAGAAATTCACTTTGCCAATAGATAATAGTGTTTACAGCTATGTAAAACTTTAAAATGCAACTTAAATGAGAAATTTTGTATGTAATGTTATTTATTTATAGGTAAGCCTTAGTCCACTTTGGGAGGCAGAAAGGTATAATGAAGAGAGACATAACTGTTTCACCTTTGTACTAGCATTCTTACGGGCACTTGACTGTGGAGAGCTATCTGAAAGGGCACAAGACCCAAAACTCTTCTGTAAACAGTATGTGGTACCCCGAACTTCAGCTGCTGGAAAGTATATATCTCTTTATAGACAACTCAAGAGACAAAGCTATTTCATACAGGAACATTGATATTCTATTTAAAAATTAATTATAATTCATTGTATGTATTTATTTATTATTGGTTCAGTATTAACTGTGATTTCTCATATTTAAGTAAGACATTCTTTAATGCATTTAATTTAAGCCAAATAGAATTTGTTTCAATTACTTTTTTTCCTTTTTTATATTTTATTTAACATTCTGTTTTACAATATGTTTAAATAATTCAGTAAGAAAATTTAATACCTTTGATATGCATTATATAGTATGTGAAAATCTATTAAACAAGGGCTATGGAGGCTGTGTTATCTTTTCCTTATATAGAAGGACCAGGCCAATTTGATAAAATTATACAAAATTAGGATAATCATCATTAAGTACTATTTTAGTTTTCATATGACTTTAATAATCTGAAAATTTACAGTCATAAGTGTATTTTTTAATGTGAACAACTTTTATAAAAAAATGGGTAAATTGTATTCATTACAAACATGGGGTCTCATCACAAACAAAAAAAAATTGTTCAAATAAATGTCAATAGATGACACTACATCTATTGATTTGTTATTAAAGTTGTGTTAAATTAACAAAAGATAAAAAATAGATCCCAAAAAGGTGTATTATTGTTTTAAAAAATATTCTATATGAAGTGAAATGAAATAATACACCAGTAAATCATATTTGCATAATTTTACTTATTATTGAAATATCAGTAATGAGATGATGGACTTGTAGTGTGTATTCACAGATGGCGCTTTTGCTTTTTTGAATTATTTATCATGGTAAAAAATTCATAAAATCCCTTTTTTTATTTGAATGCAGGATGAATTTTACAATATTTACCATACGTTAGTTTGCACATATTTATATCTATTACCTATTTTAGCAAACAAAAATAGCCCAAAGAATAGTCCCAATTAGAGCTGTCCAATTTCTTTGTATGGGATGAGACATCTGTACTAGTATAGTATTATGAGATTTGTGGTTACAAGTATATGTACTCTCAAGATTTTTTTATTTATGATTCGTTAGCTTTCACCTTTTATCAAAGTGATTTTCTGACTACCATAAAAAAAAAAGTATAAAGTTATTTAAATCTATGTTCATAATATCATAGTGACAACTACTAACTTTATGTCACATATCCTTTTATATAGACATAGCTAGACTAGATTTCATTAGGAAGTAAACTTTTTAATCTCATTTAATTTTAATTTGAACACAATTACACATGGTACCATTTTATAAGACAAAGGTTATATTGTTGTTCAAATGAAAAATCCTAGCTTTGCCTATCTTTATTGTAGTATTAAATATACCCTTTCCAATGTTCTACACACTGTAATGTACTTGGTGTCTATTTAAGGATTTGTATGTAGATGTCAATTAGACTTTTCTAAATATTTACTTGGATATTTCCAAATTTTCATAAAAGCTCAAATTGCTGTAATCATCTTCCATTAGTATATGTAATTTACTTCCATCCTCTTGATATCATGTGAATAATAGTAATTAATTTACTACTGATTTTCAAATTTATAACGCTTGGGATATATGAGCCTTATAATAGAATTTATCATTTAATATATATTGCTGGTGAAATGTTGGGAAGCTTTTCCTAATAATATCATGCCGGATTGAATCTCATAATCATATTCTTTATAGTATGTAAAAAAAATAATTGATTTGATACACACATTTACCTAAGATTCTTGTATAGAATATATTTATAATTTAATTAGACATTATTATTTATGAAATTAAGATAAGTGTTGCTTACACATCATGTTAATTGTATTGGGATATGATTGGAGTAAATCACCATCTGATTACGATGTATATCTGGGCCATGCGGTAGATTCTCTCAGTATGATACAAGTTTTGGAAATTCCGCCTCTAGATAATATTTATTAGGGTTCCGTAGCTAAAAGGCAAAAACGAAATCTTTATAATTTGTCCGTCCGTCCGTCCATATGTCACGACGAGAGACTATTGGAGCTACATATGTATGTATATTGCTGAAAGGTAGTTAATCATGTTAATTGCGAGACAATTCTGTCAAATTACGAAAAAAAGGTCTTGTGCCCTTCTGAGAAGTATGAGTCCATATGAGTGTCTGGGGTATTTGTAGTTCCAAATGCCACCCTTATTTTGTTCCGCCTGAGGCGGCTGCCTCTGGATGGTAGCACCGCACGGCCCTGATGTATATTGTATGTAAAAATATTAGCCTAGAAAATGGCCTAGATAGATAATAAAATTAATTAGGAATTGAAATTTATATCGTCCAGTTGCTTACATCATAGAACTAATACAATCATTATTAGATAGAATGATTTTCTAAGTTAATATTTTTATATACATTTATCTCAGCAACCTTTATTACCACTCAATTTATCAAGCAAATTGTAGAGCTGACGATTTGTTTTTTTTTATTTCTACTATATATCATAACAAATATTTAACGTTTTACTTGTACACGCCGATGTTCTCAAAATCGAATATTGCTATTGCATCTCGTATTAGATGTCCTGTAACCTGTTTTCATCGACATGTAACGTAAGCTTGTAGTTTCATTCCATTTCATGGTTTTTAACCTAAGATAACCTAATAAATAAGACATTTTCAATATCATTAACTGCCATAATTGAGACTTAAAGATTTTATAATGATAGTACTAAGTAGTTACAAACTCAGTTGAATTGCTTTGTCTCGGAGGTAGTCATACTTGATTTTAAAATTAGGCTTAATTAAATGCGACACATAAGCTTTATGATTCACACACACTTGGGTTATTCATATAAGATGTTCTGAAGTTTGCACTCATATTCATAGTCAAGCAATATTTACTTATTTTTGTTCAGTTCCAATACTTGCCTTGAGTTTTATACCCTTGCCTATTAATATGAGTGCTTGTTCCTATAAAAATATATACGAATTTTTTGTATTGATCTCTAAGACAATTTTACTAGGTGCTACAATTAGTATAAATATGTTACAACTTTTCGGTACTTTTTACTTTTATGTTTTTGAAATAAAAAATGTAATTTATTGATAATTGTTTGTTTATTTATTTATTATATAAATCTTTATAAATTACAATTCACAGCATTTTGAATAATATAAAATAGAGAGTTTTATAAATGTAACTTAATTGTTGATAAATTATTATTATAACTTAATGTTATTGGTTACTGGATAACCTTGACGGGAGCAGACTCTACGCCCACCCAGAAGACAGCGCCGTTGAGGGCAATAGTAGCTCTGAAATTTATAAAAAAAATATTACAATTATATACAAAACTAGCGACTAACCCTCGTTTTGCTCAGGTGCGTCCCTAGATCGTCCCAGAAGTAGCTTATGTGTTACCCCAGTGCATAGTTGGTATATCAGCTATCTGTATACTAGAGTTGATCCTTTGTCCAGTAGTTTCATCGTGAAAGAATAGTATACTACTAGAACACCGTGAATAGTAGGCCGACAATCGTGAAATAAGAATTTTTTAATTAAATTATTCAATTACCTGAACTTGATGATGTCGTTGAGGTCCGCAGGTGGAGTCCAAGTGAAAGTGACGGACTGCTTGTCGTCCTTAGGTTCATGTTTCTTGTGAGTTATTGTATCCTGAAAATAAAAATTATAAATATAAATAAATAAATATGTTGGGACATTAACACACAGCACCATCTAGTTTCATGGTAAGCTACGTGGCTTGTGTTATGGATACCAGATAGTTGAAAGATTACACATAATCTATAACTTTAAATGCATACATATTATAAATATAAACACCCATGACTGGAGTACAAACATTCGTACTCATCACACAAATGAATGCCCCTAGCGGGACTCGAACTTGCAACCAAGTAGTGTTACTACAAAATGAGCCAAACGAGTCGAAATTATTGTTTCATAAATATATTGTTAATAAATTAACTGTCTAGTAACAAGTAGGTAATAGCCAAGTGGGAGGTAGGTTTTCATAGTGGGGGGAATTTCGTACTTTACAGAAATTAAGAGACAATTTAATTAATCGAATAATTATTTAAGTAAAATTCTATACCGTGGGTATAGACACTTCACAACATTGTACAAACAATACATATTAATATTCGTAGTTTACGTCATGCTTTCATAATTGTGTGTCTTCCGAATTATTACAATCCTAATAATTAATACTAAATTTTTACATATTCGGCGTAGGTACTTTCCAGATCAAGGGAAAATAGCCTGGAAAACACGTGAGTGTCCCTTAGCCTTTTCAATAAATATGCAGAAATATAAACTTGTAAAAGTTATATTTAGGTAGGTATCTTACATTAAATAATTATAAGTAACCCATGTGGGGTTATTATTGTGCGAAGTACGTCCAAAATATATAGAAAAATTAATCAAACAATACCCAGCAAACAATAAGAAAAGCTCCTAGTGTGTAGTGTGCCAATTAACAAGCCTTGAAATTCAAAGAATAAACAGTGACCTAGGTTTTAATTATATTTTACGCACTTAATTCCCACGTAACAAACGCGAAAATTCTTGGAAAGTAGGTAAATAACCAGTCATTTGATAAGTTCCATTGAAAGTGACTGGATTTGCGACTGGACGTATGCGTCGATTTAAATAATAGCCATTTGGTCTTTATATGTATATTTTAACTAACAATAAGTATAATTATTGCAAATAATTAATTATTAATAAAAAAGAGATAATCTAATCAAATATCTTAATATACCTACCTACATATATAAATAACACGCGGAAAATAAAATCCATAAAAGTATATACCTAAGTAAATAGCTACATAATTTTTTGGGTTTGTCTACATAAAAATGATATAATATATCTTTATACATTTATAATGTAATTTTTTACTACCTATATCTTAAATTACCAAAGTCCAGGACGTATTTTCATCTGCATTTATTCACATTTCATAGACATATGTATTTTATAATATTAACTCTCCGCTGAGATTACCCCCTTATAATGAAACCTTCATCTTTCCTCGAGGACACTAGGACCCAATACCGAAAAGGGTTTCTTAAAGGGTCTCGTTTACATGGGACATGTTTTGGTCAATATAGTCTACCAGCGATTGCATGTGTTTTTTTTTCAACTCATACAATATTTTCTTTTTTTGGATTTATTGAACTGAAATAATTATTAGGTATATCGATAGAAAATTACTGGATTTTTTTTCGACTGTTAAAAAAACATGAAAAGTTATCTAGCCTAGCCACTACAACAAATATCACACACACACACACACATACATATTTTAAGATGAATATAATTGTAGAATAACCAATTTAGTTTAACAAAATTAGTTGTGGCGCAAATGAGTTAGGTTTATATCGTTGTGATGGACTTCAACAAGCAAAGATTACAACACCCAAGGCTGTTAAGTGTTAGTGCATAAGGTCGCGCTGTGATTTATGATGGCACTAATGCTATATCAAAATATATTACGAAAATATATTTACAATAATTTTAGTACCACATGGTTAGGCTTTAAAATAATAATAATTGTAATTTAATTACATTTATCTAGCATTTATATGTTATTTAAAAATTTTGTGCTGAAAAATTATATTGGAAAATTGAATAGGTATTTGAAATTGATTTTTTTTAAAAGATGCACATCATTATAATCTATCTTTATTTGTATTTGATTTTAGCTCTAGGATTTCGAAATAACTGTCATTATTTTAAAATCAATATTTGGTGCTTAAGGACAACACACTTGAAAATTGTGTTTTTTGGTTTGTCCAGGTGCATAAAGACTGATATAATAAGTAATATTAAGTACTGGTAACTTATCCTTGCTTCACTCGCGTGCGTCCCTAGGTACGTTTTAAATAAATAAAAATAGTAATTGCAAGTGTGTCCTTTGAGATAGCATACTATTGCGGACTTTTCTAAGGCCTTGTAGGCCTTTTCAACCGACTTCCAAAAAAAAGGAGGAAGTTCTCAATTCAACCGTATATATATATTATTTTTTTATGTTTGTTCGCGGATTTTTTCGTCGTTTATGAACCGATTTTGATAATTCTTTTTTTGTTGGAAAGGAGATATCCCAAGAGTAGTACCATAATAAGGAAACCAGGATCTGATGATGGGATCCCAGAGAAATCGAGGTTAACTTTCGAAAATTGTAGCGGCGACTAGTGCGTTTGTTAACATTTTCATTAGGTATTTTAAAGCACTACTATTTAATGAAGGTCTGGAGTCGATCTGATGATGGACCCGAAAGACAGTCGAGGGAACTTCTGAACGATTTGCAGCAATTACCTGGTGTTTGGGCTTGATTAATTTGCATTGATGATACTATAAGGCCTACATTTTGAATATAATGGTGATAATACATAGCAATTATTGTTTTAAAAAAAATATTCGATGTAAAGATTCCGCTTTGGTATTATTTTTTTATATTTATGGATATTAGTAAATTCTTCATTAAAAGTAAAAAAGTAAAAATATGAGAGCCAAGTCATGTGAAGCCTATATGTTTTCAGATTGAGCTTTAGTATATTTCTGTTTCCACATAAAACGGAGGTCATGACATAATCTTCACTTTAATATTAAGAGGCCTATTATATTTTCACTGTGATTTTTCAATTTAATGATCATTTTTGACGTTCTTTTTCAGAGACACTGAAACTATTCGACAATTTTGACTTATTGTATGGTGGAGAATAGTTATTAATATAGTTCATAGCGGCCTCGCTTTTCGCAAATTTTAATTATTAATTGAAATAAAGTCAAAATTCCGAAGCAAGTTTTTAATAAATTTTCAAGCTCATGGATTGAAATACTGTACTAAGCAAACGAAATAAAAAATATATAATAATATCTCGTATATAGTGGTTGAGTTTATACCGGCCTCGGAATTTGAAAATGTGTATTGGATTTCTACAAAAAAAAAATCCTTTTCAAAATCTTAAAAACTACTAAAAACGTTCAGAATTAGCTGCAAATATATCCTTACAACATTAATATTATTGAGTAAAATTTATACCAGAATGTCCGTTCCAAAGAAACGTAATCACATACTATTTTTGTTAAATACTTTATTACAAAACTTTACATAGAAGTAATTACAACTGCGATGCGTCGGCCGCTCGCCGCAATACCCTAGAACTCAGTACATTTTGTGATAGGTTTCTTAAGTGTTTTATAAATCTAATTTAATTCTTATTTCGTACTAGCGACTCACGGTCGCTTCTCTCGCGTTCGTTCCTAGGTACGTTTTCACGGTTAGCTATGTTTAGGTATACATAAATAGTAGCTTTCTACTCCTAAGGTATTCATTTAAAATATATAGCGATTTACCAGCGGATTTTGTTCACAATTTCATGGGTTTTTCTTTTCGCGGAACCCTGATTCTTTTTCTAAAATAAAATTAGCCAAGTTACTCCTTATAACATCAGCTATCTGCCAGTGAAATTCCCGTCCAAATCGGTCCAGCCGTTTCGGAGATTAGCCGGAACAAACAGACAGACAGACAGACAAATATTGTAAAATATGTTATTTTTGTATATGTACCGTGTATACGTCCATATGCATTAAGTAAAAAACGGTTATTTTAATATTACAAACAGACACTCCAATTTTATCTATAAAGATGTATAGATAGAAACAGATAAATTAGTACACTAAAGTACTATTGGTACTACAATCAAACTTCAAACAATATGAAAGTTACATTCCAATTAATTTTCATCTAATTCAACCCTTAGGTAAAAAATAAATATTAAATGAGTTATGTGCCGTGAGCAATTGACGACTTCAAGTATTTCTAACTTATCAAAATATTTTTTATACTTATATTTTGATCGGCTGCCCTAGACGCGCGGCCTTATATAGAGGACTTATATTTGGTGGAGGTACTCAACAGAGTGCAAGGAATCCTCCCTTATGTAAATCTGCCGCGCTTGAGTAAATCCAAAAATCCCCTCTTTACCTCCCCTACGATTTGATGTAACCATGTAATATTTGAAACATCAAAAATATTGTTTTGCACATACTTTACTATCGATTTTAAGCTATTTAGGGATAAAATTAAATTATATTTCTTAAGAGGTTTTCTGTTTTTGTATTTTAATAGGAGTCAGCTATCAAAATCCTTTAGACGTACCGGTTTAAACAGTCAGGTAAAGCAACTTTTTATATTTAAGTATATAAAAAGTTTTTATATAGATAATTAAAGAAATACAACTTTCGATGTCAAGGAATAATACCTCATTTATTCTGATTTCACATATACATAAGTACCTGGGCGACCGTTCGGTTCGTTCGGAGTTCTTTTTTATTATATCGTATTTTTTAGATAAAAAAAACTAAAAACATGAATAAATACAAAAAAAAAAAAACAAAAGTAAAAACTTTATATCCGATCGAGATTCGAACTCGGACACCTGTGATTGTTAAACTTGCACCTTGATCGCTTGATTACGATGCTTAAGCCTGAGTGTAAGAAATTATCGACCATGTTCTGGGTGGAATAATGCGAAAGAAAACAGCATGAAAACTCGAAAACACGCGTTTTCCCAGACTTAACAATAATCGAGATCGATTTTTCGCCCCAGAAAGCCCCCACATACAAAATTTCAGCGAAATCGTTAGAGCCGTTTCCGAAATCGCTGGTATAAATAAATATTATATAAATAAACAAAAATTGCTCTTTTAATATATTAGATATCTCTTAAATAGCCATAACAAGGTTATGTTATATTAATAATATTTAAAATTTAAATTGAATAAATTTTAAAATAAATTTAATGGCCATATGTTAAGCAATCTTTTCACTAATATATAGTAATATATAACTAGCCACATAATTTTGAAGTAAGTTCTTTAGAAATCAAATTCTTTATAAGTAAAAAATCTCACAATCCTTAAAAACTTTATGACCTCGTTGAATTTTAGTTCACTTATATCTCTGTTACGTACTAAAGATTTAAAAATATGAACGTGAAGGTCTGGCAAGTAGCAAAAAAAGATAAAATGATTACAATCTTTTTTATATGTACGTGTTGTCTGTGACAGTAAACATAACAAAAACGTAACAAGGAAGTTAAATAAATTCTCTTTATATTTGCCTTAGATACTTTATCTACAATATTCATTTTAATGAGAATCTATATAGGTAGTATTCAAATACCCAGACAGGTGACCCGCTCTGACTACGCTAAACTGTGTAATGAAATATAGGTAGGTATACAATCATTATAATACATGTATGTATTACGTAACATATATATCTTTTATGTCTGCCTCGGTGGTGCAGTGGCTAGCATGTACGGCTGCACATCGGGAGGTCCTGGTTTCGAGTCCCGGGTCAGGTCAAGTTTAGTAATTGAGTGTTTCTGTTTAGTAAACCTCCATCAGTAACAGCCAGGAGCTAGGAACTTGGCGCTGTTTCACCCCCCGTGCCTCGGATAGCACGTAAAGCTATCAGTCCTGCGCCTTAACCGGAATATGAGAGTGACAGGAATAGAGAGTGCACTTGTGTATTCGCATACACTTACACTTGTGCAATATAATATCTCCTGCGCAGATGACTAGTCTCAATGTGATTGGTCGCCGTGACAGAAATCGATCGGGAGGACATTATTATAATTATCTTTTATATTTAATAAATCTTAAATTATTCCGTGCATCTTTTGCGCCACTTATCTACCGTTTTTTTACGTATTTTATGTACCTACTTATATATATGTATGTTACAAAAACATAAAAAACAAACATATATATTTCTATGGACTTACATATATTATGTATATATTAATTAATAAAAAATATACCATACCATGGTATCTGAAATACTTTATTGATTGTAAATTATTATTGTGTGTGTTTAAATAATTGAATGTTGGTATTATGTTACGTTAATAACGGTTCTTTATTAAGAACTAGCGACTCACTCTATCTTGATTCCCCATACAAACTTTCTTCCCCATTTCCAACCTCTTAAGGGATGATTTCCGGGATAAAAAGTATCTTATGTCCTTCCCAGGGCCACAAATTATCTTCTTACCAAATTTCATCTAAATCGGTTCAGTAGATCCAAAGATTACTCCCTACAACCTCACAAACTTTACCTTTTTATAATATTAAAGACAGTGATCTATACTAACAGTTTCGACTGCGTATTTTAAAATTTAATCATATTTTTTATTTCAATTAATCGAACTATAACGTGCATCTAATCAGTAGTATTTCTTCTGAAAAACCTTTTCTTGTTTTATTAGAATTTAGAAGAGATAAGAATTCACGTTCAAATTATATTTGTCCAAAGAATTAATTAAATTTTTCCTGGTATGTTTCGTTTTCAATTTTACACAATTTTTAGTTTCAAAATTTATTCCATAAAAAAGTTTATGACATTTTTATAATTCCCCCTTGAGCTGCCGCAGTCTAGTAAAAAAGTTTTTAACCAAAAAAATATATAAAAATTGTGTTTTTCTTATGAGTACATAATTTCATAACCGTATATAATTTCATAAGCATCACCCGAATAAATCGTATAATAAAAAGAGGATCTATATTTTGAAATCTCAAAACTTACGCTTAGCTAGTAAAATTGTACAGTAATAAAAATACAAATAAATTTTATTATTAATCAAAGTATGTAAGTTAGTATGTCAACCTGTTTTTCAGCTTTTTTTATTAAAATACTGAGGACGTTTACTTACCCCGTTGGCACTGCACTTTATGATCTTGGCGAGTGGGTCGTTCGGTGCCACTGTAAAGAGACCAACGATTTTGTCCCCTTTCTCCCCAGTACGCGCTTGAAGCATCAGACCGCGGATAGTGTCAGCGGAGGACTTTCCGGCAATTGTGACCTCCATAGGAGTTCCCGCCTTGACTTCCTGTTATTTTAAAATAAATTACACATTTGGTTTTATGGTTACACGTACATTTTAGTAAATTAAACATCTATTATATATATTTATAGTCACTAAGTTCTTTTAATAACAATAATAAAACCTCTTTATTGCACACACAAAAGAAGAAGAAAAAGAAAAAAACAATACATTGGTAGGAAAACACACAAGATAAGGCGGCCTTATCGCTAAAACAGCAATTAAATATTTCTAATATTTATTCAATAATATATTTTCGTAATTCCTATCTCTTATTTAATAAGTACTAATAAGATATAAAATATATTATACATTTATACGGCTTTATACGTGTAAACAATTATAAAAGTCAGAAAATATTTATAATTGTTCAAACGTACAAAACCGTATAAATTTATAATTACGATTTTTTATATAAAAAGAACAAAACAAAATTCAATTGCAAACATTTCTGCAAGTTTTTGTATTACACTGTACGTATATTTAACTTCTAAAATAGTAATAAATAATAAATTATTAGTTGGAAATAAAATTCTTACCTTGGTACTAGTGGTAATGATGTATGGAGCTGGTCGTTTTTGGGGCTCAACGGGGTGGCGCGGGATCATGTCCTGGCAGGCACTTTCAGGGGCTCCTGAAGAGTACCCCTCAGTGTAAGCCACCAAGGCAAGGACGGTGACAAAGTAACTGAACATCATCTTTTATAATTCCTATAAACATAAAATTATTTTCAGTTTCTAATATGTCATGTCACGTCAGTTTATGAGATGACCGTGATTATATTCAAGTACATTAAAATTTTGGAGCCAAAATCAAAACAGAATAAATAAAACTAGGTCACGGCCCTTTCGGTTCTTTAGATCCTAAAGTATTCTTAGAGACTGGTTCTATATGGGTGTTGAAATATCAACGTATTGACGGTGATTGCTTAAATATGCAAAACAAACGAATTGTGGAGACAAATGCTGACTTTTGGATATTGGATAAACTGATTGCCACCGAACCTGACCTCTCTTCAATATGGAAAGAAAACTAAGGTATATTTATGGTTGACCTACAATTTACCGGTAGCGAGGTCTAACACCAAGAGTAGACTTACCTTGTTTTATTTATATATTATGTAAAATTCAATAATTGAAAAAAAAAAACTTTACAACACTTTACAACTTTTATATATTATTATATATATATATATATATATATATATATATATATATATATATATATATATTATTTATCGCAAATAAGGGCAATACAGAAATCAAAAGACTAAAATTAGTTAGCATAGTCTCTTTTCCAGTCAAAACAAGCAATATAGTGCAAGAAAAATAATACATCCATATACAAAAGTAAAACAATTATGTATTCAATTTTAGCCAATATATACAAAATATTTATGTGAAGAACGTTATTTTTACCTTAAAGTTCAAATAGACGCGAGGTGTAGGTCGCGCAATGCGTGAATGATTCGGAACGCTGCGACCTCGCAACTTTCAAGCTATATATTGCGCCCCGCGCATATTCGCTAGGGAAGGGCGCAATCGCAAAGAATATTATAAATAGATATTTGAAATGATATCTTTAATATTTTTTATGATATTTAGTAAAGTCAATATTAAAAGTCAATATCATGAAGACGTTACAAAGTTAAAATATTATTATTTCCCGTTTTTATATTGGGCATTTCTATATAAATAATGAATTTAAACTTAGGTCTCATATACCATAAGCGAGCTTCAGAATGAAACGAATATCAGCACCTATCAAATATCTTGTGCATATCACCCCCCTGTCATTAGATAGATGTAAAAATCTTGTAAGGAAATATTTTACACTATTTTATCGTTGGCTTAATTAAATATTTTGAATATTATAATTTATATTACCTTTTGTGAGCAAAGTGAGTTTTCAAAAATGATTCGGTATACACACACATTGAAGACAGAAGGTTATTTATATTATATCTACCTACATAAAAATATTTTATTGTACACACAGACTTGAATTATAAATACCCTCACAAATTAAAATATCTGTAATTTATTTATTCTGTGGCAAATAACTCATAAATATATTTAAAATTTTTGCTTTAATCCTGTAAAGTTATGGATCGGGTATCGGGTATTATAAATTTATATCGGGTAATTTATTTTTACAGAAATGTGTTTTTAAATATATAAAGGTATCGTCGTCTACACTTACTAACGACGTTTTAATCTTTTTTACAAATTTACAGTAAATAAAGCTTTTGATATACTAGCGATCTATCCGATTTCGTACAGTAGTTTTTTTAATTTGACATTTCTCAAAATAGTATAATTTCTAATACAAATTTCGTAAGAGACAAAAGGGCTAAAGCTTAAAGTGCTAAAAGCACTCATCTTAATCATTACTACCTACAAATTAAAAAATTAATCCAAAAAATTAAATCGGGCCACCAATAGCTTTTTATATAAATTTTTGCCACATTTTTTCACGCTTGAGCTTTTAATTTCAAAAAATCTTTATTTAATATTTATCTATATATAATAGAAATGCGTTGTGGTTATTTTAGCATCTAGATAATGAACAATATTAACCACTTCGTCTTTAATCTATTTTTTTAATTAATACTTTCGAAAATATTAAAATTGTGGCAGTGAGTTCGAGTAGTCCCTGCGTGCAACTTAAAAATTATTTTATGTAATTAATAACTACTGATAAAAAATTAACGTTATGTAAATATAAAACTACAAAAAATAAAAAAAATACACCTTAAAATACCATAAGAACTTTAGATAAAAAAAAATTATGGTTCAAAACATCATGGTATAAGCATTATTAAAAGTACCCACTCAATAGGAATCTATTTAATGGAATAATTGTTGAAACAATAATACATTTTTATTTCCTACTTATTGTTAAGTCTAGTTAGTAATTATTTATCCTGGGAATAACCTGTCAGATAGTTAAGTACTTAGGTAGCTACTCAAGTAATACAATTATTATGAAATTGCCTGGATCCATCATTGTGTTATGGATTCGTCATATTGCTTTGTCATTATTGTTGTTTTTGAAGTAGGTAAATTAAACAGGAATTTTACCGATGGTGAAGGTTTTTTGTTTAGATCCGTCTCTAGGCTTCGTTTATAAAGTATAGTTTGAAGGATGTTATTATAAAAATATTACAACCTAGAAAATATAAAATATGTACGACTTCTAGAAGTAAAATGTAACTCGACAACTTACTCGGCTGAAATAAAAAATCCCTTAGAAATACATAATTCTTAAAGGAGAGAAGTTAGGTGTGTAATGCGACATCTACCTACTAAAATTTCAGCTTTCTAAAATAGTCGAGACATAAAAAGTAAAAACGTACACGACCAATTTTTTTTAAAAAGTGCTTTATTTTACTCCTTTAAAATTAATAATTAATTTTATCAACATTTAAAAAATATATAATTTTAATTCAAAAATTTAATTTACTTTTATAAATATTTAAAATATTATCTATATCTTTGCTGTTAGGGAGTAGAATATTAATATTCCCTTTATTTTTAATTTTTTTGCCATAATATTACATAGCCTGTGTGCTCCAGGTTTTTGAAATTTTATCCAAATCCGTCCAGTCGTTTTAGTGTAAAGAATATATGCTGATTGCTGATCATGCCCAACTGATCAGATGCTTGGGTATTGGGAACTAAAACAGTGGGTTATACCTATAGCCACTTAGGCTGCAGCCGACTATTCCAATACATAATCTCATGGAAAACTTGATAGATCTGAAGACGGGTAGCCACCGCTGTAATTAAAGCCTCTTAGAGGAGGTCAACTCACAAAAATGGGTGTAGTGGAATAGGTAAAGAGCATCAAGTTCTAGTTTAGTTTCTTAGTATGAAACTGATAATTTTTTTATTAGGTATTCATAAAAATATGATTAGCTGTTAACACAATGTTGGCTCGTAAATCAATCTGAAGCACACCATTGATTTACGATCGTATTATCGCTATTCGCGAAGAAATTGCGTATTTTCCATTCTTTATTCACTTCTAAATTTTGCACAGTAAAATCTATATCAAGAGACAAGAACTATCTAATTATCGCAAGTTGAATGTGCACGCTATTCGTAATCTGAGTGTGTGTTTCTAACGTGAATGTACCTACCGAGATGTTGTTATTAGAATGACAATTTGAAGGAAAAACCAAACTTTTGAAAATTAGTACCTACTGCGGGAAAGTTGTAATATGAATATGTTATTGATCAAAATACGCGTAAACGCTAGCTGTGTTACTCGTGTTTTCAGGAGATTTTATTCCATTTTCATATATATTCAAAACTTTTTCATTTAAATGTTAACGCTTAATTAATTTATGTATCTTGTTTTTTTCGAATCGATCCAAAAAATGGTTAGCTTTATGTAAAAATAATTTCATTCTTATATTCATATCCTCTCAGGTTTTAGTAGTTAGGTTAGATGTTCTGTATTCACTATTGCATCCATAAGAACACTTTTAACAAAACTATAATCTCAAGGGTTTTCTACCCTTCGAGGAAGAGAAAATGCGTGCAATATTTCAGTATTGTAATGGTTAATTCGTCGCCCATTCTTTTACAGGTTAATGAAAACGAACAGTTTAGTAATCCGAAATAATAATGGTTAATGGCTATCCTTGAAAGTTTGGATTTCGGTTTTGATACCGAAAAAACCGGTTAATTCATTCATAAGTAAGACACATAAATGTATCCTTCTACTAGATAATTCACCATTAGCAAAGATTCGCCGTATGTAAATGCACAAAATCCCATTTTAACCGATTAATTTTGATCATGAAACTTAAATTCGTCAAAAACCGTTCTCCGGGATTTAACCGGTTAAAGCATGCAATCGAAACTTTAAACCGAAAAGTTTTTCAGTTTGGGGTCAATGACCAATACTATCAGTTAGGGTCTTTCCTTAGCAAGAAGCTAATATTCCTACATCATAAAAGTGCAGATAGTATTAATAAAATACTTTTTTAAAGTATTGTTCTCATTTTCTTTTTTAATTATGATTATTAAATTGTAGTTGCATTCCTATCTTTTATTTTGGGCTATTAATATTATTATTGATCCACGAATGTAATTTTTTTTTTATCTTGTATTGGTATTTGGACACGTTGATATATGTACATAATACGGTTATACGCAGTTTAAGCTTCGAAAGAAGCGAGTCTGTTTTTTCTCACAAGAAATAAAACTTCATTTCATTATTTTTCTTTTTTAAAATTCAAATATACTTTGGTTAAATTAAAATGATATAAAGATTAATTACTTAGTTAAAATAGTAATCTATGCAATTACTAAAAGCAATGAATAATCTCAATTTTCATGAATTACTGCCTTTAATTCTAATCTACGCCTACGATTTCTAGACACACGGTATAATTTTAACACGTGGAACATATTTCCTATGTAGTTTCTTCCTTATGGAAACAACATGTCACCATATAAGCCTGCTTATTTGTAAAATAAAATCTTAGCAATAAGACTTGTTTATATTCATTCTAAATGTAATAATTTCTTAAAGTGTAGGTTTTTCCCCAATGAGGAAAAATTTATCCTCTGTATATATGTACTCAATATTTCAGTTATTTACTAGAATATTTGTATTTGACTGAATACGGGTCATTATAAGATACAAAACTCATAAATTATTCCAGCCGAAACAAAAATAAAGGTTAAAGTAGCTATTCTTGTCACTGGCTAGAAAATAATTGATCAATTTTGTGTTTTTAAAAGTAGATTTTTTTAATGAAAAGGTGTATCTAGTGATTTCTGGCTTTTGCATTTAACTGCTTAATTTATGTTTGCTTAATCGGGAGAAACTTGGGAGAAACTAAGGTTATTGACTTTTCAAAAGTCTCCCATGACAATGTTTGCTGTATAGCATTCAAAACGTAGGGAATAAAAAATCAAAATGAAGATAGTATCAATATATGAAGTTGGCTTTTTTTGTGGTGCTGGTCTATCATCATCGGCTTGAGCTGAACGTTAAAAAGTCAGTCAGTGAGTCGCGACATTGCCTTTAATATATAATAAAAATAGTTATTGCGAATGTACCGTAGGAGATAGACATATATTATTGCGCACTTTTCTGTAGACCTTTTTAAGACCTACAATTTTCTAGTACATTATTTTGATGAATCTCTTAAGGTGTAGCCAGAGTTAGCCATATAAAGGATAATGGCCATTCCGTCCCCAGAGTGTATCAAGTTGAGACATATGTCATTTTGAAGAGCAAAAAAATAGCTTCAATTTATTGTATGACACCAACACTGAGACTCGTGCAGGGAAAGAACTATGAATCATTTAATTTTATTAAGCCCGTGAAAGTCTAAAACAGTATGACGTATATACATCACTTTAAAGGTCATAATATTAGCTTTATTTTGTTGTACAGCGCCAAAAGTGAGATAGTTACATGGAAGAACTATGAATTATTTTATTGAAATAACATGTAGACATGGATCAGAAGCGAGATGAGTCAACTTATTTAGCAAGGCATTATCGCCCTTTTTACAGAACAGTACAACTACGCTTCTGCTCCATAATTGTGGGGGTTTTCCTTCGAGTATGATGGAATTAAGTAACATTCTCAGAAGTTCAGCCGTAGTTCCTGCACCCGGTGCTTTGTTGTTCTTAATCTGTTTTAGTGACGTCCGGGATTTCTTCGGTATAGTATTGGGTTAGCCTGGCCCTTAATCATTGTCCAGACTGATGGGTTGTCGCGTTGATGTCAATAGCTATCCGTAAAATTTCGCTATCTCTCCCATTACTAAACTCGGGAATAGATAATATAATCCTATTGTCGTCGGTTTTGAACTGTACTAGCCGGTTTTGCTCAATAGATAAATCAAAAAACCTCGAAAACCTTTGGAGTGTTTGGATGACTGTAAGATCATCTTTCTCCTTTCTGCCACGAGCTCGAGAGTAGGATCAGAAATCTTTTTGGGTCTATTTTTAGAGTGTGTTTAGAACCCAACTGATTCGACACCTTTGAGAAACCCATCGTTAAAAGTAGCCACATCGCTATTGCAATCAAAGTGGTTTTGGAGTTCCAGCTGAAAGCTTAAGGGGTTTTGTATTTGGTGTGGCATTGGTAGGAACGTGGACTTCTTCAGTCGGAATCAGTTGGATGCGTTCAAGCTGTACATAGTTACCATGCTGCACAAGACATCACAAAAGATAAATCCGACACCACCTTGGGACTGTTGGCCACCCGAAAACAGAACAGGTGACCAGATTTGAGCATCATCGAGTTGTCCCCCCTCTTTTCGAACTTCCAATAACCCTATAATGTCCCATCGTAACCTGCTCAATTCTTCCTCATTTATTCATTCAGCTATCCTGTACAGGGCTGCAAAAGTCGCAATATGTGCGAAGGTGTGTAAAAACAGACGGCACGGTACGATATAAAATAATATTTATGAAAATATTGTACAATCTAAATTATACTGTTTTACTTTCACGAATTTAATAAAATTAAATGATTCATAATTCTTTCCCTGCACGAGTCCCAGCGTTGGTGTCATACAATAAATTGAAGCTATACTTCTAATCTTTAAAATGACATATGTCTTAACTTGATACACTCTGGGGACGAATCCCATACAAAGTTGCCCATTCTCCTTTCTAAGGACGTATCGATAGAACCAGTTTGTGTGTTTTCTCGTAGGAAAGATTTTTCTGAAGTAAAACGTATCCTAAATGTTGACCTGAGTAATAATTTATTACTTCACAAAATTTCGTTGAAATCGGTTCATGCATGAATGCGCACACACAAACAGTCATACAGACAAACAGACAAAATTTTAAATAACTATTGTTAACGCTAAGTTAGGTACTACTTTATTATAGTATGGATTACATATTAAAAATACTAACTACCAGAGTAGGTACATCAAAAATAACTAATGTGCATCTATGAAATTTATCTCCTATTTTACATATTTACAAATGAAGAGTTTATCGCACGGAATATTCACAATTATTCACAAAAAAGGGTAGGTTACGTTAGAACTGTGATTACAACGCCAAAAACGACTAGAATTTTTAGAAAAATAAATGCCTCAGAAGAATCCAAATATTAAATGAGAATTAATAGGCGTAATTATCAATCTTCTTTTTATTTGTATTCTGGTTACTTAGCGGTTCCCCGACGCGGCAACGCTCATGAATGATCGCTCTATGAATGTACCCAAAACCGTTCTTTCTGTTTCTTTTTGGCCAACTTGGCATCATTCATGTAGTATTAAAATTAATCGGTCGCGAGGCCTTCCAGTCTTTTTTGATCTAGGAAAGAACGAGCCAGCTAACGTTTCGACTGCTGAATGCATTTACTACTAAAAGAGCTGGTTTATAAAAATACGTAAATATAACTTTTTAAATATTTTGATATGTTCATAATAATCGGAATCAAGTTTTTATGTCAGGAAAAATAGAAAAGTTACAAAAAAAATTATAAATTCAATAAAACTGAACGTGTTTTTTATATCTACACATAATATAATAAAATTCTAACAGAGTCAAATCTGTTTATTGAATATTTTTAGGAAAATCTTATTAAAATAGTCATTATTATCGATACAGAGGCCGAATCTATAGTTTTTAGTATTTTTGTCTGTCTGAGTGTGATCGCATCACGAGAAGACCACTAAACAGATTTTGATGAAATTTGGTATGATGATAGCTCTGTATCGATGTTATGTATCGTCTGTATGAAATGTCTCTGTATCGATAATTAGGCCAATTTCAAAAAGATTTTACAAAAAATATTTAAGGTACAGATTCGACTCAGAATTTTATTATATGTATAGATGATGACCAAAAACAAAGTCATTATGTTGTTACATACTAATATAACCTATTAATTGTTATTATTTTTTCTTGTCTTTAGTGGCTTAGAGTTGCGTTAACAGATATATTCTGCCAAAATGTAATATATTCTGCCAGTCTGACATATTGTGAGGGAAACACGAATGAGTATAAGCGGTGACTTTTAAATTTAGCAGTTTTAACCATGGATGACAAATAAAGTTTTAACGTGGAACTTACACTTTAAATGAATGATCGGTTTACAGGAGTAACTTACAAAAATAAAAAGATAATTACTCGATACAAAAAAAAAAATGTGTGTGTGTACTTATGTAGGTACGCAGGTAAGAAGTTATACTTCTTTAGCGTAACAGAACAAAAATAGCTAAAGATTTCATCCCGTATGGCACAACTTTCTGTTTATAAAAGGTATGTGCGTGTCGGTGTGTGCGTGTATCATTGTCCCTTTTATTATTGTATAAAAAAATGATTTTGATTAAATACTCCATGAACGTAGCTATCTTGCAGTCGGATCTTGATCCATTATTATAATACTCATACTATGAATTATTTTGAAATTTTTCTTACTGGCAAACTACGTCAATGACATTAAATGAAGTGTCAATGTTTTCTAGTCTATGCTTGAGTAGTATGGTGGTCGATTTACCAATATTTTTCATAAATTGTTTGCTAAATTAGGCGGGAATCGAATTTTGTTATAAATTAAATAAAAATGAGCGTCGAAGAGGATGTAATGAAAATACAAAAGAAATTAACTAAGATGACATCAGATGATGGCACGGTAGGTGTGGTGATATATATAATAAAACTACATTATCTTTAGCACATTTTAGAAATGCTACATATATGAAATAAACGCCGTGTGTTTCTCTTTACTATATTTGGAATATAAAAGCTAGTATTAAAAATGTGTGTTTGTTATACATTCTTGTTTACATAAATATGATGCTAAATGTGTTGATAACGTGGGTTTTCTAATATCTAGGTACGGTATACGGCAACCTTAAAGATTTTGTTTCATAAAGCTATTCTTATATTTTTAGGGTCAAGAGGAAGCTTTGGAACTGTTAAAGGCTCTACAAACTATGGCTATTAATTTGGATGTTCTCACTAAAACGAGAATAGGCATGACCGTTAATGCATTACGAAAATCTAGCAAGGATGAAGAAGTAATATCTCTTTGCAAAACACTTATTAAGAACTGGAAAAAGTTTCTGTCTACACCGGCTACACCATCTAAGGACTCTGGCAATTCGTCTAAGCCTAAGAAGGATTCAAGCAAAGATAAAGAGAAAAAAGATGACAAAGAAAAAGATAAAAAATTACCAGCATCATTCCCACCACAATCAAATACAACTGATGCTATAAGGCTTAAATGCAGAGAACTATTAACTCAAGCATTAAAAATTGAAGGTGAAACTCCTAATTCTTGTGCTACACCTGAAGAACTTGCCGAGGAATTAGAAGAATGTATCTATGCAGAATTTAAAAACACCGATATGAGATACAAAAACAGGGTGCGATCAAGAGTGGCCAACCTTAAAGACCCAAAAAATCCTACATTAAGGACTAATTTCCTTAATGGGGTAATTGCTGCTTCACGTCTTGCCAAAATGACACCTGAAGAAATGGCAAGTGATGAAATGAAAAAATTAAGAGAGAAATTCATTCAAGAGGCCATTAATGATGCTCAACTTGCAACTGTTCAGGGTACTAAAACAGACATGCTCAAATGTGGAAAATGCAAGAAGAAGAATTGTACATACAACCAACTTCAAACGAGGAGTTCTGATGAGCCTATGACAACCTTTGTTCTTTGCAATGAATGTGGCAATCGCTGGAAATTCTGTTAAGACTGCTTTTATTAAATTTAGAATAATAGTGTATCTTTTATGGTATGGTACACTGGTGTATCAAATAAATATTCTTCACTTTTACTATGAATTATGTTTTCCCATTTCATTGCATTGACCTTGCTGCTATTGACAATGAAATCATGTGAAGTAGATAAGGAATATTTAGTTTTAAATTTAATAAATAAAGTAACCTGTTTTAAGAGTCACATATTTTTAATTTATTTCAACTCAAAAGGGTAATTCAAACTACTAGGTATTATCACATTGTTATAATTTTCTCAATTTTTAATTACAACAGGAATGTGCCCTTTAGGGCTTATTAAATATAAAATTAATCACATCTATTTAATGCTGACAGACTTGAATATTCTGCATAGACAATTTATAAAAATACCTGTCTTAAGAATATCACTGAACAAAACATAGTATATATGTGGGACACGACTATTCGCCCGATTTACGAATCTACGGGAAGCTTTCCCGTAGCTAATCCGTGGATCGATTAAATTTAGTTGAAGATTTCAGATCACGGGAAAATATCTCATACTTTTACATTTACCTATAAAGAAGATCTCAATCTAAACAAGTTATGTGATCTTTGTTATGTACATTGATTATAATAATAAAAAAAAAAACATACTTCTTTTTTAGTTTGATCAATGTTTACCACATTTACTGTTATCTTGCGTTCATATTTTTGCTTTTCATTAAGAAAATTAAAAATTATTTAAAATCGTTCAGTTATTAATAACTAATTCATTTCGGTCCGATTTTTGGATATATTGATATTTTAACAAATGCCTGAATCAATTAGTATAACCTTTTTTAGAGTGACTCCATATATTTATATACACAAATATATATTTTACATGTATAAAAATTATCACTAGGTGCTACAGATTTATCTCTGTAGCTGCTAACGAAAAATATGTACCAGCTAGTTATAAGCTTTCGCTTGAACTAAATTTAATCGATCCATGAGTTAGCTACGGAAAAGCTTCCCACAAACCCGTAGATCGGGCGAATAGTCAATTCGATATACTTAGTTAAATGATCTAATTTGCAATGTTATTGTCTGCTCATTAAGATCTTATTGGGATTATATTGGTTCACATCTTTTTCATTAATATGCTACATGAGTAAAAAAAGTGTAAATATTTTCTATAACTGCTTCTAGTAAGCAATTATTCAAAACTCCTTTACATCAATCATTACTAGATTACATCGGTTTATGGTTGTGAGACCACATTTCCTAAAAAAAAAACTTATTTATTAAAGATTCTTTAGCTAATTTGGATATCCTAGATTTTGATGACATAACATTATTATACTCAGCACATATTTTGTATTGCAAAAAAATACATAATAATTTTGATGGAATATTTTTTATTAAAAAATATTCAATAACAATAGGTTTAAAAGATTTAAATAAGTTGATTTTTATTACAGAACAGTTTTAAATATCCCAATAGAATTTAAACTACACATTACACATCTTTTTAAGTTATGTAACAACTTTTATCGGCATATATTTATGTAAAAAGCATCCTTATTATCATCTACATACCAATTACTATACGCATGTAGTCTTATTTAACATTTTTGTACTTACTCTAATTGTGGGTTCATATAGGTTTTATATGAGTTAAATGCTTTTTATATGTTGTTTTATTCAACGATATACCTCCTGTCTATCATTTAATGTTAAATTATATTGAGTATTGGCTGTGATGAGATTTCCTTAGTGGATACTTTCGAAAGTAAGGAAAACAGTTTAAACTATTACTTAATCTATACAGATAAATAAAATTGAAGTGTCTGTTTGTAATGTCAAAATAACAGCTTTATACTAAATGCATATGGAATTATATACGGTTCTTTAAGAAAAACACATTTAAAAAAAAAACTGTCTGTATGTTTGTTCCGGCTAATCTCCGAAACGGCTGGACCAATTTTAACGGAACTTTCACTGGCAAATAGCTGATATTATAAGGAGTAATTTAGGCTACTTTTGTTTTAGACAAAGAATTAGGCTTTCGCTTAAAAATATTTAAACGTTCCTAGAGAGGCACCCGAGTGAAGTGAGGGTAAATCACTAGTAGTAACAATAACCGTTCTAATTACTTAATCGTCAGTGGATACATAATAGACTAACAAGACTAAATAGGGACTTTATCGACTAAAGTTAACCCGCGGCTTGCCACTAAGGAATCAGCTGACAGCCAATAGGTACTTTGACAATTTTTTACTTTTAGAACATTTCTTATATTATGCTAGATTGTATCTATGAAAAAATTAAAATCTACTGGCCAAATAATATATAATTAATTAAAATGATGTCCCATATTAAAATAACATTCGCCAAATGGTTCTAATCTAATATGGCAAGTTATCCTTTGGTGAATATCAACAGTTATACTTTTGGATCCCTCTATGGAATAATTGAATGAATTTGCTTAAACTAATGTATCTATTGCTAAATCTTACGAATAACTTAGGACAATTCTACAAACTTATTCTACAAACAGTTCACCTGTTTTAATTTTTACGAATATTTTATTTTCATTGCACAGTCTACTTTGATTTAGCACATCTAACTTGAGATCACTAGATGATTCACTGTCATCTAACTTAGTGATTGTAAAAGTAACATTTTCGTTAGCTACAAAACACTCTGGGTTTAGATTCTTTTGGTAATTGAAATGTGTTTTTAGATGTTCACGAAGGAAATGTGACTGTACTACTACTAAATCACAATATGAACATTTGTGATTACCAGAATTTAGAACATCCGTATCGTCGTGTCGTCTGTAGTGATTACTGAGGGCGTCTTGACGTTGATTAGTATAAGGACATAATAGGCACATATGCAATTTTCGATCTTTTGTTGGGGAAAGTTCTGATGTGTTGATATCTTTTGCAGAATTATTCATTGAGCGACGACGCTGAAGCAGTCGTAGGGTTTGTTGGTCACTTATCGAAAATTGTTGAAAATCACTTCGGACCGGTCTTTTTGGCATAGTTTTTATCGCTAATTTGATATTATCTCCGCTGTCATCCTGTTTATTTACTGTGTTTTCGCATTCGACTTCTGCGAAACCATTAATCCCTTTCTTCCTCTCGGCTTGTGCCTCGTCATTCATTTGATGCTTTCTCATATGCTGAACGTAATTCGCGTAATATTTGACAGAGTAATCACAAATTTCACATTTGTACCTTTGTTTAGATCCATGAAGAGATAAATGTATTTTATATTGCTCTCGTTTCTCAAAAGCTGATGGACACTTGTGGCATTTGTAACGTTTTTCTTTTTGACGCCCATTTTTAAGATAAGTAGGGTATATAAATTCTGGGTTTCCATGCATCAAATATCCAAATTGTGGATCGGCTTGAAGTACTGGTGGAAAATGATCATTTGGTTTCACAAGTTTATCCTTGTCTGTCAATACTCTTTTTTGGGCTTCGGTCTTCCTTTGAAACAAGTCAGTGCCTGACAATGGAATATTCTTATAATCAATATCTTCTCCAGATTCGTAATCACAATTAGAAGGTTTAGGTTCATTTTCATGCAGTAACTCGTGCTTGGCTAGATTGCCGATGTTTTTGACAGCATAACTACATTTTTTACACTTATGATCACCGTCTCCTCCATGTAGCCCCATGTGATAGCTTAAGGCAGAGGTTTTAAAGAATTTAGCTGGACATTCTTTACAAAAATATTGTTTGGGCAAGGGTTTTGTATCTGAAGATTTTTTAATATATTCGTTTAAATCATAATTTTTTCCAGGATTTGCGACTACCCAGGTCACATCCGATGTAATTGGGCAGTGCACGAGTTGCAATTTTGGATTTTTATATTGGGCATGTATTTTATGTACAAATTTAAGCATTTTTGTTTTCGTATTGTATTCGTCAGTATGCACAAAGTTATGTGTATGCAATTCGCTTTCTTGTGGTACTGAAAATTCGCAGCTCTTACATTTATTTTGGAATGTTAAATCATGAAATTTGTCATGTACTTTTAATTCACTATCCGCAAAAAATCTCGCTGGACATTTCTGACAGAAGAATAACGTTTTAGTTTCTTTGTATTCGCTTTGATTTTCATCTTCCTTTGGAAATTCATCTGCTGCATTTATTTTTTCTTGATCTATTACTTTACGTAATTTAGCTATCTGTTCCTCGTCTGGAACATCAGATTCAACAGGACAGTAAATACGCCCATATATTTCTCCATGTGTTTTAGAATGTTCTGCTAATCTTCCCTTATTATCACTAGTGAATTTACATTCAAGACATTTATATATAGTTATGTCACTATTTTCAAATACGACACAGTGTATTTTTTCATGATTAGGTATTTTGCACTGCTGTGAATTTACGTACGAGCAATAGCGACATTTGTACATTTTATGAAACTCATTTTTTGCCGACACCCATACAAATGGAATTTCATCTAAGTTCATTGAAAATTCAGATTGTGCATCTGCTTGGTTAGAATTTGATGATAAGTTTTCAAGTTCCTCCATTTCATTCTTTTTTGCAAATATTCCATGGACACGCATGTGCTGATGAAGCAAGTGCCTCTTCGATACACTATAATTGCATTCTTGGCATTTATATGGGGTATCAGCTGGTAGTCGATGGAACTGCTCATGATACATGAACTGGGACTTGCTGTTTGTTTCGTACGGACATTCAGTACATTTGTGTCGTTTCGTTGTAGACGAACTTGATGCACATAGTGGTCCTTGATCTGGTAAAGGTGATTTGCAGCCCATTGCTTTAGATATATAGTCTTCTGGATCAGTAATACCGTGTAAAATAAGATGTTGTATTAATTCGTGTTCATCTTTTACGAAGAAAGGACAGAAATAGCACTTGAATATAGACTGTGGTGAAGGTTGATGTTGTTGTAAATGTGCCAAAAGCATGTTTTTGTCAGTTGCTTTAAATGGACACTTCGTGCAAGTGTCGCTGGTGATGTCATTTGCTGATAGCGGAGAGACTTCAGGTTTTGGCTTCACTGTTGTTATCACTTTAATTACTCCATCATGCTTTAAACGGCAATGCCTCTGAAAAAATATAAAAACATTATTAGTTTTTACTGGACAAATTTACATATTTTTAGTATTATCTTTTTTAATCGTTAAGGCGTTAATCTGTAACGCCAGATATGTATATATTTTTTAATATAAAAATTTTAATATTAAATGTCATCGAAAAAATTTCATTAATTTATTATTTTATTAAATCAAATTAATGGTGAATTTATAAAATAAATTATATTATACTTTCGTATGTTAATAAATAAACACAAACTCCATTTCAGCACATACTAACCTGTATAACATGTTTCCAATTGGATAGTTGATTGCAGTGGCCGCATCGGTAGGCCAAGTCAGCTGGATCAGGCATGTTGTCAGGTTTTTTGTTGATATTATTCGGAACTTTAATATCTTCTGTATCATCTGGTTTGGAATGTTCACGAACATGTTCTAGCAGAGCCTCTTTTGACGAATCCCTATAAAAATGAGCATTTTGTTATTGTACTACACTACATATTACTTAATAATTATTATATCTATTGTTTTAAGTTCAAAGTTAGATTATAATGTACGAAAACAGTAGCAATACTATACTTACTTGTAATTACATTTCTTGCATTTCCATAGTGTTCTTTTAGGTTTTTTGGCATCAAACATGCTATTGTCATACTCAAATTTATGGTCAGGATTCTGTGTTTGTAGATTAAGTGGCTGCATTTCAAAAGGCAAATTCATACCATCAGCTATGTCATTAAACATCTCATCATCTAAGGCAGTATCCTGTGAAGTACTTTGATCAATATAATGAAATTTATTTTCCCCTTTTTCGTTTAAATTAGGCATAGCTAAGAATTTGTTATATTTACTGTAGTTACGGCGACCTGTCTCATCCGTCATCAGTACCTTCGCTTCAGCATGTTCGGGGTCTCGAGCCGACTTCAATTTTATATGCTTTGTTATATCCCATCGCCAATTCGATTTGTATTTGCACAAAGAACACTCGAATGGTTTCTTATTAAGATGCCCGACTATGTGCACATGAAACCTTGAAGCTGTGGAAGCCCAAAACAGACAGTGTGGGCATTTAAATACTTTTTTCCCTACAGCTTGGCTTGGAGACAAATTCATAGTTTCAGTTTCGTTGTCATCGTCAACTACTACAGAATTATACGTTCTACTCTGTTCTGGGAGTGTAGAGTCGTCGTTGATGCTAATGTCTAACGGCGTGTCAAATTTGTTTGTATCTTGATTTATGTTATTCCATACAAAAACAACGTTTTCCATAGGATGTCGCTCTTGCTCTTTTTCGATATTAACAGTAGCAGCTTCCATGCTATCTTGGTTGTGTACTTCAGACGCGAGCTCAAGTGTATTATCTCTCTTTTTGCATGTTTGCATGTGAACATATAGATCAGCACTCGATTTACATCTATGGCGACAGTTTTGACATCGTGTTGAACCTAAACTTGAATGTAGTGAATTTGTTAATTGACGATTGGACTGCGCTGTGCAGTTCTTCTCATGAACGGAATGTTCTGATAAACATTTACTCTCAAAACCACAATTTTTACATATAAGCGAACCTTCTTCTCCTGTTTCTGTTAAAATTCTTTCTTTTAATCTGTCAAAGAAAGATTCATTCTTTTTACGAACTGACGAGTCTTTTCCGCTGATGTTACTTACTGGAGTAAGAGTAATATCTATGGGTAAGTTATCAGTCTTTTGAGCATTGTTTACGTCATTTAACTGTGCTGTAGACTCTTTGAGCTTTTTAGCAGGTGGTTCACCAGTGCTTTTGTTTTGGTTTGGCGTAGAAGCATTTAAAGGTATGAGTTGCGGAATTGGCCTTGGAATTTTTCTACTTCGCTTTTGATTTTTAGTATCATCTGATGGGCAATTTATATCTGTTTCTTTTGTTATGTGCATGTTTTCTTTTCTGTTGTCAGATGTGGAGGCGTCGTTAGAGTCACTGTTACAACTAACAATTTCTTTATCCATGTATTGCAAACCCATTTCCTGAAAAGAGAAAAAGTACTATTAATAAACTTTCCATTTATGCCAAAAAGTAGATTATTAAATAATAAAAAAAAAGTGTAGATACAGAAATGTATGAGGTTTACATTTTATCTAATATTAATTATTAAAAACATTCTATTAAACATTATCTTTATTAATAATATTGAATACGTAGTATAGAATATAATTATTCATATTTATACAATTAATTATAAAACATTTTATTTAAAATTTTATACTTTACCATCAACTATTGTTCAATTAACATAAACGGTTCAAGTTTATTTCCATGAATTTGGTAGGAGGTGGAAATTCATAGGCAATTTAATACATCAATGTTAGTTATGTAACAAATATTGGAAACAATCATATTCTATAATATATTTATTTATAAATTATTAATAAAGATTTATTTATAAATTATTAATTAAGATTATATATATATATGTGTGTGTTGTTGCATACAGTACAATGTAAATAAATATTAATTTTTAACATCAAAACATTCACGATGCATTCCTTATAGTATAATTAATAATATGCTAATTACCGTGATAAGCATATAAGGAATCTTATAAGCTTTACGTATGAGATACGAATTAAAATAATAGACGATGAAGTTATTATTTTAACTGATTTTATATGAAATATCGAAAAAATTACCTGTTTCTAGATAAAAACTGAGACTGATTATTTTTTGAAAAAATAAAATTTTTATTTTAAGTTTAAGTGTATATTTCATATATCTATACATATAATAAAATTGTAACTGAGCCGAATCTGTAAATTAAACATTTTTTGGAAAATCTTATTGAAATAGACATACATATTATCGATACAGAGGCCGAATCTAAAGTTTTTAGAATTTTTGTCTGTCTGTCTGTTACCGCATCACGAGAAAACTACTGGACAGATTTTGATGAAATTTGGTATGGTGTTAGCTGGCTATCCGGGTCAACATATAGGATACTTTTTACTGCGGGAAAATATCTCATCTCTAAAAAATCTATACTAAACGTTAAAACGTAAGTAGAGACGAACTTGAGCGGAGCGAGGGTGAGTCGCTAGTCTATTATAAATACGAGTATTTTGACGTGTTATCGTACATTACTTCAAAGTATTTAAAAAATATAAGTGTGTAAAAGAGTTCTTGTTCTGCCATGGGTAACGTTTAGAATAAAGACAAATTTATATTTTATGCATAGGTTTATACGTAAAAGAATTTGTACTAATTAATGATAAAAATTAAATAACTTATTTTAAATATTCCTATTCAATTTTTGAAATAAAAAATCTATCTCGTAATATGAAATATCTGTTTCTTCTCGATATTGGAAATATGTGTATGGGTGATTAATATATTGAGTATTACAATTCTTCAAGTTATATAAAAAACACCGGTAAAGTAATTTGTATCCTGGTAATAGGGAACAAAATATGAGAAAGATTTTTTGGTCCGTAATTTATATAAGTGTATCATAATGAATTAATATTTAACTTTTACTAAAAATAATTTCTAAATAGTAAATTAATAATTACACTATACAAAAATATAAACACAAAACTATTGTTATTATTAAAATATTGAACAAATATTGTAAGCGGTTTAAATATAATTCAATGTAAAGATTTAATTAAACGTGTAATCAGTGTGGTAGTTAATTAATTGTGATAGATACTGTAATTTAAAGATAAACATTGATTGGTATTCATGCACGTAATGTAAACGAAACGCGAGCGACATGCATAGATGTAAGCATGATGCAAGAGCGCGCGAGGGGCCGAGTGGTGCACAGCAGTCACTCGGTGGAGCCGTAGTGATAAGAGGCATGACGTCACCGATCTGCGACCCCTAGACACGGCCTCTTGCTCACGGCGACACTCACCGATGCAGAGTGTGAGGATCGTGAGTCTCCACTCCCTTCCTCCTCTTTCGAGATGAGAGCGTTGTCGTCCGTCATGTCAACACCAGCTGGCATGTCGCTGGCTCCCACCCGGTTGCGACGCCGACTAAAACTCGATTGCCCTACAGGGGGCGTATGATGATTCATTTCATGTACCGTCAAACTCTGTCTTATGTCGGCAGTAAAGTTACACATAAAACAGTGGAAGTTTCCGTTACCGCCGTGGTTTTTCATGTGACGGTCCAAGTTCCATTTATAAGGTGTCCTGAAGTCACACATGGTACACTTAATCATAGGCATTGAATGATATTTAACGTGTTTCGTAAATCTGGCTCTTATGTGAGTTACATAGTTGCATTTGCTGCAAGAGTAAAAATTATTTTTTCTTGACGGCAAGCCAGAAGATGTTGGCTCCGCAGAATTCATATTGTCTGCGTCAATAGTTCGCTCGAGTGTTTCCTCACTACCATCATCGACCTCCATTTGTAGATCATCATATTCCTCGACTTCTTCTAATAACTCTTCCATTCTTCCCAATGGGTCTACGTTATCCGAAGTGGATGGTAAAGTCTCCGGCTCTTTCACGATCGTCGATGACTCATGAACCATTTTTATATGTCTGGTAAGTTTCTGATGATGCCGAGAAGCATAAACACAATGTGGACAGTCATAAATTTTCAATCGCTCAAAGTGAACATCACGTGTATGCACAAGATAAATGCGCGGATTCTGCGTATAAAAAGTGCACTTGGCACAGTTGTAGTTTCTTTTTATCTTACACTGCGGCAATTCAAAATCTTCCGCGGCATCCGAAGAGGCCTCTGAAGATGCGTCGCCGCACGGGCGGCCTTCGAGTGGGCGCACGAGAGTCGCGACCTCGCCGAGTTGCGCGCTGTGCGGCGAGGACATCTGTTGTAGCATATTCCGCTGCAACAAAACAATGCTCGGTGTCGGTTAAGCGTTCCGAGACAAGGGTCGCGGCGGGACGGCGGGGCGGGCGCGGGGGGCGGCGTGGTGCGGCAAGGGGCGCGACTACACCGGCGAGGCGACGAGGAGTCACCGCGAGAGCCGTGTGCGAAGCGCGAGACCGTCGCCGGCTGAATGAGGCCGGCTGGCAGGCGATGAGGCGACCCGCGACCGGCAAGCGCCGGTGGCGGCTGGCGGTCGGCCCGAGGGCGCGTGGGCGCGGGACGGGTGCGGAGGGTCCAACATGATGCTCCTATGTTATTTTCCTCCGACACCGATCGCGGTTAGGGAAGCTGACGCAGCAGGTAACCTCTACTGAGGCAGAGCATCGTTTGTGATATGATCTAACTTCATAAAAACATTGGAACTAGTTAATGCTATTGTTTATTCATTTATTAATTTAATATAATTTATTCCTAACCATATTTTAGGTATGTTCATAATAAGTCACAATATATGAAATTCATTTTTAACAAACTTCAGATTAATTATAAAAGCTCTATTAGTTTATTATAACTGTTAAAGCTTATTAATAATTTCTTTTTTTCAATTGCTAATATTGTTAAAATTACATGACACCTATCAACTACAATCAAAGGCAATAAACAAAATTTAAATACAACAAGATTGAAAATCTTAAACCATATGCCTACGACGCTGTCCTATAAAAACAATATTAGTCTAGTTCATTTGTTTTTTTTTATTTCTGGCAAATTATCATCATATATATATCTACATGATTCTTGCTTGATAAAGAAAACAGAAAAAAATATGTATTTTCACGTAATTTAATCATTGTTTTGATAAGAAATTACTTGGCTAATTAATTACAATTACCTAGTTATTACTTAGTACTCTGAAGATATATGAACGGTAAGAAAATATGCAAAGTAAAAAGGAAGTAAATACCGTAGAAGATAAATATACATAATATGTTTATCAGTTCTTTTAAAGTATCGAATATTTTATAGAATTATTATAACACCTACTTACTTGCTATCGTTTTTCCTACTTACTTGCTATCTAATTTATTACATATAATCAAATTGAATTGGGATCAAACAATATATATATGTATATATGTATGTATATATATATATATATATATACATATATATATATATATATATATATATATATATATATATATATATATATATATATATATATAGAATAAAATATATAGGAATTAATAAATTATAAAAGAAACCAAACTGGCAGATTTTGCGTGTTCTGTTTAATCATGCATGTCTCGCCGGCTTTCAATTTCTTTATAGGTGCTATATGGAGAATATCTGAATTAAGAGCATAATCAAAAGTTTCATTTCAATCGGTTGAGTAGATACTTGTATGCACCCCATTTTGCGCCTTCCCATATTATATTATGTAGGTAACGAACTAAATAAAGATGCACACACAAGATGCAGTAATTGATTATGTTATCTGAAAGTTAGCATTATACCATTTTATAAACCAATTTGATATATAAAATAACTATATTATAAATATCAATTAAATAAATATTAATAAATGTTATTAATTAAGACTTAAATATAGAAACAAAGCTTATTCACTTATTCAAATGATCTCATAAACAGTAAAACGGCCGATATCCGTCAGATGTCCTATTGCGAAGGCAATTTTAAAGAGAGCAAGAATACTATATATGTATGTAATAGGTAAATATAACGCTCTAATGCAGTGAATTTATTAAGTATTTTTACGTATATATATATGTTAAAAATGTAAATAAAAATAAATGTCTAAAGACTATTACTAGGTATATTAATAAATTTAACCTATGTGACAAAAATATGAGTTTTCGAAGCGCGTCTATTCGATTATAATAATAACCTTAATATTGTTTTTTCGGACTCTTATTGAAAAAACTCATTTCTTGAGTCATTCGTGACGGATATCGAGTAAAAGTACCGACGAACATATTTCGTCGTCAACCACAGCCGATACGTATGTGGATATTATGAGTGGCAGGGTGAAAATTTAAAAAATCGAGTACACGTCATGTAGGCACTTATGTAGTTGAGGCAGCTGGCGGACGTCCTGGTGAGACCGGCACCGGGGGGCGGGTGGCGGGGCGCGGGCCGGCTCACGCAGACAACTTGACAAGTTGGAGGCAGGAAATGCCGGAGAAGGCATCCCAGGCCGAGCACAATGAACGACGGCGCGCCACAGGGGGAGCCCTCGCAATCGATATGGCGTCGCTAAGGTCCGTTGGCCGCTGCGAACGGTTTGGAGCGCTGCAGAGGCGGATGCCCCCGGCCCGCGTGCCCCGCACCCTCCGCGCTCACCACACCTGCTGTGTATTTATAGAGCGCCACAGCCGGCGTTGCCCGGGGATGCAGGGTTGTCGGCTACCACTTCTATCTCTACTTATGTATCGTGTTTACATTCGCAAGCGGCCACGATGCGGGTGACGCCCGCGTGTTATGACAATGAATATAAAAATAGCAACCGCTCACTTAACAGCGCTATATAATGTTAAGGACAAAGAAGAGGAATGAGGAATGATGTTTTATAGTAATTTTTTTAAAACAAATCGATATATGGTTGTTTACGTTTTAAAAGTATTTATTCTTAAATAACAATGTCGCTAATAGGTACCGGAGTAGAGGAAAATAAAATTCGAAAATATTGACAGTCAAAATAATGTTACATTCTTTGTGAATTATTTCTTCGAGAAAGAGTAATTCGTTAATTTACGGATGATTTGCTTTACGTACACAAAGCATATGTTGTATCGAATATAACGAATAACATCTCTTATTTTTTTTAAGGCAAAACATTACAATATTAATATTAAATATATTTTATATTGTATCCCATGAATATACTAAGGCAACGTACATAAATGTCTTGCGATACTTTAATACATTGTGATAGATATACATTTAAAAATAAAATCCAAATCAACATAGTGACGATATTTAGGTAACGATAGCTTTATTCCGAACTAAATAAAATCAAGTATTCCTTTCACTCTCGTCTCTTTCAAGTTCGACTCCCCTATCGCGATCATCGGGCATATCGAGTCGTTTGGACTTATGGAAGACAGACAGCACACTTTTGATTTCGTTTGAAGCTGTATTATAATTTATACATGGATACACGACTTTACTGGATATGTAATCCAAACAGACCTTATGTCGACAATTTAATGTTATAATAATAAACTTTGTTTATGTTATTTTATATAAATTTTAATTATTCATTAAAATAAAAGTTAAGTTTCAATTTTAAGTAAGTCTATATTATATTCTAATAAACTACCTTTATAATTCCGAGTATTTATACTTGGATGTTAAAATGAATGTAAGATTCTATTCGGTCCAATACTTAAAACAAAAAACTTGTATCAAATTAAAAATTTGGAGCTCTAGATTAAGTAAAAAAAAAATATACGGTCGAATTGAGAACCTCCTCCTTTTTTTGGAAGTCGGTTAAAAAATATATTATGATTTAAAATGTTTTTCGGACCTTTGTTGGGTGTTGTGTGTCAAAGGAAATAATAAAGTCTACAATAAATATGTACTAGCAATGTCAGTATAATACTCAGAAATGAATAAAAATTACGAATAATTAGATATACCGATACGGTATAATGTTTCCAAAGTTACAAGAATAAGTACTATGCTTTAAAATTTAAATTTAAAAGGACAAAAACTTGTACTATAGTTTTTTTTTCAGATTATCTTTTATTCGAACCCTAGTACGCGATCACTCCAATAACACCACGGTCGCATAAAGTCACGTCGAATCAACGAACGGGTTCCCGTGTGCATAATATATTGTTACGTAACTTAAATTCAAAAGGATGCTACTTTATGGGCTACGCATTGACCAAAGAGCGAAAATTTTATTTTATATGGACAGTTAGCTTATTTTTCGTCTTTAAATAAGATTTTTAGATTTCTACATTTTGTTTTCAACTTATAATGAATATTTTTTATTTTTATTATTAAAATGAATTGGTCACACTTAAAAATTTAAACATCATTGCAGTGCTAATAAAAGATAGATTATGTCGACTCATTGTGGTGTAGTAATGGACAGGCAACAGCTACAAAGTCTCGTGATGTATTCTAAAAGCCCGTTAGCATCATTGTTTGCATTGTTCGGTGGGTAATAATGGTATGTAACATAGTAATCTCTTAGGAACGGTCTTCTTGCTTGCCAGTAATAATATAATTAGTAATCAAATTACCGAGATTTAATAATGTTACATTTATAGTTTATTTCTATAACTTAATAAACATTTACTAACGTTATCCAGAGCTTCGTTGTTATATATTTTTATATAATGACTAACTTTTTCCTGCGGCTCCGGTCGTGTATTTAATTTATGTACAATATTGCTCAGTTCAGGGAGCAATTGTGTTTTAAGGGACAAAACATGATGTTATACCATAATCTTTCACAATAAATAAGCTAAACGAAAAAAGACAAACATCAAACTCTTTACATTAGTTAGGAAGTAAGATCGTACTTACATGTTATTAGGGTTTACTACAAAAATAATATGTCAATAATGAAAGTTGATAGATTATGTGTGTCTATTGTATGTTTAGTGTATACTTAATATAATAACAAGATATATGTATTATTGTGTCTTTTTTTTTTAGTAGCTTCAAATTAGTTAAATAATATTTTTATTTAATTTAGTCTCACTTATTATTATTATTTTGTAATAAAACATACTTATTTAGCATCCGTCACTTTTGATGACAAATCAGTTTATTTGTAATAGCTTAGGGTAATATACTTAGGTCTAATTGTATTCTTACTGTTTAAGATCTTTTGTATACGACTGTTTTTACCTGAACAAATAAATAAATAATTATTAATTTTGGTTATAACGCAATAATTGAGTTACTTAGGAGGAAATATAAATAAAAATCAGTAGTGATGCACGGTAATATATAGTGCACGGTAATATATAGTGCAAATTATTGACCGCCTAACAAGATGTTCTTGTAGCCGTAAGTTGTATCGGCTCAGACATTCCAAGCATGACTGCCCATAGGCGCAAATAAGCAAAACTAGCGTGTCAAAGCGTAGGTACGTTCAGTCTCGGCCTCGACAGTCTTACCACTTCTTGTGTCAAACCAGTTCCGAAGCTCAACTAACTTGTCAACCTGGACGGATTTGGGGATATACTATTCAAATTGCAAGTTGAAATCTTCAACTATAACATTCATTCTAATCATTCAGTCGTGAATTATGATCTATATATTGATATAGCACATAATGTTACGTTACGTCCGATAAGAATGAAGCACATACTCATTTGTAAGAAAATAATATTCATGTGACGTGGCTTTGCTTGTTTCACAACATTTCATTTGGGTATTGTTAATTTTTAAAACCTATCCTAAAAGACTTAAGACTACATAAATATAAACAGATTTCTACATCTATATTTACTAAATAAATTTTTATGACTAGACTAGTCATAAAAATTTATTTATAAGATTATTTAGTCTATGTTATGTTGTTATGTATCACTAATTGGCAGTTATGCTAATATAATTAGACCCATACTTTGTCTGCGTAGTTTATAACATATCCTAAGCAATAACAGGAAATAGATTTAAAATGGTGTATCGGCTTATAATATATATCTTTGTTATATGTGTAGCGCTGTAGAATGGTAAGCGACATTGCGGATTTTGCGACGCAAATAATTTGCGCGCCAATTGACCTTTCGTCGGGCGGTGTCGTCGACGCGGTGCGGCGTTGGGACGTGCGGCGGTGCGGCGGCGGCGACGGCGACGGGCGCGGTCGCAGTTCGCAGCTTCGCCAACACAATCTATATATAGCCGCACGACAACATACTCTGTACTTCGACCGAACAGCCGCGTGGGGCCGGCTACGTAGGCAGTTTCCTTTATCACCCGCCCGTCAGCCTTCAGGCTGGAAAATACGAAAGCCTAGCTAAAACCACCGGCGTGTGGAGATGAATTTGAGGGATGCCGACCCACTCCACCCTCTCGGAATCGATATTATACAGATGGTAGCCACAAGAACATCTTACTAGAGGTGACATGTGCCTATATCACACCCTTCTTAACGCACTCGAATGATCTTTTGTGACGGCTTAGTTTATTATGCATTGTACATTATGTATAATGATTCGTGTCAGTCTTATTCTAATTATGATTACTGTTCAATAAATATAATCGCTTATATTACATTATGTTAATTCCTACAGAAAACAGTAGTAAGCGTATTGATATATTTATAAATTAATGGTGTACAATGTACCTATGTTTCGTTCTCGAGTAGGTATACCACTGGTCCGACAGGTAATTACCATAACCTTGAGGAAGGTGGCCGCCGAGCGAAGCGCGTTCAAAGGACAATGAAAGGAGTGCAGTCATCAACTGCTATCATGGCAACGCCGCTCTCGAAAGGAATTCGTACCAACGTCGGTGGCGTGTAGCGTGCTCGTTTAAAGATGGCTACGATAAGGCGCAATGACGCTCTTCGGGCGCGGGCGTCGTGTGGCTGGTGCGCGCGTGTGCGTGCCGCTGGGCCGCTGTATGTGTGTGTGTGGTGGCCTGACGCCGTCCCTGGCGCTCCCGGCCCCCGCGCCGCGCGCCCCGCGGCCGCCTGCACGTTCCGCAACATGTGCGAGCGTCGTCGGCTGTGCCCCGAGTCACTCGAAACCGACATGCGCCACCCAACACTCGACCGATCGCAATTCATGTCCCTCCCGCGCCGAGGCACGCAGATAATATGTCTTATCAAAGCACCAGATAGCAGAGGTGCTGTTCGCTCGTTTAGGTGTCATGGACGCTCCGCTTTGACCGATCGACTCGTGCATAAGCGTAGTCACGCCGACTTGTTTGTTAGGTACTTCTGTGATTTACATTATGAGTCAATATTGACAATGTTTAGAAAACAACAACCAACTGTCTGTAACACCGCTGCGCTCGGAATGACATTCATTTATATCTTTCGTTTTACTGTGATGCGCAGTATGAAACAGTAATAGAGGTACATATAAATATGAGCAGAGCGATATAAGAAATGTAACTACTTTTTTCATACAAATTTTGTACAATAAGCAAAGTATCGTATCTGGCAAGATGGCTTCAAATTACGTCTAGAGTAATGTCATAAAATATACATATTATAAAACAAGAATTCTGCTTCTTATTGATTGTATAAAACTGCAGAAACGTAGGAAACAGGGAATTCAGTGTCGTAAGAAGCCGTTGAAGTAACGTTAACGCAGCAAATTATCAGGGTCGTCCGTCGACGCCGTCATCGTAGGCTTGTGGTACTACCATCGCTACCTACGTAACTACATATACATCGCCTATCTACATGTACCTATATAATACCTATAGTTACTCGAGTAAACAGCCGCGATATTCTGCTGGCAAGCTTGGTCGTTGCCTTTTTACAACTAATATAACATCGGAAAAAATGGTTGGATTTAGTAAAGGACACATGCTTTATTGAGTAGATATTGGAATAAGATAAGAAATAGGTATTTTAAGAAAAAGCAATTATTAAAAATAAAATACTTCTCACAAATGATTTTAATAAAAATATTAACATAAAACTTTTCTGTAAGTTTTATAGAGTTGCTTTGTATTTTTTTTTATCACAATTACAGCAGTATCTAAGATAATCAGTTGTTGGCGAGTCTTGTTAAATCGTCTGCCTGCTTGAAAACGAGTTTTGGTGTGCGCAGGCACAACCAGCCGGCCGCCAGCTGCTATCGTGTCAGGTGTTGCGTGGCCTCCACGAACTCTACATAAGTCAGTAGGTACGTGTGCTACCTCTAATCTAATGCACCATGTACCAAAATAGCATCCGTGTAGTAACAGCAATTAAGTACACAGCGAATTACATTCTACGATAGCTACAAACATTAAATTGACATTTCTTCAGAATACAGAACAAGTAAAGTTTATTCTGTATTCTGAGGACATTTCATTCCTTACAAGTTCTGCGGCGACAGCATAAATATTTTTATTTTTATTTTGAATTCGTATTCTAATAAATAGCAAGAAAATGAAAACAATATAGAGATATAACATAACATAAAAAATATTGCAACGCTTGATAGAAACGGTCGCGCTTAGGTCATATTTAGGCGTTGAGACCGGCGACGGCGCCTGCACAGTGAGGTCACAACGATGCGAGTGCGACGCCCGTTTGGAACCAACCGACAACACATCGATATAGAGTCGGCCGAGAGCGACCACGCATACATTACATGCCGCCCACAAAGCATGCAGCCGTCTATCTGCACGCAGACTGCTGTATGTATAGTAAGTTGTTGAATATAGCACTGGCAACGTGTGCCGCTCTTCATTGTTGGCTGGGCGCGATGGCTGGCGCGAACACGAACGACCTCTTTTCGTTTCAGTGACGCGGATATTACAGGGGAGCGGTATTATTAAATTGAAAATGTCTACGTACTATCCTGTTTATGTATTTTAAGAATAAATATTATAGAACGTAACATTGTCTATATTTATATACGTGTAGATAGATATATAATGACATTAAAGCTCTTTGAAATCAAACTATCTTGGTAGACAATTATTACTGTTTCAAGCTATAAATATCATTTATTTATTTTCTTAATTATAACTGAAAATTGATTGACAAGTGTATCCAACTGGAACATCGCCAAGTCTCAGTTAGATTACTGTATGGGTAAACTAAATAAGTGGTAAAGAGAAAGGCGTACGCAAGCGCGAACAGTAATAGGTTGTCCTATGTGGCTTCACAGAATCCCCTGAGCAAGGCTATCTGTGATAACGTTATCTTAACTAAATGACTGCGATGGCGACTTTGCGTTGAACATCTTTGGATATAGATTGGGTTGTACAAAGGTAATAAACAATATACAATATTATTAATTTCCAGCTCCAGTGGATTACTTAATAAAATATAGTAATTCATCAAAAAAGATAATGTCCTGTGTCTATTTGTTTCTTTAAATTAACTTGCAACTTTATGACAAATTTTATCTCTGCTTGTGCCAATCTTACTTAATACTTATATCAAAAGTGTTTAGCGAATTTAATATTCAATACTATGAGATTTGGGATGAAATGTAAGTTTCGATTGTTTGGCATTTAACGTATAAGAAATGTGCCTCCGCGTGTAAAGCCGTAGTCTAAACTTAGTCAAAGCAGATGATAGAACGTACTGGCAGCTTTTCTCATAAAAATTAAAATGTTCCTATGTATATAATTTTAATCTTTGAAAAGTTAGGTCAAATTATATAAATTATGCGTGCAACATGGATCAATTTTAAAATAGTCCTATATGCAATCATATAAAAAGTATAATAATAATTAACCATTCCATTGAGTTCGTCTGCTATCTGTTGACCTAATTGCAGGTCAGAAGAGTAAGGCTAAATAAGAGACGACCCTTCAGCTTTGTACAACTGTATGTATATGCCTGTATAACCAGCAGGAAAGTTACCCCCTGTTTTACCTCATGAGACCTACTGGAATGACGGGGGCCGCCCCGGCTCTTTGCCAGCTCAATACCATCCCCTTCCTACGTATTACATTACGCATAGTCGAGTCATGTCCACATTCTTTGGCTGTCCGCGTATAAAGTGTTTCAGTTCTTACGAAGGACTAATCTTTCCCGTTAAGAAAGATAAAGTTTATCATGAACGTTTCCGTGTGATATGTACCATTTTCCAGTGATAGAAAACACTTCAGTAATATGCATAAAGAGCATTTCAAGAAGTTTGAGATACTAAATGTGTAAGACTTTTTTTAACGAAAAAAGAAGGATAACAATATATACATATATACAATATACAATATACCTATCTATTAATTTGATAGTAGATATACGTACATATAATATATTATATAATAAAAAATATTAATGCACAGTGCAAAATTCGCAACGTATAATTTTGGATTAGTCGGACTAAAAATGGCTAAATATATGTATTAAAACCATTTGTCGAGACATCTTCACATACCTCGTGTATTGTATAAGGTGGAGCTGCAATCAAATGATGTTAGTGCGCGTGACGAAGATACATCAAAAGTGACTTTTTTTACACATTACCACAATTATTTTGCTATATATCAGCAATTACTTGTGGCGATGTATCCCACTAGCATAACAACTACCTAAGTCATTAAAAACTTAAAACGTGGAAATGATATAAATTAAAAAAAATATATAAAACAATTAAAAAACCAATAAAATTTGTTCAAGCGTTTTACGCAACGCGTTGACAGATAAACATGCATTTTAAAACATGCTTCAAAATAGCGGATTTGATGGCCAAACTTCTTTTATGATATCTATCACAGGTAGAGGTAGGTACAACAAAATTGTCAAATGTCATTGACCATTTTGGTATTGCGCAACGCACTCATAGGCATATTAACGTGTAATTATCCGTATTATAAATAATTAATTATTTCAATTTGTTTAGTGTAATACAAAAAAAAAACAATAAATATAATGGAGTTGGTATGTATTAGTTCGACTTCAAGTGACGCTACTACTGCGAATCTATTTACGAAGGCAATTCGGTACAATTTTTTTGCTTGGAAATTTCCCGCACGCGCTTTTACTTTTGTATGTCTGAAGTCGGTCTATTTTCTTTGATAATTAATATATAACTTTCAAAGTTAGTACATAGGATAATATAGATCGTTTTATAAAATTATAATGCATATTTATTTGGTTGATTCATAAAAAATCCATTTTCCAGTTTTTTTTTTTTTAAGAAACCCTAAACCATTTTTTGCGATTTAAAATGATTTCACTTTATTTATTAAAATTAAGAATTGTGTGTCGCTCTATGAATAGGATTAAGGAGACGATTCTCATTGCGCGAGGAATATTTGTGATTACGTTTTTCCCCATTGTTTAAGATAGAAATAGCAGCGGAATAAATCTGTAGTGCCTGACAAATTATTAAATAAACAAGTGGTCATCGTCATTGATTATGAACTAAAGAACTCGGGCAAAAGTAATAAATAAATTGCGTAAGTTTATTTGCGATTTTAGTAATTTAATATCATTTAGTAGAAAATAATATATATATTTTTTATGTTAATGTTGTTAATATTCATATCGATATGCAATTACGTATGATATATAACTTGTAATTTGCAAAAATTTATAAGAATAAAATAGGCACATAATTCAGTTCTATTTGATGATAAGTCGTTTGCGTCACTCATTATTAATTAATCATTAAGCGCAGCAGACTGACGTTTGATACGAACCAGAATAAAGACATTTGACACAGCACATACCTATATACAGATTTCTGTCATTTGCAGCAAAAGAAGCAAGAGAGCACGCCTGCCAGCTGCAATGCAGCTGCCGCACGCCGCTCGAGGTGCGCCTTACGATCTCACCACGAGCGACACATGCGAATTATTCAACCATCTAATGCAGGTGCCGCTTTGAAACCATCTTAGTTATTCAAGGCGCGATTGCACTAAGCTACCGACGTAGCCAATGTAAAAGCCGTTTTACCTTAGACGCGAAATCAGAAAGTCATATATACAACAATTAACTCTACCCTTGAATAAAGTTGGGTCGACTGTTATTATTGACGATCGGGTCTTTCGTTGTTGTTACAGTGATTACATTAAAGTAAATTAAGGGCACGCTACTAATATATTTGGTCAAAGCTATTCCTTGAAAGAAAAACTTTATGGACTTGCGACAAATAGATACGTCGTTGTTTATATCTTCATGCGATATAAGTATTTAATATAATCGTATCGAAGAGTATATAGCAATATAATAAAAAAATATCTAATTGAATTAATATATATATATATATATATATATATATATATATATATATATATATATATATATATATATATATATTTATATATATATATATATATATATATATTATATAAAATAAAAAAAATAGTTTTACAACTTTTTTAATTTATGTTACATAGTTACTTAACAGATTTAATTGAATTAGGTAATTAGTTATTTCGTTAATGAAGATTTAAGATGTACCTACATAATCGATTAATATGTATCTACAAGTTCGAAAACTCATTCATTGAAAATAAAAACAGTGCGTTGTCTTATCATTAAATAAGTTAGAAAAGAATTAATGAAGTAACAAAAAATTATAAAAACATCATCTTTAATTTTTGTTTACGGAAATAATAAAATGCGTAGATATTGTTTATGTTATGTAATTTTTATGTCAAACGTTATTTATTAAATAGATACATACGTTATACCTTGGAAAGTAATGAAATACTAATGTAACAAACTTAAGTGAACTTGTTAGGGAATCTTTCAAAGATTTCGCTAGAATCAAATTCGTGAGATATTCCGTGAAAACGGAGGTAGCGACAATTTACGTAATCGCCTGACTTACGTCCTTGTGCGGGGTTTTGCTCTTCCGCTAGGAAAAAATGTTTCTGAAAATTTTGCCTTTTTTTCTTAAGGAACGTATCTCTAAGAATATTTTTTCAAAAAAGAATATATAAGAAAAGATATGACAGGATTTGTTACATTGTATAAAAATATAATGCAATATGTAACTAAGTATATGTATATTTGATTGTTTTTTTTTTAATATTTAAACTCATGACTATATATTATATTATTTGTTTTTGGTAGATTCCATCAATATTTGGTATAAAAATCTTAATTTCCTTAGCAAGCTTTCGAGTGCTACTACGTCAATGTTAAACTATGAGTAAGCAGGAATCTTCTATCCTTTAAAACGTTAAATCGAAAGTTTTTATCATATTTTTTTAGTTTTACATGCATCAACAAGTAGGTATAGGTATTTGGAATTTCGTTTTCATATTATACGACTGAAATAAAACTTCTATATGAAAAATGAAATGCAGTCTTTAAGGTGTGTCAGGGGCGTACCTCGGTATGGCATTGGCATTAGCACGAGAGCTTGTCTGCGCACTGACATGAAACCTTACTTATATTTGAAACGAGGAAAGATCTACTAATTAGGTATTTGAACTCAAAAAGTTATAGTATTTTAATATAAAGGTTCCATATATTTTAAATTTAAATCATGAAACGAACTAAGTACGTACTAGGTTAATACTTTAAATGAAAGTGTTAGTTAACGCATTATACTAGTTTGTTTTTGAACATCCACGACTTAAAAGCAGCAGATTTAGCAAATCCTCGTCGTAAGTCCGGGGTCGACCACTCTTGCGGACCTACGGGGAACGCTACCACCCTCTAACTCACCCCCGTCTTTCACTCTCTTGGGCGTCGGGAATCTCGATCTCGTCTCGGATTCGAAAAACTGTTAAAGCCCAAAGTTTCACAAGCAGATATGCCCCTAATGCGGCCGTCTATTGATGCGAGTTTAGAGTAAATTGAATATAACGAGGCCGTGAGCTCTTCGGGCGATGCGTCGAGGGTACGGTAAGTGCGAACATGACAGATCGCGATTTTAGGATGTAAATTGAAAGTAATAAAGGCGAAGATAGCGTGCCCGAAGTAATGTTACAATGTACACGCACAACGCTGTGCTGTCGAAGACAACACCGGACGAGAGTCGGGTCCCTCGATAACTTTACAACGAACTAGTTTACAAATATATTTGTGTATTACAACTTTGCTTTGAAAAAGAGCGATTTTTATAGTCACGCGATAGTCGGTACAAGCTACCAACACTTCGACAATGTAACATAGACGTCTATAGTGTAGGCATACTCAACAGTTAACAAGCTTATATGGGTAAGTCACGTTTCCACTTACCACTCATCTAATCATTGGACATCTATCTGAACAGTGTTGTTGACTGCCTTTTTTATATATTATGGAATCGTATTAACATAATATGGAGTTGCGATATATGCTCTACGCATTAAATCTAAGTAGTTAACTAAATGAGAGAACTGTATGTAATAAGTATGCCAAAAATATTTTCAGTTTCATTATATGTATCTTACGCTTAAAGAAACAATAATGAATATTTGAAATAGTAAGTAATATTTAGTATGAATAAACGAAAATATTGTAAGTCGCACAACTTTATGCTGAAATGGTAAACAAAAACGACGCAAGAGCAAAGCAAAGACGCAGAGCAGCCCGAGTTCGAACGGCGTTCAAAGCACTGCTGCGACTCTACGACTATTGCGATAAGGCGCACATCACCGCGCGCGCTTGCTGACCTCACCGCACCGCCGACAAATAATAAATATGTAACACTGATAAAACCACAGAAGCGATGACCGCCGAGAGAGATTCCTATTTCGTATATAATCTAGGGTCATCTAGCACGGCCGGCCTTGGAAGAGTCGGCGTTTATTTCTGGCGACAGGATTGCTAGGAAAAAGCGATCGCTTCTGCGACGCCCACCTATACGCAAAGTAACGAGAGGTACATACATACCTGCGTGCGAGCGGAGGTGGCGAGGCGCGTTCGTACAACAGTCGTGTCGGGTGGCGCGCGGCAGACTGGCGGCAGGCGGGCAGCAGTGTGTCGTCGGCAGCAGCAGCCGCCCGCGCCCCGCGCCGCATGCTGCATTCCGTGCGTGCGCCCGACGCCGTCGTCGGGAGAGCCGCCGCTCTTAAACGCTGACATCAGCACATCAACTCGGCAATGACTGCCCCAGCTCTGTTTACCACTTATCAAACACATGTATTATGACTACTGCAACAACAAATTGTCTACTTTTACATTAATTGTAAGATGAAATAAGTATCACCACACTTATCCACGTCCTTATACCTAGAGGTCACTTAAGTTGGTGGGTTCCAGCAATTTTTTTATACAAAAGAATGGTTGCTGATATTGTAATCAGTAAATATGAAATTATCTTAAGACTCGAAAAAAATGATAAGAAACAACAATGGAACAACATTTTTTTTATTATTTTATTTTTTATTTTTATAGTTGATGTAGATTAATATATAAGTATATTATGCCTAATACATACCTACTACACCCTCATTACATAGTATATTACAATATAAATTGAGAAAAATCCAAGTAGGTATATATTAGTCAACTAGGTACATAATGTGAAGTACGTAAAGAAACGCGAAACCAAATTCAAATAAATACTCTTTAAACTTTTCAACAGGTTGCCAGTAAAGATTAGCGTTGTTGTTTTATTTTACGTACCTATTTAAAATTGCACCGTACCTGTCAAGCTTCTTGAGATTCTTGAGATTGCACTATGTAGATTTTACATACATTTTTATGAGAGAAAAAATTTACATGTAAATCTACTATTAAAATTTTAAATTTCGATAAAAATCTAATAACTCGAGTGTATATTGTTAAAAACACTTACAAGTTGCTTACTTAATAATTAATATAATAAATTGATTAAATAATTACATTAATAAAAATATTTCTGGCATTGTTATAATAATAAATAAATAATAATAATATAAGGCAGTGGTAGCCCAGTGGTAACACGCTCGCTTGGGAAAACGAGTGAAGCGGGTTCAAATCCCGGGTCTCGCACCTCTGATATTTTCATGTGCGAATCATTTCTAACATGATTACCACTTGCCTTACGGTGAAGGAAAACATCGTGAGGAAACCTGCATGTCTGAGAAAACCTAGCAAGTTTTCGAAAGACATGTGAAGTCCGCCAATCCGCACTTGGCCAGCGTGGTGGACTATGGCCTGATTCCCCTCGTATTGAAGGGAGGCCCGTGCCCAGCAATGGGACGTTAAAAAGGGCTGAATACAATAGTAATAATAAATATGTTCAGACATTAACACACAGCACCGTCTAGTTCCATGGTAAGCTATGAGGCTTGTGTAATGGATACCAGATAATTGATACGCTACACATAAAATAAAATAAAATAAAATAAAATAAGCCTTTATTGCTGTTAGATTTTAACTTATTTGACTAAACATTACTTTTTAAAAATAAAATACATATGATAACAAAGAGGTAAGAAAAATTATAAATTAACTAAACTATAACGTATTCTCGGCATTCGGCTTATCTCTCCTCCTAACAGCTTGTCTTTCGACAAAGGCCTCCTCTAAGGATTTCCATTTGTTTCTGTCCTTTGCTGTACGTAACCATTCTGGCCCCGCTACTTGTTTCAAGTCGTCTTCCCATTGCTTTGGTTGTCTTCCTCTACTTCTTCTGCTTTCTCTAGTTGATACGCTACACATATGTAACTTTAAATAGGTACATACATATTATAAATATAAACACCCATGACTGGAGTACAAGCATTCGTGCTCATCATACAAATGCCCCAGCGGGACTCGAACCCGCGACCGCTGGCACAGCAAGGTATACAGATAAATAAAATTGGAGTGTCTGTTTGTAATATTAAAATAACCGCTTTTTACTACATGCATATGGATGTATACACGGTGCATATACCAAAATAACTTTTTTACAATTTTTGTCTGTCTGTCTGTCTGTTTGTTCCGGCTAATCTCCGAAACGGCTGGACCGATTTTGACGGGACTTTCACTGGCAGGTAGCTGATGTTATAAGGAGTAACTTGGGCTACTTTTATTTTAGAAAAAGATTTAGGGTTCCGCGAAAAAAAAAAACCCATGAAATTGTGAACAAAATCCGCGTACGGCGTATACCCACACGAGCAAAACGAGGGTAAATCGCTATATAATTTAAATAAATATCTTAGAGTAGCAAGCTACTATTTATGTATACCTAAACATAGCTAACCGTGAAAACGTACCTAGGGACGAACGTGAGCGAAGCAGCCGCTAGTACAAAATAATAAAAAACAGTCCTCTTTAAAAAAGAGTGTTAAAAAAAGAGCGTTAAGTTAGGGGGTCTGCGAAAGACAATGATTGTAAGGACTGACGCCACAATGCTAAAGTACATTGAACATTCTGCTGTTATTAAATTGCTTACAAAACAAGGAAAACTGTAAAGAAGTATTCACTAAAAGATGGCGGATGTTTATCATGAATTTGCAGCTTCATTAAGTACAATTCAAAAGTGATCAGGTATTTAGTAATAAAAAAATGAAATGTATAGAAAAAAAATGCGAAACTTATACTGAAGCAACAAGTAAAAAAAAGTAAAATAAGAAATGAAGTGTCTAATGTATTAATCTTAGAATGCAGGTTTTCTGTATAACCATCTTAATACCTTAAAAATTAATTCAAGGTGCCTCGCATTAATGAAACAAATGAGACTTGAGTGAGACGTTGCCTCTTGAGATCTGTCTGTGGTGAAGACAACCCATATTTATAAGGGAATTGATACTAGAAATAAAACAGGCTAATCACTTTCGTATATACAAAGCTTTATGCTAATGCTTCAGGCTTCTACTGTTTCAAAATAGCAACCTCTAATTGAGTCTCTTATATATCTATTATATTTTTATCTGACCGAGATAACAGTGGCAAGTTTACTTTCATCTCGTGGAAAAGAAAGATCTCCATCGGGATATTGAATATTCTATAAGTTTTGTTTCTAAAACAGGATGTATAGGAACCCGTCGATCGTAGAATATCTAACTTTTTATTTTTATATAGTCATTGCTTAAGATATTGTTCGTTTTAATGCGGTATAGCATGTCTGCTTGAATCTTGAAAAACTTGATACGTCGAAAATCTCAGATCATACACCAAAGTTTAAAGAGTTGTGATCCAACATGCGATAACTGGTGTATGTGAAAAATAAAAAAAATCTGCTACAAATTCAACAGCTGAGGTAAATGAAGTATTCAATAAGGTAATATTAAAAAAGCTAAATACTTTTAACCACACATTTTAATTGTGTTTTTGGTATCCTGCTGTGTTATACTCGTATTATAATTTTTATCAATACTTATATACATAGACATCATAACTAAATACTTTTTGTATTGGGAATTGGGATAAACTACTAAGTACTACTACTATTTTTTTAAAATACATACATACATATAAGCTTATAAAGTAATAGTACTGGATCTACATACAGAGAGAAAATAGTGACTCACTTCTGTTCCTCACTTTCCCCCGATACAAATCAATACAACTGTAGGCAAAACACTTTGCAAAACTTGGCTGGTATCTCTATAATACTATTTTATGAAACCGATAATTAAGTTTACTCACTTCTATACCTACAGATTCCCATTTTAAACACATAGCAGAAACTCTTCGTAAAATTGCAAGTGTCAATGTTTGTCATACATCTAATTACATCATTTTATACATATGTACCTATGTATATAATTTCTCGACATAGCTTGAAGTTGCTTAGAGCAAGTCCACCTGGACGTGTGGCTAATTTAGTACTTCATAAAACTTATTTTATTCCAGCCTAAATTGTCCGTTCTATAAACGCCTATAACGTTATAATAGAGATCACGTTAGGAGTAGGCTATGTGCATTGTGTAACTAATTAATAAAAAATAAATTATTATCTATACATATAATAAAATTCTAACTGAGTCGAATCTGTACCTTAAATATTTTTCGGAAAATCTTATTGAAATAGACTTTACTATCGAGACCGAATCTATAGTTTTTAGAATTTTTGTCTGTCTGTCAGTGTGTCTGCCTGTTACCGCATCACAGAAAAACCACTGGAGGGATTTTGATGAAATTTGGTATGATGATAGCTGGGATATCCGGGTCAACATATAGGATACTTTTTACCGCGGGAGATTATATCATTCCCACGGGAATACACGTTATAACACAACCCAAAAAATATTTATGATCAGAATTTCTTGAATTTCTTGGTATTAATGCTCTTCAATACAATTAAATAAATACGTGTTTTAGCGTTTTTTGAAATTCATCTCATAAGGAGATAAAATTTGTATGAAACCTACCTTTTCAAAGTTTTTTCATTGTAGTTTTAGCGCGAGCGAAGCCGCGGGTTTTGCTAGTAAATGATAAAAATAAAAACCCCGACTGCTTAAAAAGTGAACAAGAACGAAGAAATCAAGTTAACGAAAGAAAGTCTAAAGCAAAGTACTAAGCAGTCGCCGACATACAAGCTAGACTTGCAGCAAGGATATATATAACACTAGTATAGTATTATATGATCTGTGATATAACTCTTATTTTTTTGTTTATAGTTTATATCTATAAGAACACTATCGATCAAGTCACCTTTCAAACAAAAAAAAAACCTATATTAAAATTGGTCCATCCGTTTGGGCACTACAATGCCACAGATACAGCTACACAGAACTTATAACACCCCTCTTTTTGCATCGGGAGTTAAAAACATGTATGCCTCCTGACGATATAATACTATTTTTTTCCCTTGTTTCCTTCTTATTAGTTCGCGTTTTACGCAGTCGGGTTTTATATTTTACTAGCAGTACCCGCGGCTTCGCCCGCGTCCAAACTTCCGATCGCTAACAAAATTCACAGGATCACCGGCTAATCTGAAGATTGCCTGAAAATTTCATCAAAATCGCTCCAACTGTTTTAGAGTCCATAGGAAACATACATACACACATCGAATTTTATTCTTAATCAACAACTTAAATGTATTTATTGCAAGGAAAATGGAGTTTTTCATGAAAATTTAGTGACACACCGACTGCAGTGCCATCTACCGGGTCCATTTGTGAATTCAAAGCTTGCAGGGATCCACTCGAACATACACAAAAAATATCATTAAAATCATTCCAGCTGTGTAGGAGATGATCAGTGACACACCGATTGTTGCGCCACCTACCTAGGAACCCATTGAAATATACACACAAAATTTCAACTACATCGGTCCAACCGTTTAGGAGGAGTTAGTTGACTAATAGACGTATAGAAGAATTATATTTACTAAGATATATTAGTTTTAATTGGTTTAAAGCTTTTTAGTTTTGGCCAGTTATTTGGCCATTTGGAGTTTTATTTAACAATTTTTTATCTTAAATTATTATCAAACTTATAAATTGTATGCATTTTTATGATACGATGATGATTTTAGTCAATAAGTTTGAAAGAAAAAGAAATTTTTATTGCACACCTGGCTTTTTGATTTTTAATAATATCCATATAGCTTATAAACTCGGGTTTTCAAGACGAGCTCATTAGCGTTCGGCTATCCAGCCGGGCATAAAACAATAGAGACATTGGGTTGCTCCTGTTACTTCTTTGACAGCAAAGTGGACTGTGGGAGCAACCCCATATGGTTATGTTGGCATTCGGTAGACCTGCCGTCGCGTCGAAGCGTCGTGCTTGAGTGCGTAAGCGATCCTGCGACGCCCATATTAAGACGGGGAGGTTCTGCTAGGTTTTAGTGGGTAACATTTTTCTAGCCGGTAAGTACTACATAACCATATGTATGTATGTATACAGATGGTATGCGTAAATGCATTTCCCAACATTAGAAGAGTAGGAAAAGCTTAGAGTTATCCTCGCATTTTTCGGTAAGCTATGAAGGAAGCCCATTATTTAGTTTCTTTTTTTTGATATGTGATTTGTAGATTTTGTAGTTTTGATGATAAGATAATTTTTAATAGATTTTTTAATAGTGTCTTAAAATATGTGTTTTATAAGTATATCTATAAAAATGAAAAACACAAATTTATACATACATATAAAAAATTGTTACTAAGCCGAATCTGTACATTAAATATTTTTTTGGAAAATGTTATTCAAATAGAATTTATTATGGATACAGAAGCTAAATATATAGTTTTTAGAATTTTTCTCTGTCTGTCTGTTACAACATCACGGAAAAGTTACTGGACAGATTTTAATGAAGTTTTGTATGATGATAGCTAGTTATCTGGGTCAACATATAGGATACTTTTTACTGCGGGAAAATATCTCATCTCTGAGTTAAACGTTAAAACGTAACTAGGTACTAACCCGAGCGGAGCGAGGATGAGTTGCTAGTATTAAAATAAATTGTTTCAGTTAGACGTCCTTATTAATTGTAATATGTATCAAACCTTAGACAAATACGAATGATCTTATAAGGGTACCATTACGTAATAGGCAGAACATTTATTATGACATTACATCTATTCTTTTCTGGGATTGACTTTTCTTATTCTTATAATATAACATAGTCTATAGGCATAGTAAGAGCAAATCAACCTTATCAATAACAATTTATCAGTTTGACCATGAAACAAACAAACATATTTATCCAAGTGTATCGATACGTATGTTCTCAAGAACAAAGATTAATAATCTTAATTATAATAAAAAAGAAATTATTAAAATTGATAAAATTAGTTAGATATTTACTACCATAAAGAATAACGTAATTTCAAAATGCCTGATTAATAAACCTTAGCAATAGCACATAATGTGAAATAGCTTATTACTTTCTGTGACCGTTTTTAGTTACAATCTACATTTATATTTAAAAATACTTTGATGCACATGAAGAACTTTATGGATCTTTTGTACTTAATTTGGAAATATTTTTAAGTTTCATTTTAATCGGTTAAGTCTACTATTTGCGATCAAAATACTTCGATCTCCCGTGGCCCGTGCTTATGTGGTTATAACCATAGTAAATTTAGGCAAGTAGAAAAGTTTTCTTTGATCAAGTCACGTATTAATTTTTTTTTCGTTTATTACAATGAAAGATCACATTCATACACACTATACTAATTTAGTATTTTAATAATGCGGTATGCCTATTTTAATTTATGTTTTATAAATTAAAATAGGCATACCGCATAAACGTTAAATATGACTAACGTTTATGCGGTATGCCTATTGTAATTTACCAACTAAAAGACAACTGCAATAAATATAGAATTTATATATTTTTTTTCTTCTACAAATACTTACACATTAATAATTATTATTACCACATTGTCCTAGTGATCAGCATATTTGGCTGCAGAACTGGATGTATTCATTGGTCATTCCTAATAACGTAAATATGGTAAACATCTTCTTATATTTTCTACAAGCGATTTACCCTTGCTTCACTCGGATGCGTCCCTAGGTACGTTTTAAATATAAATAGTAATCTCGAGTGTACCTTAGGAGATAGAATCATCCCGGGGGAGAGCCAACTCCTACCGGGCGCGTCCCCAGGTGGCGGATCGGGGAACGCCACCCGCTTGGACCCAGCGGGTGGTACCGGAGAAATCCGGCGCGGACCAAAGCAGGACGGGGCCGCTCTCCGTTGAGGCTTCGGCTTCCGGAGTTGCGGCCACCGGGAGCGGGGCCGCTTCGGCGGTCTCGTGACCGGAGGGCGGGGACCGGTTGCGGGACTGTGAGGGCAGGCTCGTAACCGGTAGAGGGGAAGGCCGCGGTGGGAGAGGAGTGCCGGTATTTCGGTGTGCCGTTCTCCCTGCCCCCCGCGGCCTTGACGGGGCTGCCACCGTCTTAGATGGCAGACGCGGTGGGGCTGCAGGGGAAGAGGAGTGTCGGTGTGTCGTTGCCGCTCTCCCTGTCCTCTGCAGCCGATTGAAGGGTGCCCACTTCGGTGGGCGGCGTGGTTTAATGGGGCTGCTCCAGGTACTTCTCTGATTCAGCAGAGTGGACTGTGGAGCAGCCCCATTGTTTTGGTGGCCGTCAGGCCTGCCGCCGGGGCGTCGCGGTAGTTATGCGTAAGCGATCCCGCGGCGTCCCACTAAGGCGGAGGGGAGGGTAAAGTTGGGGTTTAGTGGGTAGTACCGGCTCTTCTAGCCGGTGAGCCCCACATAACCACCTGGGGGATAGGTGGTATGCGTAAATGCATTCCCCAACTATAAAAAAAAAAAAAAAAAAAAAAAAAAAAAAAAAAAAAAAAAAAAAAAAAAAAAAAAAAAAAAAAAAGGAGATAGAATCATGCTTGATATTGGGGACTGTTTAGCCAGCGACCAGTGTAAGCCATGTCAATTTATAAGGATGATTCGAACACTATATACCTATTACCTAGTAATTGTTTTTTTTTTTAAATGCATGTACAGATTTTGCTAAATTGCTATTTTATTTTATACTAGCGACTCACCCTCGCTTCGCTCGGATTTGTCCCTCGGTACGTTTTAATTTTTTTAAGTGGAACCCTAATTCTTTTTCCAAAATTAAAGTAGCCTAAGTTACTCCTTATAACATCAGCTATCTGCCATTGAAAGTCCCGTGAAAATCGGTCCAGCCGTTTGGGAAATTAGCCGGAACAAACAGACAGACAGACAAAAATTTAAAAATTGTGTTTTTCTTATATGTACCGTATATACTTTCATATGCATTTAATAAAAAGTTGTTACTTTGACATTACAAACAGACACTTCAATTTTATTTATCTGTATAGATACTACTTTTCTACAGGACGAACCCGTGCGAAGCGAGGGTGAGTCGGTAGTAAAAAGTAATAAAATAAATATATATCCCTTACTTGAGAAATGATTGATTCCCCATCAAATCTTCCACCACCTTTTTAACCCTCTTATATATGATATGTTTTCCGGGATGAACACTATCTTATGTCATTTCCAGGGACTTATGTTTATATGTGGTGCAAAGTTCAGACCATACAAGAGTTTTTTACCTATTCTAAATTGATATTGAAGATCTATTGTGGTTCCAATTGCTAAGTATCTGTTAACAAAATAATAGTTTATATTATAATTGTTTAATTATTATGTCTAATATTTGAAACAGTTTTGGTTTAAGTTTATTTTTAAATTATATTTTCTCTGTCTCCGTAAAAATAAACAAATTAATAAATGGTATTTTCAGGTAAATATATATAATAGGTGGACTACTAGTCCAGAAATGGCAGAATGTTATAGAGATGCAGCTGCAAAGTCGGTACATAAATAAGTATTAACTAATATTAGGATAACATACATTTTCTAAAAAAAATACTAAATGCCCACCTTTATAAATCAAATATGGCGTTAGAAGAAAAAATAAAAGTAAAAATGCTGTTCTCAACAAAAGAAGAACACGCAAGAAATAAATCTCGTGGACACAAAAATGATAAAGTTTATGGAAACATTAGAAAAACAAGAGAACAGTAGGATGTATTTTTTTAAAGGGGTAGCCGTAAAACGCCTGAAAGATAAAGATATTGTTGAATTCCAATATCAAGTAATGAACGTTATAAGAAACATTAAGTATAAAGATCATTATGGCGTACAATATCATCCACATACACATCCTGAATCAAGAACTTCTCCAGCGCACTACGGTTATAACACTGCTGGACCAAGTTCCAGGAATCATTCTCAGGCCCAATTCCTGTAGAATCGAGGTAGAATCGAGAACGATTCTTTCCAAAACGTCGAATGTCCGTCAATTCAAGCCAGATCGATTTTGATTTTTCATTTACATTAAATTAAATATATAAAAATATTAAAGAGTGCGTGTATGAACGTGTACACGCGCAAGTAGTCAAACTTTAGTAGGTTATCGGTACTCTTTATGAAATTCAATTTATGTTTTAAATAATTAGGATAGGTGAGATACTAAAAAAATAATTAAATAACGCATATTAGGCATACTTCAATCATATATTTATAGAATATCATTTAAGGAAAGAATATAATATTATATATCATTTGTCAGATAATAACAACGGCTACCATGGCAACAAACGTTCGCCTTGCCCGATCACACATTTCGTAACGCTCTCGACACGCATTCACCGGCTTACTCGAATGCCTTGATATTCATGCGAAGATAATCACAAAACTCGCGTTTGTCTTTTTTTAGATCTCCGTAAATTATATGGAATTCACCATGTGCTCTCTTTGCATCAACTTATAAATTTATATTTGACTGCTTACGTTGATTTTGCCACTTTCTGTACGTATAGTTGACGCAAATACTAAATTCTTTTTTTTTCCCAATCCGCCCACCGAAGTGGGCACCCTTCCCACGGCTGCAGAAGACAGGGAGAGCGGCAACGACACACCGACACTCCTCTATCCCTGCAGCCCCACCGCGTCCGCCCCCCTCCCGTCCGATCGCCCAAGCGACCCCGCAACTAGTGGCCGCAACGCCGTCAGATGCAGCCACGACAAGAGAGGCACCTAAACCACCCACCGAAGTGGGTCCACACCACCAATCACCGCAAGCGGCCCCATCCTCTGGCGCCCCAACCGCGTTCGACGGCCCACGGTCAGGGCACCCACCACCATCCCCCCGTCAGTGGCCGCAACGCCGTCAGATGCAGCCACTAACGAGAGGCCCCAACTGGTCCACCGAAGTGGACACCCGTCTTACCCACCTAAGTGGGCCCCCCCACACCGGTGACCGCAACTCCGGAAGCCGAAGCCTCAACGGAGAGCGCCCCATCCGGTGTGCCTCAACCGCGTTCGACGGCCCACGGCCAGAGGCACCCCTCCCCCTGCTGTTGGTCCGCGCCGGATTTCTCCGGTACCACCCGCCCCTGTGCTAAGCGGGTGGCGTTCTCTTATCCGCCACCTGGGGACGCGCCCGGTAGGAGTCAGCTCTCCCCAGGGTTGATGTTTGGACCTAGCAATGTATTAGGAACTAAAAATATAACAGTAATATGGCAAAATTAAGTGGCAACGGCGCGGCGCAGTGGTGCGGTAGCGTCCAGTCCGCGTTGTTTTCACGATGCGGTGTCGCCTCAGATGCGGTGCCGTCGACACGAGCCCTTATAGGGCTAAGGCGCCAAATTTTAAAATACACTACTACGTTCAACGATTTACTATATGTGTGTTGTTGTTGTTGTCATCCTAGAAGATTTCCACAAATTTTAACGATTAGATTATTAGTCATCATATAATCGCTATTTTTTAGGGTTCGTACACAGTAGGTAACTGTTATTAATGAAAAAACCGAAACCTGTTGTCATCACTTCATACACAATTCACATACTGACAAACATCGGTATTTATCAATTAAATGGGTTATGGGTTTGTAAAGGAGAATGTAAATATATTTTTTATAATTCAAAGACGAATAATCTTAAAGAAATTAATTAAAGGATTCTAATACCAATTATTAGAATCCTTTAATCAATTTCTTTAAGATTATTCATAAAGAAAATATTTTTAAGTCAAATAATTGGTAAATTAACCAAGCATCTAATGTAAATACAATAGGCTGTTTGATTGGTTTCTAGAAACCTTTTTAAATTATTTACTGGTGTTTACTGAGCCTACAAAGTGTTAATTTTTAATACTTATAAGTATTATATCAAAAAATTGCAATTAAAAAAGTACAATTTAAATAGGCCGTTGAAACACTTTTTTGTGCAACATGGTGTAAGTGACGTCACAAGGACTTTTTTTTTTTGGACATTAACACACAGCACCATCTAGTTCCATGGTAAGCTACGATGCCTGTGTTATGGATACTAGATAGTTGATACACTACACATATATAACTTTAAATACATACATATTATAATTATAAACACCCATGACTAGAGTACAAACATTCGTGCTCATCACACAAATGAATGCCTCCAGCGGGACTCGAACCCGCGACCACTAGCGCAGAAAGTAGGGTCTCAAACGTGCCGTCGAAGTTATCGAAAGTCGAAGTTATAAACAATCAACCGACACGACCCAAGTTAAGTTAGCGTTCATTTTTGTTAATAAGCATTTTATCCAATAAAGAAAATGTATAAATAGTGTTTAGTGCCAGGCTGCACAAATACTACTAACCAAATAAATAAAACCAATAAAGACACCAGAAAAACTATTCGTTTGTGTGCCGAAGAAGCTCAAAGTACGCAAAATGTGGTTGAAACTCGCTAGCAGAAATCCTGACAGTGTAGTGGATGATTCAACTGTTTTCTTTTGTGAAGATCATTTTAATGTAAGTAAACATAGTACCTATTATTATCATCAATCATTTCACATATTTTCTAGTTAGCAATTTGTTTTAAGTTAGATGTTGTTGTGTTTTTTAATAGAACTTTCGGGAAACAAACATTAAGCTAATATTTTAGATTATACATATAAACTGCACATTAATGAAATGATTTAATTTGCTCCTTGTACACTTCTCAGTAAAATAAGTATCACCTAAGTCTTCTTAATCTGTGGCCAATTACAGACTATCAATACTCATTGACAGACATATATTTGATAGCTTACTAGCCTGTGACGTCATTCTACGGTCAGCCAATCCAAATCGTTGTCGATCACGTGATAACAGAGAAAAATAAATTAAGTTTTTAGAGGCTTTATTACATATATGTTAACATATTTTTTCACCTTAATGTATAAATCGTATTTAAAACCCATGCCCTTTGCTGATGTCAATAAATAAAACAGTATTTTTCACACTGTCAAATAGCCTATTCACATACTGACAAACATCGGTATTTATCGATTAAATGGGTAATGGGTTTGTAAAGGAGAATGCAAATATATTTTTTGTAATTCAAAGACGAATAATCTTAAAGAATTTAATTAAAGGATTCTAATACCAATTATTAGAATCCTTTAATCAATTTCTTTAAGATTAATCATTAAGAAAATATTTTTAAGTCAAATAATTGGTAAATTAACCAAGTAGGTAACTAATGTAAACACTATTTACGCAACAATTAAATTGCAAGTGGCGCGAAATTTGACAGTAAAAATCATGACAAACCACCCACTTTTATTTAGTCATAATAATTAAAATAACTTTCAAAATGAATATTAAAATTACATCATTTACAAACCCTTTTTCTTTTTTTTGTGTGAATGAAGATTATAGTGATCATATAAGGTTAAATTTGGGTGATAATAACCCAGGCGAAGTGCCTAACATTATATCAAATAAAAATAAACTAATAGATGCTAACCATGGTCAAGTAAGTAATTTAATATTGAAATTTAATTCTGTTAAATTCTAAATAGAATAATTTAAATTAGGTAACTATCTTATCATTTATAGTACGTAGCAGTTATGTGGAAAAATAAATGGGCCCGTGGCGTTATATCTATGCAGTCACAATTTTTAATTTGGCTCATAGATTACGGTATATTCTTGCGTCCAAATGAAAATACAATTTTCATAGATCTTCCTTCAGAGTATCGAAAACTACCAACGAAAATATTTGAAGCAAGCATACATGGCGTAGTTCCTCTAGACAAAGTAAGTTGCATTTCTACCCATTTCATAAATTTTGTTTTTAATGAAACTTTCGAGATACTAGGTATACTTCTACTTAAGTTAAACTGACCAATTTAAAAATCACGATATTCAGTAGTATTTTCTTTCTTTCAAAATAATATTATTATTAAAGGTGCTAACTGAAGATTGTCAAATTAAAAATGAACTAACAACTTCATGGACACAAGGTTCCATTGAAAAATCTCAGAAACTAATAAGAAGTGCAACAAAAATATTTTTTCAGCCTTTTGCTCTTCTTGAAACAGCACATAATGAAGTGGTAAGTAGTGAACAAAGAATAATGTTGATTTATGAGTATTTTCTTTAATTATTTAATCTTTATAGAAATATTTTTTTACAGCTTCTTGGAGATTTATTTCTTGAAATAGAAGGAAAGAATTTAGTAAATATTATTGATGAACTTGAAAGTTGGCCTATATTCTTGGAAAGAAATAGTGAAATCTATATTAAAAGTAAATATTAAATACATCAAATTATAGCTGCATTAAGCAATAACACAATTTTTTTAAAGAATATTAATAAAATAAATATAATATAATTGTTTCCCTTGATAAATAAACTTAAAGAACATAATGACCCCACTTTCCATATTCTGCTTTCTTTCAAAATTGTGACAACATTTCATAATTACATATATGTAATTTTTTTTTGTGTATTTATTCTCATAATTTTATTTTTTTCACATTAAAACATACCAATATACAATATTTATCATTGATTAATTTAAAATTATTACTTACAGATTTTCACAAAATGTATACAACTAGAAGAATTCATCGTTTATGTTCATATAAACCAGATTTACCAGACTTGCCTAAAATATCAAGTAATATAAGCTTAGATGAATATATATCAAAGGTAGAAAAAATGCCAAACCTAGATACTAAGTTTGAATATGATTCTCTCTGTGGTGAGAGCACTGTAATGGAATTTTCTCAAGATGAAGACAAAAGAAAAATAAAAATAAATCCATCAGATATAGAAAAGTATTCCAATAGCTATATAACTATTAATGGCCGCGAGTATAATGTGTTAACCATGCTAATTAATAAAGCCAGAGATTTAAATATTTGTGAAAGATATAAAGATCACGACCTTAAAGCCTTTGGTAGAGGTTGTTCATATAGATCGTCTTTTATTTAAATAGTTTATATATATATATATATATATATATATATATATATATATATATATATATACACATGAATACAATAAGTTTTCTTTTGTTCTTTAATTCTACTGTGATTGATTGATATCCTGAACTGAGTTTAATACTAGCATTTATGTATAGAAGAAGTAAATTAGAAAAGTTTATTTGATAAGTACTCGTAGGTATGAAACATACCTAATATTCTCTATTGTTTGATTTTCAAAAAATAAAATAATAGATGTAACTTTATTATTAATATATTACATGGTAGTGCTGATTATAACTGATATGTTACGACTGTATGTTTATTTGGGTAAATTATGGAAAAAGTACTTGCAGCACTATTGTTACCAGATTGCGCTACTTTTGTACTTCCTAGTATTGCATGCATGTATTTTGTTTTATTTGCTACTATGTTCTGGATTTAACATGTAGTGATGCAATTTCGGTTATTGTTAATTATTATTTTTTATAGAGTACAAGATTCACAATATAATAAAAAAAAATAATCTCCTTTCTACCTAACAAGGTTTTATGTAACATCTTTGATGCTATTCATTTACGTATAAATATATATTCAATTTTTATATTTCTAGTATTCATAAACTTTTTGTGACACAAGTAAAATTGTTTAATTTTTTTTCTCACTATTAAATATTACATACTAGTATCGCCACCTTGTGTGTTGAGTTTAAATCTATTACGATTTGAATTGAAAAGAAGTTTTTGTTTTGTTTTTAAAGATTTTCTTAAAATAAAATCACCTGTTTATTATTTTTGTTTTATTTTATATACAAATATAAATTCTTCCCTTAGGTAAATAAACTTAGTTGTACTTATTTATACTTAAGCTACTTTGTACAGAGATTGTACGACGGAAGGGCAGTGAGTTTTAGAGAGATCGCTATACTTCGAAATATGGCAAGTTCTCATGAATGTGCATGAAAGTATTAGAAATTAACATTAACGATACATTATTAAAAAAAAAAATGATTTAAGTTATAATGATTAATTTCTACAAAATGGTGCTGTTTATACATACACATAGTTTGTTAAAAATTTAAAAATTTGACTACATTTGAACGATGGTAAACTGTGATTGTAAAATATTCAATAAAATATTACCAAATACCTTAAAATGAACAGTGATAGTGTGAATACGGGTTTATATATACGCCAGGCGCTTTCGTAATGTTATGAGACATAGGCAAAGATAAGAGTGTGTTATGTAAATAGTTTGTGGAATCACAAGCGAATGCCGCGATTGGTGCTTCTAACGTAATTAAGGAGTTCCTCAGAGTCCTCACACACGACCGGTTTCTCGTGATAACAAGCAACGTCGTGCCACGCTATACCGTCGTTGTATACATTGTTGAGAACGCTAAGGCAGGATTCAGATGTGCCGTTAATATCGAACTCTGCATTGTCCGGTTGGCGTTGCTTCTTGTGGCCTGTTTGAGACCATGGGTTGTAGCCCCAACCAGGAAGGATCTAGAAAAAAAATATCCTTTGTATTTCATATTTAATAATTTGTTTTTAACTAAAAAGAATGATGCATTCTGAATTAGTAAAACCACTTGGAATAAATTATTTAAATTTATTTAATTATTTCTAAGGTGTGGAGTTTTTGTCCATATACATAAAAAATATACACCATACCATAGAGCCAATTTGACTTCCTTTTTTTTGAGTCACTCAATATAATAAATGGCCTTACCTAATTAAGGAAATCGTATTGCGAACGAAGAGCTTAGTTAGCGGTAGCTTTTTTGTTAAATAATGATAATATTATACTTCCTTACCTGGCTTGTGTTTGGAATCTTTTCTCGGTTAGCAGACCAGAACCATCCAAAGAGATTTTTAGGCTCGAGGTCTCTACGCGACTCGCAGCCCTTGAAGTCGCAGAGACGACCCGAGGTCCAGATGTAGGGAATATCGTCTGCAATTAGGAGCAATCTAATATTTAACACCAGTGCTGTTGTGAACCAAAGGTTGACGGAGCATTAGTAAAAAAAGTTTTTTTTTTATTTAACTATGAATACCTATAATATTGTGTGTACCCTCGCTTCGCTGGGGTGCATCCCTAGTTGCCTTTTGTATTAAAAAAATTGATTTCTCAGAGATGAGATATTTTCCCGCAGTAAAAAGTATCCTATATGTATGTACCTATAGTACCTATACCCGGATAACTAGCTATCATTATACCAAATTTCATCAAAATCTGTCCATTGGTTTTGTCGTGATGCGGTCACAAACAGACAGAGAAAAATTTTAAAAACTATAGATTCGGCCTCTGTATGGATAATAATGACTATTTCAATAAAATTTTCCAAAAAATATTCAATGTACAGATTCGACAGGCAGTGCTAGCCCAAGGCAGTGGTAGCTCAAGGCAGTGGTAGCCCAAGGCAGTGGTAGCCCAGTGGTAACGCGTTCACTTGGGAAACCGAGTGAAGCGAGTTCTAATCCCGGGTCTCGCACCTCTGATATTTTTATGTGCGAATCATTTTCTAACTTGATTACCACTTGCCTTACGGTGAAGGAAAACATCGTGATGAAACCTGCATGTCTGAAAGAACCTAGCAAGTTTTCGAAAGACATGGGAAGTCCGCCAATCCGCACTTGGCCAGCGTGGTGGACTATGGCCTGATTCCCCTCGTCTTGAAAGGAGGCCCGTGCCCAGCAGTGGGACGTTAAAAAGGGCTGAATACATACAGATTCGACTCAGAATTTGATTCTATGTATAGATTAGTAACTATGGTCATAGTCTATGTACAAAATTTTATTTAAATTCATGCAGTCATTTCAGCTTTTTGGAAAAACGTCTGTATTGCATAATGCATTCCATCGATAAAAATTTTCAATAAATAGTGTTATTTTTATTGATGAGTTTTTACATTTTTTGCCATGCGACGTGTTATAAATGCTTTTTTATTAGGAACACTTGGCACAGCGGGGGTATAGTATTTAATAGCTAATTGTATAACCGTTTCAGGCTCAAACTAATCTTCAGCGTGCTCCGTCAACATGTTTTTTGTCTGGAATGACACAAAAAGACGTATTAACAACTATTTTAGACTTGGGCAAAAAATATCGATATACTAAAATATCGATATTTTTCCATACAATTATCGATATATATTGTCGATATTTTTTATCGCGACACATCGATATTCGATATTTATTTTAGAGTATAGAATTCGTATCAATTTCGATATATTTTTTTACGCAACTCTGGTTTCGTGTTTAATGTCGAGACTCCTTGCATACTCCTCGCGCATCTTTAACTTTAAAAAATCCCGCCACAATCTTTATGAAATACAATTTAACAGTAAGACTTGGCTGCGTGCACAAAAATACTAATAGTATTAAACCTATATCATCAATGTGAGATGTATATGATCCTGAAGTTAATAGACAATTAACAATTATCGGTTTTTAAAACAAATCAATAACAAAAAAAACTATAAAGAATATGCACATGTAAAATAATTAAATTATTTTTTTTTTTATAATTTATCGTTTTGAAATGTTTCAAAAATTATTAGACGTCGGCTAACTTCAGTATTATGAGAAGTATATAGGCCTTTTCACGGCTTGTTTAGCGCAAGCGCACCATGTTTTAAAGAGATATATCGATATATCGATGTTTTTCGCTCGATAATTATTGATACTATTTAAAAATATCGATACGATAAATATCGATATATTTTTTCACTTGGACATCCCTAAACTATTTGCTCCTTTCTTATTTTTCTATCGTTTTCAAAAATAAGTAAAAATGCAAATTACAATGTTAAAAATTTTAACGTAATACATAATATTAATAATTATTAATATTTTTATGAATTGTTTAAAGTTCTTTGTTTAGGAAAATGCGTTGGTGGCATAAATCGAAGTACCTATAATGAGATATGATAATAAAAAATATAAATAAATAAGATTATTGATAAAAATAACCTGTTAAAAAAATCAAATATAAAATTTACATACTTTGCTGGATAAGTTTGAATATGAGATTGTTTTCTTCTTGTGTCTCCATTGAGACGAGGTCCATGCAGTACTCGCGGCACAGATTGCGGCCGTCTAGCCAGTCAAATTTTCTATTGGCCAGCTCAGGAACGTGAGCAGTGTAGAAGTAATTGTGACCGCCATATGAAAACTCTTTGGGTCCTGAAAACAAACATAAATGATGTAGAAAATTAGATTATTCCTTTATTTCTTAACAAATTCAGTCTTTAGTAATAGAATTGGCATTATAAAACGTAAAGACGAGGCTGCATAGCATTTGACCTCTTGTAATACAAAAAATACAAATTAAGTGAATAACAATTCACACGACATACACTTACACATGTATGCTTAGAGGTTCGTAAATGAAAGGCAACCGTAGGCCACAGGTCATATATCCAGCCAAAACATGATGCGTTCTATCAGGGTCATGACATTGACGTCTATAATTTTATAAGACGTAAAATTGTACCCCTGTGTCGTAAAAGTGTATGGAACACGTCTTTACATAACCCCGCATGCGACCTTTCCGTATTGTGCAATAAGAACGGACACCTAACAAGTCCAGTGAGTTAACGGCGTCGAAATAATATATTTTTATATTAACGTTGGTTTAACTATTAACATATTTTATCAGTCTGTAAGCATTTATTAAATGTTATATAAAAAGATATTTTGTGCTCGGAAAATAAGAATGCCGTAAAAAGAGACATGACAATTAAAATGTATCACGTAAAAGATTATGCCTCTACTATAAACCTTTTTTCTGTCTTTTCCATTAAGGCTTGTACATATTAGACATTTAGAAATTAGAAAGATATTAGATATTTATTTCAATTTTTTGAGATTAAGTTCTAAGTATAGTAATAACTATTTTTCAACTAAAAGAAGTGAATGGGTTCAAAATCACTCTAAAAGTTATATATACGCCATACAATAGGTAGAAAAGTAGGTACTACTCTATTATTTAAACACACAAAAAAAGAATTACTTTTCTAAAAATATGAATTTACAATTGGCAAAGATAAAGCGTAACATACACAAAAAACATAGGTACATCTGAATTGAATACCTCCTTTTTGAAGTCTGATATGAATATAAGGTACAATAACAGGTAGCGCATTAATGGCATTTATTTATTTTGACAGTTTTATCATTAACTACAACTTTAAAGACTTTTAATGACCGTCCGCACTGTACTGTTTGACATTGTTGATTCGACCTAGTCGAGCAGATGCGTCTGTCACGCGGTTCCAACTAGGCCAAGGAATACGTATGAGTACTCCTACTCTTTTGAGCTTCATATTAATTCGACCCTAATTGCTTACTACATAGCTCCTCATTATGTGCATAGAATTCTTAGCAATGGGGAAAAACCGTTGTACGCATTGACAATTAAAGACTTAATAAATATTACCCTATAATATATTATAATGTTGATTCATAAATCTGTCGTTTTTATTCTTAGTGCAGTAAAACTTACAAAAACCTATACGTGGAATATTACCTTTAGCCTTCTAGTACATCAATAAAACTCTTCTATTGCACATATATTTTTGATGAGCGATTGCAAAGTTAAATAGCTAAGATTCACACGACGAAGTACAGACAATTATAGTGAGTGAGGCCTTGCGCGTTGACAGACATACAGATGTGCGATTGTCTGTGATCGAGCTCGCAGCACAATGCTAACTTAGCAAGTAGAACTTCACATTAATCTTCCACGAATAATCGCTAACGATTTAATGCTCAGTGGTAAATATTCAACGGACTTCAACTCCATCATATTTTATAATTTTTTTATGTAATATATCTATCTTAATTTAAATTTTTACATAACGTCTAGCGTTATAGATTAGATTATCTATATTACACATGTTTATAGAAAGTTAAATAAAATCGATGTTTTTTTATCGAGACGGATAAAATAGAATAGATGTGGGAGTTTAATAAATAAATTTATTTACACACCACATTTATTAAAAAGAATATAAACAGATAATATATTTCGTTTTTATTATTTTTTAGTAATTATGGCATTTTATTTGTATTTCAGTCAATTAAAATTAAAATCAAAGAATATTTATTCGGCATTTTGTAGCCAGACAAAATGTTAAGTACATATGTTGAAAAACTCTTAATCATGATCAACTCCACATTATAAACTTTTTATCGTTTTAAGAGAAAGTTTATTACAAGGTATGCATCGGTAATTACAGTAACGTCTATCATTTTTATAATTATACGTTATATCTTTTAAATAATATTACTTTAAACTGCCGATGCTGTAAGTCAAATTGTTATAATAACATTGTAGAATGAATAGAATAAATGTTACAAAGCAGCGAAGGCTGCGTTGCAACATCCCTGCGTCGTGATTTTATTTCGCTTTATACTTAAACTTACAATTAATGGAAATTGTTAGTGTGGGAATGAAATACAAAATCTAGATGTACTTTATATTAAAATAATATTATATTTATAATTATATATTTTCTTGTTCTATTCTAGTTTTGTAATTATAAAAACATGGCGAAGTGTCTATCTGCCACTGAGAAGGATACGTATTATTTTTTGGCATTTTTAAAAACGAGAAAATAAGCAATTATACTTTTTAATGTTAAGATTATAAAATAACATTTAAATTACAACAACACTTTAAAGTTAAGGTTACTGATGCATGCTCGTTAATATCTGAAGAAATAAAACGCATGTAGAATTATACTAATTCATTTAAAGCCCATTCATTAACAATACGACATCAAAGTTTTAAAGATGTTGCAAAGAATAGTTGCGAGATATATATGTAGATACATGGCCACAGATCATAAAATCAGTTATAATGACATAAATGCTATATGTAAATTACTTTTAGTGTTCTATCTATAAGCCATAGAACAAAGAACATAAGAACATTTAGTTTTCTACTAAAACGCAATTCTCTGTTTTTTTTTCTTTAAAATGAATGAAGTTTTACAATTATTTATTAAAAACCTTTTGTTGCAGAATTTTAGTTCATTGAACGAGCATTCTTCCTATTTTCCAATTCATTTATTTTGTGGTTAACCATCGCTTTATCCAATATCTATTTTGTTACTATGCGGTACCATTACGTAGGTACTTTAAATATTAGTACAATATAATTTGTCTCATTGTTTTTTTTAATATGTTGTTATTTCAGAAAAAATAACTTTATAGTAATTAACATAATCTTAACTACATAATTATATATTATTAAATGTATTCATAGTTACCTGTTTTACAGCGTTGAGTTATAAATGTTATTGCTTTTAGTTATGCTTGACTTTGAACTAAGTGATCTCATTGTCTTTGATTATTTGACTATCTGCCTGCATATAATTTTTATAATGTGCATACTTTGTTCTCATTTGTATTTCTATATTTTTTTACTCTTACTCTCTTCCGTCAGTTTATCATGTTTTTAAATATTAAATCTTAATGGCCCAAGCTCAGGCTAAAAAAAATAGGTAAATAGGGAGGTAATAGGTAAGCTAGGTAAAAGGTATAAAATTATGAAAGTAGTATGTAAACTCCTGCTTCTCGAATTGAGGTCACTTCTTGATGAACCATTTTTAGCCTACAAATAGAATACCATTTCAGAGTTTAATCACTGTGTTACTCTCTGTCTATCTTATGATTTTAGTTTAAGTTTAGTAGTTACATCATAGAGCAACAATATTGAAAGTCAATAAATTTGAAACTTAATGCGATTCGAACATTCTTTGATCTTAAGTTAAAGCGCGGACGACCCGATATTAATAACTGGTACATGTGTTACATGATTCATTCATTTTCTCAATACTACGAGAATGTTGTATAATCTTATTTAGAAGCCACCACAGCGAGGTACGTAATTGGCTTCCAGATACTGACAGTGATGTTCATTCATACGTAATTTAAAATACATAATAAAAAATGAAATATTTTTATGATCAATTTATAATAGATACTATTATAACTTCAAAATAGAAGAAACGCATTTTATTTTTTATGAGTTTAACCTATTAGCAACTTTTAAACATTGAAGGTATCTATTCAAATCTAAAAACTTATAAGAGCTTTGTTAAAGTATTATACACATTATTTTGCTAATTTTTGTAAGATACTTAACTAGGAAAGCAAAAAGTATGACAAAGAAAAATGATATTTATTTAAGACTAGGAAAATCGCTTCCCTGAAGCACATGCGTCCTCGACTCTATGTCGTGGCCTTGACGGGGCGACGACCCAAGCTTTTACTTTCACCCGAGAAAGTAGGTAATATAGGCTACATGAATAAGTAATTAGGAAAACAGATTCGATGAAACGCTTATATTTTGTTGTTCGTATCGTTCATTAAATTGCATGCAATATGTTAGTACATTAGTATAGTGATGTAATTGTGGAATTTAAAATGTATTGTTTGGTAAATTATTATTACTTTATCCTAACACTAGCGACTGTTTAACGGTTAGTATGGATAGACTATATACTATATGATATATAGCCTTTATTTAGCCTTTCTCAATAAACGGGCTATCTAATGCAAAAAGAATTTTTCAAATCGAATTAGTAGTTCCTGAGATTAGCGCGTTTAAACAAACAAACACACACACAAACAAACTCTGCCTCTTTATAATATTAGTATATATTACGTCATGAGCACTTGGAGGTCGAGGCTACATTACAAAAATTTATCTTTAAAATAAATATAAATAAGTCAATAAAAAATAATTAAAAATATATGCAAATTTATTAACTATATAAGAATTATTATTTTTATAAATAGCTTTCATATCCATTATAATAAATTTTACTAATTTTTATGCAACAAGGTCATATTCAAACAAAAAAAAAACAAATTAATCGAACGTGAAAAGGTCATAAATCATTTATGTATTAGACTAAATGGTGTCAATTAAACATCATTTTGGTCTATCAATAGCTTTTAATTACGTAACATGACCATTATAATTGCTGAAAATCTACATAAAAATATCATCAAGGCCGGTTTTGGGAGTATAAATTATTATAGATGCTACCAATAAATGTGTACAAATAAATCGAGCTATGAACCTGACTGAGGGCCATGTCTCACATTAAGACCACAAATATGTTATTTCGAGATCACTATTTCGCCATCTTCGCGATCATCTTTAGCAGAAAAATATGAATAAAATATTATTATAGTAATACTAGCAAAATCCGCGGCTACGCCCGTGTTCAATCTACAAAAAAACTTTTATAAAGCTATGTATTTATATTAAATTGTTCATACAAAAAGAAAGAAGAAATAGATTTTTTACTCTTTTACGAAAATAATAAGAGAAGCGGATTTGTGAAAATAACTTACTCTTAGCGCATTTTTCCGGTACTGGGAGGGAGAGGAACCGTCCAGGTTTTTGGGCTGACGCCAACGCTGCTAGAGCGGCTGCGCACGCCACCACCAACCACGCCTGCATCTGCAAATAAAAATTCCAATAATATAAAACAAATTAGATCTATTTTATACTTGTCTAGGACATAGAGTATACAAATGAATTATTTTTGCGAAATTGGACAAAGTATATCTTTATAGTCTCGGTTATTTAAGCTGTATTTATGTTTTTAATATTTAAAATGATTTACCGACTATTACGATATTTATGTATTATGTAAGCACTCTCAGGGGTTTGATCGAACTATCTACTAACTTCATAAAGGACTTTCATCTTAAACAAAGTTATCATATTCATAATTATAGTAGATAAAATTAAATAAAAGCTTTTACAATATTATTATTGTTTAAAGTAATATTTTCAAAATATACAGAGAATAAACGTTAAAGGAAGTTTCATAGTATTTATAATGCGTAACTTGTAACATAATTTATTATAATGAATCTGCAGCAGATGCCAAGAGTGGGTTACGCATAACGTAAACGAGCAGAAATGTTGATAAATAAATTAATGTGTCACCGGATGGATTACTCTCAAGAATAAGTTATGTAATAAAGAATATTCATTTTTTATCTTTTAATAATATATGAACTCAAATGCCAGCAACAGGTTAATAGATTTTTAATAGGCCGTCAGATTTTACAAGAATAATGAGCGAGGTAATCGAACTCACGATTGACTTTTAGACTACGCTTGTATGTATTTGGTTTCGAAATTTGTTTATATTAGCCCCATTTCATGTGAATTTACTTATTTATTGAAGAAACATATATTCATTTAGTGGGGAGCACGAACGACTTAAATAAATTAAAATAATGTAGAAATAAAACTATTTCGAATTTCATTTTTTCCAAATAAGCTTTGCTAGAATGGCGCCACACTGCCGTAGCTGTGAGTTGTAAGCTTGCTGACTGCGATATTTCACCACCGCTGTTTTCAAGTTTAGTGCAATATTACACACTGACCCGTCGCTTTGGCGGTCAACGATGAATGAATGCGACTTGCAGATTGTGTAATATAGCCAAGTGTTAATTATTTTAATTGAAAAAATATTTAACAAAAATAACACCATTGTAATAATTATTCTAAAAAAACAAGTTTTCTCGTTTGCTTCATAATTAATCATTAATTATGTATCTTTCTGGGTTTTATATAGGACCGCGTAGATCGCGAATTCCATACTATTTTCGAAACTTTTAAACAATTTTAATAAGAATGTAAATAATTTATACCCAAAATAAAATACTAACAAGTACAATAAAAAATATATTAAATAAAATTATCTTTTCGAATTTATTCGCTTATTTAATTCCTGTTACTATGATTGCTGTAAAGCATACGAAACGTTGGGAACCAAAAATCAAAAAAAATCCGCGAAAAAATCCGAAAAGATAGTTTCATTTAAAATGTCAAATATTCGCGTAAATCTAAGAAAGTATTAAGAAAAACATTATTATACCGCTCAATACAAGTTTAATAAAAAATCATTCAATAAATAGGTAGAAAATAAGCCCGATTCTTTTATTGCTTTATTGATATAATATGAATTGCACTATTAAGGCTAAAATACAGATAAAACAAATATGTATCTTCATAAAGGTATATGTATTGATTTTACTAAGAAAAGGCAATCTATTACTCATTCTCAATATGTAAGATTAATTGTGTAATGTGACGACATTATTGATTTAGTTGCACGTAATGGTATTCTCATATGCTTCAGCGAGGTGTCAGCTTATTGCCGGCGGGTCATCGATCAAGTGACTCCGCGTGCCTGTCGTATGTTGCATAATGCTGCCGGACAGTTCGCAAAACAGGCGCGCCCGAGACGACGCCGGAGCCGCAGGCGACAATACACATGTAAACGAAACGCTTCGACCCAATTTACAAACAAGCGTAAACTGCAAACCGTGTCACAATCCGTGTGACAATGCAATGCTGCCATAACGTTTTTTGCCGTATTCCTCTACAACGTTAACACGTAACTCTCATTACGTTCTAAGCTAAATGTTGCCTCACATATTTGTCTATTGCTAAGTTTTATCAAAACATTAAAAGGATCAACACTATTATGAGCTATAAGTGTCGATGAGTAAAAACTCGCTGCGGACTGCGGAGTGTACACACGCGTCGATAGACATGCTAATATAGACTCCATAGCATCAACATAAGAATAAAAGCAGCATGTATAAATACCCGGAAACAGGTGTCTGTCGTTAAGCGGAATGCAGAGGAGTCACCTAGTACGTGAAGCCAACCTTGACACGTTTTACCGCTTTTAACTGATATAATTGCCGCACACGGATAATTGTATTCTACTTCATCAATAAAGAATAGAGCAGACACGATGGCGTATCGCGCAATATCAGGGCTAGACTTAATTAATTACCTTGCCTGTACATGGATACAATCTAGATCAGAATATGTACATAAGTACACATACGGTGCAGCCTCCGATGTTAACATTGAAAGCAATGAAGTATACTCATGTCGTCATCAATCTCACGATATATTGAATATTCATGCGTACGATGTTCCTATGGTTACAGATAACCATGTATATTCATGTTATGTTAGCTAATAAGTTTACAGCTAATTTATATTAATTATCCAGGAATAATGAGATATTGTAATATAACTAAATATGTGTACGTACACAATTATTAATAATTCATAATGTTTACTAACTTTAATGAGGATTCCAGCGATTGATTTAATGTGAATTATACACTTGTCACCATACTTGCATATGTATACTATAAATATTATACCTACGCTTATGAGATTGCAGAATTCTAACAAAACTATACCCATTGAATGTTGCACGTTCGTGGTATATTAAAACCATAAAGGAATGTGTACTTCGTTTCGTTCACACGTTGTATGTTGAACATACATCAAAGCAGATTCAATGGTGTTCTTTACATTTACCAATCGCGAATTCAGTGCGAGGTTCACCACAATGTGGCGGTTTTGCAAGCTCTCGAGGCCGGACCATCAGTTTCGCGAGACACGACGCTCGACGCTTCGTGAGGTACTTTATGCAGCCAATCTAGTACCTTGCATCGAACGTTCTAATCACTTAGCCGCCACGATCAATTTTAAACTACGTCTGTGACAGATGATTAAATTGGCACGTACGTACTCTACATTCAGAGGTGTTCGGGATTAAAATGTATACATTGTTACACACATCTAATATTATGCATTTTTCGACTTATTAGATTGTTTTTGTATATCTTAATTTAATATATTTATGTATATTAATAGAATACGTAGAAATAACATATTTATTTGTAATTGATAAAATCTGCTGAAACAGATGAACAAATTAATTTCTCCTTCACCATTAGAAAGCTACAATATCCTAAAGTAACATATACCTACAGTAATAATAAGTTTTCAGACTAAAAAATCACCTGGCCACTAGTAATTTGTAATATTTAAATACAAACATATTTTATACTGCTTAAAATTGCCAAAATAGTTCGTAAATACTACAATATTGTACTTTATAGAAGTTAATCAAATTCAAGTCAAGTCCATCGGTGAATTTGTGAGCGTACTATACACACTGTTTTTATAAACAGGTGAAACTTTTACTGTCCCGTTCACGTAACAGCCTTAACCTATTTTTAAAGATTTATATACTTATAAAAAGATTATTTCTTTTTTTTTCTTTGAAGGTTAAATTTTATGCCTTTATTAAAATTATATGAAGGTTATATTTTATCAGAAAATAAGGAATAGCTTACCAGTAGAATAATACTTTATTATTTATATAATAAGATATTTCTTACAAAGTATATACCTATTATGTCAAAAATATAAAAAAATCAGTTTATTATTTCTACGTTGGCATTTCTTGGTTTATCTTGTTCATGCTCTTTATTTGGACAATAATGCTTTCTTACAACTAGATAGATAGTAAGCAATATAGCACTTGGTTAATTTTCACTTGTAAATAGCATTACCAATAGATTCGGTAAATGCTAGAAGCTACTCTATGTGTATATTTGTTTTAAATATCCTTTCGCCAAATCTAACAAGTACCTCAGCCACGAAAAACCTTTTATTGAATGTATTGTAGTCGTGACATTTATAAATAATTTAATGGATAAGCTGAACAGTCAAGATGTTGTAAATTATTACAACATTACAACTTATACCTACTATATATTTAGCCAACGCTATGTTGTTCTTTTAATATAAATTTAATGTGCCGAAATCTTTATTTGAGTTTTATGTAGGAGTATGTATTTTGTCAAATAAACTATCTATAAATTTTCATTTGTGTACATCATTACATCCAAATCGATTACTTTAATAATAATTATTTTTACCTAAAAAGTTTTCATCGACATCAAAATCACTTTTGTGAAGATGCCTTTTTTGAAAATGATTAATAAAAATCACATAGATATAAATCTATCCGGAAGATACTTTTTACACTACACATTCAACGGCCCACATTAGCTACCTTCTGACGGTGTTCTTCAATGTAAAGACAATACAAGGACATACATATACCTAGAATCTAAAATAGGCAGGAATGACTGTTCGAATGTTTAACCTTAATTTAAACCCGTAATAATCAACAGTTAAATGTTTTACAAAGGTAAAAAAGATAGGTACATAAATTATATTATGGAATGAATTTTTAGAACATCCACGTTCCACCTAAGCAAACCTATACAATAATAATACAATTATACAATAAATACAAAACGAGTACGTCTCTAAAACTTCAATAAATCCTACTTATTGCGTTTAAATGATTGCAACTGTAATGCCTAGTGCCTAGGCCTTAGTGAAATCATAATGTTAAATGAGTATTTCCACATACTTATTTTGCAGCTTACAAAGTTCTAACCACTAGGTGTTCAGTATTCTACGCTTATAATCATTTCACTCTTCACAAATTCTAATATTTATTATTTACATACCATTAATGTTTTTATAATTAAGAAAATCATACAGATCGCCTGATATTTACGCATTAATTAGCATACGTCACCTTGTCACGTGATCAAACCAAGTTCAATGTTGACTGTTGTGTTCAATAAACGAATTGATTACGCAATGTTAAAAGTATTTTCTGATCATTGTATGAACGGCTTTTCATGCCGTTTTCTCGTTACATCATCGATTAATAATAATTTGTCTTTTTTAATCTTTAAAAATTCTAACTGAGCCGAAAATCTTATTGAAACAGTTATTATTATCGATACAGAGGCCGAATCTATAGTTTTTAGAATGTTTGTCTGTCTGTCTGGGGAAGCATCACGAGAAAAACCACCGGATTTTAATGAAAATGAATTTAAATGAAATTCGAAATAATGATAGCTGGCTATCCAGGTCAACTTAAAGGATACTTTTTACAGCGAAAAAATATCTCATCTCTGAAAAATCTATACTAACCGTATAACGTATCTAGGGACGAATCCGAATAGAGCGAGGGTGAGTCGCTAGTTATCCAATAATTTTGTTATACTAATCATAATAACAGATTATTTCTCAATCTACAGCAGTAGTAGTAGTCACGGTGTTAAAATGTTCCAAGTTCGAAACAAAAGTTTCTTATCTATTGATGTTAATCTCTTTATCTAACATTTTGAAACTATGTATTTTAATCAAGCAGCTCTTTTAGCCGTTTCAACTTTTAAATTGCGAAATGATCTTGTCTGAAATTTCCTTATTATAATTGCGATAGTTTTGACTACACACTGATGTAGTGTATGAATATATAATTAACCATTTCACGGTCATTATTACCTACTACCTAATTGTATGTTACAAGGGAACTTAAGTGTCTTATTTACTTTCTGACTGGTTCAAAAATAAAGTTCGGTTCGGCTTATTCTCGGTTTATTTTGTAAACTAGCGGCTCACCCTTGCTTCGCTCGGGTTCGCCTCTAGGAAAACAAAAACAAGTCTATCCTACGGGAACCGTACATATTTCCGGTATAAGATATCAGCATGCCAAATTTTACTAAATTAGGTGCATAAGTATTTGTGTACTGAGCTGTATATGTTACTATGGTTTTTAACTATCCCATAGGAACTCTTTTATTTCCCGGGGTGAAAAGTATTTAAAATGTTGACCGGAGATATAAGGTACCACCATGCAAAATTTCATTTAAATCGGTTCAACGGTTTCGGAGATTAGCCCGTACAAACAGACAAACAGACAGAGAAACAAAGAAATTAAAAAAAAGACTGGATTTGTTCTATTTCTCATCTTACATGCCCCTGACTCTGTTTTTAGTATTTATTTTCTAAGTACAGATATTTGACATCAATAGTTTTATTATATATGTATAGATAATCTATACAGATAAATAAAATTGGAGTGTCTGTTTGTAATATTAAAATAACCGCTTTTTACTAAATGCATATGAATGTATACATGGTACATATACCAAAACAACATTTTTTGCAATTTTTTTCTGTCTGTCTGTCTGTCTGTTTGTTCCGGCTAATCTCCGAAACGGCTGGACCGATTTTGAAGGTATTTTCACTGGCAAATAGCTGCTGTTATAAGGAGTAACTTAGGCTACTTTTATTTTAGAAAAAGAATCAGGGTTTCGCGAAAAAAACATAAAACCCATGAAATTGTAAACAAAATCCGCGTACGGCGTACGCACCCCAGCAAATGAAGGGTAAATCGCTATATAATTTGAATGAATATGTTAGAAGTAGCAAGCTACTATTTATGTATAAACATAGCTAACCGTGAATACGTAATTAGGGACGAACGCGAGCGAAGCGAGCGTGAGTCGCTAGTCTTTAAATAATAACGTCCAGTGATAATAAAATTTTAACATATAAAAAAATAATTATTGTCGTTTTATTTATCAAACTTCAAAACTAAATCGAGTATGTTTTGTTCGAGTTTCGTCTGACCAAATCTACTATACAATCTTATAGATTAACATAAACGGTCCCATTAACCCTACCAATATGACACTCAATGAATTTATCGTATTGAAAATGAACACAACAATAAAAACAGAAACTTCCACGATTGCTTGTGCAATTTTGTTCACATCTTTGTTACAACACATGCCATCCAAATAATTATAAAATATCTTCTATGCGTTGTAATGACTTATACATGCATCTATTTGACTAGTTTTATGCGTAAATGGGATATTTGTTTTATAACTTTATTGATCATTTGTTTCTGTATAGAAGACATCAACGAGCTCGCAAGCTTCATTTCACAAATTCTCAAGCTCATATGTATATTATATATAATGTTTTACGCGGATTACAATACGATTTTGCAACTGACACATTTTTATAGTGAATATGGAGTTTTAGGGTCCATTTTCCATACAGGGTAATTACGTCATAATTTGTCCTATGCGGGAATCTATACGATATATTAGATTTAAAGAGTGAATATTCCAGAGCAAGACTTAATAATCTACCTACATTTATTTTTTATTTAATATTTTATTTAATACTAGTGAATTCAATATTAGTTATATATACATACCTTAACACCAACGCCTAACAATGCCGACTTTTTTACGACTTCATTGAAAGTCATTATGATTTCTGAGAGTGAAAAAAATTTATCAGAATAAAAACACCATTATAGCACACGTGATTTAATGTAGCTTCCTATTATAAAAGATTTTTTAGAATTGGAGCAGTAATTTACGAGATTGCCATCTGTAGGAGGAGGTAATTACTGCGCTTTTTGTATGTATATAAACATACAAACTTCACCTCATTATAATATTAGTGTAGACAACTTTAATATTAAGATTTCATACCACTCTGCTTATAAAATTAGATAAGCATCTAATAATGATGAACTCCGGATTCCACAATTTCACGCTATTTATGCCATACAAACTTACGTTATAGTCTATCCGGTGAATTAAAAATAATGTACTAAGTATTAATATTCCGCAGCTCAGTGGCCTTGAACCATTGCGCAATTTGCTATTTGTCCCGGTGACCCATACATTCGACCTCAAAATAAATAGTTAGTGACGAATTCAAAATATATTTATTACATGATAAATATTAAAACATATCATGTACACTAATAAAACTAGTACACTATATATATATATATATATATATATATATATATATATATATATATATATACACACATATATATAGTGTAGTAGTTTTAGTGTACATGATATATTTTAATATTATATATATATATATATATATATATTTATATATATATATATATAGAGTGTAAGTGATATCAAGTTTTATGATATTTAAAACAAGAAGTGATTCAGATGCAACAAATATAGGTACTCTTCCAAATTTTATCTTCGAAGATTTGTTTCATGGTTATTTGATCATTCGAGCTAAGATATAGAAGAAAAAAACTTCATAATTTATTTTGTATTAAAAAATACAATAAGCTTCTCAATTTAAATAAGCTTGTATTTTTTTTAAAGTACTCTTTGTTCTGCTAACTACTGATTTTTCTTGTAGTTACTCAATTGAATCTTTTGTTACTCGAGTAATCACTTACAGGCGTGAGACTACAGTATAATGCGAATATTCATTACTTTATTGATAAAAAATCTTCACACATTTAAAATCATTTTGAATATACGAGTATCATAGGTCTACTAGTATCTAAATTAACAATAAATTGCTCAGTATTAAGGAATTTTTTGCATAATTTAAAATGTGGTTATTTATATATTTAAATGGTTTCATTAAACGTTAAAAACAAGAAATCCAATTATTATTATTTGCTTTTTTATGAGAACTCTTAACTATATGGAAAAGTTTTGTTTTGGGCATAGATGAATTCATTATTTAATTTTTTTATTATTATCTATGGTAATTATGGTAAATAATATTGATAAATTATAACTGCTTTATTTTTGTTTTCTAATTAAAGCTTTAGAATTTTTCGTTATAAGTAAGTATATGTAAATAACTAACGTAAATAAACTAAAAAAAATATAGGTATGCCCAAATAACACTAGACATTTTTAGTAGTAAATAAATGGGTTTCTTATACGGTTTTGACACAGATATGTACGTAACGATGCGTCAAGAGACGGAGGCTATTACACGCAGAACGCCTGTCAGACTTCATAATAACCTACTGTACGTACTCGACATACAAATTAGTTACAACTTGAGAGCTTTTACTTTCAATTTGATATCCATACTTATAAATACAATTGAAATGTCCCTGCCATTTGAACATAGCAACCCATATTTGTTCACATGGTCATTTGCACGGTGTTTTTTTTATTTGTATGTCGTTTGATATTATTAATCTCTGGAATATCTGAATATATTAGCGACTATGGAATTCGTTCATAAATGTCAATGGCTACTTTTCATCCCGGGCGAAGAAGAGGATACCTGCGCAATAGGGGATAGAAGTTTTAGGAACGCCACTGCATTAACTCTCACTACACTCTGTACTGTCAGAGTGACAAAGGTGAAACGACGCAGGGACGGGTCACTAGTATAATAGACTAGAGTAGTATAATATAGTTACATACTTATATAATATAGATACATGTGTCTATTTAGTTTAAAATAACTCTGCATTTTAGTAGTACCTACTATATTTGAGCTAAATAATTTATACGAAACTTTCATATGACAGGTCCGTGGTCGAAGTATTTAAGTTTATATATAAACTATTATACCAAACACAGTCGATTGATATTCAGCAGGTTATTTGTTTACAAATTTCTTGTAAATTACACTTTATAATAATTTGATTATTATATTAGTAGTTTACACATACGTTATTTTCATAGATAAATTGTTTTTTCTCACTCCGTATGACGTAACTTAAAAATGATTTTCTGTAAACATATTTGTATGAATAAACGTCAAATTAGCATAGCTTGCTATAGCTAACATAAATAAATACAAAAACAGCCTCAAATTCGTAAGTAAAAATATAATATAATAAATAAGTTAATAATATAATATGCTAAAAAGGTTTTTGAAATTAATAAAACTGACTATATAAAGTATCTACGAACCTACTTGTTCTTCGAAGCGCTGTTATTTATATCTCCTTTTTATGCATTTAATAAACTTTATTTTAGCATTTAATAAATAGACTAAATTATATAAAATCAACTAAATTCTTAACACATTTATAACATCTATTCTATATCCCATCCCGAGTTCTTATTATAAAAATAAACGTTATATTATCAAACGTACCTACTCTAAACAAACAGACAGACATACTTTCACATTTATTACCTTATATAAAAATATTTTTATTCGTTATTTAAAATAACACACAAGTTTCTATTATAAAATATCGTGAAAATATTATCATTAAGTACATATATAGTATATCTACTACGCGTTAATATTACATTTTTCACATTACATTGCTTATGAATATATATACATTATTGTTTTTATAATAACCTATACGTGCAGTAAAGAAGAATTAATCATGAAGAATAAGTCAAAAGTCACAATTATTCTTGACAGTTAAACATACGATGATTAAAATAGAATGGGTTGATATTCTTTATTTAAGTCTCTGTGCCATTAAATAAAAGGGCATGAGTTTATTTTTAACTACTCTACGTCGCTCGAAAACAAAACTTTTGGCGTTGAGTATCTATGGTTTTTAATAAAAATGCATGTAAATGCAAATAACTAATTTATTAACTTTTACATAGAATATTCGAGACTGTAAAAAAATTCCGAGATGCAAAAAGAAACTTTTTTTATAAAGGCAGGAAGAAGATTTGCATGTTAATGCCAAGTGTAAAAATGGCTATTTTTTTCAATGGTCTTAAAAAAGAATCATGATTTTAAATATAACATGTATTTTATCATAACATGTTTGAAAGGCGACATCTTTACCGGTGGTATGACCTTAACAAAGTTATGAAACTTTTGATTTTGATTTACTAATTAGGTTATGTTATTTGTTCTCTTTATAATATATTACTGTGATTTCTTTTTTTTTTTTACTTTTTTTCCATATTACCTCGCCCTTTTCTGCTCCGCTAAATGACTATCTTTCTCACCTAGGAAGGTTGACTGGAAGAGATCTCTTTTAGAGATAATTCCACCTTTGCCTTCAATTTTCTCTTAATATTTGTAATTTGTCCGCAAGTTATTAAAAAAAGATAATCAAATATTTGTATTTTATCCGCATACCAGTAAAATTTTTACACGCACTTCTTCTATTCCAAAGCCACCAGATAGAGGCATAGATCTAATCATTGTTAATTATACTGGGATATAAAGTAGGTAAAAATATATGCTTAATCAAGGCACGACTAAATGTTTCAGTTATTTGACTATTTCGGTAAAACAGACAATATTAAATTTTGTATTTACAATACTATTAAGGGGAGGACACCGTCATATTTTTAGAATTTCATGTCACTAATTAAAATGTAAAAAACGTGTATTTGTTTATATATATATATATATTGTTGTTTTTAGTTAAATTTTAATAATATAACTAATAATAATATAATTAATAATTGATACAGAATATTTTTTATTAATATATTGAAAAGTTTAAATTTTTAATTTGAATGAGATTGTTGTTTAGCACCAATACAAAAGTTGATCCCTCTATCTGTTAAAAACGGTTGAAACATGACTTGAAAACATTCACGTTTAATTTTTGTAGAAAAATGAGAAAACCGAATATTAGTTTTGGTAATTTTTTTTAAAATTTACGTAATTGAAAAATAAAATTAGGTTTTCCTGTTATTGATAGTAAGAGAACTATGATTTAAAGAAGATGTAATAGGATTTTGTAATAGAATAATTTAAATTCGAAAATGAAAAACCTGATTTTTATTTTCCATTTCCAATAGGCATATGGAATTTGTCAAAGGTTGTTCATCCCGAATTATCCTGAACGTTAATAGGACTTACCTTGTGAGTTGTTTAAATATACAGCGAGAAAAATCACAAAGTCACTGTTGTAATAGCGCGCGGCAGGTTTGGGCGAATGCTTATATAGTCAATGTAGCGGGGATGCGGCGCACGCGCATGGAGGGAAGGCTTCGCGCGCCACACACGACCACCGTTACCTGAGCTCTAAACATCATACCTACTACCTAGAAAAAGGGCTTCATTTTAATCATATGAAATATTTTATAGCAGTTATATATAAAATATAAAGTCACCAAATTTTCGGATACAAAAATAGCAAATTTTTTCGAACGATATTATTGAGTCCCGTCATTTTTTTACTTATGTAAATTTATATATATATATATATATATATATATATATATATACTTATGTAAATTTATATATAACCTCTTTTTTGATTTATAGTCTCAAAAAGGCTTATTATATTATTATAAAGGCTTAAAAATATACGTGAGCCAGCATTAATTACCATAACTTTAAAAAAAAAAAACGACTTCCAGACACTGAAAAGTAAAAAATAACTAAACGGGGGTTTTCATTTAGAATAGATACTTAATCAGATATTTTCGAAGTCGGTGTGCTTTGATTTGTATTGGCTGGCACCATTATTTTTCCATTTTTAGTGTAGACGTATTATCAATACAAATTAATCAAGCCCAAACACCAGGTAATTGCTGTAAATCGTTGAGGAGTTCCCTCGACTATCTTTCGGGTCCATCATCAGATCGATTTCAGACCTTCATTAAATAGTAGTGCTTTAAAATACCTAATGAAAATGTTATCAAACGCACTAGTCGCCGCTACAATTTTCGAAAGTTCCCCTCGATTTCCTTACCATGGTACCACTCTTGGGATATCTCCTTTCCAACAAAAAAAGAATTATCAAAATATATATATATATATATTTATATATCTCAATTCGACCGTATATATATATACGGTCGAATTGAGAACCTCCTCCTTTTTTTGGAAGTCGGTTAAAAATGCCTCCGTAGTGTTATGAATAGACTAAAGGAAGTTAAAACATAAAATACAAACCTAAATTAACAACAAGTATGATCAATTTAAAAAATAAGTCGAACGAAATATTTTTATTGTAAATTATCAGAAGCCACTTTTACGCTGACAGTCTCGATTAAATTTTGAAACAGCTATCCTAAAAATTAAAACAATAATAATCCTGTGACTAACGAGCTCGTATTTGATATTTCGCAAACTAACAAGCTACAAAATTGACAAAATGAATTATGGATACATAAAGTAAGAGATTAGTAGGTATAAAACATATTTAAAAGGTTTTTATTTCTTATTAAAAAAGATATAACATGTGCTATATCTTTTAATAAGAATTTTTCCTTTACTAACCGACCTGACTACACCGACAGCCTAAAAGCGACATGATGAAGTTAGCTGCATTCCTTTTACGAACAGAGAGTTGAATTTTACATACGGGATGAAATCTTTAGCTATTTTTGTTCTGTTACATAAGTACACACACGTTTTTTTGAAGTAAAACTTCTTTACACAAGCTTGACTTGCGGAGTAAGCTGGTGAATGCGTGACGAGAGCGTTACGAAAAGTGTGATCTGGCGAGGCGAACGTTTATTGCCATGGTAACCGTTGTTATTGTCTGACAAATTATATAGTATACATAATATTATATTCTTTTCTTAAATGATATTCTATAAATGTATGATTGTAATATGCCTAATATGCGTTATTTAATATATTTTTTAGTATCTCACCTATCCTAACTATTTAAAACATAAATTGAATTTCATAAAGAGTACCGATAACCTATAGAAGTTTTACTTCTTGCGCGTGTACACATTCATACATGCACTCTTTAATTAGGTGTTTTTTTTCGACAACGACGACGATTTGAATATTTTTAACTGAAAATCTACGTGAAAGTTGGTCCCAGATCAGTTTTATCAGAATTTGATATTATATTCTTTTTTCAAAAAGAAGATAAGTACATCACAAAACTTATGGATTCGGTACAGAAGAAATAGATATAAAACCACCCCCTTCGTTTTGAAAGGGTTTTTTTTCTAATTTTAAATACTAATTAGAGGTTTATTTGTCTATTAAAAAAATGTACGCAAATTTGCATAAGTAATACATACAAATTAAAATAATTGTAATATCAACAAAAAAATCTTCTCTCCTCATTCAATGTCTAATCTCAGTTTATAGTTCATGAGATATAAGGACTCATTATTAGCTTTATCCATTATGTAAAGAACATGATTCATCTAGAATGACATCTTCCCTCGAAGCTGTGTGAGAATACCTATAACCTGAAAAAACCATACCGTCAAACCATAAACTTGGTCGGCACAACTTTGAATATTGCTTTTAGCTATTGCTTTGAATATTGCTTTACCGGTGGTAGGACTCTGTCAAGCCTGAGGAGTCCGACTGGATGGGTACCACCCCCTTATCTATTTCTGCCGCCAAGCAACAATGATTGCATTGTTGTGTTCCGGTTTGAAGGATAAGGTAGCCAGCGCAATTACAGGCAAGAGGCATATCATCTTAGTCCTCACAGTGACAACGCACCTGTGGTTCTGCATTTTTGTTACCTACTTAAAACCTAAGTGCTTGAACCGTAGGTGTTATGGGCGACGGGTACTACTTTCCATCAGGTGGTCTGTCTGCTCGTTTGTCACTGAATCTCATAAAAAAAAAAAAAAAAAAAAAAAAAAAAAAGCTATCCATACTAGAATATAATGTCAGTTTTTTAAACAATTCAATTTTAGCATTTTTAAACAGTTAAGCTGAGATTACCTCCATAGGTACATATGTTAAGGATTATAAATAAATGTAGCGCCAATATGAGGACGCTCCGGTTATGATTTCATGGAAGAGAATGTCTCAGGGATAACAACCTTCACGCTTTATTTCATATATTAATAATATATTAACTAACTAGGAATAGTTATTATATATCTTCGCAAATAAGCTTTATAATTAACTTACCAGGTTTTAAGTAAATTTAAATTTCCAACTTATTAGTTGCTTTTGTTTGTTTAATAAAGAATGCATTTAAAGCTTAAATAAGTGCAATATTAAATTTTAACTTAAGTTTATACTACGCAATATAAAATCTATTACTTAGACATAATTGCCTCACTTTAAAAGATATTCTATTCGATATTCGAAAACTGTAAATTTAATTACCTATAAGTTCTTTCGCATATTTGGTCCGTTACTTGCCCTCCTTTTTGTTTTTGTTTGTTCCAATTGTTCTATAATTGAAATTAAATTTTTAATTCCTTAGTCTAAGTTATGTTATAAATTAAGATAAGTTTCAGAAACACGGTCTGGTATCCTCTATCGCAATTAAAATAGTAAACAGATGAACATTCTAAAAACAAATTAAAAAAAAAGTTATTATTTGTATGGTAATTTTTAGAAACAATTTATTGTACTTTACTCTCGACTCCGAGTAATATCTTTAAAACCTTTATTGTAAGTTTGTAAGTTATTTGTATCGGCGAAGGTGAGCTTAAGCTTCTTAATTGTATTTGTATAAATTAATTGTATAAATATAATTGGAAAGTCAATTTTATTCGATCATATTTCGTTTATTTCAATGTGATGTGTTTGACCTGTACGTATGTATATGTATGTCCGATCCTATGTTCCCTCGTAAATAGTGAACGGCTTGATCAATTTTCATGATTCACACGTCTCATATTTGTCTTGGTAACGTAAATGTTATAGCTTAGATGGATATGGTTAAAAATCAAAATGACAGATTCGCCAGGCGCTAATTTGTGTGCCTTGAAACTATTTTTAGTCTAAGTAGTAGTAAATAATAAATTAATTTATCATTATATTTATTTAGTTTCCTTTTTACGCAGTCGCGATTTTTATTTAAAAAAAAACTTTATTTTTAGTAGTAAAGTAGATACAACAAATACTGCAAAATGCTCAGCGTGAGTAGTAAGAAATTTTATTTAAAAAAATACCATATGTATTTCTAAACCAGATATTAAACATCAGAGAATAAAGAATATCAAACCATGAAATTATACTAAAATTGCTTATTAATTACAGCCGTTATTGGTAATAAAATCTTTAATTAACAAAGATGCTTATTTAAAGAAAAATACGCAAATGTGATTTTAAAAAACAATGAGAAAACGATTTTTTATGTTATTTATTCACAGTTACAGAACAAGACTAAATTTTCAATGAAATAATAATAATATTCCATATACGACCAGTACTTTTTGGTTACCTCGACCCATGTGCGCGTTAGGGACCAGATTTTGATTATTTTGTTAACGCTGTAATAAATTTTAACTATACCGAAATAAAAAATAATAATATCCGTCTGCATAAATAGCGAACTGGAGCAAAGTTATTGAAAGAAAATAATGTTATGCAGTAGAAGACGTACACGTTTTATCCTTGCTGCCAGTCTTGCTGCGTGTACATACATATATCCCGACTGCATAATTATTCTTGTATGGCCACTTAAAAATCTTTGAAAGATTTTTTTCTGATAACGCTTATATTGGCGCTTAAAATCCGCCATTTTGATTTTTAATAATGTCCCTCAGACTTCAGACTAAAGAATTATCTACACGGAGTCCGCTAAAAACATTGTCGAAGTCAAAAATAGTACCGTGATTATTCTGTTTATGCTAGTATTTTTAATATTGCCTATAGGGATTGTTAACTTTATGTAAAGAATATGGAAAACTTTATTATCATTCAATCGTCATTACAATTTTTGAGAAGAAAATGTTAATAGTAAAAATAATGAGCCCAATATTATTATTATTTTTTTTTTTGTATTTTTAATCATAAGCTCCCCCTTATAAAATATAACCTTTTTTTTCTTTAAGTAGTAAAATAAAATCCGTAAATAAGAAATTATTTATAAAAATTTATTTACTTACGAGTATCAAAGTAAAAGAGTATTGTATTAATATGTATTTGTATCATTGATATTTTAAAATAGTTTATGAATAATAATGTTTGTTTATTAGTTTTATATTTTTGTAGGTAAAAATTCTTACTTTTATAATTAATTTTTATAAAACCTATTGTAAGTTGACAAAGAGTAAATTCAAAGATTATAAAATCCATTACTATATAACTATTTTGGGTGATTATATCAACACCTGGTAACTCTACTAATAAAACGAAATAGGTGCTTGACATCATGTATAGTTCTATAATCAATATCCAAATTGCTTAAAACACTCGCGTTATCAAAACAAATCTAACGATGTATGACTCATCAAAATCGGTTAAGCCGTTTTTTAACGAAGAAACATAGGATAATACATAGTTACGTACATACGAGTACATACACGTAACTTTTATTAAACTTTGGGATTCACTGCAGTCGAGTAAAAAGCTAATTATGTATTCAACGTAATGTTTATAACAACTGAACCTACGTTCTACAGTGTTGTAGTGTCACTTCAGTATATCTATACATATAATAAAATTGCAACTAAACCGAATCTGTACATTAAATATTTTTTTGAAAATCTTATTGAAATAGACATTATTGTCGATGCAGAGATCGAATCTATAGTTTTTAGAATTTTTGCCTCTCTGTCTGTCTGTCTGTTACCGCATCACGGAAAAGCCACTGGAGGGATGTTGATGAAATTTGGTTTGATGATAGCTGGTTATCCGGGTCAACATATAGGATACTTTTTACGGCGGGAAAATATCTTATCTCTGAGAAATCTATACTACACGTTAAAACGTAAGTAGGGACAAACCCGAGAGGAGCGAGGGTGAGTCGCTAGTGTCTTAATAAAATCTGTATTAGAATAATTTTGAAAAATATTATACTTGTTTATAAATAACATAATATGACTCAGTGAGAAGACATAAAAACTATTTTTATTGGCTCTAACTACATATGAACTAATGTTCTGTAATCATTGCAATAGCTTGTAACTTACCTACCATCGAGAGTCGCAGGAAACACACACGGATCTACCAGACGGATCTCCGCCTCATCTTGGTGTCAATGGTTGCTACGAAAAATGACTATTATTATTATAATGCTGAACTCTTTATAGATATGGAATTTATTTTATAAAACTTATTTTGGTTAATTGTATCTTTTTTTATATTTTATACAGATTTTTTAAAGTTTAATTTTTTTGGCCCATTAAGGAAAAATGATGAGATTGAATTTTTACGATGCGGCAGAATTATACTACAGTATGAAGTTAGCTGTTAAATCTTCCTTTAGTATATTTTGAAGTGATGTCTATATTCAAGGTATTTATTTTGGTAATTTTATATGTAAGTAGTACAGAAGGCAGTGTTAGCCCAGTTCGCTTGGGAAACCGAGTGAAGAGGGTTCAAATCCCGGGTCTCACACCTTTGATATTTTCATGTGCGAATCATTTCCAACATGATTGCCACTTGTCTTAACGGTGAAGGAAAACATCGTGAGGAAACCTGCATGACTGAGAGAACCTAGCAAGTTTTCTAAAGACATGTGGATTCCACCAACAAGTATTTAGCCAGCGTGGTGGACTATGGCCTGATCCCCCTCATATGAATACATACATATGTATACGGAACACTATCAGTGTGAATTTTGCAGACAAAAATTCGTATCTAGGTATGAGAATTTTGAACACGTGCTCTTTTAACAATTAAAAAAATATATTTTATAATTAAACCTTTATCAATTGTATTTAATATCTTTATTTTATTATTTTATCATCGTTTCTACAAATGTATAGTATTGGCACGCAGGATAAAGTTTTGGAGTTAGCCAATAATTTTTTGGAAGTGCTTTGTTGCTGCTTATTGTATTTCACTCATCAAGCCCTTCGCTATTTTGTAACTTCTGTCATATTGGATTAAAAATGGCGGCATTTAGGTAATCGTGCAGTGTATTGGGAACCAAACTAGAGTGCCAAATGACAGCTCAATTGGACACTGCGAAGTGGGTCAAATTTTACTTGCAAGACTTCATTACATAGACCCGGACAGGTGAAACTAAATAAAGCTTGTAAAAAGATAGATATTCTAATTCAATAAAAGAACTTTTACTTTACATTTTATGATGATTATTGACACTAGCCAACTGCGCAGGAGTAGATATTATAGTGTACAAGTGTGCGCATGGATTTCGACACCGCCAACTTCCCAACTTTGGGCTGTTACTGAGAATTCCTTAACAGGAAGACTCAATAACCACAGACTCAATCTCGGGACTTCCGGACTTGCAGGCGTACATGCTAGCCACTACATCACCCAGGCAGTTCGCATTATATATACAGTCAACTCTTGATAATGTGAAATTCAAGGGACCAGAGTAAGAAAAGTCAACTAAACAAGAGTTTGATCAAAATTCGTGATTTAAATTAGATTCAGGAGATATACCTACATACTAGTTGGTATGTATAGGTACATTGTACATCTCGCGGCAAGGATGAAACGTGTATGTCTCCGACTGCATAATACTGTATTCCTTCGTCAACTTGTTTTTATCTTTTTAGTTAGCTTTTATGCAGTCGGGTTTTTTATTTTTATAATAGGTATATTTTTTTTAATAGGTATACTTTTTTGAATAAGCATAATAATGTAGTACCTGGGCGACCGAGCTTCGCTCGGAGCTTTTAGGTAGCTATTGCAATTCATTTTGATGTATTTAATTCTTATTCTTAAAAAGTAATACTGGTAGCGGGAAAAAGCTTTAAAATTCGTAATTATAATATACGAAACCGGAGTAAGATGTTACCTGTCATGGCACTTTGAAAGATTGTATATTTTACATTAAGTGACTAAGTGTTACTGTTATGACAGTTGTATAGATGTCGCGATAAGAACAATTTTCTTTTTAATTTGGCTTAAAAATAATTTTACATTAAGTGACTAAGTGTTACTGAGAGAATTGTATAGATGTCGCGATTCTCGTAATTGAATTCTACGTAGAATAATGCATAAGAAAAACGCATGAAAACTCGAAAACACGCGTTTTCCCAGACATGTGACTAATCTAGATCAATTTTTCGCCCCCGAAAGCCCCCATATACCAAATTTCAGCAAAATCGTTAGAGCCGTTTCCGAGATCGCCGGTATAAATAAATAAATAAATAAATAAATAAAGATATAAATATACAAGAATTGCTCGTTTAAATATATAAGATATAAGATTTCATTGACGTCGAGTACCTACCAAATAACACGAAAGTTCTTGTCTCTATACAATTTTTTATATTCTAATTTCTGGACTATACCTAGGTATTTATTATCGTCTGAATAATTTACGACTTTAATAATTTCGTCATAATATGCAGTTTCTTAAAAACCTATCAATATTTTATAATTAACGTGAGCAGTAAATCATGTCAAAATTATTTATAATAACCACATCAATCGAATAATAGCCGTTGATTTCATCTAATATTATAAATGCAAAGGTGTATTCATTAGTAGGTATGTTAATTCTTTCACCGACCATTTTTATAGATCAGAAAATGATATACTTTGAATATTTTTTATCCTAGGACACGAAATAGTAGTACTTCCTTTAGAAAATTTAGAATATTGATCTACTGTAATAGGTTACCTATCATAAGACACTATCATAAGAGATAAACAAAGTTAAAAAAGAAATCTATATTCATCTATTTACTTGATGACTTTAGAACAATACAATAGACTACTATCGCAAATCAAAACTCGCCGGTGGAATTCACACCAAAACACGGACTGGCCGGTTATTAACTTGCAAGCACACATTGTTACAAAGTATATTCATATACATTAAAAGGATTGTATGCTAATAGCGATTTGCGGGACAGACAGCTAAAAAGGATTCGGTGACCTTATGCATAAAATTATGCAATATCAGTAATATAGGGAAAACATAAAGCCTCGAATGCAATCAGGTACCTACTTAAGTAAGTCCCTGTTAAACTTTCTATTAAGTTTTTAATATTAAATATTAATCCAATGTTTATTTCTTAGTAACCGATCCTTTATACACTAATTTTGTTTTATTTTGTTTTATCAACTATTTTTTTTAAATACTGCTTACGTTTAAATTTTGTTATATTGCAGATAGCTCCGTTGTAATCTGTGCCAATATATAAAATCTAAAACTTTCTTTGTTTGGTAGTTTGAATGCGCTAATCTTTGAATTTACTGGTCTGATTTGAATTATTTTTTTTTGCTGAGTGATTCAAGAAAATTAAAGAAAGCGAGCGACGCCGCGAGAGAGAGCTTAACGCTAGTAATATAATAATAGATAGGTACTATTCAGACCTTATAATTGTTAAAACAAAAATGTATGTTTAAAATTAATTTCAAAGTTCAAATTTCATTATCCTTATTTAAATTGCTAAATCAGAACGGAAATTATTTCTTTTGATGAAAACGATTTATTAAAAGCCATAATGACGTAGAAATAGTCTTATTTCAACAGATATTCTACAAGTAACTTTCTGAATCAAACAAATATTGCAAAGCTTTTAATAAAAATAAAATAAATATTGCGAAGCGATTATTAGATCACATACTAATTTGTCCTTTGCATTGATCGTTATAATATGTTGGATGTTTTTATTAAAGTCAATTGTGTCTAATTAATTATGTATATAGGGTATTTATTCATTATTACGGCCATTAATAATAGTTTAATTACATATGCACTTGTAGTGACTAAATGTCAGAACTAATTGATATTATCGAATGCATCATATTAATACTTTCAATAAAGAACACTTCTTATCAGCTGATCAACACCTCTTTGTTTATTAGTATTTGTTTGTCCACTCCAAAACAATTGCCAAACGTTTCTTTGTTTCTTCATGGGAAAGCTATTGTTTGGGGAGCGGTACTGCATGATTCGAAACAATACACGTTTAATTCGGTAATAGAATACAAAGTACATCATTATTCTTATTTTTTATCTTAATAAGTAGAAACCTAAAAGTTTTATATATTTTCATGAGTACCTTTACGCAGGCTTTTACCCGATAGCGGAAGAGCTCAAAGAAGGAACTTGTGTTTGATCTGCATGATGTATACATATGCTCGATCCTATGTTCCCTCTTAACTCCTCTGCGGCTGAACCGATTTTGGTGAATTATACGTCATTAGATTTGTCTTGATAACGCAAGTATCAGTGTCTAATATATAAACTCCTTCTTCTTAGAAGTCGGTAAAAACAAAAAAAAAATTGGAAATTAAAAAAAAAATATTACATAAAAAAACCCGACTGCGTAAATGCGACTGATGCGGACGGACACATACCTATCTATGGTACATATGTATAACATGTTTTATACTTGCTGCGTCGCTGCGAGTCTTGCTGCATTTATTTCTCCGACCGCATAATATTCCAACGTCATCTTGTTGTCGTCTTTTAAGTTCGCGTTTTACGCAATCGGTTTTCTTAGCAATGAATAACTTCAGGTAAATTATAAAGTTTACTACGATTACCTTTTTAGTTTTTATGGCCTAGAAACTCAATCGTTTCAAAAATAACAACTTTAGGACTCGTGTAATCCAGGTACCTTCTAGGTATTTACAAGTATCTCTAAGTGTAATTCGTTAAACTTTATTGTTTGACGTACCCGGTCTATTTCCGTTATGATCTACAAAACTATAATGTTTTCAAAATATTTTATATCAACTATTAACTACTTATTTAATTGAAAAAATACACTCGCAATGCAATTTTATTATTTTGTGTAGTGTACTATAATTTAGTAGCAATACATTATACATAATTGCCTATGCATAAATTCCTGTAAAATAAATATTTATGTAATTGATATCACTTAACGCTCGCTTTAACCATAGGGTTGTGAAGCAAGCGACTCAAAGTTTACTTAGTTAGGTACATCTTTGTATGTAGTCAGTAGTATAATTTCAAAATATTATAATAATATGATATTTTAATGTACGGACCGTGGATGCCAAACAAGATTGCTTAAATCTGACGACATGAGGCTAGACAATAACGAGATTCTCATAGCATCATATGATGCCTATTTCATCTTCAATTATGAAGTAACTTAAAAAATTTAGAATAGAAGAAGTCATAAAACTAATCTATACATATAATAAAATTTAACTAAGTCGAATCTGTACATTAAATATTTTTTGGAAAATCTTATTGAAATAGTCATTTTATCGATACAGAGGCCGAATCTATAGTTTTTAGAATTTTTGTCTGTCTGTCTGATACCGCATCACGAGAAAACTACTGGACAGATTTTGATGAAATTTGGTATCATGATAGCTGGTTATCCGGGTCAACATATAGGATACTTTTTATTACGGGAAAATATCTCATCTCTGAGAAATCTATACTAAACGTTAAAACATAGCTAGGGACGAACCCGAGCGGAGCGAGGGTGGGTCGCTAGTTTTAAAATAAGTAACTTTATAAATACACTAGCGACTAACCCTCGTTTAATCTTAAAATTAACAAAACTTTTTTATTTCTAAACTGATTAAAATAAAACAAATACTAAATGTTAAGTGAAGCTTACCACAATACGTTAGTGAAAACCGTACAAGTACAAACGCACAGACAAACAGAAATAAATTCTAATAAATATTGTTATTGGTCCTATTGCGTTAATAAAGACCTCCAATAATATTTTTTCTCAAATGTTTTCCATGTACAGACAACGATCAGTTATACTTTTATTATATGGATAAGAATAAGTTGTAGGTATGCGTAGCTTAATCAGATAAAGACAAAAACGCGACGTAGAATAACCAACCAGCAGTCTAAAAAAAACTGTAATACCAAATACTAAACTATCATTTACGTGTCTATTTGACTGAAATTCCTTAAACATTTTACGGAGTTGATAGTGGGGATGTAACAATATGCCTATAAAACGCTATCGCTCTCACACAAGCTTCGAGGCTATAAATGTTTTTGCTATATGGAAATTTGCGCCCTTCTATGTTACACATGCATGTTGAAAAAAAACTTTAAATTAAAACTTTGATAGATAGTATTATTTAATATCAAACAAACAATTAAACAAAAATTCCAAACAGAGTCTCCACAAAATATTTAACGGTAAGCGTGGTACAGAAATAAGTAAAAAATATATTTTTCGATTGAGAATTCTTTTGAAAACTCATACATGCACAAAAAATCCATTTGTTTTTTGTGTTATATAAATTTTTGCCGATGAATATATTTTTTAATTTTTACAAAAGCTTGAGTAGGTAGGTAGGTACATATAAGTATATGTATGTAGTCTAGTTAATATAATTGCAAAACAGTGTAGAGTCGATGCGTTTATATCAATTTGCCTAGAATGTGCATGATTATTCTCCATCAATGTGCATGTGAGTAGTGGCAAGCTTTGCATACCAAATAAATAATGCAAACAGTGAAGCGTACAACGCATTGAAAATTTAATCCCTTTACTTGTAATAATAAATAATGACATACTGTACGGTACCAACGTAATTTCCTACTATTCAAAGAATTAAGTCATAGTTAAGAATAATTTAAATAAGAAGAATTATTTATATATTTCATATTTTAAATCATGGTCATTGGGGAGATTGTCCTATGACCAAAATTGCTACAAAGCCAAAATCCAAATAAATGTGCGAAAAAATCCAAAACGATAGTTTCATTTAAAATGTATTTAACTCCTTTTTTATTTAACTACCGAATCAAAATAATAAACAGCTTCCTTCCTCAGATTAGGGATTTATTAATTGCCGTATTTAGTATTTACAACCTATATGACAAAATAATCACCAGCGCAAAGCATACAAAAATTATGAATAACAGAATAGATAACATTTTCTAAGGTTAATGAACAGATAGCAAAACAAAATTAAAAAATAATCAACGGGTATATTTGAAACACCACGATTATTATTTTTTTCGTAATATGATAGGTCTAATATTTGTAATCTTCTTCAAAGTAATCACGTACGAGAGAACCTTAAATGTTTAAATATTTTTTTATTATAGCACGACCTGGAATATACTAATTGAAGAGCCACGATTGTTTTGGGACATTGAGTATTATTATGATTGTGCGACCTTAGCCGCCTTGCATCTCACACCTGACTGATAGCATAAATATTCAAATCATTCATGAGCAAAACAGCTAAAACATCTGATCATGACAGTTTGTAGCTACGGTGCTATTTTTGCGGCTTTTTAAAGGTCGATGCTACATTGTAATATTCCTCTTACAGTTAAAATGTAATTTAGGATACTTTACCTACATCTGTATTTTTTTTTATTTTTATAATATTTTTGAAGTTATACTTCTTTTGGCGTGAAAAAATAATGAACGTGATTTTACGATGAGACAGATTTAGACTACAATATGAAGTCAGTCGTTAAATATCCCTGTAGTATAGTGTGATGTCGATATTTAAGATATTTATTCCGGTATCTTAATATACACAACGCGTGTTTTATATTGATAAAAATTATTACAAGCTTTTATTCAGTTTCACCTGTCCTGGTGTCTGTCTGTAATCAAATCTTGTAAGTTAAATTGGACCCTCTTCCCAGTGTCCGATTGAGCTGAAGTTTGGCACACAAGTTTGTGGTTCTCTTGACTCCAAGCTTATTTAAATTACTTGTTATTCTTATGTATGAACTATGTTATTGTAAAGTTTCATTAAAATCCAATCAGTAGTTTTTGTGTACTAAGCTGTATAAGTTACTATAGTTTTTTAACTATCCCAAGGGGACTCGTTAATTTTTCGGGATGAAAAGTATCTTGTTTTTTATGCGATTCAGTGACCAACGAGCAGCCAGACCACCTGATAGAAAGCAGTACCTGTCGCCCATAACACCTACGGTTCATGCACTTAGGTTTTAAGTAACAAAAATGCAGAACCACAGGTGCGTTGTCACTGTGAGGACTAAGATGATATGCTTCTTGCCTGTAATTGCGCTGGCTACCTTATCCTTCATACCGGAACACAACAATGCAATCATTGTTGCTTGGCGACAGAAATAGATAAGGGGGTGGTACCCATCCAGTCGGACTCCTCAGGCTTGACAGAGTCCTACCACCGGTAAAATCTAAAATGTTGACTAAGAATATAAGGTACCACCATGCAAAATTTCATTTGAATCAGTCCCATAGTTTTGGAGATTAGCCCGTACAAACAGACAAACAGACAGAGAAACAAATAATTCGAAAAAAAAAAACTAGATTTCTTCTATTTCTCTTCTTACATCCCCCTGACTCGGTTTTTAGAATTTTTTTCTATGTACAGACAATCGACCTCTACAGTTTTATTATATGTAATAGATTATTTTTCATTTCCTGTGTAACTGTAATTTATTCTATCTCATTCTTTCGCCAGCTTAATCCTATATATTATTTCTTAATCTCTTTCTCGTGTCGCATTTCCGTTTCATCGAGTTTCAAATCATAACGATTTTACAGAAGTTTCACTTCAAAAATGCAAGTTTTTATTAAAATGCTGTAAAAAAACAAAGAAGAATAATTTCTTACGTGCGTATTTAAGTATACACACACACTTTTTTTTTATTTTTAATGTTTAATAACTAAAAATTAATAATATACATATTAAGTCATCTTCTAAGTAATATATCTTTTAGACAAGCGTACTACATGCTCATGACGTATAATTGTACCGAGGTCGAGTGATTTCAGTAATATGCACTATATGTAATACAGTCGACCTCTAATTTTTTGCACATATACATATCTATCAAAAAACATAAGTGGCCGCAGCTATCACTGAGGAACGTGGAACATTGCGTAAAGTTAAAAAGCTCCGGGCAATGGCTGAAATAAAACAGATATTATATTAAAGGTCACCCATTTGAACCGTTATCGTGACTTAACGTCCATTCAAATTATGGGCATATGAGCCCAGATTCTGCTTTTAATTCATAGCTGTATCATGTATACGTACATGTAGTATCTGCAATAATGGCTTGAGTTACCTCAGATAGAGGTCACTGATCCAATTCCTATATTTATTGATGCAAACATCGAGACCTCCGTAAAACACAACGTTTACTAATAATCAGGGTCTCGAGATCGGATGCGTCGCTGAATAGTTGATATAGTTATACTTACCTACTTGTACACTGGCGGCGGCTCACGGCCTTTGTGTAATCATTATCACGAGGCTTACTATCGAATAAGCCTTGTCGACTCCTAATTTGTGCAAGCGGCACGCAGCAGCAATGTGACACAGAATGCTTTCGACGTCGCATATTTACGAATTCAGAAATTAAATTTCCAAATATAAAAAAGTACTACTTATTGGCTTTAATTATTTCACAACACAGACCTGCCTATTTGCAACGCGGTACTTCATTGAAATCGGAAGATCTTTCCTGGTTTTAACTGCGGATCTTTAAATAAGTAACGTTTGCCTCCCTACACTTCACAATTGATAGAACATGACACTCATTCACCTCAAGCCAAGCCTCGAAACAAATAAGCAAGAAAAAAAAAATTGAAAACACTAGATACTCATGGCAATTGGAACCAAAAAATAATGTGAATACTTTAAAATATTGATTATAATTTGTTTTACGATACAGGAAACATGTCTATGTAAACGGTAACACAAAATAAAGAAATTTTGTAGGCGAATTGACTAATGATTCTCGACAGATTTTATATACATAGTTTGTTATAAATTCTTATTTCATAATTATTTAAAATGAATATATATTATTTAAAATATGAATATTTATTATTTAAAACTAGCGACTCACGATCGCTTCGCTCGCGTTCGTCTCTAGGTACGTTTTCACGGTTAGTTATGTTTAGGTATACATAAATAGTAGCTTGCTACTCCTAAGATATTCATTTAAATTATATAGCGATTTTCCCTCGTTTTACTCGGGTGCGTACGCCATACGCGGATTTTGTTCACAATTTAATGCGTTTTAAATTTTTTTTAAACCCTGATTCTTTTTCTAAAAGTAAAAGTAGCCTAAGTTACTCCTTATAACATCAGCTATCTGCCAGTGAAAGTCCCGTCAAAATCGGTCCAGCCGTTTAGGAGATTAGCCGGGACAAACAGACAGACAGACAGACAGAGGTATAATATGTACCGTTTATACATCCATATGCATTTAGTAAGAAGCGGTTATTTTAATATTACAAACAGACACTCCAATTTTATTTATCTGTATAGATGAGAAGCAATGACAAACATGTTTAGGTTTATTTTTTTCGATAATAGTTGTGCTGTGTGCAGGTACTAAGAAGATAGCTAGGTATGGAAGCCGGAAGGTGAACTCTGAGGACTTTTGAAGACCAAGTGATTTTGTCAGATCAAGTCATAAGTATGAGGACTGCTGACGACCATGTATGAATATTGGATTGAAAGGAAGTCAAAAAGTTATATAAGGGTTTAAGCGCTTGGCCCTGTGTTCTTAATATGTAAAGTAGTTAGATAGTAGGTTGTTATGCAAAAATAGTTATTAGTTAGTAAAAATAGGAGATGTATCATTCCTCCTCTTTCTATTTCGATTCGTCGAGGTTCCTCTTGGACCCTGGCACTTCCCTATATCTCTAGCACTCTCTCTGTCTCTCTTTATTGTTGTAGATGCGGAGGAACTAGGAAGACAGTCTTATTAATAAAAATCCCCAAATCTCAAAGTCAAAATAAAGATGTTGAGATATATATAAGAAAGCTGAAGATATGAATAGGAATAAAAATTGATAGCTGGTTGATTGATTAAATTAAATTTTTAGACGAGTTGAGTGCGACGTTTACTCGTCTCAAAGTTAGATAGTGTTGAATTACAGATTCTATAAATATGGCACGCCTGGTTTGAATAGAAATTAGCGTAGGTACTAGCGAGTGTAATAAACTATATTATTTAATACTAGCGCCTCACTCTCTTTTCGCTCGGGTTCGCCTCTAGACAAACAAAAACAAATCTATCTCACGGGAACCGTACATTTTTCCGGGATAAAAAGTAGCCTATTTGTTATTTTGATATATGAACTATATTATTGTAAAGTTTCAAAAAAATTCAATCAGTAATTTTTGTGTACTAAGCTATATAAGTTACTATAGTTTTTTAACTATCCCACGGGAACTCTTTAATTTTCCGGGATGAAAAGTAGCTAAAATGTTGACTGGTGATATAAGGTACCACCATGCAAAATTTAATTTAAATCTGTCCAACAGTTTCGGAGATTAGTCCGTACAAACAGACAAAAAGACAAACAGACAGAGAAACAAAAATATTGGAAAAAAATCTGTATTTGTTCTTTTTCTCTTCTTACATGCCCCTGATTCGGTTTTTAGATTTTTTTATATGTACAGACATTCGACCTCTACAGTTTTATTATATGTATAGATAAAATGACTATTAAACAGACACACTAGTGTATCAAAGAAATAGACGTAGGTGAAGCTAAAAAGTAAATAAACCTATCTAGAAATAATTAGACTCATTTTTAAAGCAGTCCGGTAAAAATACTGTTTAATACCTAAAACTAAGTCATAAAATACAGTTTAGAAATATTCGGCGAGGTCGCAGCGGTCGTGATCGCATAAATTGCTGTTGTTTCTATCAAGAATCCGTATCCTGGTAACAAATGTCAAAGACACCTTTCTTAGAATACACAAGTTACATTTTTACTTCGATTCTTTCATTATTTCCGTAAAAACATATTTGCAGTAAGGCCGTCTTGAACTTAAATGTTCTATAAATAGTAAATAAATTGATATCAATTGCCAAATTAAGCCTAAATACTCATAACAAACTGCTTATTTGACCATGGTTCATGCAGGTCTTCATAAAATTATAAATTTTTATTATTTTTACTTTTTTTAATTCAATTTAATAGACATCATTGGCAACTTAAGGAAGTCTAAATAATAGTAAATACCTACCAGGGTGACCGAGCTTCGCTCGGAGTTCCTTTTTGTTATATCGTATTTTTTAGATTAAAAAAAACTAAAAACTTGAATAAATACAAAAAAAAACAAAAGTAAACTGTATCCGATCGGAATTCAAATTAGGACACTTGCACCATGGTCGCTTGAACCCGATGTTTTTGCCCGAGTTTAAGAAATTATCGATGATATTCTGTATGGAATAATGCGAAAGAAAACTGCACGAAAGCTCGAAAAACTTTTCCCAGACATAAGACTAATCTAGATCGATTTTTCGCCCCCGAAAATACCAAATTTCAGCGAAATAGTTAGAGCCGTTTCAGATATCGCCGGTATAAATAAATAAATATGTGTATATATATACAAGAATTGCTCCTTGAAATATATAAGTTTTATTTACATAAATAACAAAGAAATATATGATGCAATAGTAACAACGTCTTTGGTTGTGTTGAAAATAATTAGTATTTCACCACTGTCCCTCTGCTCGCGTATTGTTCAAGAATAATTAAGCGGATTTCAATGAAACTTTCTTTTAATTTAATCTTAATTTACGATTTGCAGTAAAAATAATTTTATTTAAATCGGCTAAGAAGATCCAAGGACATTTTAAGCTGACAGTTTGAGCTTCTCGTACTCGTAGGTACTAATAAAACATGGTTTACGAAATGAAGATACGCGCGCGTGAAGCTGTTGGCCCAATAAAGAATGTGTTTTTGTTATTTATCTAATCTAAATTCTATTTACCATAAAAGACTCTAATGTCAAATAAGAATACGTTACCTAAGAACGTATAGATATACATATGCGTAGGTGTGAATTTATTTTATTTTTATTCAACATATTACGTATAAAATTGGGTAATAAATAAAGGGTTCTTTATAACCCAGTCCAAAATGTTTCCGTCTAAAAGTAGATAGATTAGATTATGGTTGTTAGCTACTGTCTGTGGCTTTGCAAGCCAAACTAGTTTGTCCGAACTGATTTTGAGCTTGAAGAGTGGGTGGTTTATTATGTTACAGACCCGACTTCGATAACGTAGGACGTAGGTTGAGATGGTAGGTTCTCGTTAGGTCTTATTTTTATTTCAAATCCATAACCAATGTCATAATTCATAAGTGTTATAATGAAATAGGTAATCAAAATATTTTTTAGTCAAACTAAAATTAAAAATTAACTTTTTGTGCTATACTTAGGCTTCCAACGTGTTTATTTTGGTACTTGCAACGATCAATCAGTTATGCCTAGGCCCTGGGCCAAACTATAGTTAAGCCTAAAGTATTTAGGCCAAACTAGATTGTCCTGGACTAAACTAGTATATCCTGACACACTTAGGATGAGTCATAACATATATACATACTGCATTGCCTTTAAATATGACTTAACACGTCTCTACTTGGCATCGCTTCACTTAGACGCGACCTTGTGCAATAGGCTTAGATATTTTATATAAGTATATTTCGCAGTAATGATTTGTCATCAAAAGTAGCATCTAACACTCTCTGGTTATGTTAACGATCTCTATGAATAAAGCAACAAATAAACAATGTATTAGCATACATTGTTTTTTGTTGCGATAAAAAACGAAACTTACCCTTAGTGGACCTCATCAGAAAGGAAGAAAAATAAGTTTAATAGATGGCGTTAAATATTTTTTTATATAATTTATACATTATACAACTGTTAATGATTAAAAAATCAGGCTTTAGTTATCAGGCTTGCCAACAGTCTATTTAGGCCAAACAAGAAAGTAGCCCAAAGAACGGACCCAGTTAGGTCGGTCCAGTTTATTTTAATAGGAAAAGATAAGAACCTACGTATTAATAATAAAGTATAAATAAATTCATAAGATAAGTTCTTACATATATTGTGTGTATGTACTTACTACTAATACAAGAACCTACGTTATAATAACTGCTTTCAATCAGTAGATTCGGAGAATATAACCTGTCACAAACGACAGACATACACACACATCCATACTTGATATTATAAAAGTTTGTTTGTTTGTCTGTTCTTCTTTCACGATAAAATAGTGACGGATCGGCGTGATTTTGTGTGGAGATAGTTGCGAGGGCTGAAGAGTGACGTAGGATACTTTTTACTGTCAGAGATTCTCATACCCACGGGAAAACAACTTATCATACCTATGTATATACGGGTATATATAATATATAGTCTATTTATTCCATACTAACCGTTAAAATGTATGGAGGGACGAACCCGAGTGAAGCGAGAGTGAGTTGCTCGTAATTTTGTAAATTCTATATTTCTTTCGAACATTGAGGTTATGCACAAACTACAAACACAATAATAAAGTTATATTTTTCATTTATTTATTCATAATAAACCAATAGACATTTATTTTTTATACAAAAGTAAAAACATAACACCTTGTTAAACGTAAAATAATCTTTTGCTTGAGGGCTACTGGTTAATTCTTATTATCTAGTTATGCTATAATGTACAATCAAAATAAATCATTATTTTATTTTACGAATACCAACCATGAATGAAGCCCGTTAAAAGCGAATTAGGAGTTTATAAAATTATAGTCTGTATATACCGTGCTGATATTGTCAATAATGTATCTTTCGGATTTGTACATCAAATTAACGACAATCATATTAGATATATTATTCATTATTAGATTAAAGATAATTTTTTATGCATAAAATATATGTAAATATATCACAATTTTTTGCAATCATTTCTTTTCATAGAAAAAAATGTTGTGTTACAAAAATGGAAGTTTGGAAAAAAAAGAACAATTTAATTTTATAAATTTGAAGAAAGAAGTGTGGCGTGTACTGTCTCCATTTTGTCTTAATAATTATTGTTTCTAACACGCTTGTCGTAACCATTATTGTTTTTAACAGGTTTTTATTGTAATTGTAGCTTAACAAATTTTTTCGCAGATTTATTTTAATTTAGTTTCCAACCTTTCAAATGCTTCACAGAAATCATGTTCACAAAAGAGTGACTATTTACTTAATCAAATATTGGAAGTAAGCTTACGTACTTCTAAATGTCGCGGTCAAATTGAATATAAACTTTGCAAGTATATATATAGCAATGTTGAATAACAATACGTCGCGCTATTTTTGAAGTTATACTTATTTTGGCGCGTTTAGAAAAAAATACGAGTAAAATTATTACGATGCGCGCGCACACCCACAGCCAAAAAGCGACATGATGAAGTTAGCTGTATTCCTTTTACAAACAGAGAGTTGTGACATACGAGATGAAATCTTTAGCTATTTTTGTTCTGTTACACCAAAGAAGTATAACTTCTTACGTGCGTACATAAATACACCCACACGTTTTTTTTTACAATAATATTTATTAGTACTACAATTTTTTTGTACTCAGCTAACTTTAGCTTCTCATAAATAGCCTATTTGGCAACAACTAACGTAGATGATGGCTATAGTATCTATCTACAAGTTCATATTATGACGACTTTTCAATTCAATTCAATTTCTCTTGGTAATTAATGTGTTTAAAACGTCCCAGTCGAGCACATATTACTTCGTAAATGTCACGTAGGATGAAGAAGATACAAAGGAGATTGGTCGGTAAATTCTTTTCCTCCAAAACTCTATACAGTTACAAAACATTTCACGTCAAAATCTATACTAATATTATAAAGCTGAAGAGTTTGTTTGTTTGGTTGAACGCGCTAATCTCAGGAACTACTTATCCGATTTGAAAAATTCTTTTTGCATTTGATAGCCCGTTAACTGAGGACGGCTATAAGCTATATATCATCCCAGAAAAGTGTACGGGTCCCGTGGGATAGATTTGTTTTTGTCTAGGGACGAACCCGAAGCGAAGCGAGGGTGAGTCGCTAGTATATTTTATAATTGAGTGTTATGGTTATAATTAAGCAATATATATGTATGTATGTTGCATCTATTTTAATTCTTGAAGTTTGACAATAACTTGATACAAATAGATGATTCAATAGCTGCAGACAGTAATTTGTCAATTTTTTGTATTTATAAGAATTTTCTTAGAATTACTCAATGTGCTATGAAAAATTTGGCGGCCAAATTTTATTTATTATGCTACTTACGTGCAAGTATTAAAGGACGAAGCGTTAGCTTTATTATCCTAGCTATTAATATATTATACACAAATCACGGAAATATTTATCACAATAAAAAATTATGAAGTTTTAGCGGTATCAGACTTTTCATTACGATTAACGGGATTTATTTTGCACGTGATTTTATAAGATTCCACCATTTTAACGGAATCCCTTACTAAAATCGTCGATCGAATGGTGAAGGAATGTGCAAAACATACGGACACGTCGCACAAAGCCGTTTGGAAACTCAAATATAGCCTGTAGTGTGTCTTATCTGTTCTATTCTTTAGTTTCATTTCAACTCGTCCAGGCAACTTAGTGCCTTTGTGGGAACAGCCAATGAACTCAAAGTCATCTGTCGTCACATCCATATTATTCTCGTCCCGCACACAAACGTGCCAGTTCTGGGGCGCTCCGGGCGTGAATTTAACGTTTTTCGTATCAGCGTCTAAATTCACATTGAAATATATAATAAGATTTCCACATTTACGATTTACGAATAGGTCATTTTTGTATAGAATTAGGTTTTCGGGTTCCGTAAACTTAGGGTCTGGAAGACGTACTTTGAATTCTTGGCATACATTTTTGGCTAGATTTAGGATTTTGATGCTGTGATTATTCGTGTCCGCTATATATAGGTATTTGCCATCGGAGCTCGCCGATAGGCCGGAGGGTTCATTAAATTTGGCCGGATCGGTTGTTTCAATCATTGTTGGGTTGAGTGTTGTGACTTTTTGGTGTCCAATATCCACTTTCTTTATCTTGTGGTTGTATGTGTCTGCGATGAAAAGGGTTTTATTGGACTCGCAGTACGCGACAGCTAGGGGGTGCTGTAGTTTCGCCTCCACGCCTATGTCGTCGACGTCACCGAACGCGAACAGATTCTGAAAATACAAAGACAAATCGATTTATAAGAGTAAATAAGTCTATGTATGCATGTATATATGTATATTTGTATATTTATATAATAATTGATGTTCATAGTTTGTAACTATATCACACCTCATTATTTTTTCTTTACTCAAGGGTTTCTGGTAGAGATCTCACAAAGAAATAAGTCACTCTTTATAACCTCTTAATACCGTAAAGAAAACCCCCGTGATCTTTCACGTTTGGGTGGATTATTGTGAACTAGTTTTCAAAAGACATGTGAAGCCAACGGTTTGGCTAGTGTGGCGGATTTTAACTTATCCAATGTCTAACTGTGGGGTATTAAGAAGGCTGAATTGTTTTCTATAGGATTTTTTGTGAACTCAAAGATCACACACAAATTTAATAAAACTTAGAGGGGATGGGACCACGTCTTTCAGATCAGTTAGTGTCAATATCCATACTAATCTATGCCCATGCTGATATTATAAATGTGAAAGTTTGTAAGGATGGATGGATGTTTGTTACTCTTTTAGACCAGAATGGCTGAACGGATCTGGATGAAATTTGGCACAGAGATGATTAAAGTCTGGAGTAGCACAAAGGTTACTTTTAACCCGGAAAAATGTACGCATCCCGTGGGATAGATTGATTTTTGTCTAGGGACGAACCTGAAGTGAAGCGAGAGTGAGTTGCTAGTAATATATAAAATCGATTAAAATTACCATAGGATTTCGATCTCCGCCACATAGAGTGGACACTTGACCAGTGGACAGCGCCAGTCGTCTAATAGAAGAGCTCTCCGAATCCGCTATAAATATTTCTGGACTGGTGCCTGTACAAAAATAATATAATACGTATTTTTTAATATCATTTTACCATTCTATCATAAATATATAGTTTAAAAGACGATCTTTGATTTCCGTCCAGAGTATTTTGTGATGAATCTCATCTAAATGAAGTGAGCTATAAACTTTATATTGTATGTGACTTCTCTAGCATTTACTTTTCCTTTTCAAATTTTTAATATAAAAAGTTCAAGTTTTTTTTGAAATTACAATTGTTCGACTTAAAAAAAAAATATCGCTTCCTTAGTCTCCCTGTATTGCCCTTATTAATATTATAAAGCAGAAGAGTTTGTTTGTTTGTTTGGTTTGAACGCGCTAATCTCAGGAAATACTAATCCGATTTGAAAAATTATTTTTGCATTAGACAGCCCGTTAACTGAGGGAGGCTATAGGCTATATATCATCCCGGAAAAATGTACGGTTCCCGTGGGATAGATTTGTTTTTGTCTAGGGACGAACCCGAAGCGAAGCGAGGGTGAGTTGCTAGTATTATATATACATCCCTAAATACATTTAATAAAAACTAAGTGTCCCAAAGTTATTGGACCACTATTTTAAAGGTGAAAGTTTATATTTATGTGTGTATGATTGTTACTCCTTCACGCTGAAATGGATGGATTTATATAAAATTAAGTACACAGATAAACTATAACACAGAGTAACACATAGGCACCTGGGGAGGCACTTGAGCGAGGTAAGGGTAGGGTGCTAGTATAACTTAAATTAATAATCACAGTGAATTGTAGTCACAATTTCATGAATTTTAATTTTTTTGCGCGGAACTCGGATTCTTTTTCCAAAATAAAAGTATCCTAAGTTATTCCTTATAACATCAACTATCACCCAGTGAAAGTCCCACCAAAAAAAAAATTGGTCCAGCCGTTTCGGAGATTAGCCGGAACAAACAGACAGACAGACAAAAACTTACACTTAAATTTTATTTATCTGTATAGATTATATAAAAAATAAATAAAAGTATCTGACCAGTGCGCAGCGCTAGGCCGGAGGGCTGCGCGAAGGCGGCGGTGGCGGGGTAGGCGCTGTTGCGCGCGCCCTCCGCGCCGCAGCCCGCCACCACCGCGCACGTGCCTGGAAGTTACCATTTACCCTAAACTTTAAAACCTTTACAAACGTATAAACGTGTGGATGCATCACAAGGATTTGCCGCAAATTTCTAAATTACACTATTGGAACGGCCACGAGCGCTTGCAAATCTACACAAGCCATTAGCCAACCAAACGCCTTCTCAACATGTTTGAGTCTGTGGTGTCTTGTCGAGGTTTGGCAAGCGTTTGGATCCGGTTACTATTTTAACAGGGAAATGCATTTACGCATACCATTCACCATTATGTGGGGACTCACCCGCTAGAAATACCAGCACTATTTATATATTAATGCAGTATATTCATACTACCCACTAAGATCCAATGGAACCTTTCCCATCTTAATGTGACGTTGCAGGATCAAATCTAACCGCACATTTTTTTAACGTTGATAAGTGCATTTACGCATACCACCTGCACACATACAGGTGGCATCACCGGGTAGAAAAGTCAGCATTACCCACTAAAACCCAACAGAACCTTCTCCATCTTAATGGGGTGTCACAGAATCAAATCTAACCACTCATTGGATCAACTAATGCGACTTATTAAATAACTTCATCGAGTTATCTTTAAATATTTTATTTCATTCATTTGCTAACATAAACTATCCACTCATTATTATCTGGTACTAGCGATTTACCCTCCCTCCGCTCGGATGCGTCCCTAGGTACGTTTTAATTTTTTTGAGTGGAATACCAATTCTCTTTCTAAAAAAAGTAGACTCACTTATTCCTTATAACATCAGCTATCTGCCAGTGAAAGTCCCGTCTAAAACAGTTCAGCCATTTAAGAGTTTAGCCGGAATAAATAAGAGAGATAGACGAAAAATTTCAAATTGTTTATTTTTCTTATAAGTACTATATATAATTCCTTATACATTTAGTAAAAAGCTTTTATTTTGACATTACAAACAGACACTTTAATTTTATTTATCTGTATAGATTACAAAAATCGCAAATACCAGATAATAATGACTCACATTTCATATACTTCAAAAGTAGCTAGCTATATTCTACAATGAGTACAAAGAGGTACTCTTTAAACATTCATAAATCGTACGTAGTAATAACTATGTTATAAAGGTTAAAGTAGGTAAAGGATTACGTTATAGGTGACATAATATTATTAACTTCACGTTTTTCCTGGTACTATCATAATAGATTTAAATTAGATTTCTTAGGACCAATACATGTAAGAGGAAAATAAGCTCATAATATGTAAGATCAAAATGAAATAACATAAAAAAAAAATGTTTTTTTTTTTAAATACAAAAACAGGCACAACATAGATAAAATATAATTTACTTACAAACTTTGCATAATTTATTAATATTGAAATATATTTTACCTTCAGAAAAAGCCTTGTATTTCCACCAGATAGTGTTGTCAAGGAACAGTGCCCAGATCTGGTGCGAGCCGGCGCATGCGATCAAGAGCACACGACGTTTCTCATCTTTCTTGTCCTTTTCTTAAATACACAAAAAAAAACAAAGATAACTATTTTATTCATAATATATTAACTATCGTATATTAATAATGGCAATACCCTTAAAATATTAAAGAGCAAAATAAAAAATAATAATTAAAATGATACAATATGTTCGTGTTCTAAATTATATTTTGAGGTTTACTTAATAATTAGTCCATTTCACACGCACTTGATAACATTTTTTAATTACGATGTATTCATCCCTTGTTTTAGGGTCCCTCTTTGTGTGAGGTCAAGTGAGGGCAGACTGCACGTCTTTCGAAAACTTGCTAGGTTTTCTCAGACATGCAGATTTCCTCACAGCAAGAGGTAATCAAGTTGGAAATGATTAGTCCTTGAAAATATCAGAGGTGCGAGACCCGAGATTTAAACCCGTTTAACTCGATTCCCAAGCGAGTGCGTTACCACTGGGTCAACCTTTCTTTACGTTGGAAAATGCATTTAGGCTCACCATCTGCATACATACAGGTAAGTATGTGGAACCACCACGACAGACAAGGTGAACGCACCTCTGATCGATCTAGGGAGGGGGGGGGGGGGGGTGGAGGGGGATTGGGGGGGGGGCTTAACTTCTATTAAAGTGTAAAACCAACTACAGACGATCCCGCGACGATTTTTATGTGCTGACGTGACTAAGGAAACAAATATCAACATAGTAATACTGTTAATTTTTGTCTTAATCCTTATTTTTGTTGGAGGAGATTCGAAAGTAATAGATCTACCGCAAGCTAACATGCCAATAACAAGCAAAACGTATTGTTTTACCGTACCTTTGTTCTCCTTATCGTCCTTTTCTTTTTCCTTATCCTTCTCCTTGTCCTTCTCCTTATCGTGGGTGGCGGGCACGGGCGGTGGCGGCGGCAGCAGCGGCCGCACCGACATATCCATATCGGGTGTGGTGTACAGCAGTATGTCCCAGGGAGATGACAATGCTTGAAGGCCAAGGCATTTACCGCCTAGGATTTAATACATGAATCATTTATTCAACTAATACTTAGTATATATGTGGGTAGAAATTGCAATTAAGGCTATGGCTGAAAAAGAATTGAAGAACAAGTTGTCTGTATTTAAATTTAATTACAACTAGCGACTTACCCTCGCTTCGCTCGCGTGCGTCCTTACGTACGTTTTAATTTTTTTGAGCGGCACTCTTTCTAAAATAATAGTAGCCTAAGTTACTCCTTATAACATCAGCTATCTGCCAGTGAAAATCTTGACAAAATTGGTCCAACCGTTTCAGAAATTAGCCGAAACAGACAGACAGACAAAAACATTAAAAAATGACGTGTTTTTCTTAAGAGTACCATATATAATTCCATATGCATTTAGTATAAAGCTGTTATTTTGACATTACAAACAGACACATCAATTTTATTTATCTGTATAGATGTATAGATGATATCTTAATAGTATGATGGATTTAAGTTTAATTTCAAAATGAAGGAACACATTGGCCTTATATCGCCATACCTACTACAAATCTAGTATAAAACACTCTTCATGATCATCAATAATTTTTGATCTGTACAAATCAGTATAATAAATGTATAAATCACCCTGATCTCCCACTTGTGCTTGAGTGCCAGTTCCTGCCAGAATTTCCACGGTGCCCTCATCCAAGTGTACAGCGCGCAACGAGTGGTTGTTCGTGTCACACACTACCAGCACTGAGCTAGACAACCAGCACAGACCTTGTGGGGAGCTGAACTGGGCTTCATTTAATTCTGCAATAATATTATTGAAAAATATTATAAACTATTATATTGAATAATTGAATAATATTTTATTATATTATTAAAGATATTATATTGAAGTGTAGATTGGAGAACTTACAGGCGCGCGCATTTTTATTTATTAATAACAATTCAAACTATACTGTTAAAAACTAAAATATCTGTTCATACACTTGGTACACATCTTTTTATTAACAACTAGCGACGTACTCTCGCTTCGCTAGCGTGTGTCACTAGATACGTTTTTTTGAGCGGAAAGTAGTCTAAGTTACTCCTTATAATATCAGCTATCTACCAGTGAAGGTCCCATCAAAATCGATCCAGCCGTTTAGGAGATTAGCCGGAACAAACAGACAGGCTGACAAATATTTAAAAGAAATATTTATCTTATAGTACTGTATATAATACCATATGCATTTAGTAAAAAAATGTTATTTTAATATTACAAATAGATACTTCAATTTTATTTAATTGTATAAATTAACAATTTTGTCCAGAAAGAACTTGCATAATTTATAATATATAACCTTATTTATAGCATGCATTCAGCCCTTTTTTACGTCCCACTGCTAGGCATGGACCTCCCTTCAATACAAGGGGAATCAGGCCGTAGTCCACCACTCTGGCCAAGTGCGGATTGACGGACTTCACATGTCTTTTGAAAACTTGCTAGATTTTCTCAGACATGCAGGTTTCTTCACGATGTTTTCCTTCACCGTAAGGCAAGTGGTAATCATATTAGAAATGATTCGCACATGAAAATATCAGAGGTGCGAGACCCGGGATTTGAACCCGCTTCGCTCGGTTTCCCAAGCGAGCGCGTTACCACTGGGCTATCACTGCCTTATTTATAGTAATATTAATAAAATAATGATAACATACTGCCATCTTTAAATCCAGATTCTGGTCCGCCTATAATGCGCAAAATGAATCCCGCGCAGTCTGTCAGTAGTACGCGATGATGGCCTGTATCTGAGATAGCTAGGAAGGGCTCCTCACCTCGCCCACGGTAAAACGGGTTCAATGCCAACTGTAAAAAAAAATATATTATTTTAATTAATCTGTACAGATAAATACAATTGAAGTGTTTGTTTGTATGTAATGTCAATATAACAGATTTTTAATAAATACATGTGAAAGTATATACGGGACTTATACTAAAAAAAACAATTTAAAAAACATCTGTCAGTCTGTCTGTTTCTTTTGGCTAATCTCCGAACTGGATCTGGACCGATTTTGACGGGACTTTCACTGGCAGGCAGCTGATGATATAAGGAGTAACTTAGGCTACTTTTATTTTAGAAAAAGAATTAAGGTTCCTCGCAAAAAAATTAAAACTCATGAAATTGTGAACAAAATCATACCTAGACTCACCAGAGCGAAGCGAGGATAACCCACTAGTGAAATATATAAAATATACAGTATTGAAATATTTATGAATATATTCTCATAATCTATACCTCTATCAATTAATATAATAAGAAATAATTGTATGTAAAATATGTATTTCATATTTTGCATTGCATGCATCAGGTATTTTTAGATACTTTACAATACAATATATTGTAAAATTTTATAGTTTTTCTTTTTATGTGTAATTTGATTTTAAATTATAGTTTATTGACACATACTTTTAGCATAATTTAAATGATTACAAACCTTACTAGGAAAATAAAGTGTGTTGTTTTCTTTAGCTTTTATATGAGAATTAAGAGATATAGGTAAAGGAACACTTGAGAGTCGAGAAGCAAAATGTCGTAATGAGACAGTAACATATTGAAGAAGTTCATTTCTATGACCTTCTCCAGTTAATATGAATATTGGTCTATTGTCTGGACCTGAAAAAAACAAGATGTCGCTATAAATAAAAAACATTAAAATCAAATAATAGCATTTTAAATAAATCTTTTTTGTATATTTTCGCGGATTTTTTTTATTTTTGTCTGTAACAACTATATGTTGACATTTAAGACATCTAGAATCTTAGTCTCTCCTGTGACTATAATTGCCGTAAGGCATTCGAAACGTCGGAAACCAACAAAAATCAAAATAATCCACAAAAAAATCTGACAAGATAGTTTTATTTAAAATATCAAATATTGGCGTAAATCTAAGAAAGTATTATCAAATAATAGCATTATTGTAGTTTTATTTGAAACTTTAGATTTCACCATCCAGATAGCAGCAATTGTATCTTATATCAAAGCCAGCAATTGCTTTGATTTAGAATTAATTTTGCTACCTTTATTTTTTGAAACATATACTGAGTTACAAGTTAAAACTTGCAGTGTTGAAACTTGAAATACCTAACTTTATTTTAATTTCTCACCTAAAATAAGAAGAGTTGGCCAACATCTGATGCCTAGAGTCTCCCACATACTACTATCCAAATCATTAACAACAGGATGGTGTACATCATATCTCTGAACTGCTGCAATTATATTGCTAGATATTTTTTCATTTGTAAATTTTGCACAATGTACACCAATCTGAAACAAATAGTTAGAATACCATTAGGACATTAAAAAGTATTTGTTTATATAACATAAAACATTTGCATATTATGAAATTGTAAAATAACTTTTAATTTATTTGTGTTATATGTATTTAATGTTTTAACGGTTAGTATGGAATAGATAGACTATATGTTATAAATATACATAAATGAGTTGTTATGAGTAGTATTATAATGAGTATTTTTATGAGAATGAGAAAATCTTCTGTGGTAAAAACTAGCCTATGTCACTCTCCAGACCTTCAACTATCTCCACACAAAAAATCATGCCAATCCTTTACTTTTTTTTGACATGAAAGAAGGACAAAAAAACACACTTCCACATATATAACATTAAAGTATTAAGTATGATTACTATCTGTGAGTAGACCTTAAAATATTTTATAGGTTAGATTAGTAAATAACCTGATAAATTGCATTAATATATAAAATGTTACTGAGTTTAGTACTAGAGATTACACTTTTGATCATTAGCATATAATTAAAACACAAACATACTATAGCAAGTCCACTTTCAGGTTTAAACTGTTTTTCAAGATAAGCTAAATCTGGCAGAACATGATAGCAGTTTATACAGCAGTATGTCCAAAAATCTAAAACAACCACTTTGTCCATACAGTGCTGGCTCAAGGAAATTGGTTCATTTACATTGATCCAATCTAAATCTAAAATAAAGATAAATAAAACATTAATTAAAACTTAAAGCAATATATTTTTTCTAGACATAAAATATTATAAAAATTACTTTTCTTAAAATCTTCTACAGGTGGGACGAGTGCCCAAACTTTTTTGATATGATTTATTATAAGTGCATCTCCTTCAGCTTCACTGCTTACACAATCAATGGCTTCAGTTAGATCTATACAAGCTTGGGCAACATAATCCAGATGACTAGACTCCATACTTTGATTTAATATTAATTTATTTTTTATATAAATTTCCAATGAACAATTGCTCTTGTTACAATATTGAGTTACACGTCTAACTCTTAATATTTTGTACTAAAGATAAAGTCAATGATATCATAAATATTCTATGATTATAGATAATGCGTGAGTTAAAATTAATTAAATTAAAAAAACTTTGAAATATTATTCATAATATTTTTGTAATATTCATTCGTACTTGTTTCTCCGATTTTCATATTCAAAGATGAATTGTCAATTGTCAAAACACAAATCATTAGTCATTAGTCACAAAATCTATGGAGAGACGAGGTCCTCAGGGTAGACATGGAGTACCTACTTACTAACTCTGCAATGAAAAAGTGTCCCTCAAAATGCGTCCAATAAGGGAGCGCTGTGGTAGCGTACGATAAATTGTAGACGCACTTCCAAAAGTAATTAGAGTATAATAGAGAAATAAATAGGAATGTTATATATGTCAAATTATTTTAGACTATGTAAATAGTTTAGGTTTTGAATACTGGTATTTCATTAATTATAACTTTAGTCATGTAAAATTTTAAGTTTTTTGTTCGTTTGTTCGTCGTTTATGTTCACTTTTTGAGGCACTTTAACGACAGAACAAACGTATTTTATAGAAGAACAAACACTAATGAATATTTAAAGACTACTAGTAACAAGAAAAAATATAAATTTCCTTTGATTGGGCTATTTTGATTTTTAATAAACAATTTACAAATAAACAATTATTTATGGCGAATATCCAAGAACAAACGACGAACAAACAATATGTGAAAATAAAAATTCAAAAATTACAAAAATATAGTCCTGGTGGAAAAATGAAAATTATTAGTTAAATAAAAAAATTGGCACTTTAACGACAGAACAAACGTATTTTATAAAAGAACATATATTAATGAATATTTAAAGACACCTAGTAACAAGAAAAATTATAAATTTCGATTGAGATGGCTATTTGAGGGTACATTTTTGTTTATTTATTTATAAATAAACAATTTACGAATAAAAAAAGATTTATGGCGAACAATCAAGACTAAATGACGAACAAACGATATGTGAAAATAAAAATTCAAAAATAAAAAAAAATCCTGGGGGGGTAAGTTTGGTAAACCCTTCACTCCGCCCACAATAGCTAAATTCATATTGAGTTTTATGTATGCCAGCGCCGTCTATTTTCAGCATGTAGATGGACACTTTTTTAACTTGTCTCCCATATAAGAGACTTCTCATTACCTCTGCCCTCCATAATAAGATCGTGGCTCACAAGCCTTTTTTTCTGATTTTTAAATTTTATTTTCAGATAATATCGGTTGTTCTTGATTGTTTGCCATAAATCATTTTTTGTTTGGTTATTTTGAGGGTACATTTTTGTTTAATAATTTATAAATAAACAAACAACAATCAAGAACAAACAAAATATGAAAATAAATATTCAAAAATCAAAAAACAAATATATCTTAGGTTTGGTAAGGCCAAAATCGTAGAATATAAGTACAGATGATTATTATCATGGATGACAAATATATACTATACGAGTCGCTAAGTTTAATCTAGCTTTTATTGCTTGCTTAAGGAAGCTTGGATAATTTCGATTTTTGACTAAAATTTTAAATACGTGTCTTTCTTATTTCATGTAGGTAGTAGATTACATTTTCGCTTTTTAACTACATAGTCATTTTTATTTATGATTTCGGTTTTATAAAATTAGTTAGCTGTTGAATGCGTACCATAAAGACTTATTTGTCAATTCATTCGAATTCCTGTCCATGTCGTTACGACGTGAACGGCAAATGACATGTTTACAAAACATAACAATAAACACTATTCTATCTACGTCTTGATTTGTTTCTGAAGTTCAGTTCTTTGTCAGCTGTTTTGTTTAACTTAAATCTAGTATAAATTATACTACAAAAAAGTTTTGTAAATCAAAGTTATATAAAAATTATGTTCAAACATGGATGCCATGTTTGATATTTGTTATCTTACGCCTGATGGTAATAATGTGGAACCAGACGATATTCCTAAAACAAAAGAAAACGTTTGGATATTAGGGAGAAAGTATAGTGCAATTCAAGGTAAATATCTAAAGGAAATACGGTAAATTGTTAATAAAAAGGTCCATAACTTTTATTTCTTTTTTAGATTTGGATCGCATACGGCGTGATATAAGTTCAATTATTTGGTGTACTTATAGAAAAGGGTTTGTCCCTATAGGAGATGAAGGGCTAACGTCAGACAAAGGATGGGGTTGTATGTTGCGATGTGGACAAATGGTACTTGGAGTAGCATTGGTTAGAGTTCACTTATCTACTGACTGGGTATGGACACCAGAAACCAGGTATTTTATTTTTTATTACAGTATATTGTTAAACTGGCTTACACGCAGTCGTAAGATTGTACATAATAAAATATTATACATAATTGAGAATCATAAATAATAATATTTTAATTAAGTCATTGATAAATTTATATAATTAATGGGAGATAATTTGACTACTTTTAAATTAATATGGAATGTCTATTAATTTTGCTTTTGAATTATATTGATGTTAAAAAGTTAATATCTTAAAATTAAACTTATTTTCGAGTTACTAATTTTGTAATTATATGCTTAAGAATAAATTCTAAAAAAAAAGTAAATCAAATAGTAAGACATTAATAATTTTCGAATTATTTTATTGCATTTGAAAGTTCTGAAATACGGTTGTGCTATTTAATAAAAACTTCCAGCTGATTGATATAAAAGGCGTGGGATAGCCGTTGGAGGGCAGTTTTTTTTGGGGAAGACGTTCATTACGACAGACCAGATAAGTATTAGTTGTGAAAATAATACTAAATTTTATGTTGTATGTAAAATTTATGTTGGCAAACTTATTGATCAAAATAGTGTTGAACTTATGTGTAAATAGTGGAAAATAAAGCGCTTTCCTGTGATTAGTTAATAGTAGTGATATAAAGTAATCGTTAAAATGACATTGAATTTTGTTGTATTAAAGGGAAATACGAAAGTTGAAGTAACATTATAAAACGTTTAAAGTAAAAGAGTGATAAAATAAAGCTTATTATATTGATTTACTGTGTTCTTATTTTCCTCGTCTTGAAATTATAATGGTTATTAATACATTTGTTTAACAATATGGAAATCATCTTGTTTTCCATACAATAAGTTAAAATAAATTGAAAGACAAAAAACATTTCTTGGTATGTTGGTAAACATTGTAACAACATATTTGTAGGGATCCAACATATCTAAAAATAGTTCAGAGGTTTGAAGAGAGAAAACAAGCACCATATTCAATACATCAAGTAGCACTCATGGGTGCATGTGAAGGAAAAGAAGTTGGTCAATGGTTTGGGCCAAACACTATTGCTCAAGTTCTTAAGTAAGTATTTTATTACTATTACTAGCAGAACACTTGGCTTCCCTCATGATAAAATTACAAAAAAATCTCTGAAAAGGTAGGTTTCTTACAAACTTTTATCCCCTATGTTATTCTTTTAGGGGTTGAATTTTCAAAAACGCTGAAATAAATAACTCATTATTTTTGCCATTCTTAATTCATACGAAATTTCATGCAAATATGTCTAAGGTATAAAAACTTTCATACAAACTTTTATCCCCTATTTCACCTCCTTGGGGGTTGAATTTTGAAAATCCTTCCTTAGTGGATGCCTTCGTCATCTATACAGATAAATTTCATTGGAGTGTCTGTTTGTAATATTAAAATAACCGCTTTTTATTCAATGCATATGGATGTATACACGGTACACATACCAAAACAACATTTCTTACAATTTTTGTCTGTCTGTCTGTCTGTTTGTTCCAGCTAATCTCTAAAACGGCTGGACCGATTTTGACGGGACTTTCAGTAGCAGATAGCTGCTGTTATAAGGAGTAACTTAGGCTACTTTTATTTTAGACAAAGAATCAGGGTTCCATGAAAAAAAATTAAAACCCATGAAATTGTGAACAAAATCCGCGTACGGCGTACGCAATAACGTACGTACGTAACGTAAATCGCTATATAATTTAAATTAATATCTTAGAAGTAGCAAGCTACTATTTATGTATAAACATAGCTAACCTAAAAGGTTTGGCCTGTGTGTTGATACATTAGTCAATCACTTTTGCCTTATATATATATATATGTATGTATATATAGATTAGAATTAATTTTACCGAAACAACTTCCTTAGAAAAGATAATATTATAACCACACTATGTATTATTATATATGAATTTTTAAAGAAAGAACATAAAAAATGTAGAATATTGTACATAACATGACTCATATGTATTATATAATTTCCAGAAAATTAGTTGTTTATGATAAATGGAGTTCATTGGTCATCCATGTTGCACTAGACAATACTGTTGTGAAGGAAGATATCTGTAAGTATAAACAATATATACTACATATATGAGATGACATTGAATATTATTAGAATTGTTTAACATTGAAAATAAGAGGAAGATACACAACACACAATATTTATTTTCACATCTATACAGATAAATAAAATTAAAGTGTCTGTTTGTAATGTCAAAATAACAGTTTTTCACTAAATGCATATGAAATTATAAATATGTATATGGTATTAAAATGATTTTTTTTATTTTTGTGTGTCTGTCTGTCTGCTAAATGCATGTAAGGTATAATACAGTACTTATAAAAAATCACAATTTTGAAAATCTTTGTCTGTCTGTCTGTTTGTTCTGGCTAGTCACCGCAATGACTGGACTGATTTTGATGGGACTTTTACTCATTATTCCAATTTGATAATAAGTATCTGTACCATATGCTTATTATCTCATTAAATAAAAAAAAAATTGACTTTTATTACAGTACAGCAATGCAATGTGAAGAATGACAGAGGGGACTCATCAAACAATTCTGATAATGTCATAATGGCAGATTGGATGCCTCTTTTGCTAATAGTACCTCTCAGACTGGGACTGAGTGAAATAAATCCAATATATATTGATGGGTTGAAGGTAAGAATCATTTTCGATATGATGCTTAAATAAACTTATACAATGGGCTCTAAACACAAACAAAGAAAAATTAGTTCAAATAAATATCAATAGATGATGCTACATGCATCTATTTGTTATTACACTTGTGTTAAATTAACAAAAGATAAAAAAGGGTATTATTATTGTTTTAAAAAATATTCTAAGTGAATGGAAACGAAATAATGCGCTCGTAAATCAAACTTGCGTAATATTACTAATTATTGTAATATCAGCAATCACATGATGGGTTTGTACTTTGTAGTGTATATTCACAAATGTGCTTTTTTATGAATTGTTTATCATGGTTAAAAATGATTGAAATAACAGTTTCTTAAATTGAGTTGTTTGCACATAATAATAAAATAAAATAGTTGAACTCTTTGCGAATTAACAACATCTATTACCTACTCAAGCAAACAAAAATAGCCTGAATTAGTGTTGTCCAATTTATTTGTATCAGATGAGGCATCTATATTAGTATAGTATTATGCAATCTGTGCTTATATCATTGCTTAAAAATCCTCTAAATTTTTTTAAATATAATTTTTTAATTACAATATTGAAGTATAGTTTATTTTTATTTATTTGTAATATCATAGGAAATAAGTTAGTAATTTTTAAAGAACATGCTTTTCATTTCATACAAAAAAAATATCTTTTGACTATAAAATCTGGTTTAATCTGTGATTAACATTAAAGGAATAGTGATTACATCCAACCACAGTAAACCAACAATATTTTCAGGATTTTGATTTCCAAAAATGAAATGATATAATTCAGTTTTTTCTTCACCCTGTAAATATACCCTGCAGAAATACACTTAGCAGGTTAACAAATTGGGCCGACGATTTGTAATATTAGTTATCAAGTATTTACCTAATACATATTTAGTTATAACTCATAAAATATTTGTTTCCAGATATGTTTCCAATCACAACAGTCAATTGGTGTCATAGGTGGCAAGCCAAACCAGGCTCTTTATCTTATTGGCTGTGTAGAGGATGAGGTGATCTATTTAGATCCACACACCACTCAACGGTCAGGTTTGGTTGAAGTAAGTTATCTATACAGATAATTAAATTGAAGTGTCTGTTTATAATGTCAAAATAACTGCTTTTTATTAAATGTATATGAAATTATGTAAGATACATATAAGTAAAACTCATATTTTTTTTCTATCTGTCTGTCTGTTTGTTTCGGCTTATCTCTGAAACAACTGGATGGATTTTGACAGGACTTTCACTAGCAGATAGCTGATATTATAACTTAGGCTACTATAATTTTAGAAAAAGAATTAGCTTCCCGCTCAAAAAAATGAAAGCGTAGCTAGAGACGCACCCGAGCGAAGCGAGGATAAGTCACTAGTTTTAAATAAAGCTTATGTATTTTAGATTTTTTTTATTTACTTTGACTACGATTATTGTAAAGCATTCGAAAAGTCAGGAAACTAAAGTCAAAATAAATCCGCGAAAAAATCCGAAAAGTTAAACTATCTTTTCGGATCATTTAAAATGGCTAGTCATTTGGTTCATGCCCCCAAATTTCTTTAAGGTCACTAGAATTATATAAAATAAGAATGTTTTATATTGCATTATAAATTTGTAATTAATGAGAAAAATGAAATTATCATTTTCAGAACAAACTTACAGATGAACAAAAAGAAGTGGATTGTACTTATCATTGTAAATTTGCATCTAGAATACCAATGTTGTCTATGGACCCTTCTGTTGCAGTGGTAAGTCTATAAATAGGTTGCTTTTTTATTTTTTATTTATTATAAATGTGAAAGTTTGTGGATGTGGTTGGATGGATTTTAGTTACTCAATTACACCAGAATGGCTGAACGGATCTAGATGAAATTTGGCATAGAGTTATATTGTAGTCTGTAAAAGCACATAGGCTGCTATTTATCCCGGAAAAATGTACAGTTCCTGTAGGATAGATTTGTTTTTGTCTAGGGATGAACCTGAAGTGAAGCGAGGGCGAGTCGCTAGTATTGTATAAATCATTGATTTTTGGTGTTTTATTTCAGTGTTTCTTATGTAGAACAAGAAACGATTTCAATGACCTCTGTGAAACAATAGAGAATAAATTAATGCAGGAAAGTCAACCTTTATTTGAAATCTGTGAGCAAAGGCCTGCTCATTGGGGACCTTGTAATAATGACATTGATTTACAAAACACTACACTTTTTACAGGTATATTAAATTGTTTTAATGCTTATAGAATAGTTTAAAACAGAAATAATTAATTTAACACATTATATTCTTTCAGAATTTGAAGAGGTTGACAGACAGTTTGATGATTCAGATAATGAGTTTGAGATACTTTGAAGATTTACAATTATGATTTTACTCATTTGAAGAAAATGTTATATATCACATTTTATTTACTTTTAAGGCTGTAATACACAACTCATGCACTGTAAGAGCAGTTTTAGGTTTTTATATAGGTAGTTAATGTTGTGTTCCAGTTTTCAGTTTATAAAAATTTGTGTCTTACCAGTATATAAGAAAGCTTTTGTGCCTAAAGATTGTAAATGTAAACAAATGATGCTTAATTCAACTAATTCATAAGCAGTTATGATTTACAGTGCCTTGAATTATAAATAAATGTGCAATGTTAGATTAAGCTTCCGACTTCATAAAGAATAAGTAATTTCAATAATGTTATTGATCTGATGAGGGAAGACATTATTCCTTTACTCACGTCTCATATTGCCAAATCTAGTCATTGTGTAATCGGGCACAGTTGAAAAATATTTTATATGTTAACGGTTATAGATAATACCAATATCATCCCCAACACAAAATATTATATTTATTGGTTCAATAAAACTTTCGTCTTTTTACATACTATTATTATATTATTCTGATAGCGATAGTGATGCTGGCTAGATGAATTATATTTATGCTGACTTCATAGCCCTCCAAAATTAAGTTTCTCGCTAACACTGAACGTTAATATTGCAAGGAAAATTTATTTATACAGAGATTCATGATGTTTTTAAAAAGCTTGGTTGTTAATTAAATGTAAAGTTTTAAAAATAATGTAGACTGTCAGCGCAAATATGGTTTAACCACTATTATTTTTATAATTTCAATGAAGTATGCATTACAAATTATTATTTTAAAATCATATTAATAAGTAGATATAATGTACATAATAAACATAACTATATAAATAGCACGTTTTTAATAATCATCTTTGCTACTTTTGTGCTGAGAGAGCCATAATTATCATATTTTAGACATAAAGAAGATTTTATATTTCAAACAAAATATGGAATAAAGATTCATTAATAAAATGAGTAGTTGGTGAGGTGAAATTTCTATTATTTTTATTTTTAAATATACACCTAATGGATATTACGGAATGTTTTGGGTTCTCAATAATATCAAAGCCTCAGGTATTGTAAATAAAGTCCAAATACAATATATAATAAATAAAATGTCATTTATTTTAACCTGCTTATTTTTATTAGTCTTCATAAATTCAGAGATGTGCAAAAGAGTTTATAAAATGTATTTAAATACAAAATGATAAAAATACTTTTTAATTTTTTTTATATTAAATGCAAAATATGCACCTATTTCTAAAATACTTTATTGAAATAAAATACTTTTATAGTTTTTAATTTATTATTAGTAAGCAAGTAATTTAAGTAAAGGAGGAGTTGTATATAGTAGTATTTTAAATATACACAATTTTGTTCCTGTACATTTAGGCTCTAATCAATAGAGATAATTTAATAACAACATTTTCCCCGCTTTTCTCCCCATTAACTGGGAAAATATCGATGACATGAAAAAATGAGCAAGAAATAAAGTACTTAGGATTTTTGTCAAAAGTTTAAGTTCCCCGTTAGGTTCCCCTTTAAAATCAAGATGGCGCTTACGCACCTCTCGAATTTGGTCGTGATTTTGAATTTCCGCTCCCTGCAGTGACGGGGAGGAGGGAAGGGAGAGGAGAGGGGGGGGGGGTAAAGGCTTAGGCTGGTTCTGGTTAGTGGGTTTCACTCTGTTTTTCGACGACAACCCGATTGGACTGGGTACAAACTATCTCTATACCAAATTTCATCTAAATCAAATTCGGCAATCCTTTCGTTGGTCCGCAGTGTGCACGTGTTTAGTGTTGCCAGGTCGAGTCGTCGTTTGTGGTAGCCCGCGATTATAGATGTAAAACAACCGATTTAAAACGTTTTATATAAAAATATGTTGCCGTTTTAAATCCTAAATAAATCGTTCTAAACGGTTGAAAACTCGCCTACAAATATAAAAGATGTTTTTTAGACTTCATTGTGGGCATTTTTGGTCACCCGACGTCATGTTTCGTTTTAATTAGTTTATAGAAAATCAAGAGAAAGTGCCTACCTACTTGTACTTACTACATGAAAACCTAAATATTTATTTTTATCTACCTACTTATTTAAAACCGGTTTATAGGTACTGGCTCGGCGTGTGCTGAAACTCAGGCCTGAGTCGTCGCTGCTGGGCGCTGCACTGTGCGAAGTGTTTGTTATCGTTTTACGATTTGAAAGTGTTTTAATGCGTGTACAAGAATATAAATTTGATATGGTATGCGAGTGTTTCTCAATAAATTATAAAAAATTTGGTTCCATTTAGAATATACCGTTCAATTAAAAAAACAAAAATTACAAACAGAAAAAAATATTTAGAGTAAGTAATTTGTAAAACAGAAATTCTATCATAGTTGTTTAATAAAAACTGATAAACGTTTTGTTTATTTAATTTTATGCTCCTGTGCCAACCCTACCAGAACAGGTAAACATTTTGTCGCTTCTTAGAAGCTTGGCCTCTGTTCCTTTTCTTTACTCATGTGGTGTGAGTTTGGTTTTGAACCGAATTAAATTGATTATTTGTATCGTTTAAAAACAATGAAAAAAATGTTAATGTACCAACACAGAGTTTTTCATTTATCTATAGTTTTTATAATTTAGGTAGGTAATACCTACGCTTGGTCGGACGGACCAACTAGAACTAAACCCGCTAAGTATGTACCTATACCAATATCACTATATCACACATAAAAAATCTTTACACAATTTATAGGTACTCGGCCGTCATATCCGTACCTCGGTCAAATCAAGAAAATGTACTTATAATTAGGAAAAACATAGTCATCAACACAAACCGTTTTAAACCGGAGAAAATGGTTTATTTCGGTTTTAAACTTTTTTTTCTTTTTAAATGGATTGGTTTAATTGGTTTTAAACCGGCCTTACGTCTATACCCGCAATCTCATCAGGAGATTCTTCGCACCCCCTGCCCCACCGTTACCTATAAGGCCGCTATTATGTCCAGGAATAGTGAAGCTGCCGGCTACTGGGGGCCGGTTTTAAGTGGGTTGGCCATAATCGCCACGCTTGGCAGGGGGGTTGGCGATTGCAGTTACTAGCGCGTGCACTCTGAAAATGCTGCTGCTCATCCTCCGGTATTTATGCCTCAGTCGCCTTCTACGACACCCTCGGCTAGGAAAGGGGTGGACCGGCGTAGAATACGCTGGTCACCATGCGGCGGAACTGATTTACTATAACTCACCTCATTTAATATAACTTAATCTATATTTATATCTATATATATTATAAAATTCTAACTAAGCCGAATCTGTACCTTAGATATTTTTTGAAAAATCTTATTGAAATAGACATTATTATCGATGCAGAGGCCGAATCTATAGTTTTTAGAATTTTTGTCTGTCTGTCTGTTACCGCATAACAGAAAAACCACTGGAGGGATTTTGATGAAATTTGGTATGATGATAGCTGGATATCCGGGTCAACATATAGGATACTTTTTACCGCGGGAGATTATCTCATTCCCACGGGAATACACGTTATAACACAACCCAAAAAATATTTATGATCAGAATTTCGTGAAACTTGGTATTAATTATCTTCAATACAATTAAATAAATACGTGTTTTAGCGTTTTTTGAAATTCATCCCATAAGGAGAAAAAATAAGGGATGAAAATTTGTATGAAACCTACCTTTTTAAAGTTTTTTTGTTGTAGATTTAGCGCGAGCGAAGCCGCGGGTTTTGCTAGTATATTATAAAATTCTAACTAAGTTGAATCTGTACATTAAATATTTTTTCGAAAATCTTATTGAAATAGTCATTATTATCGATATAGAGGCCGAATTTATAGTTTTTAGAATTTTTGTCTGTCTGTCTGTCTGTTACCGCATCACGAAAAAACCACTTGACAGATTTTGATGAAATTTAGTATGACGATAGCTGGTTATCCGGGTCAACATATAGGATTCTTTTTACTTCGGGAAAATATCTCATCTCTGAGCTAAACGTTAAAACGTAACTAGGGACGAACACGAGCGGAGCGAGGGTGAGTTGCTAGTCTAATATATAAAAATCTCGTGCCACGTTGTTTGTGGTCGTACTCCTCCGAAACAGCTCGACCGACATTGATGATATTTTTTTTGTATATTTGGTAGGTATGAGAATAGGTCGTAAAGTATTTTTCACCCTCCTACCCCACTCCCCGTTTTAAATCACGATTTTAATATTTTTGTATGAACAATTATCTATATCACTATAATAAAGCAGTAACTTAGCGAAATCTGTACATTACATATTTTTTAAAAACAATGACTGTAACATATTATATATACAATATAGACCCCAAAACAATTATTAAAAATTTTGTCTGTGTGTGCGCGTTTTACGCAAAAAGTAATTATTACTCGGGTCAACATTTAGGATACCTTTTACTTGAGAAAAATCTTTCATTCCCACGGGAAAATGAAATGACTGGTTCTATCGAGTCGTCCTTAGAAATTTATATCTCATCAAAAATATAAATGTGAAAATGGGAGCCAAGTTCAATATTAAGAATATGCGTGATTGTCAACTTCGCTGACAAAAGAATTGAGATCTAAGTGGGTGCCAAGTTCTGTAGATAATCCTGAAATTTATTCATAAGAACATACAACACGCTAAAATTAATTTAAAACACAATTTCTTGTTTTTTTTTCTGCTACACGTGTTTGCTATTTAAAAAAAGAACTTTTTAAATTTGAAAATTCGAATTATTTGCACAGAGTAAATAACTTAGGATAAATTGAAATTCAACGTTCAGTCCAAGCCTACGGTGATAGATCAGCACCACGAAAATAACCAGCTTTGTATATCCATAGTAATATTAAATGTGAAACTCTATCGGTCTATACGTCAACTTTTCACGCTTAATCCACTGTACCGATTTAGATGAAATTTGGTATGGAAACATAGTTTGAGACCCTGGGAGTGACATAGGATAGTTTTCATCCCGCAAAACATATCATATATAAGTGGTTGAAAAGGGGGCGGAAGATTGAATGGGGAATCAATCTTTTCTCAAGTATGGGATATACATTTTTTTAATACTTACCTACCTACTTTTCTATACCTATGTATGTACATAATCCATTCTATACCTACCGTTCAAACGTACCTAGGGAACAACCAGAGTGAAGCGAGGATGAGTCGCTAGTATTACATCAAAGCCTAAGTTTTTTTTTTCGTAGATTGAACGCGGGCGTAGCCACGGGTTCTGCTAGTTTTTCATATAAATAATGAAGCACCTAATTATATTCTTAATAAGAATAATTGATTTCCAAATTCTGAAAACAGGATTGATCATCTTCGCTGTGAGTGATGTGACCAGATTTGATTTATAAGTAATACTTATTAATATAATGTGTAAAATAGTTACTTAATTAATATTTAAGGAATGTTAAAAAACCACATTATGGCATTTGGCCTTGCGCTTTGGCTAGTAGGGCAGAGTGATCCGTCCGCTTGGGCGCCCCAGCGCCATGCCCTGATGGCGGTAGTGGGTGGAGACCTCTCGCTGTGCAGCGTGGTTGAGGCCATGCTGCGCGACGAGAGGTCCTGGTCGGCGATGGTCTCCTTCAGCGAGGCCGTCATCTCACTGAAGGAGACGGCGGAGGGAACGCGAGGCTAACGCCTTAGCAGACCCAATTCGTCGCCATCGGCTGGGGTAGAGGAGGCGCCGTTATGCCGTTACTGCGGGGGGGGGGGGGGGGGGGTCTCTTCCTGACTCCCCTGCACGTCATCGGGGCGGTCGGGATGCTCTGTGAATCGAGGGCATCCTGATTTAGGCGTGGCTGGCCCGCGAGGTACGGGCTGTCCGCAGGGGTGTTGTAGTGTATGCGCAAGCGATCCTGCAACGCCCCATTGCACTACGGCGACGGATTTCGCTGTGGGTTTTAGTAAGAGTCTCACAGTACCTTACCCATTGACGGCCGGTAAGGTCCCCATGATGGGTTTCCCCAGCGTCAACAAAAAAAAAAAGACTGATCCGTACTCTTCGCGCTATATCTCAAAAACGGTTAAACGTATAAGAAATTGTTTAATACAAAATTTGTAGAGAATTTTATACTCCACAACTTTTATAATAGATATAAATACGATTTGAGGCAGAGGAAACGAGATATTTTCTAAATATTTTGCGACCTTTGGCCTTGAATATCTACAGACGTTCACAAGTGACCTTATGAGACTTAAAACATTTAGAATTCCAAAGGTTCATACAAATATTCAACTTATTTCGTTTCATTCAGAGGTTATAACCCCTTTTTATTAAGCTTTCTTGTTAAGATAAGCTATTCTTTAGTTTTATATTTTAAATATTTTATATTATATTTTAGGATACAGGGTGCTCAGGGAACACCTAGGTTTACTGCGGTATAAAGAAAAACAAAAAAAAGCAATGTTAAACATATTATGTCAAAATATTTATATCACACAAAAATAGGTAACTTTATTTAGGAATACAAAAATATATTTATCATCATAATATATTTCATATTTGGTACTTAATTCTATCACAACAAAGTAGTAGTAGTTTTATTCAATATACACACACATTGCACTAACGGTGAAACACCAATGACTAGCAAAAAAGATAAAAATTTAATTCCAACTATGGCTAAGTAAAGCTTGGGAAAAATGCAATTTAGTATTACATACATAGAATTTGGAAATAATAAGTGTATTATGTTCGAGGTCGAATTATTATACATATACAAACAATTACATAAAACAAGCCCCAAAATCATCATCATAACACTACAATATTGTACTTAATCAAAAATCCTATTTAACGACATTAAAAAAACGAAACAATGAAAAACTTAGTGCTAGTAATTTTTAATAAATCAAAGCGCAAAGCTGTCAATAAATACCAAATGCAAAACAATTAATATATTTAACAATCTTTGTAACAAAATTTTACATTAGTAAATAACTTAATATTGGATAATATATTGTAATTTAATAACTATTCTGATATTGAAATATAAACAATGTATTTTGATAACTATACTGCTAGTGTGCATGCACCTGTTATAAAGACAAAAATAAATCGTGTGAACAAGCCAAGATATATAATGAAAATAGGATATTGTAAATTTAGTCCAATATTTTATTTTTGTGAATATTGGACTAGAATAGTCATATTAAGTACATGTAAACAAAATTTTAGTGTCACTTTTTAAGTAACAATCACAACCACCCATAGTTAAAATTTTAAATATAATATTATATACATAAATCATTTTTCCTCAAGAGATTTATTTACATATCAAATTTTATTAAAATACATATCTACCACATTTATTATCATAATAATGATTTAGTCTATGATGTTTAAGACGGTAAACATTTATAAAAATTTTAGCATAATCAGATACTTGTAAAAGATAGTTTCAAATTAGGCTATACTGCCTTGTACACTGTATGTTATTATAGTTTATGTCTGATATATTTGTACAAGTGACAAATTAATGTGACATGTTTTAAATTTTACATACACATGTCCCTATTTAAAAACTCTAATAGGATCTCATCAAAAGCAACAAAAGCCACACAGAAAGAAACCAATAAATATTTATTGGTGTCTATGTGGCTTTTGCCCCTTTTGATGAGATTCTATTGGAGTTTTACAATAGGGGTCATAGTCTTGTTAAGCTAACAAGTTATATATTACCTAACTAATGTTATTATTAAAATTGTGTCAAATCAAAATTACAATGATAGCTGGGACCATTTGTAAATACATTACACCATATAATATAGTCACTAGTTATGAAAAATAAATATTATAGTTTTTTTATTTATGAATTCTTATAAGGTAACATTCTATCTTCTAAAATGTAAGATTTATATAATAAACTGCACATTAAAAATTAAAAAAATACTGTGAAAGATTACATGTTGGCCATAATGATTTAGTACAAATTCTGTATATTTTGTGATACCTTGATTGGGTTCAGGTATTTTCGAAATTTTATACCTACATATTAGGGAATATGCATGTGATTTTATTAAAGGTGAAATATTTTTTTAATGTAATTTCTATTTGATTAAGAAAATAATTATTAAAAAGTGAGAATATAGGTAATTTTTCTATTTAAGATATTTTAATGTCACACCACGCCGCGAAATGGCGAGCGTTGAAAGTATCCTTATCAGTATATTTGTTTATACTTGCTTTTAGTTTTTTGGAGCTGGATAAATTTTTTTACAATTATATAACAATGTTAGCTTTTGTATACAAAAAATAAAAAAACACATGCATATTCCCTATTGTGACATTTGTATACAAAGTTTGTATATTTTAATTAGATTGTTGTGTTGATATAGAATATTTGTTATTCAAAAAATTTATTACTAAAACTGTTATATTGTCAACTGACCCTCGATAATAAGCTTGAAGGGTTAAGCTTTTAGCTCCAAAATCCGGTTCATCTAACCTTTCTTTAATAAATTTAATTGCTTCTTCATTAGAAAAAGTATCCCATAGACCATCAGATGCTAAGACTAAGAACATAGGTTTGTGATCATTTAGATTAAATGTCAGAATATCAGGATCAGCAATGACAAAATTTTTATCTTTCAAGGGGTAGTCACCCATGGCCCGCGAAGTAGCCAAAATACCAGCAACTCTCCACACACCATTAAAAGCAATGTATCCACCAGCTGCCTCTATTCTTTTTTGTTCTCGAACCTATATAAATATAAAAAATGTTAAAAATTCTTGAAGATTAAGGATTATATATGTATCACACAAGATAATTAATTGTATATTGAATGTCTATTGAATTTAAAATGTTTTAATCTATTTTACATCTATTGCACCCTTTCCAATCTCCATTAGATTTTTTTAAATAAGGATCTAGTTGTTCAATTAAATATTATTAAAGAAAATACATGCCTGTTGTGGTTTATGATCAAAAGATACAGGAATTGCATTTCCTCGACTATCACACATAACTCCTCTTGAATCACCCACATTGGCCACAATGAGGTGATTATCTTCTAATATAGCAATCAGAGCAGTAGTTCCTGCAACATTCATGGAACGCTTTGCTGCTTCAACAAGTAGTCTATCTGCTGCTAGGACTTCATCAGTTAATAATTTGCCATAGTTTATCTTTCCTTTATCTACATAGTTTGATAAAGGAACAGCAACATTTTTTACTGGTTTTATTGGCCTTACTTCTCTAGTAATTATTGGTCTTGCCTTAGAAAGTTGAGCCAATAAATCCGGGTCTGTAATTTCTTTTTTCGATGTATCATCAGCTGTACTAGCTGACTTTTTAAAACTAGTTTTCCTCTCGACATTTACATTAGATTCGTCTTTCTTTGGTTCCTCTAATGCTGGAATAACTTTTGGTGGAGTAATAATCGTTTTACCGTCTTTAAAAGCACTTAATTCTACGACTTTATTGTATAAATTTTGTATAAGATGATCTTTAGCGTAGTTTGCGGCAAATTCTCCACCGTGACCATCGAATATAGCGAACAAAGATATGCCAGTGTTGTTTATATTTTCATAAATAATGAATTTGTCCTCCATATGCATTCTTCTACCCTTAATTGCATAAACTGCACTGAGGGAGCCTTTAAGCTCCCAGCTTTGTTTATCTGCATCAGAACCTTCCAACAATTTCATTCGTTGAACAGCACTTATAGGGCTCATTGCCTGAGATAATCTGCTTAGCAATGTTCTGCTCCATAGTCCAATAGTTTGAAGATACATAAAGAAAACAATAACACCTAAGGTGAACACTAATACTTCTGATCTCAGTAAATAAAATCGTACCATCTTCCATAAATAGCTCACTGGAGTGTCAAACGCAACACTGCTTGTTAATCGTGATAAAACTTTCATACACGAAACGTATGTTTGGTGTAAAACCCTGTCTTCTAATTCGTCTTCCATGTCCTTGAGAAAAAATGAAATTAAAAGCAATAAAACAAATTTTCAATAAATACTGCAAGCTTTATAATTTGGTTTCAAGTAGCACAGATTCAGATTTCAGCAGTGTTGCCAGAGTGATTTGGTCGAAAGTTACGTTGGCATCCATGAAAAGTTAAATTTTTAAACTAAAACTTACGTAGTGGTAATTTTTAACCGACTTCCAAAAAAAAAAAACAAAAAAAAAGAGAGGAAGTTCTGAATTCGACCGTATATTTTTTTCTTTTTTATATGTTTGTTCGCGGATTTTTTCGTCGTTTATTAACCGATTTTGATACTTCTTTTTTTGTTGGAAAGGAGATATCCCAACTCATTTTCTCATGGCACGTTTCATTCAGACCCATCTCTGATTATGATATGGAATGAAATAGTAAATACTTTTAACTTTTTAAACGCGCCAGTTCCAGAAGCGTTCAATTTGGATGCGTTCGTAAACTATTTGCAATAAAAATCTAGTATTACAAATCTCGTTCTCAAAAGTTACGATTACGAAATTGCCTTAAATATAAAAATTACTTACATGTTACGCGAGGGGGTCAAAAGTTACGAAAAATGTAAGAAATGTAACCTTCTGGCAACGCTGGATTTCAGAGCAGAATGCAGATAAATATAACTATTAACTATCGTTCATCACAGATCAAAAATATAACGACCGCAGTAATAAATAAAACAGAATTTATGAAATACTTTAAAATATCAATATAAAAAAAACATTGAGAGTGTAATTTTAAAAGAAATGATAAAAAAAACCTCTGGGTTATAAGTCTCCCTAGATATAATTATAATAAATAGCTCCCGGCTTTTTAAACCCCGGTAAAATATAAGGTCCATATATATATATATATATATATATATATATATATATATATATATATATATATATATATTTATATAATTTAATCTGATTTTGTTGCTATATGTAAGGGAAATCAAACTAGTTTTATATTAACTTATAATTATTATATAGTTCATTAAGTGTGGTTCAAGTACATATTCCATTATTATCTACCTTCTCTACGCTCGGGCGCTAACTTACACCGTGCATTTATAGAGTATAGACTTGTTTAAGTCGCGAGTATCGTATACTATTTTGCTCTTGAAATAAAATATTTAAGGTCTAGTAGTCTGAGCCCCGGGTAGGAACTTGGGCCAAATATAGCTATTAGGTTTTACTGTCGTATCCTGTCGTAGCTGCTGAAGGGAGAATATTTTTCCATTTTTAACTTTATAGTTAACAACGGCTTAATATTAATTGGTTGAATTGATACTAAGATAAATGGAATAAAAGAGGGTTGTATAAATAAAACAAGAAGATATTCTTATAAATGTATTAAAACAGCAAATCCAGATTACAAATCAGATCATCAAGATATAAAATACTTGGTTAATATTAATTTGTGCATGAGTACATTATAAACACTACTTTATGTGTACATATTTATGGCATGGTTTTAATCCATAGCAATTTTACATACATATAAATAAAATATGAAACAAATACGTAAAATAATCAGTAGCTTTCATTTAAGTACTAAGTACAATGAAAATGTTTATATATAAGTATTATAATATATATAATAGAGAATATGCGTGTTTTTTTATATAATAACTGACATCGTTATATAATTGTAAAAAAATATCATACAATACCAATACGGATAATTAAACGTCGGCCATTTCACGCGCTTGGTGTGATGACAGAGCCAGTGCGGCCAATTTAGCGATTTTGTCGCTAAAAATGACGACTTTTGCTTAAGCTAAATTGGCAACACTGGCTCTGTTATGATATACTTTGACGTCATATTCGGACTAACCAATGGCGTTGCGTTTCAATTACTTTGAATTTCCCACTTATTTTTGCACTTTTTAATAATTATTTTCTTAATCAAAAAGAAATTACACTAAAAATATTGATATAGGCTTCAATTAAAAAAAGCAATAAAGATTATATAAATTTAGAAATTATTATTTTTCATTGAAAAGATTGATATTAAATATTTATGATTTTAGCTATTCCGAATTATAACATAACATTGTAAGATACAACATATTATATTACAATTTAATTTAAGAATTAATCAATTGTTAAAAAATATAGATACATAGGTATAGATACATCCTGACTACAATAGATCGTGATACTAAATAGTATGATACAAAACTTGGAATGAAAAGAGTATTATTATTTTATAATGAGAATATATTACCTTTATGCTAGAGCACACATATTACAACACAACTAAGAATATTATCAACAAAATAAATAAACCGACATAAACTTCTCGAAATAAAATTAAAATGGAACATTAACTTGTACTAGACGTAACTTAAGACGTTAATTCAAAATTATAATACGAAATAGAAAACACTAGTGAAATAGTAAACACTGGTGAATTATATAACGATTATAAATTCATATTTTATCTTACAAAGAAACTTTTTCTTTCGTGGCTTTGCGTGTCTTTGTTTTACAAATAAGTTGAATAAAACTTTTAATAAGCTTTATTTTTTTATTTTAATTAACCGAAAATATTTTGTTTTTTAAAATGTACCTATGTATAATAAACCAGAACTAAAAGTTTAACGAAATAATAATAACAAATTACATATACACATTACATAAGACTGCTTAAAGTAATAATGAATTACCTACTATATTAGTCGCTATAAATAAATAAAATAAATAAACATAAAGTGAACATTAACACACAGCACCATCTAGTTCCACGGTAAGCTACGAGGCTTGTGTTATGGATACCAGATAGTTGATACACTACACATATATAACTTTAAATAAATAAATATCATAAATATAAACACCCATGACTGGAGTACAAACATTCGTGATCATCACACAAATGAATGCCCCCAATGGGACTCGAACCCGTGACCGCTGGCACAGCAAGTACAGTACAAACTGATCCAAACGTGTCGTCATAGTCATAGCTATACATGGTATTTTATTGGATGTTAAGTTATTGAGGAACTCTTTAAATAATTAGTTATAATACTTTTAAAATGAGAAAAAACATGTTAAGTCAAGATAGAATGACTTAAAAATGAATAAGATTTCATTTCTCACAGATTTTTGTTTGACTCATTCAAACAACATAAATCTTCTTATCATCTAAAATGTCTCAAGTCTCCTTAACAAGATAAACAAAGTTTCTTCATTTAGTAAATAGTATTAATAGTGTCAATACCAAATTCTACTCAAGGTATTATAGGGTCAATGGGCTCCTATATTTATACAATATTAATATGATTTAAAGATTAATGTTTCTAACTATAATAATTTTAGTACATTATCTAAAGATTTATAATTATTGTATGCCATTGCAATAGATGATTAGAAATTCGTGGGTAAAAAAATTGGGTAAAAATATTACTTGCATCATGCTAAATTTACGATTCAGATTCGTAGGAATATTTTAAATATTATATATAATAATAATATCATCATTGTTTATTATCAATACAAATACTCATTATACATATTATATAGATACAGGCAAGAAATTTTCAAAGTTATTAAGCAATAGGAGAAATGTATAAGTTTTAGTATGTAGAAGTCTTAGTAATTATATCGGTGGCATTCATACGCAGCATCAGACGACTTTGGGGTAAACATATTTCCAACTACAAGTATATTTTTTACAAAATAGGATGGATATTGTAATTGACTTCTATAATAATTTAGTATTAGTCACAAGCATTGGATAGTAGGAACAAGTTGTCAACTTCAAATTAGAACCAGCAGTTTATTCTTACTATATATTATTGTCATATTGTATCAATATATTTTTTTAATATAATTTTAATTGTGAATACAAGTCACTTTTATTGAAATTGTATATTTTAACTATAAATAATAATAATAAAGGACTAAATATTATTTTAATTATTCCAATAGTGAAGTTGACAACTTAAATTTTTGAATGAGCATTTTGAAAGAACATGGAGCTTTAAAGTCCAGTAAAATTAATTACATTTTATAATAATTTACTATTTTAGGCATACATTTGACGAAGTAAATGGTGCCCAAACGGTACTCCTAGAAGTCATTGAACATAGGAATTGAATAGAATTGTACATATATTTGATAATGGCTGTATTTTGTTGGACAGGCTATTTCTTCATTCATAGTGAAATTAGTGAAATTCTTTCTATTTATAAAAATTCAGAATAATCGAAATATCAAAACTTAATTCAGGTGACGTTTCTCTGTTGAATAATAATTAATAATATTGTTGGTACTATTATAATTGTAGTGTATAAAAATGTAAAATTTTACCGCATTACAATTAGAAGGTATTTATTATATACGTATAGACTATATAATATAGAACATTATTGAAATTTGAATTGAACGTGAGCTATTATTCCTAAAAGTTATATTAGTGTATAGGTCATTCCACTTGAAGGGATGTACTGTGTTGTAACTTTTTAAAACTCGATAATGACATTTTTGAGTAACGCATATCTCGCGGTTTTTTTAATCTTTAAAGTACTCGCAACTTTGCAATATAATAATGATTTGTATTTATTTATAAAGTCTAACATTTTTGAAGAGAGTTAATTTTATGTTTTGTATCGATTCGAACGCAACTTATCCGCATTTTTTATGTTTATTGGCGTTGTGTGTATTGGCCCTTATCTGTCAAATAAGTTCTAGATGCCTTGCAATGAAGGGAATAAAACTATAATTGGTAAATGGATTAGCATAGGCCTAAGGTATTCCTCTCTAGATAGTTACAAGACTGTAGTAAAAAGACATTGATCTTCTACAAAGATCATCTAGAGAGATCTAGAATTGCGAGGTTAGGTCTCAGTTCAATTGAGAGCATTGTCTATAGTACACAGTAAGATGTAAATAAATGGCAGTACATTTCCAAAAAAGAGAGATCAAAAATTGCTTGAGATTAATATTTTAAATTTGTTAGATTTACGCGAATATTTGATATTTTAAATGATACTATCTTTTCGGATTTTTTCGCGGATTTATTTTGTTTTGGTTCTCGATATTTCGAATGGTTAATACAGCAATTATGGTTACGGGAGAGACTAAGGTTTAAGAAGTCTCAAAGGCATTATATAGTAGGCACGATTGCGGTAAAGCATTCGAAAGGCCGGGAACCAAAGAGCTAAATTAATCCCCGAAAAGACAGTTTTATTTAAAATATTTTTACTTTGTTGGTTGATTTAGGAAAATTAAGAAAAACGTATAAATTTATATTGTATATAGTCTATTTGGATCCGATCCTTGAAAGACTTACGAGTTATCTATTACAATATATCTAAATTTGTAAATAACAAATACGTCATGTATCAGTTTTTAGCTTAGAGCAATTAAAAAAATGAGTTCTTGTAACCTTTACGCGCGGTTGAAGTAAAACTTCTTTGGCGCTGTGGCAGATACCGCAATTAAATTAAAACAAATCAAAATATAAATATAATAATTTTTATAAAATTATAATTAGTAATAAATATTAATTTTTATAAGTAATATTTTTTATAAAATTATTAATAATAATGTGTCTCTCATTTTCGCAACACTCACGTCCGCGACATTCATTTTTCCAATGTATTAGTTACCCCTCAGTCACGCCTAAAAAAGTTTTACTTCAATAAATAGTTATCTTTATTTGAGATTGACTATAAATATACCTCAATTATTTGAATATGGTAGAAAATTTTTATAACATACGAGAAAAATTGTTATAATAAGGAGATTACATGCAGATCTACATTATGTGAAGACGTGTCGATTATGTCATATTATACAATTTGCAAATACCTTAGCCTATATAGCAAGAAAGAAAAATGTGTTTTAAAGTATATTAGGAGATTTTAAAAATTATAAGCTAAAACATAGTAATTTTTATACTTAAGAATTCATTTCATAAATCAATTCCTAATTAATGTTTTGCTAAGAGATAATATTGAGATAATAGCAAATGCAATTTAGTTAAAGACAACAGCTTAATGAGAAATTTCTACAAACTATTACAGTAATATATTATAAATAACAGTGAATGTTTATGATATTTTAAAAATTGTCATTTTCAGTAAAAAAGAGACTAGAGATAAAGTAAAGACAGCTCGCAGTTTGTACTAGCTTTACTGTTCAGTTACGTACTATTTAACTTATATTTTATGAGTAGTTGATTATACAAAGATAAAAAAATCAAAGTCTTTATCTATCTTTGTATGTCAAAACCGCTTACTGACAGTTTAACGTAACTACTGTAGTATTGGCGGTGTTTTAATTTCCCTTTTAGTAATTTTCCGATCGAACTACATCACTATAGTACTACATATTTAAGACTAACAGAACTAATTACTTTATCGTCCATAGATAATCGACTTTAAAAAAATGAAAACGTATTCAAATCGGTTGTATGTTTTATGTGTATGTTATGCAATACCTTCGCCAATTAAGGATAAATCAGTCAAAAAATGCTTATTTTCGTTAAAAATATTCATCACCTAAGGGTATGTTTAAATAAAAAAAGTTTTGAAGGGTAAATGTGTTTACAATTTACATCAATATATAAACGTATTTGTGTGAACGTATTTGAGGTGTACTCTTTTATTTAAAAAGTAATTATAAAGAGACTAAATAGTGACTTTACCGCTCGAAAACCTTTCTACGGCTGGGGACATGTTGAAACCGCCAATACACTATATATTTAAGCATTGCTAGATTCGAGCTCTACGCCAGTGACTGTAGTACTGAGGTTTCCGTTGACGAGTATGTCCTGCAGAGGCTGGCCCAATACGTTAGAGAGAGAATCACTTAACTTATAATAGTTAGATTCTAACGCCTCTTGATACGTGACTTGATCAGAGCTGATCAATTTGGCATTCAATTGTAGAGCCGCGTGACAAATCGTCAGGAACTCCCTAAAACATAATATATTATAGTTAATGTGAGGTTATGAAGGTGTAGTCAGATGATATTAACTTTTAATAAATCAAATCTAAGAGCTTGATTAAAAGATGGCCTATTTAATTAAAAAAAATAAAATAATGAATACACTTTTTTCACTTTAATGAGATAACTCTTATAATAAAAAAAAATATGATAATATTTGACATGTGATAATGATTTGATCTGGAAATTAAAAGACTGGGTTTTTGTCATTTTTTTCCTGCAAACTATAAACGAGGAATTATAGCGGAATGCCATGTGTTTTTATTTTCTTTAATGTCTATTAAAATTATAGGAAAATATTTGTATTTCTTATAACGAGCGTAATTGACATATTTGAGAAAACTATTTCTTGAAGTTCATTTATTTACCCTCCATCAGTTTGATCAGTCGATTCTATATACATATGTACCACATTTCAACTTTTTCCACCTTTAAATACGAAGAAAGTAGTTGCAACGGATAGACTGACATATGCGAGTGATTTAAAATGGATCCTTATTAACGTCGAATATACGACAATTTATAAATATAATAAAAATAAAAGCTTACTTGAATATAGCCTTCAGTTTGTCCACCATGTCGTCTGGGTACATGGGTGCAAGCGTGGGGTCCAGGAACGCGTTGGCGTAGGCCAGCGGACCGGCGTTCACTTGTACACAAATGCTGCCTTGTAGTCTGGAATTTATGCAGAAAACATTTTTACATATAAAATATATTTTGAAATATACAACACTTGGCTCGTTTTGGTACTTAATTCATGTTTGTGCTGGCTATAAAGATGTAGGGACACATTACTACAGGTATGCATACCATGCACTAGTTAGTAACATATTATTTAAAGATTTGGAATGCACCGTCTCGCCAGTCACGGGAAAATCGGGTAGCGAATGGTCGCATCCTTATTCGTAATATATATATTGTAATTGAACCAATTGTGTGAAGTAATTAATATACATATTATATATATATCACTCACTAACTTTTATTTGCCCCAAACCCCGTGCCTTAAAAAAGATAATAACACTGTGTGACAAATTTTAAGTTTTGTTTTCTAACATTGATTTAAATAGCTGTTTTCAATCAATTTTCCTGCTAAAGAAGAATATATAAACGGAATTCGTGTATTACCTACGTGCCATTTTAAAGTTATGACAAATCATATTTTATAAAAAGGCAGAATATGTGATTAATATTAATTATTCTACATATTGATTTTAATTTAACATAATTTATTTTATATCAATATTGCTAAATATTTTAAATTAAAACAGAGCAAAGATGAATAAAAAAAATACTATATACCTTTTAAGAGGAAAAATTACGAAAAACTAAATTTTCCTCTTATGAATATCATTCTTATTTAATTGAATTACGAAGCGAATTTTTAAATACATTTTGCATCTCATCGTATTATATTTTTTTAACAAGTCTTTCAATAATAATTCGGCATTCTCAGCTCTGTATAAAAACCCTTGAATTACCTTCTTTGGAACAAACAAGCCACCAGTTTTTTTTTTGGAAGATTTTTGTCAAATTGATTGTCCTTCATAACTTTTCTTATTTGTGGGCCATCCAAAATGCCTTCCTTTAATTTGGCCTCACTTAATTTAGAGAAAACACATTTAAATACAACAATCATTTACCATTTATTTTCATATCTTATACAAATTTTTTTATCAAGTTCTATATGAAAAGGTGGGAGAATCACATTTTCTTGCAGAATATAAGGATTACATTTAACATTTGATTATTTAGTCCAAACAATATAGCAAAATATAAGAAAAACTCTTGTTCTTTACCAAATAGCTACTAAATTAGTTTAAAAATATCAACTATCTTTTATAGCTATTTAACACTGCACAGTATTAAAATAAAACAGTGAACAAACTATTTATTTTTGTTCCCTAAAGAGGGCAGGTAAAAAAATAGTCATCGCGAAACGTGACGTGGGCACTCATAATACAAGGCATTTTTGATTATAATGGAATAATTTTTGATAATAATGGAATAAGTAATTCTAAACATAATTCATGTTAGAAAAGTCGTGTCACACAGTGTAATTAATCAATCATGAACGTCTAGTTATTTTTAACTCTTAATGAGCCAAATCAACCATAAAAGTAAAATCAGTGAAATCGTTTGTGGAAGTTTACTAATTATTCAGTATTTATTTCGGTCCATTTCAAAGCTTATTATATTCACCTTTTTCCTAGCTAACTCACAATGCAATTTATAATAATCCATTGGAAATAATTGTCGTTAGTATTTATATGTGAAATTTGGACGAGAATACAACAATTTGTTACCATCGAACTGTTCTAATGATGGAGCTAGGGGGTGAATACTGTAGCGCCTCAATGGGCACTATTACAGCCAATTTTGGGCTCATTTATATTGTGGTTGACGATTGAAGTCCCATAAAAACTATAAATGTTCCCCTAAAAATTTACCTAAGTTGTAATTTCTTAATATCTGGAGCTCTAGCGTTAACAATCTCGGCCAATTCAGCTACTTGACTTTCCATTTCGGAAACGGCGACCTCTATGGGGCTCTTCTCTTCGACTTGAGTGTCAATTACTGGTACACGACGTTTCACATACGGGAACCAGCTATCAGCTACATAGCAAAATATACCGGTTAGTGTCATTCAAAACTGTTAAAACTATATTAATGCATTTGTAAATTAAGATAAACAGAAGTAACATTATAAATTCATTATTATTAGTTTTTCTTACATCATAATTACTATTAAGCTTCAACATTATGTATACATATACTATGTAAACCTATGGTTTCGATTTTTTTCGCGAATTTATTTTCATTTTTGGTTCTTGACGTTTTGAATGTTTTTGAGACGTCGAAGACTTTAGTCTCTCGCGAGACCATATGGTATTATTTAAGACTAGTGACTTACCCTCGCTTCGCTCGGGTGCATCTCTAGATTTGTTTTATTTTTTGAGCGGAACCCTAATTCTTTTTCTACAATAAAAGTAGCCTAAGTTACTCCTTATATCATCATCTGCTATCTGCACGTGAAAGTCCCGTCAAAATCAGTCCAGTCATTTCGGAGATTATTATTATATAGAAACAAGTAGGTTTAAAAGTAAAGAAGTAAATTTTAAAAATTATGTTTCTCTTATAAGTACCACTAGCGATTCACCCTTGCTCCGATCGGGTTCGTTACTAGGAACGTTTTAACGGTTAGTATAGATTTCTTAGAGGTGAGATGTTTTATCTCTGTAAAACATATTAAAATATATGTTGACCCGGTTAACCAGCTATCATCATAGCAAATTTCATCAGTCCTCTAGTGCTTTTTCCGTGATGTGGTCACAGGCAGACAGACAGACAAAAATTCTAAAAACTATAGAGTCGGCCTTTGTATTGATGTATATTTCAATAAGATTTTCCAAAAAATATTTAATGTGCAGATCCAACTCAGTTAGAATTCTTTTATATATAGATATATAATTTAATATGCATTTAGTAAAAAGCTGTTATTTTGTCATTACAAATAGACACTTCAATTTTATTTAATTGTATAGATGTCAAATATTCTTGTAGAGATAAGAAGGTATTGTTATATATATTTTTGGTATCATTCGTAAAATTGAACGAGAGAAACGAGACATTATATTTACCTGTAAGGTGTGTCAGACGTAGTCTCTGATGGTGTACAGGACCGCGGGCTGCCCCGTCCCTAGTAAATGGTGTTTCAAACACGAATCTTCTAACATTGTGGACTTTTTCGAAGGCACCTTCACCTCCGGAATGGACAGTAGTCATGCCCTCAGGAGATGCTCGTACCCACGTTACTTGGATATAAGCAAGTTTGCTGTCTAACTCGTCCCGATTTACCTATTATTTAATGTTACTTTTATTATAATAATTATTTACTTCCTCCATAAAAGTCACAACTGAAACATTGTTTAATGATAATGTTTAAAATATCGCTAGAGTATTATAATAAAGACGAGGAAATACTATTTATGTTGAAAACTTGTTTAATTGTCACGTTAACCTATAAGATTATGTTTACAGAAACATACAGTATTACAACACTGTAACATCTATACTACATATATTGTGGCATATGTTGTAAATCGCGATCTTAGATATATAATTGATTTTAATTGTGTAAGAAAGGAAAAAAAATGGTTAAAACTTGGCTTAACCTGTTTATTTTTTACAATACGAATTTAAAAGTATATCTTGAATAATTTTAAATCCTACTTCGTGATTTTACATACAATCAAATCTTAAAGAATAATCTTTAAGGATTGATTGTATATTATTATGAAGTAGGGTCATATTTATTATGCCAAAAGTTAATAAAACGTCTATAACCTGTTTTAAATTCTTAGTAAATACTGACCGGCGCCGAATCCATTATCATTTTGACGCAACCGGCCCCAAATTTATGCTCATAGAAATTCTGAAGTTTTTCCGAGATCTCGCTCAACGACGTTAACTTAGGTTCTTTGTAAATAAATTCTATGCCTTCCTCATCTTCGCCAAAGTGGGCCTTTCCGAAAAAGGCTACACGGTAAAATCTTCCTAAGAGTCGTTTTCCTGAATTTGTAACTTCAATTACTTTAGCATAAGCTTTAGTGAGATGCTGATAACACATAAGAAGAGCTTGATAATCTTTTCTGCGTTCATATATAGGGATGACAAGGCGGTATAGTGGACCCAGCAACTCGTACCGTTCAGCCTTATCGACATATTCTGTGCATAACATCAACTGGTCGAGCAGAGCTTGTTCGTTGTAGTGGACATCAGTCATTCCTTAAACAAAGATTACAAAATGATGGTTGACCAGACACATTGTTTTATAATAATATACAATGAATAAAATAAATTAATATATAAAATTTCATTTTTTGTACGTGATGAATATTCTTCTACCTTTTTGTTTGCTCTACAATAAAATTTAGATCAGGTAGAAAAACAGGCAAGGAAAGAAATATATTGTATTAAAATGAAAATGTTAGGTTAGGTACTTTGAATTTTATTTATTACAAACTGATATGATATTTAAAAAATCATTAAATCCGGTATCGATAAACTCATCGAGCAGGTTTTCGCGCATATATTATATTCTTTTTTTTAGGATCCATACTTACGTCGTTTATATACGTAAAAAGTATATGTGTAACATATGTAATATCTAAAAGCGTGTGATTTAAGAATAAAATACAATGGCTAATGCATATTTATCTGATTTAGCTTTGAAAGAACATTAGATTATGTTTTTAAAGTTTTAGTTTAAATATTATATTTTAATTTAAATTATAATATTTATAAAGTATAAACAAAACTGTTCTATATAAACGGAACATGATAATATATTTTACATTGTATATTAAGTCGTTTGATTGTTTGAATGTCCATCGAGAATTTTTCCAATCTTGAATTACCAGTAGTTACTATGTCATTTACAATAATTAGATTTGTGACAGGGTTATTAGTGTGTATGTCATATCGACTGGGACCTAGTGTTTGTGCATTACCAGCAAATCTTGATAACGATGTTGGAGTTGTTGATGTTGACTCTATCAAGGATGTTTTAGACGAGAATAAATTGTTGATTTCATTTGTGGTAAGTGGATAGTCTCAAATATTTCTGGGTTAACCATTAAATCGTCATGCTCTAAGTGTAATGAAGTATAACTAAAATAAAATAACTGTATATTTATTGTCACAATGGGCTTAAATAGTTACAACAAATAAGTATCATATTTTTAACAGCTTTTTAGACATGGCGATAGGACACCAGATCAAAGAGAATTGAACTTATATCCAGCAGCATCATTCAATGAAAGTATATTTTATCCGTTTGGAAAGGCAGCACTTACAAACGTAAGTTATTAATATTTTGTCGTTAAAAATGGTAGAAGCAGTAGGTTTTGAAATGTAGGTAAAGTTATCACTAAAGTTGAAAATTATAGTTTAATGTACTGATTAACTGCCTAATGCGTTTTGAACAGTCAAAAATCTCAACTGATTTGATCTTTGTGAACTAAAGAGTAGAAATGACAATTATTTAATATTAACCATCAGAAATGATTTAGTTACGATACGAATAATTTTCAGAAAGGAAAACAACGTGCTTTTCGTCTAGGCCAATACTTAAGAAAACGCTACAATGACACAATTTCTCAGTTATATATTCCAAATGAGATTACTGTGCGAACTACAGATTTCGCACGAACTAAGATGACTGCATTAGTCGTCCTAGCCGCGATGTATCCGCCAACATTGGAACAGAATTGGCATGAGGATTTAAATTGGCAACCGATACCATATGATATAAACAATAAAATGGACGATGATGTAAATATACTATTAAAATATATTCTTCATTCTCTGGACTAATCTGTAGAAATAAAAAAAAAACTTGAGAGTGCTTGCTATGTTATTTATTTTTATTCTGTAATTAATAAAACTCTTATTAATAATAATATAATAATATAATAATATTAGTTTGGGAACTCCTGAGTGACTCCAAAGAAAAGCTAAATTATTTATTTTTAAACTTCATACATAAAAATATATAAGCCTAATATATTTTACTGTATTCCATTTCAGCTTCTCGTCTTTGATAATTGTCCAAGATTCAATGAATTAAAGGGCCATGTTTATAAAGATCCTTCAATATCCACTATTATTAATTCTCATCAATCTCTATTTCAACTACTGAACATAAAAACCGGGGGCAACATAACAAAACCACAACATGTTTTATTTTTAGACAATTTGTTCCAGGCTTTGGTACGTAAAATTATTCTAATGCTATTTTAAACAACTATAGTAGTTACTCAAATTGAGTTTAATTTAAAATTTTAGGAAAATTCTGGCGTGAAAAACGATAAATGGATTGAAGATGTGTTTTTTGAAATAAAAGAAGTGACAAACATCGAGTATTCTTGTTTATTTCATACTGACGAACAAATAAAATTATCTATAGGTAAGTAGCTTATAATAGTGAAAATGAATATGGCTTAGCGTTGGAATCTATAAGGCACTAGCAACTTGTCTGGACTAGCTAATTTAAATTAAGATTTCCCAGAACTTGCTTCGTTTGGTTTTTACCAGTTCAGTCCAAAAATAGGAACCATTGAAAGAAAGATTATAAAATAATTTATAAATTTATATAACCTATATATCATTGTTTTGCAATTTTAATTTGCAATTTATACACATTTAGCGACTAACCACCGCTCCGCTCGGGTTAGGCCCTAGTTACGTTTTAACGTTTAGCTCAGAGATGAGATAGTTTCCCGCAGTAAAAAGTATCTTATATGTTGATCCGGATAACTAGCTATCATCATACCAAATTTCATCAAAATCTGCCCAGTGGCTTTTTCGTGATGCGGTCACAGACAGAAAGACACAAAAATTCTAAAAACTATAGATTCGGTCTCTGTATCGATAATAATGACTATTTCAGTAAGATTTTCGAAAAATATTTAATGTAAAGATTCGACTCAGTTAGAATTTTATCATAATATGTAGATATAGATAGATAGATTAATAGTTTAAAAATAATAATGACATATTAAATAATAAAATCAATCGAAACACACAATAAAACCAAAATTATTTAGGCGACAATTAAGGCCAAATACTGAACCTAGCTTTTATCTCATTACCGTTCGGCAATGTATATTATATATTATAGCGACTCACCCTCGCTTCGCTTCGGGTTCGTCCCTAGACAAAAACAAATCTATCCCGCGGGAACCGTATATTGTTCCGGGATGATATATAGCCTTCCTTTTTTTTTTTTTTTTTTTTTTTTTTTTTTATAGTTGGGGAATGCATTTACGCATACCACCTATCCCCCAGGTGGTTATGTGGGGCTCACCGGCTAGAGCCGGTACTACCCACTAAACCCCAACTTTCCCCTCCCCTCCGCCTTAGTGGGACGCCGCGGGATCGCTTACGCATAACTACCGCGACGCCCCGGCGGCAGGCCTGACGGCCACCAAACCAATGGGGCTGCTCCACAGTCCACTCTGCTGAACCAGAGAAGTACCCGGAGCAGCCCCATTAAACCACGCCGCCCACCGAAGTGGGCACCCTTCAATCGGCTGCAGAGGACAGGGAGAGCGGCAACGACACACCGACACTCCTCTTCCCCTGCAGCCCCACCGCGTCTGCCATCTAAAACGGTGGCAGCCCCGTCAAGGCCGCGGGGGGCAGGGAGAACGGCGCACCGAAATACCGGCACTCCTCTCCCACCGCGGCCTTCCCCTCTACCGGTTACAAGCCTGCCCTCACAGTCCCGCAACCGGTCCCCGCCCTCCGGTCGCAAGACCGCCGAAGCGACCCCGCTCCCGGTGGCCGCAACTCCGGAAGCCGAAGCCTCAACGGAGAGCGGCCCCGTCCTGCCTTGGTCCGCGCCGGATTTCTCCGGTACCACCCGCCCCTGTGCTAAGCGGGTGGCGTTCCCCGATCCGCCACCTGGGGACGCGCCCGGTAGGAGTTGGCTCTCCCCCGGGATATATAGCCTTCCTGAGTTAACGGTCGATCTAATGTAAAAAGAATTTTTCAAATCGGATTAGTAATTCCTGAGATTAGCGCGTTCAACCAAATAAACAAACAAACTCTTCAGCTTTATAATATTAGTATAGATATAATGTTCGGTATGTATACTTTATCACTAAGAGGGTTTTTTATATAATAACTTACTTTGAACTTCCAGGTGTACTATTACACGAAATAGTAAACATTATGAAATTGGTTGTGGCCGGTGATCGAGAACAAGCTAAGTTACACTTATATTCTGGGCATGAATATGACGAAGCAGCTTTGCTAGCAGCCTTAAAAATCTTTAAGCCACATCAACCAAAGTACGGTTCAAGTATCGCTTTAGAACTACGACGAAACTTAAGAACTGGAAAACACGGAGTAATGGTAATATTAGCATTTTTGTTACATTGACAATATCACAGAAAAAATCTGGTTCATTATTGAACAGAACAAAAGATTTTTGCTTAGAAATATAATAATCGCTCACTAGCTCTTTAGATATCAATTAAATTATCGACAACCTTTTATGTTAATTTTTTCTCGCAGGCTCTGCACGCACGGGAAGCTGGTGGGCCTGGTGAAGTTATACCGATAGGTGGTTGTGAAGGAAAAATTATATGCGATTTTGATAAATTTCTTAATTCCATTGAAAATGTGCTTTTACCTCGAAGAGAATATAAAGAACAATGTTTAAATCATGTGAAAAATTAATTAAACATTTACGTAATGAGTTGTTTTTCTTGGTTACATCTCGTAACTCTAATTCTTAACCCGTAAAAATAAGATTTACAATTGTCGATGATTTTTGGTAATATTATTTTTTCTTTAAATCATGCCTCTGCTAAACACGACGAGTTCTTCACTTATTACGCATTTTGTATTGGCTGACTAAATTTAAATTGATTCAGGGCCTATGCACACGACTATTTTTTAAAGGGTTGAACATGCTTTCGATGCGTACGCATGTATTCTGCGCTAAAAAATAAAAAAAAATATGCAAATTGCACGTTTAAGTTTATCAGTGCAGCTTATCAATCCAATAAGTATAATATTATTTGAAAAAGATATGGTGATTGGAAAGTGATAGATAGGTTAACAAGTTAACTTAATGAGACAATGACTTACAATAATTAAAACGTTATATAACATTTACATTATTTATTTGTACTTATATTTATAGTACATATACGTAGGTATTTATTTTCAAACCATACATCAAAATAATACTTTAATTAAAAATTTCATATGATCTTAAAGTTGTAAAACTTATCTGCTTTTGATAATGATTAAAATAGCAAAAAATAATATACCACGTTGGAATCCGAAATATAGGCTAAAATAATTCTAAATATACCTAGGTTGTTCAATAAGTCTTGTTGTACCACTTATTTTTGAGAGTAGCAGTAAAACTAATGTTATATTTATAACGTGTAATTATCAACAAAACATTTCCAGTTTGCTTTTTTACTTAATGAAGAATAACTTAATTGCAAGATTTTTTTGAATTGAATGATTTCGTTATGGCGTCTTTGACAAAACATGATTATCACGTAATTCTGTAATACAATTTTAAACGTGGTTTAAGCAATCAGGAATGTCTGGATGAGAATATTTCTGTGTTTGGTCAAGAAGCACTATCCTTGAGGACTATAGAACGTTGGTATATGCAATTCAAACGAGGTGCATTTGGACTGGACGATGATCCTCGTCCAGGTAGATCCATCGAAGTGACAGTGCCAGAAACGGAAGCTCGTGTGGAGAAAGCAATACGATAAGACATGCATTTAACCTACCGGCAATAAGAGCTTTTGAACATTCCTGTATCTACGTTACACAAAACTGTGACTGAACATTTACAACATTAAAAGCCAACTGGTCTAATAAAAAAATAATAATAAGCAAAACCAAACAAAATAAATATTTGAGCTAAAACAAAACATTAAACTGTAAAAATATTTGAAAAATAATAAATGAAAATTCTGGATTAGTATATATGCACTAACTAGCCTTACCTATACCTGTGACCTGGACATTGAATGGTAAGCTAAATGGATATTAAATATTATATTTTGCAAAACCAAAAACAAAACTATTATTTGGTTACAATGGTAAAAAAACGTAATAGGTACTATATAAGTTCACAACAAAAACGAGGAAGGCGACCGGTATGCAGATCAAACGATATGTAAAATTTCGATGTCAATCCATCTTCAAATCTTAGAAAAGACGAAGGAAGATATCATTTATCACCCTGAAGCGGATCCCCATCTTAGGAAGGTCAACCATTGCGTCTGGTGGAATTGTAAATTAGTCCTGTGTTATGCGTTATACCTTTTAGTAAACAACAAGGTCTCAATTACATGAAGTAATTGCTAGCACTTGAACAAAAATAGTAATCTATTTTTTCAACTGCGTTGAAATTTTCCTTAAAAATCGGCACGAACTTCTAATAAGCGCTTCTATTGTACCTACTGATTACTATATTATATTTATTTTATCTTTTTTATATTTTGTATTATATTATGAACTTTGAGTATTTAAGATAAATATAGAATAATAATAATTAATCTGTCAACTCTTATACTTTTATTAATTATCTTATACTTTAATAATATATAAGAATTATTATAAAAAAAGTATTATTACAAACCTATTCCCTTTTCAGAACTTAAAGATTAGCTAGAAGAGGTTCCTTGTTGAAGTCGGTATATACGGTCTTTATATACAGCTTTTTTTATTATGTACGTATATATCACACAGTAAGTGTATAATAGAAATGTTACAATAACGATAAATAAAATAAACTAATAATGCATCAATCGCCATGCATATATTTATAATTATAGTAAACACATACATATTTCACTAATTACAATGAATGGAACCCATCAAAATGAATCATGAGCCCAAACTCAGAAGGTTTTACTAGTAGCCATTGAAGAGGTTACTATGGATCTCCTGGCGATATGATCAGATCAGCTATACATGATATCACAGACCGGATTTCATATACATATGCATTTGTAGGTTAAAATCGATATTCGCTTCTTTAAGATAAGTGTGCTAAATTCAATTAGATTTTTCAGGACAATGTCGACCCTGGTACCAACCTAAATAGATACATATACATATATTTTACCTTCAGATATTATATGTACAGTTCGATTAATGTAAATTCTGTAATTTGCCAAGTTGCGCGATACTTTTGTACGACACAGTCCTATATAGACCTTTTTGTTTAAGTCTATATAAATGGAGTAGAGGCTCTCAGTATGGCAGTCGAAATCTGCACGCGAGCGCGTGTAGATAATGCCGGTAAGAAACGTTTGTTAGTTAGGCATAGGTATGTTACGAATTATGAGGCCGGTATATATACTGGCTCTCTTGGTTGTGGTCGTGTATGGTGAGGAGTCGCCCGCGGTGGGCCTCACAGCGGAACCCCACAACAAGGTCGATTTGGTGGACAATGGTTTGGATACGGAGTTGCTGATGTCTTTTGTGGTAGGCGCTATTATTATTCTTTTATTATTTGGTAAAAGATTATTTATGTTAAATAAGTTTAAATTTTACAAATAAAATATGTATATATTGTACATATGTTACAAAAGTTTACTAAAATTATTTAAAAACAATAAAAAGTATATATATATTTTTGTCTTTACCTAATTAAAATAATACTTATTTAAAAATTCATGTACTATTATGTTAAACAAGGTATTTAGACACGGAGATAGAACACCAGATCAAGAAGAATTAGACAAATTTCCAGCTGATAAAAATTATGAGAATATTTTTTTTCCTTATGGAAAAAAGGCACTGACTAACGTAAGTTGTAACTCAGTTATAGATTGATATTGAGCTGTTTTTTACTTTAAGTTTTAATGATTTACTGATTTATCCAACAGAAAGGTAAGCAACGAGGTTTTCTTGTCGGTGAATACTTGAGAGATCGTTATAACAAAATTATTTCGAAGTTATATTTACCTGACGAAATTTCTATTCGGACTACTGATTATGCAAGAACAAAGATGACAGCTTTGACTGCTCTGGCTGCAATTTATCCACCACCTCCAGCTCAAAAGTGGAATCCATTTTTAAATTGGCAACCAGTACCGTATGATACTTTAGCCTACGATGACGATGATGTAAGTAGCGTTTAAAATTGTTATTAAGGAATTTTAATAATAGGTCAATTACGTTGTTGAAGGCTTGTATCACAATTTTAATATTTCCTACTTATTATTTATAAATTATAACCTATATTATATAATACGATGAAGCCTTAAAAAATAATTAGCACATAGATATAAACGTGGGTTACAGATAATAAGGGTTTGCAAATGCATGTAATTGGCAATTGCTATTGTAACTCGTCGCAAGCTGATCATAAGTAACCATCGTTCAAATGCAAATTAGGTAATTAGAATAAACTGGTACATATGGCACAGTTTTAAAAACTGCATACCTGCAATACTAGTTTGAGGATATTAATTATTCAAGCTTGATGCCTCAATATTTAATATGTTTATTACATTTTATTAAAATAAAGTCTCTTTTATTTTAAAACGTAAATATTTTTTTCAGTTATTATATTATTACAATTGTCCAAGGTACATACAATTAAGGGGCAAAACGTATGAATTACCCGCGGTTCAAAAATGGATTGAACCCTATGAAGGACTTTTTAAAGTCTTAAGTTTAAAAACAGGAACAAATATAACAACTCCGGAAGACGTTTTCTTCCTTGATAATCTGTTCCAGACATTGGTAAGCTTCGTAAATCATTCAGTAAATACGTACAAAAAATGTTTTTTTTTAATGTTGTTTTATTTTATAGGAAAATGTCGGCGTCAGACCACCGAAATGGGCGCACGAAGTAATGCCAAAAATTAAAGAAATGACAAAAATAGAATACGCTTGTGAATTCTATAATAGTGAATTAATAAGATTAGCATCAGGTACGAAGTATTTTCTTAAAAGTATTTTTCCCCTTTTTTTTATTTTGGGTTGAATATTCAAGAAAATTGATTTTCATTGTCAATGTCGGGAGTAATGACCTATAGTAATTTAATCGCAGGAGTGCTTCTGGCGGACATATTGAATTTTACAAGTGCAGCAATTGCTGGTAATAGAGAACAACCAAAATTGTTTTTATATTCCGCCCATGAGAATAATGTAGCTGCAATAATGGCAGCTGCTAAAGTTTTTAAAGCGCATCAGCCTAAATATGGATCGACAATATCTTTGGAACTTAGAAAACGATTGTCAACTGGACAGTTTGGTTTTACTGTAAGTTGCTTTTTTATTATTTCAGATTTTAATAATTTATTAGCGTCGCAATAAAACACACATTAGTATATGCCACCGACTAACTTCTACAGTAAATCTAGAATATAAAAAATAGCCAATAATAATAACAATAATAAAAATCTTTTTTCTTTAAAATATTTACATTATGGAATTACCTAATGCAAAATATTTTTGCCTAAAAGAATTTGCAGATTTTGAGGACTTGTAATTAAATAGTAAATATTTTTTTTATACAGGTCGTTTACGCTGCAGAGGCAGGAGGCCCAGGTGTAGTGCTACCCATTACTGGATGCGGAGGAGGACCTTTTTGTGACTATGACACCTTCGTCAGTCTAACTCAAGAAAATTTGCTATCACGAAGTGAATATATGAGACAATGTATGATTCCTGTTAGATAATATTAAGTTCCAATTTTAATTGGAATATCTGTTTGAACTACGAATTACGAAATCTTGGTAACGAATATATTATTAGTCGATGAACTTAACTGACATGTCAACGTTTCTCAGGCTGAGAATAATTATAATTATTAGCTCCGCTCAAGAATATCACGATTATGAGTGAATGAAAGAGAAATGAGTATATATTCAGCGTACAAATAATAGATTAAACAAAATATATTATTCACTGTTAAATTAATTAACTGCAAAAATAATAAACTGGCTGTGATTATTGCTATATTAAGTGGTTTTATTTATATTTGATATGCCTAAAATACTAAATTTATATGAGATTTAAACATATTTTAGGAATATTTTATTCTATTTTTCTTAATGATATTCTAAATATTGAAATCAATTTTATTAAATTATTAAAAACATCAGTATAGGTACCTTACAACAAAAATTAGGTGAAAATTGAAAGTGGCTATGTAAAACTTACATTATTTCGTAATCAAAAATATTAAAAAATTTAAATAAAAAGTATTATCAATTAGCTGACTAAACTACAACGCTATCTCAATAAAATATCAAGTCATATTTTCTTAGAGAATAATGAGATAATTTAAAGTTTATCAGATTTTATGACAAATAAGATATTATGTAGGTACATATGTGTATAGTAGAGATGATAGTATTACAAAGATACTTTAAACTACGTTAGTGCTACCTCAACAGTTCGTTATTTAAATTGAATATCAAAGATGCAGTGACATTGAGACGTGATATATTGTAGCAGCATTATGGTGCATTTGTCCAGCATTGTATGTATAAAGTGAGCATCAATCGTTATTTTTATCATTTTTATTGCTCAAATGTTAACTGTATTTAAACTCACCACTAAAGTATTAATGTACATCTATCTATGAAATAGGGGATCAGAAACTCATCGCAGTTTGTTCGCGAGGATAAACGGAAGGTGTAGTTCGTTCGCACACTGCCATCGCAATCTTTTAATTCACTCTATCAGACAAAATCAACCGTTCTCGATTCAATATGCGAGGGTCATATATTTTATTTATCTGCCATTTTATTAAGGTATATTTCATTTCACCAAACAATTTTCTACTCACAAAACTGGAGTTAAGGTAATGTAAATTAAGCGTGGGACAAAAATGTCATATCCTATGAACTTATACTAATATATTCCGCAAATCGCATTGATATTTTGTTATCAATAACTTGCATGTCATATAAAATATCATTTTGTATGTGGATAAAGACTAGATAAAAATCAGAGTTTTCAATTGAGAGTGACGTCGGCAAGGGCGTTACCGGGGCGCAGGTACATTGATACCATTGATACAAAAAGCGATGTCTGTTCGGCTGTATGTTTAAATAGATACATTACAATCGATTCGACAAAGTCAATCATCTGAGCGGCAGGTCGCAACGACCGTGAATCTGCAGAGCGTCCCGTGTTGCTCTCAGTGGGACATCACTTCGCGCGTTGTGCACTTCCGCTCTGATATCGTCCGTTTTGAACATACGATAACCTGATATTTCGTACCTATTGTGTTTACAATGATACGATCATAATGTTTTGGGATGCTTGTAAAATAAGTGAGCAAAGCACGAGGCAAGATAGGACTACAATGTAGAGCTGCTAACTAGGCGGAGGAAAATGTGAGTGATGTTTCGGTTCCGTATACTGTTTGTATTTATAGGTTAATTAATAATCATATTAATTTATATCCGCTTTAATTTAAAATTTTTAGATGTAACTTTTATTCAAGGATTAGGTTTGTTGTCAAACGTTTTATGAACATCTATGTTTACAGAAGGATTCATTAAGTTTTTTTTTTATCTAAGAATATGCAACCTATTATTATTAGATATTTTACATACTTTGTTGTATTTACATGCAATACTTTATCCTTACCTATGCTACACAACGATTTTAGATATATTTTGAAAATTTTATAACACATTTAATTAAACGAAATATTAGGTAGCTCTAGAAAACCTATTGCTATTGCAATAAATTAATCAGGCACATTTTTCTCTAAAATATTTTTTAGAGAAAAATGTGCCTGATTAAACTAAAGATTAAAATTAAATACAATGATCGTTTATTCTACTATAATATTAATTTTTAAGCATTTTTTGTGTTCAGGAAAGAGGGCGGTCGCGAGGAGGAGTCGACCAACGCGGCGGATGCGCAAAGTATGCGCACCGAACACACTTGCTGTTGCCTCGGCGTGTTGGTGGGCGTCTCACTCATCGCCGGTTCGTTTTGTTTATGTTTATGGAAAATGCACAGCACATTACAATTCTGCACACTAGTCAAAGTCACACAAGTCAAATTGCCGATATATACATATTTAAGAAAATATTTATAAATGTCATGTTATATTTTTGGGTAGAAGGACATCTATCAGCCTAGGAATAGAACATTTAAAAAGAGTATTCAAGTTTTTTTGCCTAAAGTTTGAAAAGACGTAAATTCAAACTATATAGACAACTTTAACAGTGTCATAATAATAAGCATTGTTTGAAATAGCCCTCGTAGCAGTGATCCTGATGAAGGACACTACGGTGGAAGTGACAATACTACGACAAGTTCACGTGGTAAGTAACGATAAATTTATTTAGTCTAACCGTTCGAATAAATATTGACAAAATAAGTTAATTATCAGGTTTAATTATATACCTGTTTGGAAAATAAAGATAATATAAAGAATGTTAACAAGGCCAAAACAAAGAAAAAAATAAAAAGCTGTTAATAAACCCATGTGATAAGTAATCGGTCATAAATTACGATAATTAAGTAATAAATTAAAAAAAAGAAAACTATTTGCAAGTTTTCAACAAGTTTTAATTTTATCTACGGTAAAAAAAAACTTGTTTTATTTTTGTAGTTACAAGTTTTAATTTTATCTACAGTAAAAAAAAACACATGTGTTATTTATACATTTTTATTTTCAGTTAAATAATTATGAACAAATTTTAAATTTTTTAAATAAATAAAAAACAAATTCTAACTGTATAGCTCATGTCCCACGGTGAGCGCACACCCAGTGAGCGCGAGTTGGCAATGCTGGGTGCGCCACCACCAGATCACGTTTTTGTACCCTATGGAGCTGGAGCTTTGACTAATGTAAGTTGTTAATTCAATATATTTTAACGATCTCAATTTATTTTACGAAACATAAGTGACCATGTTAACTAGCAAGGCTATACTTATCTAGTTATTTCAATTATTTTATTCGGCTAGTCGAGGAATGACTACACAGAATACTAATAATCAATTAAATGGAGTTCACGAGTTTGTTTCTCATTAGAGTTAAAAGTTTTTATAGATTCCTATATTTTTCATTTACAAAGTCCTGATATTTTTGCACTGTTAGAAGGATTCTGTGCAGTTTCGGTGGTTCCTGTGTAATGTCCCGTTTTACACCATAAGAATATTGTAAGTGACTATGATATCCAGAGTACTTGTATTAAGACTACTACTACTAAACATTACATAATCAAGAATGTAAACAAATTCGTGTTTTTGCTATATGGATATTACTAGCGATTCACCCTCGCTTCGCTCGGGTTCGTCTCTAGGTTGCGTCCCCGTACAAACGTTCAACCCTATTTTCACCCTCTTAAGGGATGATTTCCGGGTTAAAAACTATCCTATGTCCTTTCCAGGGTTTCAAACTATCTTCTTACCAAATTTCATCTAAATTGGTTCAGTAGTTTCGAAGCCTGTTTGGTACAAACAAAAAAACAATCAAATCTTTCCTCTTTATAATATTAGTATAGAAGAAATACTAATCGAATTTTATTTATTTCGGTCTCATTCATCGGAAGAGTGAATGTTAACAAAAGTCTATTTTAGCGTATTTCCTCTATTCGTGGAATTAATCTGGTAATCGAAACGTTTCGCATCACTATTATAACAAAGAGATAAGTAAATATGTATACCATATACATTTGTATTGTGGACAAAAAATTAGATGAAGATTAGAATCGGCATAGACGCAACGAATTAAATAAAATAAGATTAAAAACGACTAATATAACATTTGAAGCGACGACTACTCAGTGATCAAGTTATATAAAACATTACATTTCCGGGATGGACAGACATTGTGCATGATATCCAAGGGTCAGTTGAAGATAGTCCGTAACGAAGCGACTACTTCCCGGTACGACGGGAGGGAGCTCTAAACCTGAAGGTCGCGTGTTCTAAACAGGAACGAGGTGTCGAGAGGCGTAGATTACTGTCAGTCTCTAACAATGATTTATCGTTTGCAACATACGTCACTCAAATGATAGAAAAGTATTACCATGTATCACATAACAACGTATACAAACCATAAAATATTGACAATCTATCTCTTGTTGCAGGAGGGAAAATTGTTGACTTTCGAAATGGGCGCATTACTTAGAAAAAGATATAACGACTTTTTAGGTTCTTATTATGAGGCTGGTACGTGTCTATTGTGAAGTTAATATTGTTTATATATTTTTATACTAAAAAAGTCATAATAATAAAAAGTTATATATTTTTGTTACCTTCATATTGTAATATAATAAAATGATGTAAACAAGATTTTATGTAAAAGACTGCAATAACCTTGAAAAAAGAAACAATAGAATCAACAATACATACAAGTATAGTAATTGATTTATTTTTCAATAAAAGCAACATGTCTACGTAAAAGGTAAAACTAGATAAATAAGTATGCGTTAGGATGATAATGTAAAATGATAAAATATTTTCCTTGTTCTAACTATATTACAGAAAAAAGCATCGTTATAGCATCCGATACGAATCTCAGTAAGATGACAGCTCTTTTAATAGCCGCAGGGTTGTGGCCACCGCCACTTGACCAAATGTGGAACGACACAGTGACCTGGCAACCAGTGCCCTACACTTATCCGACTAGAAACGAGGACTATGTGAGATTCTATCTCTTCTCAAACATTTTTCTTTCTCTAAGTTGGCCCCGACCTATTTATCCTCGGAATATCTGAATAAGACTTGACCGTAGGTGTCGTAGGATGCGCTTTATGCATTGGAAGCGTAAAATATAGAATATAAAGTAGTATATCAATTCTGTAATCATTTAGAAAATAAAGATTGTAAGAAAGCTCAACACGAATTATAAAAAAAGACAAGATTTGTCATATAATTTAACCGATACAAAAAACTTCTGATGGGACAGCAGATAAAGTATTTTCTAAAAATTTGAGCTTGTATTTTAATAAAAGCTGCATTTGATTATTATTATTTATTAATTTTTAAAGTAACACAACAACTTCAAGCGTACAAAGCCGCGATGCAACAGCTAGTTAGTAATACAATAAGGGAAATATAACTTAATTCAAGGTTTTCATTAGCCACCTACGATTACAAGACGCGCATTTGTGTGATGAGCACGAATGTTTGTACTCCAGTCATGGGTGTTTATATTTATAATAATTATGTATTTAAAGTTATATATGTGTAGTGTATCAACTATCTGGTATCCATAACACAAGCCTCGTAGCTTACCATGGAACTAGATGGTGCTGTGTGTTAATGTCCCAACATATTTATATTTATTGTTGAAAGACGGTTAATCACAATTAGAGTTGAATACAATATATTAAACTCTAATTGTAATTGAGTGTAATTAATTCGACAAGTACTATGCTTCCTTCACCATAAGGCAAGTGGTAATCATTAGAAATGATTTGCACGTGAAAATATCAGAGGTGCGAGATCTGAGATTCGAACTTGCTTCACTCGATTGGGAAGCGAGCGTATTACCACTGGGCTACCTTTGGCATTTTTATTATGCTTATATCAAAATTAATTATATTTTCAGCTTCTCTATGAAGAAAATTGCCCTCGATACAGGCAAGAAAAACAGAGGTTATTAAAAGCTTTTACAGAAGAAGGATTACTTGTGCCTTACAGGGACCTATTTCACAAAATAGCACACATGACGGGCACCAATTTCAGTACCCCTCAAGATGCGTACAATTTAAATAATTTATTTGTTATTCAGGTATTTTTATTTTTATCTTTGTTGAGCCATAAAAAGACAGTAAATTATATTTTAACGACGTCATTTTTGTAATTTTATATGTGTAATTAAGATAGTTATTAAGATAAGAATAATATTTTATATTTCAGGACGATATTAAAGTTGCAAATCCAAAGTGGGCAAAACATGTGAAAAGAAAGCTAATGGACGTTGCTAGACTGGAGTACACAATGATGTTTCATAATAATCTTCTGAAGAAACTTAGCGGAGGTATAAAAGTAAACACCTAACAAAATTTCTTTTGCAATTTTATACCATTAGCATTACTTTTGGACACTGTTATTGAAATTTAATTAAAATTGATATGTGCATTGCATGAAAATATTAAGAAAATTAAGTATGAAATATCGACCAATTGCAAGTACATACATATATTAAATTTTATAAATGTTGAAGGAGACATTTTTACATTTTAGATTCAAGTAAATTTTCAAAAATATATTTTTACCTATTTTTCCGACTGAAGAAAAGTAGATAAAAATAAATCTTTTTAAAATAAACATATTTTGTATCTGTTTATCCATAACGATTTTTTTCCTTTATTGTATTTAGTGCGACTCTTTTCCGAGTAAATTACTACAGATATATAATGATATTTCACAGGAGCTTTATTACAACAGATAATAAAAGAAGCTGTTCTAAACACGCAAGAACCAATGAGCCCTAAGGTGATAGTGCGGATAGGCACTCCTGTATCTGTAGCGGCGTTGTTGGCGGCTTGTGTGGCGCCGCCCCCGCGGCTGCCCGACCCCGGCGCGGCCTTATTATTCGAATTACACGAAAAGATACCTTCTACACAAGGGAAGAAGGAGCAGAATCCTTTAACTCACGGACAGCGGTTTGGTTTTAAGGTATCCTATACTTGTTTAGTAGCTTTGTAGTGGCAACGAAGTCTTCAATCCATACAAAAAAGATTGTATATTCGGAGAAAGAAAGAATAAAATGGATTTGAATGGATACTTCTGAGTTCGAAAGTTGCTAAACATTACATAAAACATTGTCTTAGAGAAATTATATAAATATTTATTTACTTTCAGATATATTATTGGGATGATGATTCAGCGGAGCCTCGACTAATGGAGGTGCCTGGATGCAACGCGTTCTGCCCATTGGACACTTTCACCGAAATTACGAAATATATCGTGTCTTATGATTATAAAAAAGACTGCACACTTGTTCCTACCACATAACTTATCCAAAGAGTGATTATAGTGTATTGAATCTTGAACGAGATCTTGAAATGTGCCACTATTCTATATTTAGTTAGTGATTTCACAGAAAACCTTTTTATAATAAATAACATTAAACAAAAAAAAAGGGCTTTTTCAAAAAAGAGATTTGAAAAGTTGCACATTTCAGAACTATTCACTAATGGACTAATGTTAATAAAGTTACATCTTGGTATTTATAGCATTTAAGAATGTAATAAAATAAAAGTTTAAAATTATTTACTTACCTTCGTCTATTTTAAGGCCCGTCTCATCCCGTATGATGTTCCTCGAGAGATCAGCAAAGGCTTCCGCGCCCCACTGTTGTGTGCCACGTAGTTTTAGATATTCAGCTATAAGTGCCGCTATGTGAAGATGGCAGCACATCGCCTGAAAATAAATACATCAATTTTAGCTTTGTCAATTGTCGCCTACATTAATATTTAAGAATTAGATTATAGATGGTAAACTACTGATTCGACTGTAAAAAATCTTTTTATGTCCGTACATGAATAGGATTAGTTAGTTACATTTCTCTCGAGTTTCTCAAAAGTTAGAAGAGCATGAAGAAGTCGATTTTTAAAGATCGTCAAATTAAGTTAAATCTTATCTGTTGTCATCTCTTCTTCTACTCTTGGGAGAATGTTTTAACATAGTGTCTCTAGGGGTCCTTTGTATCTATAACATTAAGAAGTTTTCAAAAAGAATTTAATAACCAAAAAAACATCATACCGATAGTATATTTTAACAAATTGTTTGTAATTTTTTGCTTTTAACCTACCTAGACAATCCCTCTTATAATTGCAGAAAACCTTATCGTATATCCATACAGTAGTTCCTCAAATTAGCCCGGACAAACACAAATTCAGACTTTAATTTAATAGTGTAAATGAAGGCGGCATGAATAACAAAAAACATAAAAAAATAAAAGAAGTAGGGTTATAGTTATACCTCATCATGATCTCCCTCGCGCGCGTTGTGGTCAGCCAGCGTGGCGAGCCAGGCGTGGCGCAGGCGCGGCGTGGCGCGGCACGACGCCGCCAGCGAGTACTGCAGCTCGGCCAGGTGCACGCTGCCTGCTGTCGCACACCATGCAAGCGTTAGGGTCGATACACACGATTAATATATTATATACTAGCGGCTCGGGTTCGCCTCTAGATAAACGAATGTATAATATTCTGATGTATGAACTATCTTATTCTGGTAAAATGTTTTACACAAGAAATAGTGCAAACGGTCTTAGTTAACCGGTAATTTACGCGAATATTTGACATTTTAAATTAAACTACCTTTTCGGATTATTATTACACAGATTTATTTTCGTTTTAGTTCTCGATGTTGTCTCTCCCGTGACTATGTTGGCTGTAAGGCATTCGAAATGTTGACACAATTAAATTGGCAATATATATATATATATATATATATATATATATATATATATATATATATATATATATATATATATATATATATACGGTAGAATTGAGAATCTCCTTCTTTTTGGAAGTTTATTAGCGAGGCCCAATTGGCTAGTCAGAAGTTAGATCCATAAGGAATATGTGTGTGATTTAAGTATAGGTGTTTTTTTTTGTAGTCTTTATTATTTCTAAATTAAGCCTAAATCAATATTTTTAATGTAATTTCTTTTGATTAAGGAAATGATTATTAAAAAGTGCAAAAATAGGTAGGACAAAGTAGTTGAAACGCAACTTCTTTGGTGAGGCCGAATGTGACTTCAACTTGTCTGACTGTTGTTCTGTGTTTGCGATTGGTACTAACAATCTAGATCTATTCATTCGTTGATTAAAATGTTCTCATAGACTATGACGTCAAGCCGAGCGCGCCAAAATGGTGGAATTTTTTTCAATTTCTTAGAAGGAAGAGGTTTTGTTCTGCTCAAAATGTATCACAAAATTTTCGCCTTGTTTTTTTCTTATAAATCCATTTGACTAATCAAAATTAGATTAGCTAATAGCTATATTTTTAATGAGATATTTACCTAAGCTAAGGTTTTTACCAAAGATATACTCATGTATATGTGAAAACTATAATAAATAATGTAATGTTTATATACAAGTTAACAGCAAAATATCCAAGATTTTTAGTGTTTTCTGTATTAATACAGGTTAAAAATAATTACCGGCCCCAGAAGTGCCTCCGACGCCTGCAAGCCGAGCCCGCGCCCCAACCACGGTGCGGACGCGACGCATCAACTCTGCTACTTCACTCGATAATCCTATTCAAAAATACATATTTAATTAAAATAAAAATTAAAGTTTATGTGTGTACGCACGTAAGAAGTTATACTTCTTTGGCGCAACAGACCAAAAATAGCTAAAGATTTCATCACGTATGTCACAACACTCTGTTTATAAAGGAATGAAGCTAACTTCTTCATGTCGCTTTCAGATATCTTCATCATGTCGCTTTATGGCTGTACACATCGTAAAAATTTTACCATCATATTTTTTTCCAACGTAGTAGTTTCAAAAGAAGTATAACTTAAAAATTATGTGTTATAATTCGATAGCGTTCATTTATCACATATTACAATTAAAAAGCATCGGAATTCTTAACTAAGTTAATTAAGCGTAAACTCTTTGATACATATATAATAGCGATTAAATTTAAAATGTATGTACTAATAAAAACATTACCAGTTCCTTTCATCGCCTTATCGCCGGTCGCAAAGCAATTTATAACGGATAGTGACTCTTGGAAGCGTTTGCAGTTAAGTGCTGTAGAGCTGTCCAGAAGTTTTGACACCGTTATGATGACCTAAATTATCAAAGAATCACACATAAATCAGTTCATTTAAACAAATTGTATTTAATATTACAGATATTGTTTTATATAAAATGAAATATCTAACAGACAAGTAAAATTGGAGTGTCTGTTTGTAACATTAAAATAATCGCTTTTTACTAAATTCATATTGATATGGACATGACACGGTACATATACCAAAACAACATTTTTTACAATTTTTTGTCTGTTTATTTGTTTCGGCTAATCTCCGAAATGGCTGGACCGATTTTGACGGGACTTTCACTGGCAGATAGCTGCTGTTATAAGGAGTAACTAAGGCTACTTTTATTTAAGCAAAAGAATCAGGGTTCCGCAAAAAAATTTAAACCCATGAAATTGTGAACAAAATCCGCGTACGGCGTACGCACCCGAGCGAAGCGAAGGTAAATCGCTATATAATTTTTAAGAACATCTTAGAAGTAGCAAGCTACTATTAATGTATAAACATAGCTAACCGTGAAAACGTACCTAGGGACGAACGATATTTTATATAGATTAAATTTTGTATTATCTATACTATAATATTATAAAGCTGAAGAGTTTGTTTGTTTGGTTGAACGTGCTAATCTCAGAAACTGCTGATCCGATTTGAAAAATTATTTTTGCATTTGATAGACCGTTAACTGAGGAAGGCTATAGGCTATATATCATCCCGGAAAAGTGTACGGGTCACGTGGGATAGATTTGTTTTTGTCTAGGGACGAACCCGAAGCGAAGCGAGGGTGAGTCGCTAGTGCTTAGTAAAAATTTAGACAATACAAGTGTTTGACTTGTTCTATTATACTTATTAAAAGTGACGTATAAATATCAAAAAAATCTGTAAATATATGACACGCGTCAAAATACACAGCTTTTTAATGATTAATCAAGCCTTAACTAATCAACAAATAAATATAACTATGTTCGGATTTAAAAATATTCTATTGATTTTATTACATTTGGTGCCAACGTTTCAAATACTATACAGCCAACATGGCCACTCAAGACAGCGGCGGGAACTAGGCGTGCACGAGCGAGTGCAGAATCGTCCACTTTTTGCTCAACCTTATCTATAAGCGCAACATCCTATTTAAATGTTCATCTTAATAATAATAATAATATAATAATAATAATCTTTATTTCAGACAAAAACCCATAAAAATACAAAAAGACATAAAAGAAAAATACATATACAATTTACCTAATCTAAGAGTTAGTAATACAAAATACTTATCCTATGTTAGCTCAAAACAACTAGATTGCCCTACGTCATAAGGCCATACCAAGATCATATGAGACCCATTACTCCCGCCTCGTGGCTATATGCACACTATTCCATTTCCTCCAGAGAGGGCTATCTAGCTTGACCGCCAATGTACCAAGGAGAAAGTTGGAGCTGCTCAATAACCTGCTTATTATGGACGCGGTACGCTTGCGTATGATCGCGTAAAGATCATCTACATGAGCCTCCGCAAACATCGCCGACGCACTGCAGTGTCGAGGCTTCCTCAGCACCGCCCTCAGCACATTGTTATATTGTACCCGCAGGGCACTGTAGGCCCGCTGCGTGTAGTCCGTCCATAGATTGCACGTGTTAAAAGATTGGCAAAAGGCTTTAAACAAAATTAACCTAACTTGTGTCGTACAACGTGCAAATCTACGGGCCAACATGTTGCCCCTTAACGACAGCGCCCTGCGTTCACGTTCTATGTCAATGCTATCATCCAGGCGTTCGGTTACAATATGACCGAGGTATTTGAACTCAGCTACTTGCTTCAGGGGCGTCCCACGTAACTGAATACAAGGTTTGTAATTTAGTGGCTTGTTCTTTCCCCTGAAAATCAAGATTTCACTCTTTTTGGTGTTGTAGCTGAGTCCATTTTCCTCCGCATAGTCTTCACAGATTTTTATAAGCTTCCTTAGTCCACTAACCGAGGGGCTCAACAGAACCATGTCGTCCGCGTAACTAAAATTATTCATAGCTACTCCATCGATGGAGCAACCGACACCGGCTGTGCTGAGCCTCTCTATCAGCTGGTTCACATAAAGATTGAACAGCCTGGGTGATGTCTGACCTCCTTAATCTTAAGGAATAAGTAACCATGATTTAATACTTTCTTAGATTTACGCGAATATTTGGATTATTTTGCGGATTTATTTAGATTTTTGGTTCCCGTACTATATAATATAAATAAAAAAAGGCGTAATATACTTGATATTACGCCTTTGAAATGTCTAAAACCTTAGTCTCTTCCGAGACCATGATTGCTGTAAAGCATTCGAAACGTCGGGAACCAAAAATCAAAATAAATCCGCGAAATAATCCGAAAAGATAGTTTTGTTTAAAATCCTCATGATTTGTTATAAAAAGACTTTTTATATGATTAACAGTGAACAAGCAGTACCTGTAAATGCACGCGAGTGAGGCTCCCGCCCGCGCCGTGCTGGAAGTTGGCGCGCATGAGCAGGTAGAGCGCGGCGGCCGCCTCGCGCCGCAGCACGGCGGCGCGCGCCGCGCACAGCCGCACCACGCTGCCCACCACGCCCGCGCACAGCGTGCTGCCGCCTGCACAACCCACATAATATACGTCAAACTCAATAATACTTCGACACTGAAAGAATAACATTTATTTAACTTTTTGACGACGCGTTTGGTTCAGTCTGTAGTGACAATGCTTGTTGTGCCGACGGTCGCGGGTTCGAGTCCCGCTGGTGTGTTGTCGCTGGTGTATTTATCTGTGTGTTGTGCATGAATGTTTACACTCGAGTTACGGGTGTTTATATTTTTAATATGTATGTATTTTAATAAGTTATATATGTGTAGTGTATCAACCCTCTAGTGTCCATAACACAGGCTTCATAGCTTACCATGGAACTGGATGGTGCTGTGTGTTAATATCCCAATATTATTAACTTAATACCTTAACACACTGACTGTTTATAACAACAAAGTATTTATGTTTTCGCTTGTCGTGGTAGCCTTTAAGTAGAACAACCTTTACCAATTGTAAAATTTAGATATGTAGTTTTTGAACGATTTATGTGTGTGATTACCCTAAAAAAATTAATTTATTTATTATTAACAATTAACAACAAGATATATACTAACAAAAGCATAATATTAAATAAAAAAATTACTTTAACTCGAGGTGATGTGTTAAATACAGGTGTTACAAACTTTTCAAAATAAAATAGATACAAATACACGCAGTTGGCTGAAATATGATGATGATTGTTGAAGATGTCAGAAAAAATCATGCCGACTGGGAGCTTTATTGGCGTTCGCTGTGTAAACTAATAAAGTTATATGAAAACGATGTATTAATCCTCTTAAAAAGATCTTCCTATTAAACTGTAGCAACGCTATGTGCATGTACCTAGAAACGCACCCGAGCGAAGCGAGGGTAAATTTCTAGTTAATAATACATATAATTGTTTTTTTTGTACAATTTCTAGAATATATTAACTTAATTTTAAGTTTGTGCTACGTGAGTTATGGCTTTTTATGATTATTTTTATATTTATTTGACATTATCTTCTAAATGTCAAGGTTGTAGATTTCACTAATAAATAATGTTAGTCAACTAATAAAAACAATTTTATTTATAAATACAGATTAACAAAAAAGTAACGTCTGTAGAAATCATTCAAGGTCAGGATTAGATCATTTCCTTGTTTTTTATACTATCTCAATTAGAGATACGATGTGTAGTGTTTTTTTAAGTAAACCTTCTGGGCTATTATTTTAACATAAGACAAAAATAGCTTAACAGACTAGTTTTTTTATAAAAAGCTAAAAGACTGAAAAATAGCGTTAAAAAAAAGCTTTAAATTTATGTTGGTAGCATTTTTCGCCCGTTTATTACTTAATAACTGGAATATGTTTGCCATCGATTACTTATCTAAACGTTTAGCTTTCAAATGAGACCTTTTTTGTGAATCTAGGGTTTGTAGATAAGTAGTTAGGGTTTAATTATTGTAAGCGTCCGTCTTACGAGCCAACAAAAACAATATGGCTGCCATATTATTATGGTACATAAAAAATGTCATATAGGGGCTGATATGTTGATAAAATTTATCGTACTTGATACCGCTAAAAGCTCCGACACCTGTGACCAGACACATTGTATATATATGTATATATATAATATGTTACATATGTATTTAAATACTATCTGTGTTGTGAATCATATATGTAAATATAATACTGATATTTATTAGGTATTTTAAATTACCGTAAAAATAATGTAAAGAAAATTATAGTAAAAAGTGCATTTCATAATTAAAAAAAAAATCTTTAAATATATTGCTAAACCTAAAAAAATATAAATACCTTCAAAAAGTGTTTCGGAGTACTGATTAATGTACGCCCTTAACGCTGCAAAGAGATGTTTATACAGAGTTTCACTCTGCGGATATTGTAGGAGTTTCACATATGGCTTTGCCGCGACCCCGTCCGCCACGCCCAGCGTGCGCATGAACAGGCACGCGCGGTCTATGATGGTGAGGCCCACCTCCGTTGCTAGGCAACCGGCTGAGATAACTGCGTGCTCCGTCACCGTTTCGATTTCTGAAATACGTTCACTATGTTAATGTTTATTAGATTTATGTTAAAAGAAAATAGTATAATTACAATATTTTATATAAAACCAGTAAGGATAGGATAATATATTTTTTCATCTACTGTAAAAATTGAATATTTTAATTTATAAAAAAAAGATAAAAAAAATGTATATCACCTAATAAACAGCATTAGAAAGGAGAGAGTAAATATATATTTTCATTGTATGTATTTTTTATGTCAAAAGTATTAAAGTGTATATTTAATATTATAAAAAACATATTTACCATTTGTAACTGTAGTATTGACTAGATTTTCCCTATTAACTGTGTTGTTCTTCTCAACAATAATAGGCGGTTCTTTGGAGAAGTCGGGTGGACTCATCCTCGCAGGTAAAGTCCTTGCTTTTATAGGTTTGGGCTTCTCATTACAATCCGGTGATGGCACGCGAAGTTCTGAAAGGATCTTTTTTCTGCCAACGTATTGAAATTGTTCTGCACATATTCTGAAATAAACAGATTAATTATAAATTTTGCCTGTTATTTCCCACAAATATAAATATACGTTAAATACAATTAACACTAAGGCTGTTTAGCTACTATATGTTGACATATCTGTCAGTAAACTTAATCAACTTTATTCGAAAATAAACTACATCTGACTATATTATAACATGTGTACCTAAAGAATTAATTACTATAATAGTAAATGAAAATTGACTCACTCTAAAACATTAAAGAACGCTTGTTGTTGCGCTTGCGTGTGCGTCTTCCACCACTCGACGAGCCTATCCTCATCTAAATACTTCAACACGAAGAGGAAACACAGAAGCACATCACGCACCTCCTCTGCCGACATTACGCCGAATCTACATGAAAAAATACATTATGTTGGATATTATTTAAGTATTGTATTAACGTCCCACTGCTGGGCACGGGCCTCCCTTCAAGACGAGGGGAATCAGGCCATAGTCCACCACGCTGGCCAAGTGCGGATTGGCGAACTTCACATGTCTTTCGAAAACTTGCTAGGTTCTCTCAGACATGCAGGTTTCCTCACGATGTTTTCCTTCACCGTAAGGCAAGTGGTAATCAAGTTAGAAAATGATTCGCACATGAAAATGTCAGAGGTGCGAGACCCGGGATTTGAACCCGCTTCACTCGGTTTCCCAAGCGAGCGCGTTACCACTGGGCTACCACTGCCTTTTTTTTCGTTGTATAGTTATACATATTTTTCACCTAGTTTTTTAATCTAGTGGTCAGTGAGTAGTCGAAATTTATAAGTAATTCATAAAATTTTTAGGTCTTTCTTTTATTGATATTATTTTATCTAAATTACATAACCCTCATTAATAAAAAATAATTTAAAATGTAAAAATATTTTTTATATTGAACCTATTGTTACGGAGATTAACGTGTTCTAACAAACAAATAAACACTCCATATAAACTTTAACTATATCACAGCTGGAAGCTCAAAAACCTTAAGATGCGCAATATATGTACATAACAAAGGATACTAAGTTTCCTCTTCATATATTAATGTCTTTTTATTTCTATTTCGCAAAAAATAATTATAAAAATATTACCTGTTCACCTGGTCACCAATTTCACTCAAATCTAACCGAGCATTTCGCGGTAAGGAATCTCCGCCGGACATCGTCGATACCGATTCTAGAGAGCTTTGCGACATGTTATTTGCGTTATCTACAAACACAAATATTTTTGAAAATATTTACCATAAACTACAAATATTCTTACTATTAATATTATTTCAAGGTCTGATATAAAATCAAAACAGGATTTACAGTGGAACAGCCAAGAAAAATTGATAAATATTTCTTCAACGACACTGACAAAATAACAAAAAAATATAAAGTGGACGTAGTAAAATAACAATTGTTATTTGCTATTGTTAATTGCTAAGATTATAAGCCTATATTTAAAGATAAAAAATTACTCTATAAATAAATGTAAATAAAAGGCACGAACAAAACATCCGTGGTGTAAAACGACAAAACATAAACATACAAGAGAAAAAAAAAATGACAAACCTTTCCCATACATATTATTGGATATATTCGGTGGGTCTCTGAAATGAGCGGAGTTGCGGGCAGGAGTGTGATCGAAATGTAGCGTCAGTCTGTTCCTTCGAGGAGTGCTGTTTGCAGACGCGACCTCTTTCTGGACGCTAGCGAGCGTTACGCCTGTTGCATCTCCGTCCACTCTATCGTTTCCATTCTCTATGGTCGGACTGGCCAGTGACTTAGTGACTAGACGATGGGCGTTATCTGAACCATGATATTATATAATCATTATTATTTCAAGAACCGTAACTTTATTCTATGGTAAATTATAATAGATTTGTTTGTAGTAGTTTAAATCAATTTGCCTGTGACTTCGTTCGAGTGGTATTTATGCTGATACATGAGCTAAATTTCACTCAAATCAATTGATCCGTTACAGTGTATACTAAGTTATCTATACAGATAAATAAAATTGGAGTGTCTGTTTGTAATATTAAAATAACCGCTTTTTACTAAATGCATATGAATGTATACACGGTACACATACTAAAACAACATTTTTTACATTTGTCTGTCTGTCTGTTTGTTCCGGCTAATCTCCGAAACGGCTGGACCGATTTTGACGGGACTTTCACTGGCAGATAGCTGTTGTTATAAGGAGTAACTTAGGCTACTTTTATTTTAGAAAAAGAATTAGGGTTCCGCGAAAAAACATCAAAACCCATGAAATTGTGAACAAAATCCGCGTACGGCGTACGAAAGTAACGTAAATCACTATATAATTTAAAAGGAATATCTTAGAAATAGCAAGCTATTATTTATGTATACATATAGCTAACCGTGAAAACGTACTTAGGGACGAACGCGAGCGAAGCGAGCGTGAGTCGCTAGTTACATCCATATAACAAGTATAACATAAACACAGAAAGTTTGTTAGGATTTATGGATGTATAGATGTATGGATGTTTGTTACTCTTTCACGCAAAAACTACTGAATAGATTTTAATGAAACTTTACAATAATATAACTCGTACATCAGAATAACACATAGGCTACTCTTTATCCCGGAAAAATGTAGGGTTCCCGTGGGATAATTTGTTTTTGTTTTTCTAGAGGCGAACCCGAGCGAAGCGAGGATGAGCCGCTAGTGTTATATAAAAGTATGTTAGTCAGGTATTCGCATCATTCGCGTCTCTCCTGTATGAATTAATGGACTAAGACATGACGTCACCTTAGTGCTTATTTATTCAAACGACCAATACTTGTTGCACTTTACGATATACAGTTTTTTTTACTCTATTTTAAAAACAAAGCCTTATTTCTAAGATTTATTTCGATATTTAGATAAAATATATTTTTTTAGCTTTATTAAAGTAAAATGTGAATTTAATACCAATAAGAATTGACATTTAAAAGTCAATTATGCTGTTAGAAAACTCTTACGATACATTGATCATCTGAACTAACTGAAATGAGCACTAAGGCGATGATGTGTGATTTTTTTACGTTACCTAAAACAATAGAGAGCCAAGGCGCATACAGCTGCGCGAGGCGCGCGCGCGCCTGCTTGGTGCGGTAGCGGTCGTCGTGCTCGTGCTTGGTGAGCAGCGCGCGCAGCACGCCCAGCGCCGCGCGCCGCTTCTGCGGGGCTTCCCGGAGAGATTGCTCTACCTGGTGGGGTTGTATATCGTGATTGAAAAAGTATCACATGTTATTGTATTCTTTTAGTACTCATACATAATTTACTTTCAAGGTTTAGCGTCGATTTAGGTAATAATTAAATTACATGTAATACGTGAATTTCGAGACGATTTTTTTTAATTTATTTGAAGAAAAAACAATATCTTTGTTAAGAATGTCAAGCAAAGAACAAAATAAAGATATTACTAACACATATAAAGTACATATCCAGTTAGTTACCTGTTTTAGAAGAATTCCGGCAAGAAAATGTCGCATCACAAATTCGTCAGTCAATTTTAATTTCGATAGGTCTGAAAAAGAAAAGAAGTTTTAAAAAAAAAAAAAGGATCTGACTACTTTTATCACAAAATACTCTCAGCACAGCATTTCATTAGGAAATAAAGTCTCTTACCTTCATCCGAGTCTTTGGCTAATTTATTTGCCTGTAACGGTAAATTGAAAGGAACATAATGTTCGTGAGAGCAGATTGTTTGTAAAAATGTAAATTTAAAATCAAACAACGCCTTTGGATCGCACGGTTTAAACTTTTCCAAATATTTTTTCACTTGACGAAATATGAACCCCCGATCCATAAATGATAAACACGACTGAAAATAAATATTACTTATTATATTTTTAAGTACTTAATAAAATAAAAAAAAATAAAAACGTAAAATTAAGATTATGAACTGAAAATTCTTACTTTGAGGAAATTTGCCAAATTTTTATTGAAAATATGTGTTTGAACTGGCTGCTGTAAAATGTATGCAGGTTCAACTGTGGATATCAGTTTATCAATATTTTCTAGTAGATCGCTGTGAAACCTTTCGTTACGGGACATCTAAAAACATTATTTTATTATAGTACATTTAAATATTATAAGGAAATATTATCAAGATTATTAATAATAACAACATTTTGGCAACTTTTTTACCTTAATTCGCCCAGTATTAATTAAATACTGCGCCATACTTTTGTTAATGATGTCGAAGAAGAAGCTGGAGTACTGCATGAACTTGTGGCTCAACAGTAAGTCCTGGTTGTTTGGATCCACGAACATATGCAATGGCGCCGTTAATACTGTGTGTAGTTTGAATTCCACGCAGTTAAATACATACTGGAATAACAAATTCTAATTTAACATTTTAAACATTTAAGGACATTAACTAAATAGGTTTTTCAAACGGGCTATAAGCTTAAAATATGTAAGTATGTATTATAAAATTAAATAACAGTTTTCTCTGCAGCATCAAAAGTTAAGTATTTTTTGGTTTTAAGTTTTTTAAAGCAAATTTTACCTTAACGTAGCTGTCCAGTAAATCTTTCCTTCCATAATCATGTATTAAATGTACAAAATGTACAATTAATTTTACCACTTGGAAGCCCATATCTTGAGAGTATCCTTTTTCTATTGTCTGCAAACAATAATTGAAATTGCAGTGTGAAAAAGAATTGTAATATATAAACATATAATTATATATCTGATGAACGGATATGACATTCGGTAATCTATACATATAATAAAATTCTAACTGAGCCGAATCTGTACATTAAATATTTTTTGGAAAATGTTATTGAAATAGACATTATTATCGATGCAGAGGCCGAATCCACAGTTTTTAGAATTTTTGTTTGTCTGTCTGTCTGTTACCGCATCACAGAAAAACCACTGGAGGGATTTTGATGAAATTTGGTATGATGATAGCTGGATATCCGGGTCAACATATAGGATACTTTTTACCGCGGAAGATTATCTCATTCCCACGGGAGTATACGTTATAACATAACCCAAAAAATATTTATGATCAGAATTTCTTGAAACTTGGTATTAATGCTCTTCAATACAATTAAATAAATACGTGTTTTAGCGTTTTTTGAAATTCATCCGATAAGGAGATAAAATAAGGGATGAAAATTTGTATGAAACCTACCTTTTTAAAGTTTTTTTGTCGTAGTTTTAGCGCGAGCGAAGCCGTGGGTTTTGCTAATATATTTATATAACACATAGAAATTAGTAAAATCAGCAAAACATTTTTATGTACTTAGATCATTCGAATTTGGAACTTATGTAATTAGTTCTATGTGACACTCTTGTGATTTGTAACTTTTATAACTAAAATTTAATTACTCAATACCATAAAATTAAATAGCTCACTCAGTACCGTAGGTAAAAATCTATAAGTGATGTCAGAGATATAGCATGACGTCACAACAGATCGCGGGCGACGCAGGCACTTATCTTTATGAGCCACTCGAAAAGAGCAGAAGCTTGATATAACATATATTGAATATCATAATATTTTTTTTTTTTTTTTTTATGAGATTCAGTGACAAACGAGCAGACAGACCACCTGATGGAAAGCAGTACCTGTCGCCCATAACACCTACGGTTCATGCACTTAGGTTTTAAGTAACAAAAATGCAGAACCACAGGTGCGTTGTCACTGTGAGGACTAAGATGATATGCCTCTTGCCTGTAATTGCGCTGGCTACCTTATCCTTCAAACCGGAACACAACAATGCAATCATTGTTGCTTGGCGGCAGAAATAGACAAGGGGGTGGTACCCATCCAGTCGGACTCCTCAGGCTTGACAGAGTCCTACCACCGGTAAAAATAATAATATAATGTCCTCTTGACTGATTCGGCGGCCAATATTATTGAGACTAGCCAACGCACGAGATATAATAGTGCACAAGTGTGCGTGCAGACATAACATCCACTCTTTATTTCTTTTAATCTCAAAGTTCGATGGGACGATACTTCCACACGACCGGTGAGGATTAAAGCGCATGATCGACGGCTTAACGAGCATTCTGAGACACGGGGGTACAACACCACCGACTTCCTTACTTCAGAAAATTTTCCAACAGAAAAATTCAATAACTAAACTTTGACCGATGTGGGTTTCGAACCCATAACCACTATATGAAATCTACAACGGTAGATGCTAGTCACTAAACCACCGAGGCGGGGGTAAATTCTGGAATACATACCATGAGATCAAACAGCTGATTCAAAATCGTAGGCAAGAAAGCGATAAGTGATGTGAGAGTAATGGCGTGTGCGGCTTTGAGTGCGTTGCAGACGTCGTGGCAGGGCGGCGGCGCGGGCGACGTGGGCGGCGCGCCCGGCCTCGCCAGGCGCTCTATCTGCGCGAACAGGTTGTGGAGGTGCGCGTCGCGCGTCGCCACTGTCGACTCCAGGACGAGCTGGCATCGGAATAGAGGCTTTTCACCTTCCACCCATACCACTTCTGGCCCTGTGTTCTGTAAATAAATAAATAAATATATATGTTGGTGCTATAAATAAATATATATCTGATTCCATGGTATCTACGAGGCTTGTGTTATGGATACCAGATAGTTGATACACTACGCATATATAACTTTTTTTTTTATACACTTTATTGCACAATAAAATGATACATACAAAAGAGTAACAAAAAGTAATACATTTAAAGAAATGTGCAAATGCGGCCTTATCACTAAAATCAATCTCTTACAGGCAACCTACAGAGAAGGATACACAAAATAAAAGAAAGAGCGGAAATGGTGCATAAAAGTGTACATTACTTAACCTAAATGTAAATAAACATACATACAAAGTTACATATATAAGATACTAATTTAACTATATATATTTATTATAGATATACATAAACGTACATGTACATAATAACAGTAAAATTTAGTTACATACATGCGAGTATACGTAAATACATAAACACATTATATAACTTTAAATACAAACATATTATTATAAATATCGTATTGTATTTATTTTAATATTTAATAAAAGATAGTGTCTGAAAAAAATATTATAATTACAATTAGTTTCTTATTAAACTATACTAATATTATAAAGAGGTAAAGTTTGTTTGTGAGGTTTTAGGGGGTGATCTCTGGATCTACTGAACCGATTTAGTTAAAATTTGGTAAGAAGATAGTTCGACACCTTGGGAAGTCGTTAGTTACAAATAAATATGAAAACTTTCCAATGCGACAGATTATGTTATTTTAAAAATTTGACTTACCCCTTTGCCAAGTCCAAGAGGTTGAATAGACAAATATCCAGACGGTAAATGTGTGGCGATGGGCAAACTAACTAACTCGTCGATTAGTTTGTCATTTTTCAGTAGTGGTACCCATGCGTACCTGAAAAAATAAACATAAATACGTGATATATACAATTTGGATACTTAACAATTTAAAATATTATAATTCTTAGTTTTTCCTGAGAAAGCCATTTAAATGAATATCATGTTTACATTTCTGTGTTCACTGCAAATGATATTAAACGAACGTTATGTAGTAGACATTTAGCGATTCACTTTATGAATTTTTGATTTTTCATCTTTTAGCTTTTCAGGCGTTGAATATCCGGAACTGTTAATATACATATATAAGTATAATAAATTCCTTTACCTAAGGAAGCCCCAAAAAGTTTTAAGGATATAGTGTCATAAACGTAACATTATCCTCATCATATTTACAGAAGTTGAAGACAAATTGATATCACTCACCCTATACAAGTTTCCACATTTGTATCATTTTTCTTAGCGAGATCACAGGAAATATGATGAAAGGTGAACAAGAGGTGATGAGTGGGGGTGATGGTCGTTGGTAATCGAATCTTCACTTCATCACACCAAGTGGGGTTTGTATTGTGATGTAACACGGAACAACGGTATTGAGAAGTCATTCCTGTACGCCCATAAATAGCCTGATAAAAAAAAATGTTTTAATTTAAATCCAATATAAAAAAAGATAATATTGGCTCTCTTTCTATTCAATAGGCTTTTAATAGTCTAATCTAATAGATTTATCTACTTAAAGAGGATTAATAAGTATAAATGAGTAATCTGTTACATTTTTATTTTTTTATACTGTGTTTCACCTCTTCCTCTACTATATCGCATTTTATAATAATATACAAAATTAAGGAAATCCTTATACATACTAAGTAAATGTTTAAAAATCTAAAAACATTTTTGAATCTGAAAAGGTGCATTTAACATTTGTTTTGGCCTAAATTACTAAAAACAATTTACCTGTAACGCTTTCATATCACCCGTGTCATTTTCTTTTAATTCAATAGAGCAGGCAATGTTCCTTGCTCTAACAAACATCTTTTGCGACTCGAAGTTTAACGACAGGGGGCGTACGTACAAATGGTGTATGAAAGCTGCGTACGGCTGTTCGGCTTCCACGTTCAGAGTTGCTAGCTCTAATGTTAGAGGCGAAGCAGGTGGCAATGGAAATGGCTTCAACGCCGCGTAGGAGCTTGACATACAATCTGTAGAGATACAAGTTACTGTATAGTAATATATTTTTTTACAATTAATTTGTCAAGTGTTTTTTTATGAAGAAATGTGTGTATGTTCTCCTACATTGAAGTGCATTAATGACAACCTGTATTCATGATTTTCTATTATGCACATCTATGGCAAAGCACATTTTTAATATTATTAAACCCTAAAATATTTATCAACATTATTTATAAATTATAGCCTCTGATAAATAAGCTATAATACTGTATGTTTTCTTAATAATTCGTTCAGCAGTATTTACGTGAAAGAGTAACAAACATTCATTCTCAAAGATTTTTACGTGTATAATACTAGTAGTGCGAAAGTTACAGGTATGGTTCTTGGATTTTGCAAAAGGCGAACTTTATTATTTACCTCATTACCAAATTATTCTAGATTTAAACTAGTATTACATTAGGAATATTCTTTTTCCGTTTTCTTTTAGTCACGTAAATTTATAAATAATAACAATATCCATTTAAAATGTAAGGTATTTCAAGTAAAAATTACATTACGCATAATGATAACAGATGCACAGTAAGCTGATGTAGAAAATACTAAGAAATATTACGTCGCTGTACAATTAAGTGCAAAAGTAATAAGCAGATAAATGGGCTAAGGGAAGGAGTTATATGGATTCCTTTCTAAGTCGAGAATCCTTATTGTATTATCTTATAAAAATACTGCAATGTGCATAATAATTATTTTTATGCAAATTGTTTTAATTTTTACACATGTACTAGCGACTCATCCTCGCTTCGCTCGGGTTCATCCATAGGTACGCTTTAACAGTTAGTATGGAATAGATAGACCATATATACATTATACATACTTAGGTATAGAAAAGAAGGCAAGTACTTAAAAATATAATATATATATCCCTTACTTGAGAAATGATTGATTTCCCATAAAAACTCCCCCCCCCCCTTAAGGGGTGATTTCTGGGATAAACTAGTCTTTCCCACGGGCTCAAAGTATTTCCATACCAAATTTAATTTAAATTGGTTCGGCGGATTGAGCGTGAAAAGGTAACAGACAGGCAGATAGATAAACAGAGTTACTTTTGCATTTATAATATTAGTATGGATTCTGCACTTTTTAACATCCCATTGCTGGGCACGGGCCTCCCTTCAATACGAAGGGGATCAGGCCATAGTCCACCACTCTGACCAAGTGCGGGTTGGCAAATTTCACATGTCTTTTGAAAACTTGCTAGGATGTCTCAGGCATGCAGGTTTCCTTATGTTTTCCTTCACAGTAAGAGAAATGGTAAACATATTGGAAATGTTTTGTACATGAAAATATCAGAGGTACGATACACGGTATTTGAACCCACTTCAACGTGTTACCGGGCTACCACTGCCTATATTATATAAATACATTGTTTAATATAAACAATATTTACTAAACATTATCGGACTATATTTCCTATTGTTTTTTAACCTACTAAACGCATGAACGATAGAATAAAAAAAACTTTATTACATATCAAATACAGGAAATGTAAATAATAATTATTGTTTAATTACGGAAAACATATAGGTAAGGTATATTAGCGGTCTTATTGTTATTAGCAATCTATTACAGAAAATCTCTGAATACCGGGATGATACAAATGTATCTTAATATATATAATAATATAGACATATTAATATATGAATTTTTAGGGTTTTTAAGTTATTAAACATGTATACACCTATTTATACAAAATCAAGTAGATATTCGTACAGTAGGTACAACGGTAAGTTTTGGTGAAATAATGGATTCTTATCTTCTATATTATAAAGAGGAAAGATTTGATTTTTTGTTTTCTGGTTGTTTGTACTGAATAGGCTCCGAAACTACTGGACCGATTTCTAAATCGGCTCTCTTTTCACCAAATTTCATCTATGAAATTTGGTGAAAAGAGAGTTTGAGACCCTGGGAATAACATAGGATAGTTTTTATCCCGAAAATCATCCATTAAGGGGGTGAAAATAGGGATGAAACTACGTATGGGGAATCAACCTAGGAACGAACCCGCGCGAAGCGAGGGTGAGATGCTAGTTATAAATATAACATTCGCATCAGTAACGGAAATGGATAAGACAAAATATGTATATATAGATAATAATAAATAAATAATACGTTACACATTCAATTATGTTGCTCTGTATAGGGGACATACCCAAAGATAATTAAAAGTTTCTCGACGTACTAAACTCGAAACAAATAAATAAATCATGTTTAATATAAATTGGTCTGGTCTGATCTTGGTCTTAGCGGAATTCGAACCTACGACCTCCTCCGAGCAATTAGTTCATAATATATTATGTAAATACATACTAGGTATTTGCTCAACGCTGTGCTGTATGTGGACGCTGAGCCATCCCGGTATGACGGTCAATTTGGCTAATTTTTCCGGTTTTCGGTAATCTGATAAAATCTTTAACAAGTCCTCGTCAGACATCTTATTTGGCTCTTGACGGTAAATTGCCGGAAACTCTGGCGTTGTGTCCAAATCGTTGCTGTATAACCTAATTGATATAAAAGTTTATTATAAAAATAAAAAATGATAATGGTAATAAAGAAATGTATGTAATAAAGGGGTTTTATTTAAGTATGTATATACTTTTTTATTAAAGAATATCAAAAAATGATTATTGACATTATTTTTTTAATAATCTACATAATGCAATGATGATTGTTTCCAACAATGCAGTTTACAAATAAACTGTATTTCTATTATATACCAGGAATCAAAGATTATTTATAAGTAGTTATGGCTATCTAGTTTATAAACAAACAATCATATTTTAATGACTTATGCGTGATTACTGAAAAAAAAATTGCAACGCGTGTGTTCTAATTCCTTTATACTAATTTACATATGTCTTAGTTTTATTTTTAAAAGTAAAAAATTTCTGATACATTTTATAATTTTATTGTTAAATAATGGATGTAAAGAAAGCTTGTTATATTGTATGTGATATTAATACATTAAAATAGCCAAATTGCATTCTTATCGAAATGAGCGCCACAAAAAGACTAAAGACCACTAATAATAATTTAGCACTTTAGTAAAAAAAGTATTTAAAATTGTCGTATATTTTAAAAGTACTTGAGAAAGATTAAAACTTTGTGTGTAAATAAAAACGTTTTTTTTTCAATTCAAATAGTTTTGAAAACTTTCTAGAAGAGTTTTACTTCTTATCGTTCTTATCAGACTGGAACGATGTAAGTGTTCAAGAAAGCATTGAAGTCAATCCAGACTAAGCATAAGCTTAAAGAAAATATAAAAATAACGGGATCTATGTATATCTACCAATATAAAATTATATTTATATTTACATATATTTATTTCACATCACACTAGCTCCATATTCTGATGACAAATAATCATTTTATTTAATATTTCAACAAAACAGTGATACAATGTAAACAGCATTAAACTAAAGTATTTCTATGAATCCAATTAGTGTTAGAGAGGATTTAAATAATCTAAAATTTTCGCATTTCCTAAATCCGTATATTAATCATTTATAATAATAAACTTTATAATGCACTAGGGACTTACCCTCGCTTCGCTCGGATGTATCCCTAAGTGCGTTATAAGTATTTTGAGCGGCATCCTAATTCTTTTCCTCACCTAAAGTCTAAGTTTAAGTTACTCCTTATAACGTCAACTATCTGCCTATGAAAGTCCCGTCAAAATCAGTCCAGCCGTTTCTGAGATTAGCCAGATTAAATAGACAGACAGACGGACAAAATTAAAAAAAAAAAATGTGTTTTTCTTAAAAGCACCGTATATAATTTCATATACATTTAGTAAAGAGCTGTTCTTTGACATTACAAACAGACACTTTAATTTTATTCATCTGTATAGATTTCTCGATGTTTCACGATATTCCTCTGGAGATATGTGAAAAAGTAAGTGATCAATCTCACGTCACTGCCGATATGTAATCGACAAGCGGTACTTATCAACCAAATATTTATTTTGTTTACTATCATAATATTTGTACATGCCATAAAACTATATTGTTTATTGTTAACTTTACTCTTGTATATTTTCTGTTATCAACAAGTAATTACTTAAATGTACATAAACGTTTCTATATTTCCAAAACTGTAAATATGTATATGGGTATAATAATATATTTTGTAAAAATAATTGTACAGAAAACTAATTTGTACTAATCGTTATAGTATAATGTATGAGTAAAACGAATTAACGGACCCTAAATTTTAAAGTTTGGACACTTCTTTGCTCTACATCATATCAGCTCGATAATATCTTAGTTTTAGTACATTATTATTATTATTAAACTTTTAAATCGATACAGCAGTTAAAAACAGGTTAAAATCGACTTCTCATTTATATTGAGACCTGATTACATAATCACAAGTAAAGCAACAAAGTATTATATATAAGTCATATTTATAATCGAGTCCTCAAACTATAATCGATTATTATTATTATATAAACTAGCGACTCACCCTCACTTCGCTTCGGGTTCGTCCCTAGACAAAAACAAATCTATCCCACGGGAATCGTATATTTTTCCGGGATGATATATAGCCTATGGCCTGCCTCAGTTAACGGGCTATCAAATGCAAAAAGAATTTTTCAAATCGGATTAGTACTTCCTGAGATTAGCGCGTTCAACCAAACAAACAAACAAGTTCTTCAGCTTTATAATATTAGTATAGATTTAATCAAATAGAATATAATAAAGACTATTTATATAATACACATACTTGAATAAAGGCTTAGCCGCCCAAGCGAAGGGCATCCGATAGTTTCCCACTCGGTGTGCATAAGATTGTATGGTTTTGTGCACTTTGAGACCTAAGCGAGGATCCTTCGTAGCTTTCATATAGGGCTCGAGGACTTGACTTACGTGCCCTTGCAGGATTTTATCGATTTTCACTACTAAGAATAAATCTGGATGTGGATTGTTCACAGATATAAGTACCTTGAAAAAGAATTTTTGTTAATGTAGGTAAATTAAAGACTTATTACTTTAATAATATAGTATTATTATTTGAAATATGTACATCCCTTTTGGTTTTCTTTTAAGTTTCTCTTCAACTCAAAGGATGTCTGGAAGAGATTGCTGTTTAGCGATAAGGCCACCTATTCTGCTATTTTGTTGTTTATATTTATATATATTCTCTGTTCTGTACGTTGATTGGTGTACATTAAAGAGTATTTTATTTTTTACTTTACTTTCTTACCATATAATCATGTTCTATTAAATTGTAACCTTGTCTCTTTGTAATAAAAATCCTAATGCTAAATTCAATTTTCTTGTTAATTACTTCAAAAAAAATTGTATCGAAATGACGTAACAGCAATATATAGATTATAGGTAGAATTAATAAGAAATAATACAATTATAGCCTTATAATGTTTGTCCCGCACATCTATGATTACCTATAATTTAAATAAATTATGATCGCTATTATTATCGACCTTCACGCTTGTATCGTATCGAAATTTACGTGGCGTAATGGTTATAATAGTTATGTCTAACTTGCAATGACTATTAAGGAAGCCGCGGTTTCGATTTCTGTACGAAATATATTTATTGGCCATACAAGATATATAACTTGCCTTCTAAGAAAAGTTGATTTTGTACAGTCGATATCACGAATATAAAACTCAATAAAATAATGACAACAAAGAAAACAAAAAAAATTGAGCATGTGACATCATGTTTATAGGTCAGTCTCATACACTTTTTAGTTTTATAGCTCCTAATTTTATTAGCAATAGCGATCGTATTCAAATAAGCGGCGAGACATAATATAAAGTAAGATAGATAGAGATAGAAGAAGAAATAAAGTCGGAGTGAAACAAATAATAAAATTAAAATCACATTCTGTCTTTTTATTCGATATATTAAGAAGCTAGACTGTAAATTAAGCATATGTACCTGTCTCTTTGATCTGAACCATTCATCTGGTATTTGTTTAATGTCTAACTTAACATCGTAGCTAAAATTTTCGACTAATGACTTTGTGCACTCGTTCTCTTTGACTAGATCCTTCACGGCGGCATGGTTTATGTCGAAATGGAAGTTCTCCGTTAGTTTCTTGCCACTCCGGGCGTCGTATATGGCGAGGTGAGTAAAGTACGGCTCGACTTGGCAGAGCAGTTCTTTATCACCATCTATCGGCGCTTGTAATCTAAACTTTAGACTTTCACATTTGAGCAATATTCTTTGGCCAAAATGTTCTCTGTAAAAGTGAATATACCTTTAGGACCTTAGACATCATAATGACAGTATAATATTTTGGTGGCAATTTTTTTAATTATATCCACTTAAGACGACGTAAGATTTATATACACTTAAGACGCGGGTTACCAAAGCTTATGAAACTATAAAACTGCACTAAATATTCAATAGTAACTATAACTTACTTGAATGGTTCTAGCTGGGGTTCCGGCGAAGGGGCCCTTTTGTAAGGCAAAGTGAAGATATTCAAGCGGCAGTCATTGCGTGCCGCCGCAATGGATAAATCAGTCTCGCGGGAATATCGCATTAGCAAAGGATTCATACTATGCTCCAGTCCTTTAAGAGTTCCGTATGTGGGGGGAGGGGGTTCCGCTGTTAGAGATATGTCTGCATCTGTATAAATTTCATAAACATACATACGTTCCTTTGGTATTTATAGTATTACATCTATACTAATATTATAAAGCTGAAAAGTATGTTTGTTTGTTTGGTTGAACGCGCTAATCTCAGGAACTACTAATCCGATTTGAAAAATTCTCTTTGCTTTAGATAGCCCGTTAACTGAGGAAGGCTTTAGGCTAGATGTCATCCCGGAAAAATGTACGGTTCCCGTGGGATAGATTTGTTTTTGTCTAGGGACGAACCCGAAGCGAAGCGAGGGTGAGTCGCTAGTAATATATACAAGTAACGCTACCTTTTGTAAAATTTTATTACTTACAGTGGCCTATTTGTTACTCTAGTCTCTAGGTCACAGTCTATCTATGTGCTAAGTTTTGTCTATCCCTAAACATAGGGACAGTGGATCAATCTATATTTTAGTTTTTAACTCTTACATAATATACATTTCACTATTGGTCTTCGATTACATTATAAAAGCAATTTTAATTAATACATTCAACACATTAATCACACTTTAAACACAACATTTCATTCGCAAGTGTGCGTGTGCGTGTGTGTGCGTGTGCGTGCGTGTGCGTGCGTGCGTGCGTGCGCACGTGCCTGTGCGTATGTGTGTGCACGCGCGCGCACGTATGTGTGTGTGTGTGTGTGTGTTTTACTAAATCTTTGGGTAGATAAAAGTTACACAGTTATGTTAAATTATTTACAGAAAATTACATTTTAATGCAACAAGCATTAAAAAAAGGTCTTTAAGAATCCTAAAATATATGGAAAAACTTTTTAATCGTATTTGTACAAAACACTTAATTATAAAAAGCAAAGTAAGTAGGTATCTTCAGTTTAACAGGTTCAGTTCGTGTTTAAATAACATTGCCGCATAAAAAGTGACATAAACAATATCTTCGGCCCGATCGAGTTAAGGTATACTTAGTGAATTATGATGTATGTTCGTTTTAAATAAGAAGCAAAGATTTAACCGTATATTGAAAAATTAGCGGCTTATACTGTCCTTACATACCTAGCAGTAACGTGTATGTTATTCCAGGTCATAAGCCTATCTGTGTACTAAATTTCATCCAAATTCGTCCAGCCGGCTTGGGCTTGAAGAAGTAACAAACACACAGATACTAAATCTATACATATAGGTAATAAAATTCTAACCGAGTCGAATCTGTACATTAAATATTTTTTGGAAAATCTTATTTAAATAGTCATTATTATCGATACAGAGACCGAGTCTATTGTTTTTAGAACTGTGTCTGTATGTCTGTCTGCCTGTGACCGCAACACGAGAAAATCACTGGACAGATTTTGATGAAATTTGGTATGATAATAGCTGGTTATCCGGGTCAAAATATAGGATAAATTTTACTGCGGGAAAATATCTTATCTCTGAGAAATCTATACTAAACGTTAAATATCATTTTTACAATATCGATGTGCTTATTTAAACAACCAACAAAAGAGATCTTTAACCCGATTTCTATTCAACTGTGACATCCTCGCTATTGACCTTGCGTAAAAGCTGTTGTACTTGAATGTATAGTAATAACTAATAATTATTAATTAGGTATAATGCTATTACGCTCGATCATTAGTCATTGTAAGCATTTAGAAAACGTTAATTATATTTAACTGGTTAACTGTAGCGCCTAATCAAACAGAAACTCCTAATTAAATGAAATCAGGGTCGATCAAAGTATTAAAATATTAAAAATTGTTATTATTTTTAATTTATAGAAAGAGTATATAATAAACTAGCGACTCACCCTCGCTTCGCTTCGGGTTCGTCCCTAGACAAAAACAAAACTATCCCACGGGACTCGTACACTTTTCCGGGATGATATATAGCCTATAGCCTTCCTCAGTTCTCAGGCTATCATATGCAAAAAGAATTTTTCAAATCGGATCAGTAGTTCCTGAGATTAGCGCGTATAACCAAACAAACAAACAAACTCTTCAGCTTTATAATATTAAGTATAGATACTTAGGTACTCTAAGACTATTAAGTATATTTTGGTAACGTTAGTCTCAAAAAATACCATATATTTAGACAAATTTACATATTTTGTATTACAAATTATTATTATACTAGCTTTTGCCTACGGCTCTGCTCGGGTGGTAGTAATAAGTAGCCAATAATATACTAATGCAGCGTAAAGGTTATATTCAATCTGCATCAGTTTCACTCAAAGCCTGTCGAGTAATTACAGCGTGAAGAAGTACCTAACAAGCACATATACACTCACAAAATCTAATACTTATAATATTAATTCAATCATTTTTATACCTATTAGTTCTTATTTAATTTATACTATGTAAAATGTTAACAAATGATTACCTTTATCCAGCACTTCGTCAGATTGCTGTGTTTCTTGGTCTTGATTCTTTTTAAGTGCTGCTTTAAATGCATTGATCCAATCATTCATATCCTCTTCAGTGTCGGTAGCAAATGTATATCCTTTGTTGCCCGACATGCGTAATTCAAAACAAAATCGTCCGCGTTTCGCATTCTGCGAGGAAATTAATAGATAAAATAGTTAAAAATTATGTCTTTTACAGACGATACTAGCTTTTGCCGGCAGCTCTGCTCGTGCAATTTGTTTATATATAATTGCTAATGATTGGTCCGTGATGTTAGATGCCTTTATCCTTAATCAATAAATAGACAAAAAAAAGTAATATATTTTTTATCAGTTTATATTAAATTGTTCTGGTAATTAAAGAGTTCAAACAAACGAACTTATCGTCTTTATAATATTATTATATACATTAGTATGGAATATGTATAGACTAGCATAAATAAATCATATTTTAAAACGATTCTTGTAGAAACGGGACTTCAAAATTAGATCTAATTTAAGTCTAAATAAATATTATTTAAAATTCGTGCTGCTGGTAAATGCATTTTAATATATTACAGTCAGTTCTCTAAATATTATAATTTCAAAGGAGTCCATTTTTTTGTTATGTGACAAAGTGGCAGCGTTTTAAAAAGCGCTATATAGCTCCCATGCCAAAGGTTACGAGAACAAAATCGTAATTAGTCAAAGTAACTGATAAGTACGTACTAAAATTAGAATTTGTTCATATTATAGATATATTATATGAATTTATGACAACCAGCCATATAACTTATGTATATTAGATGCCTCGGTTAGATATTTCAATAGCGTTATTCAAGTCAGACACGAGTCTTTTGTTCTCTTTTAAATAATATGACAATATTGATATACCTAAGTATATTACGACACTATTGTTGGCAATACTAAAATAGCTACTAGTTTGACAAAAGATACCAATTCAGTTTATCATAGCATGAAATCGTATCCATATATATTTCGATTTTACCTAACTTTACGTTTCATTTAAGATCTATTTTATAAAATAAAATATACGTGTTGAAATGAACCTACTCCTTTTTTATTGTCGTTTAAAAATTAATAAATAGTAAATACTAATAAATTATGCTTATTTTGTTTTAACAGAATGAAACCGGTACTAAATATAAAAAATAATAATAATTACAAAGTACGATAGTTAGTCACTACGATATTTTATGGGATCTTATAAAAGGCGAAGGATGAAAAGAAACACGTCCTATAAACTAGTAAAATGGCTTAGAAAAACGGGTGCTAGTTCACTTGGTTACGCTCTAAATACAGCAAAATAAAACTAAGTCTGCATTTCTGAACAAATAAGGCAACTTTTTAACGACTATATGAAAATTATTCTATAGGTAAATATATATTTATAGATAGATATAAAACGTGTGAAATATTTTAAAGATGTCACGATGCAAATTATAAATAAAATTGACTTAAGCTAATTATAGAATCGTGTCAGACCTAAATAACATAATATTATGTTGTACAAACATACCTTAACAACTTCAGAGCAGAAGTCCATGACAATAGTAAGTTTGGTGTCGGTTTTCTTTTCATCCTTATAAACTTCAAGTATATAGGCACCATCTGCTTCTCTAACCATTGAGCAATAGCGTTTTTTAAACGATTTAGAGGCAAGATTGCTAAATATTCTATCTGAACCGATTTCGGGTCCTTTGAGCAAATAACCCTCTTTGGTTCCAACATCAACCTTTGCATGAGCTTCATGGTCACTATCTGTCTCAGCATCTACATCATATACTTCTTCAGGCAGCTTACTGTCTATTGGCCTAGTGGAAATTATACTACATGCTTATTAAAGTATTACTATTGCTATATTGTATGCTAGAGCATATACTTTTGATGACCTTTTAAAATCCCATATGCAGTACATATGTATATTATAATACAAAATTTCGCGTTATTATTTTGTTGTTTGATAGTGGAATTATAAAACTTCAATCTAAATTTATTAAAAACTTTCCATTAATGTATGGACTACATTATTATATATAATAAAAAAAACCTTTCAAACAAGTTTTGAAGTAAGAGTCACGTTATATTACGTAAACAACTTACTTATAAGATTTTATATGCTTTTTTGCATACAAACAACTTTTTTCTTAATATGATCTAATTTATCTTTGTCAATAGGTAACTAAGAGTGGTAGGCAAAATTCTTAGAAGCTTAATTGCATTTTATGTTTATCATAGGAATGTACCCCATTCAAAATAGAAACAGTAATTATTGTTGTTCTAAGTATTTACCAGGCAGGCAGTGGTAGCCCAGTGGTAACGCGCTCGCTTGGACAACCGAGTGAAGCGGGTTCAAATCCCGGGTCTCGCACCTCTGATATTTTCATGTGCGATTCACTTCTAACATGATTACCACTTGCCTTACGGTGAAGGAAAACATCGTGAGGAAACCTGCATGTCTAAGAGAACCTAGCAAGTTTTCGAAAGACATGTGAAGTCCGCCAATCCGCACTTGGCCAGCGTGGTGGACTATGGCCTGATTCCCCTCGTATTGAGGGAGGCCCGTGCCCAGCAGTGGGACGTTAAAAAGGGCTGAATACAAGTATTTACCGCATGTACTCTATTATGCAATGAAGGAAGTGAGTCAGTTGTGTGATAGTGGGGTTTTAAAAACAGAATCAGTGTAAATGTTTGGCCATGAAAATGTGCTAATTATACTGCTAATTAAATTCCAAGTTGAATATAATTTTATATTAGATGCAGCAATATTTCAAAATTTGACCTAGGTTTGAATTCACCTTTAAATATTTGTTTCAAAATAATTTTTAATTTTATAAAACTATTGCAAGTGCTTTTTCATTAATTAATAGTTTATATTCATCATACTGAAAATAATATTAGTAAAGGAACCATACAGGAACATTATGAGGAAAACTTACCGAGGTAAATTGATATAAGATCCAGAATAGCTATTATATTTATAATGTACAAGGTTCCAACTAGATGCATAACTAAGTAATGCCTGTCTTGTCAGTAATGGACATGTTGCTGCTGTCCTTACATCAGGCACAGCAGTAGTCACAGTTCTCCAACGTCGAGGAAGAACTACACTCTATAATATAAACATGATCATGAAAAAAAAAAACTGGACAAGTGCGAGTCAAACTCGCCCACCGAGGGTTCCGTACAAATTAGTAGGAAATCTTTTTAACTTTCATTTTCAACTTTTTTATTTTATGGAATTTTTCCTTTATCGGTGCTATAGGACCTTGCTTTTAGCCAAATTTCGTGATTCTAGGTCAACAGGAACTACCATATAGGTTTTCGACCCAAAACTTATAGGGTACTTCCGGTTGATTTAGAATTGTCAATTTTGGTTAAAAGCAAGGTTTTACAGCACAAGTAAAGAAAAAATTCCGAAAATAAAAAAAAGTTGAATATTAAGGTAAATTTTGGTACTTACAAGTTTTTGCGAAAATCTAAATTTGCCCAAATTTTTAATTGTCTTGACTCAGGACTTTGATTTTTATACACCTAATAGGGACTATAGACCTCAGTATCTGATATAAATTTCAACTTGCTAGGTCTACCCGCTTCTGAGAAAATCGGTGGTGACACACGGACAGACATACAAACAAGTGATCTTATAAGGGTTCCTTTTTTTCCTTTTGAGGTACGGAACCATAAAAGAAGTAAAATATACAAAATGCTACTGATTTTGGATACTAGTCAATTATTTTTAATAGCTTTAGACAATAATTTATGTTATTATAGATACAGATAAATAGATGCAGTGTTTTATATTTTTTTATTAAACATTTTTTATTTAACAAAATATGATATAGCAGCACTTAAGCGGTTAAATAAAAATAAAAAACATATAAAACTTACAGAAACATCATCAGATGGGTATAAGAGTATGTCTCTTAATGGATCATTCAGTAGTAAAGTTTTATTTTCTTGAATATATTTTTCAAAGTCAAGGGCATTGCTTTTGTTGCTTAACACATTCTGAAAGAGATATTTTTATCAACTACTATCAACTCACCCTCACTTCGCTCGGGTTTTTACTATCTTAAGGGATGATTTCCGGGATAAAAAGTATCCAATGTCCTTCCAAGGGTCTCAAACTATCTTCTTACTAAATTTCATCTAAATCAGTTCAGTAGATCCAGAGACAACCCCCTACAACCTCACAAAGTCACAAACTTTACCTCTTTATAATATTAGTATATTATTTAGATAATGATTATATTTTGATTTAAAATTTAAACAATATATATGGTATAATAATACTAGTACAACAATCCTATTAATATTATAAATGCGAAGGTTAGGATGGATGTTTGTTAATCAATCATGCCCGAATGGCTGAATGGATGAAATTTAGCACAGAGATAGATACTAGTCTGAAATAGCACATAGATTATTTTATTTAGGTGAAATTCACGCTTCCCGTGGGATAGATTTGTCACTAGAGATGAATCCGAGCAAGGTGATGGTGAGTCGCTAGTAAGAAATACATACTCACAGAAGCTTCAATCTTAAATTTAAAAGTATAATTATTAAATTACTAACCCAAAAGAGCTCTTCTTACTTAATGAACTATCTTACAAAATTTTTGTACTTAATATAAACAATTAGTTAGATAAACATTTTGCTTTAAAGCAAAGTCTTATTACAATTACGTTATATTACTATTGTTAATGCCAGACTAATTATAAAAAAAGTAAAAGATTATAGGTATTGCAAATATTTCTACAGGTTTTCTTTAATAACTTAAAATATTTGTTTTCAAAATCATACTATCATTTTTATTGAACAAGAAACCCTCATAATTTTAAAGTTGCTGAATTATTTTATATTTGTAGTGTGTTTAAAAATCTGAATTCGTAAGATGTTTATGGAACAGGTTTTTTATAATATGTTTAAGCTGTTACAGCTTTCTAAATGACGAAGACTTGAAAAGGGTCAACATAGAAAAGCTAATTTATAGATGTCTCATTTAAGTAAATAGAAAGCTTCGAATACATAATCTTATTCGTTTTAAGTAAATATATTTACCTCATACTCAGCGCCATCCTTTTTATTCCTAGATATCACTGGAGGCATTTTCAACTAAACCCAATATAACATTAGGTCCTTATAACTTGTAACGATGAAAATTCGAAAATTATTCTGATATCTACTTTGTTTACATTTTAAACAAATATATCATTGACCATAACAAGAAACGCCGAAAACTATGGATACGATTAATGATTTGACATTATGTGTTGGTTTTCCTTTCCGTCAAATTTTGATTCACAGACTTCAAAGTAAACAACAGATAAAATATTTAATTGATTACAGAATATATTATGATAATGTTCTACTATACTTGGTAAAAAAATTGTGTTTTTCTCCCGCCAGATGTCGCGATTACTATGATCCTCACTATGTTGTGAAGCTTTATAACGTGGATAGACGTGTTTTCATTTTAAGTAAAATTTAATTTAATCGTCCTCGCTTTATAAAATTTTCTTCATTATGATTGATAGTTTATATATATATATATATATATATATATATATATATATATATATATATATATATATATATATATATATATATATATGATTTAGGCAGCGTTTTCGTTGAAAGCTCTCAGACGGGTTATTTTCTTCCGACACCTCCAACAAATATCGTTATATTTATACAAATTATATGCTAAAACCTTCCTCTTTAATCAGTCTATCTATTAAAAAAACTGCATCAAAATCCGTTGCGTAGTTTAAAACACATCCATGGTTTAAAAGATCTAAGCATACATAGGGACAGACAAACAGCTAGAAGCGACTTTGTTTTACACTATGTAGTGATGATAAATATTAAATATACTAATCCCCAAGTTGTATGGGTTGGGAAATGTGATGATTTTCGTTTCATAGAGTTTCAAATCACAACGATTCTAAAGAAGTTTCACTTCAAAAACATAATATTTATTTTATCATTTTATATATATTAAAAGAAGATTTGCGACTTAGTTTAAAGATAACAGTCTTTAACACTAGGTACTTCTTTACTTGAAAAAAAAGCATGATCATGAGAAAGATAAATATAGCTCTGTTATACGTACTTACATATAAATCGATTTAATACTAGAATGTTACGCAAAATTCGCTATGATAGAATTAAAATACCTAAATACTCTAGTTTTATTCTATGCACATTGCACATACATAGAACACATGTAGGGGAACGAGAGGGGAAACCGGATAGGGGGTGAAACCAGATAGTTGTTATTTCATTATTCCGCGTACAGCTATCTCGTTCTAGCTAATGTAGAAATACTCGCGAACGCTCACTCATTGTAGAGCCAAAAATTTTAGTCATCACATATTTCATGATACAACTATAATAATAATGTTTACAACCTCAGATACTTTACCCTTGATATTTAATATGCCGAGCACAGAGAAATATTACTATATATACAGATCATATAATACTATACTCTATATAGAAACGCCGAGATAGAAAGTAGCCTTAGTCAGTCCTTTAAAAAGTAAAAAAAGAAAAATATTAGAATAAGAAATTCCACTGCGTAAAAAGTGAACTAAAACGATGAGAACAAGGAACATAGTAGATTCTATGCAGTCAGAGATTTATGTACAACGTACATATAACGTATCAACTTGTTGTCATTGTTTTAATTCGCTTTTCATGTAGTCGGATTTTTCAGTTTAATAGGTAATTATTTTTTAAAACATATAAGTTGTATTCAATTTTATGATCACCTCTTAAAAACCTTTATTTTTATACTCCACTCGAAAGGTTTCAAAGAAAAACTTTTTATCAAGACAAACAAATTGGCGCCTGAAATCCGCTTTTTTTAATAATATGACACTCGCATTATTAAGATGAATCTTACCAAATGTTAATCATCAAATTTGATCAAGCTGTTTAGTAATTACTAGGGAATACAGGAATTAACTTAATAACGGATAATTTATTTATTAAGTTAAATCTTGAGATCGAGTGAGGCCGAAATATCTAATGTTTTTCTGTCAAGAAAACTCAGTAGTATCTCATCCATGGTAGTATCATCAAAAACATCAGTCATACATACAATAAGGTAGCAGTTGGGAAGTCGGTGTTTACACCACGGTTCGTCAAAGCGCACGTTAAGTTGTTGGTCCTGCGCCTAATCCCTCACTAGTCGAATTCTTATCCTACTGTAATGAGTGTTAAAAGAAAGAGAAAGCGAACTTATACCTGCATACACACTCGTGCACTATAATACTAGTAGTGCTGCGAACAGTATATCTAGCAAGCACAAACTGCATTTTGAGAAACTGTTCTGCTAATCACGCCGCAAATCCTCATAAGATCTGCACCAAACTTTTATAAGACCAACTTAACCTAACCTTTCAAATAAAAAAAGAACTATCGAAATCACATCCCCCTTTATGCTCCTTTTTGAAGAAAGTATCCGTCCAACCAAAAATCCTCGACGACAAAAGAAATCTATAAATTCGTAAAACCTGTAAACAAAGTTTCGTTCAGATCGGTCAAAAATACGACCTGTAGAGAAGTACCAAAAAACTGACAGAGGAAAGCAAATTTTGGCAGACTTGAAAAAGAGACGCTTCGCTCGCTCGGTCAGTTATGTCCCAGTTGATTAGTCAGAGAGATTGGCCACAGTAACCGATATCGCTTTAAAGGATATTACTAGGTATGTCTTCTGCGTATACTTTGTGAATACCCGCAGACTCAATCGTGTCTTAATCGTTGGTAAGTTAGTTCTGCAGCTTGCCAGAAATATAACTCCACACTGCTAATACATATGTATTATTTCACATAGACTCTTTGTTTACTCGTCTGTGCACAGGTTGCTTGGTATTTATAATTTATTATTATGATATTTATTTATCCTATTGCCTTTCTGTTCCTATTCTTTCTCTTTTTATCTTTTGGAAGGACTGTTTTTTAAAAGAGACGAATAAAGTATAGAAAAAATACATAACAAATATGTATTAAATAAAATTATCTTTTCGAATTGTTTTCGCCAATTCATTTCGAGTTTTGGTTTCCGACGCTTCGTATGCTTTACAGTAATCATGGTCACAGGAGACGGGGTCTCTCCCGTCTAATCTTCAAATTTTTTTCTTTCTAAATTTATGTGTAAATTAATTTAATGACTAACAATATTCTACAGTATGAGCCGTAGGTATTTAGTTTTGCCGTTTCCTTCATAGAGGCAAACTCACATATTCTTTTTTTTTCTTTTAATTTTTTATTTTCTCTTTATAATAATATTACCTCTTAATTGATAAGTGTAAACTAATGATAGTGTGATATAAAAAGAAATAATAGTTAGTCGGTAACTCATTGGCGTAGATATCTATTGTGCATATTTAAAATGATTAACAAATGCCTGTCAATAAAATTGCACTATAATAAGCCCTCGACGATGCCATGTGTCTATTATACAAGAAGTAATGATTGCATGTCGACGGTCGGTATCGTGACGTCTTCATTATGTTTACGCCCACTTTTAGCGGGTATTATAATAGAGACATTTAAATTAAGGGTTTGCTACCACTTCGTCGCAGTGGAAATTGTCAAGTAGTGATGTGACAAGTAAAATTTATCGATATATAATTTTAATTTTTAGTTTGTGGATTCTATTTCATATACTTATTTTTTTATTAAGTAAGATTTAATACAATAATATTTTATTATATTTCATGTATTATATTACAGTTCAAGCAAGCGGAAAAATCGTTTAAAATCTTTTCAGAAAATTAAAAAAAAATATAGCACAATAGCACATTGCTTTCTGGATTGAGTCAGTCCATATAATATATTTGGTTGTATGGTAAAAAGTAAATAATTTAATAGGTAGGATTATCTAATGTATTTTAAAGTCTACAAGACTGAGTTTTAAGAAAACCAGTTAAAAATTATAACAAAGGCTTCAAAATTTATTTATCAATAACATATTAGTTAGTTTAATAGTGTGTAATAAAATACTACCGTAATTGAATTTTTAAAAATTCCTTTCAACTATAATATAGTAAATTTTATTTAAAGCGTTTAATAAAAACAAAATAAAACTCTTTTTCATATACTTTACTTAAGTAGCGCTCTTGATATATGATTTTTAAAATTCTACTTATCAAACATGTATGCCAACGACGGCGTCAGTAAAAAAGATTTACTAATATTTTACTGTAATATTTCCTTGCGCGTAGGGTTGTACGTACGCGTACACGTGATCTGAGACTATATAAGTAAGGTTTTCTTTTACTGGAAACATTTATATTTCGACCTCCAATCTATAAGTATTAAAATGATACGATCATTTATCGCGAGCCTCGAAGATCCCCAAAAACCGCTGCTTGGTCCAAATTATTGGCTTTTAAAGAAAATGGGACTAATTTTGGAAAAAAATAGTTTAGTTAAAGCCATTTACATATTAATACATGAAATTGTAACATTTTTTGTTGTTACCCAATACATGGAGCTATATGTGATAAGATCAGATCTAGACGAAGTATTAACGAACCTAAAGATATCCATGTTGAGCATTGTAAGTATTGTTAAAGCTAATACATTTGTATTTTGGCAGAAGAGCTGGAAAGAATTAATTGAATACGTCACAGAAGCAGATATATACGAAAGAAATAACAACGACACGCAGAGAGTGAACATTTTAAATTCTTACACTAATTACTGTCGCCGAGTTATACATTTCTATTGGATTTTAGTCTTTATTACATTTGTGACAGTAATATCTACTCCTTTAATAAAGTATTTATCATCGGCAGCGTATAGAGAAGCTTTCATTAATGGCACTGAGCATTTTCCCCACATCTTCAGTGCATGGACGCCATTTGACAAATATAGCTTTCCTGGTAACTGGGTTACGGTTTTTAGTCACATTTTGTTTTGTGCCTATGGAGCTGGAATTATGGCTGCATATGACACAGCTATAATCGTGATCATGGTATTTTTTGGAGGGAAGTTAGAACTGCTACGGGAAAGATGTAAGACAATCTTAAGTTACAAGCGCTCAAGTGTAAGTGATGAGCATGCGGGCAAAGCAATACGCGAACTCCATAACTTACATGTTCTCTTAATGAAGTAAGTATTTTAAACTCAAAATAAATCAATCTATTACTAAGTAAATATTTTTAAACTCGAAACGAAACTGAGGTCTTCTTAAGTCGCGGAAGTTAGACTTTTTGAAGCTTATAAAAGATATTATCACTGTTTTTGTGGACAACATAAACGTTTATACAACAAGATTACAGAAAACGTTAAAAAAGCTTCTATTGCTTAGCCTAGGTTTATCTTTCCCCAATCGCCTCCTCCGTCCCTCGCCATCCTCTGAAAGCACGTAAAGCCGTCGGTCCGTCGTGCACCTTAACACCTCTCACCGGTCGTGTCGAAGTATCGTCTCATCGGACTTTGAGAGTAAAACGTAGAGTGCAATTGAAAATTATACCTCAGACAAAGCAAATTCTACACTTTTACAAAATATTTTTAAACATTAGTAAAATAAATGATTCGAAATATTATTTATAATTTTCTGCACCATAGAAATTGTGTACTGCTGAATTATAAGCCTAAAAATCCTACAAAGTAGATGATAAAAAATTATAATATATTTCTAATCTAATTCAGCCCAAGGAGTCAATTCTAATGAGCGTGCCATTAGAGATAGTGCACAAGTACACGCGCAAATACAAGTGCTTTCTATTCCTCTCACTCTCAAACTCTGGTAGGACGACAATTCGTCACGACTGGTGAGAGATCAGGCGATTTAGTAAAATCCAATAATTACATCCATCTTCACCTGAGATGATAATCCAAGATTCCGTCCATGCTATTAATTAGACTAACGAAGCAGTCAAAAAAATATAAGAAAAGCAAGAGTAGCACCTTGTTTTCTCCATTTCGTTGCTTACATCTCTAGAGACGTGCTCTCTTTTTTGTAAATTTTTGAAAAGTATGTTATTCAAAAAAATCGATCCTAGAATCTAAAACTTTTTCAGTCACCTACACTGTTTATTGTTTCACAATAAATCCTTATGTATCATACTTTCAAACCTTACTTTCATATCCTTTATCAGTTATATCTTAAATTTCATCTTTTCTTAAAGGTATTGATTTCTTTAATGTTTATATACACATTTACTGCCCACTAAATGCCAAATTTATCCTACTCGCTTGTTATGCCAATATAAATAAGGATTTACGAGTATTACTCTATAAATAGTGTAACTTCCTATCGGGGCCAGAATTATTAGAATCATTACTTACAAAAAGTATTCAGCCTCAGCACATTAACGTCCAAGCGGGATCAGGCCATAGTCCACCGCTGGCTAAGTGTGAGTTGGTAGACTTCGCATGTCTTTCGAAAACTTGCTAGGTTCTCTCAGACATTCAGGTTTCCTCATAATTTTTCCATCACCGTAAGACAAGTGGTAATCTGTTGGAAATGATTCGCACATGAAAATATTGGAGATCGGGATTTATACCCGATTGACTCAGTTTTCTAAGCGAGTGCGTTACCACTGGGCTACCACTTACTAAAAGATATTTGCATATTATTAATATAAATAAACAAATTTGACCTATTTATAATATTTGATAGGGTTTTGTTTTGAATTGTCCTTTATACTAATAATGGCATACACATTCTGCTTAAAAGCAGAGATATGGTGTTTTGGCGACACAGTGAGCAGATTTCCAAACAGCAAGTCGTGGAACTAAATAAAACCGAAAAATGTTACTATGTATAATTTAAGAGGTATTAAGTAAATAATACTGTTAATGGCTAATATTAATTCCAAAACCTGTCACTAGGGAAATCTTATCACTGCCAGTGAATTGAGATTCTACTCTTTATGATAAAGAACCTATAAATGAAAACAACGCCCCTTTTTATTTATTACAAACGATAGGTACTTCTCTGTGAGTACCAATAACTTGAAATAGTAAAACCTACATTACAAATTATAATTCCTAAAATAGATAAAAACGGCAATTTATTCTATACAATCTCTTTATATGCTCATATAAATTTATTTAAAATTTCATCTTTTTAACCGACTTCCAAAAAAAGGAGGAGGTTCTCAATTCGACCGTATATATTTTTTTTATGTTTGTTCGCGGATTTTTTCGTCATTTATGAACTGATTTTGATAATTCTTTTTTGTTGGAAAGGAGATATCCCAAGAGTGGTACCATAATAAGGAAATTAGGATCTGACGATGGGATCCCAGAGAAATCGAGGGCAACTTTCGAAAATTGTAGCGGCGGCTAGTGCGTTTGTTAACATTTTCATTAGGTATTTTAAAGCACTACTATTTAATGAAGGTCTGGAGTCGATCTGATGATGGACCCGAAAGATAGTCGAGGGAACTCCTCAACGATTTACAGCAATTACCTGTTGTTTGGGCTTGATTAATTTTTCAAATTCAAATTCAAAATTCAAATTCAAAATATTTTATTCAGCATTAAATTATTACAATTTTTTACTGAACGTCATGAGTCTACTACCAGTTCGGAAAAATGAAACCTCAGACCTGAGAAGAACTGGCGAAAGAAACTCAGCGGGACTAATATTTTTTTAATAAATTGTAATTTACAATATTTTTATAAAGTTGAAGTAGCCTGGAGGCGATCACTTCATTCCCAAGGCGTGCTATCTTCTATGAAATTATTTATTGTATAATAGCCTTTAGCACACAAACGTTCTTTAACAATTTTTTTGAATTTAATGATTGAAGCTTTTTGAACATTTTCTGGGATCCTGTTGTACAAGCGTATACATTGTCCATAAAAAGAATTACTGACTCTCTTTAAACGAGTTACAGGCATTACAAGTTTGTGTTTGCTCCTAGTATTAAAGTTATGCATGTCACAATTCTTGGGAAATTCGTGTATATTTTTACGAACATACATAACACATTCGTACACGTACTGAGAAGCAACAGTCAATATTTTTATTTCTTTAAACTTATCTCTTAATGACGCTCTAGGACCTAAACTATAAATTGCACGAATAGCTCTTTTCTGCAGTACAAAAATCGTATTAACAGTTGCTGCATTTCCCCAGAGTAAGATACCATACGACATAATACTATGAAAATAGCTAAAATATACTATGCGAGCTGTATCTACATTAGTAAGAAGTCTAATTTTTTTTACCGCGAACGCTGCAGAGCTGAGTCTACTCGCTAGTCCCTCAATATGGGGGCCCCACTGCAATTTGGAATCTATGATAATACCCAGGAATTTAGTGGACTCTACCGGTTTTAACATTTCCCCATTTAATATTACACCATTATCAACAAGTTTAACATTGGGTGTTGTGAATTTTATTAATTTTGTCTTTTTATTATTTAATAATAAATTATTTGAATCAAACCAATAGACAACCTTTGAGAGAGCATCGTTTACATCGTCGTACATAAGCAAATTTCGCTTCACTTTAAAAATAAGTGAAGTGTCATCAGCGAACAATACTATCTCATGTTTGTCCTGTACAAAAGATGGCAAATCATTAATATAAATTAGAAAAAGAAAGGGGCCGAGAATAGACCCTTGCGGAACCCCCATATCTAACGGAGCTCCAGGAGATCTCTTACCATTAACATCAACCCTCTGTATTCTATTATTTAAATACGAATTCAAAAGGTCGAGTGCCTTATTTCTAATACCATAATGATGCAGTTTCCTGATCAGCGTCTCATGATGCACACAATCAAAGGCCTTGGATAAGTCACAGAATATCCCAAGTGCATCTTGTGACCTTTCCCAAGCCTCAAAAATATTTCTTACTAACTCAACACTAGCATCTGCCGTGGAGCGGCCTTTCGTAAATCCAAACTGTTTCTTATGAAGTAGATTGTGTGCATTGAAATGCGTTAACATTTGCGCGAGTATGATTTTCTCAAAAATTTTACTAAACGTTGGCAGTACTGAAATTGGTCTAAAATTATTAGGGTCTAAGGTACTACCTGATTTAAAAATAGGAATAATTTTACTGTGTTTCATTAGATCAGGAAACGCACCATGCTCTATACTGCTATTAAATACAGTAGCTAAATGAGGTGCAACAACATCAATTACCGAGCTAATAACTTTTACAGATATACCCCATAGGTCAGCGGTTTTCTTGAGATCCAAACTTTTGAAGGCTGCAATGATATCTTTGGGGTATACAGGTTTAAATTTAAATACTACATTACATTCTTTAACATGTTTCTTAAGTAAAGATTCGGCAATAGCGGGAGATGAATTGAGTGATTGCGTTGTTGAAATTGGAATGTCAGTGAAAAATTTTTCAAACTCAGATGCAACTTCTTGGTTTGAAGTAATAAAATTATTGTTTATATTCAACTTAAAATCGAAGCTGCGATCTGTGACTCTCCCACTTTCACAAGCAATTATGTTCCATGTCACTTTTACTTTATTATGTGCATTTTTTATTTTGTCTTTAATATACAAAGATTTTGCCATGGAACATACTCTCCTAAACATTTTTGAGTAGGCACTTACAAAAGAAGCAAACGATGTACTATGATTATAAGCTTTTTCACCATACAATTCATATAGTCTTTGCCTGCTCTTGTAGATGCCAGGAGTTGCCCATTCACTAAATGACAAGAGACCCCCTGAATTGACTGTTTTAGAAGTAAATATTGTAGAAAATTCTGTTTTTATTAATTTAAACAAAGAATTATATAAGAAGTTGGGGTCATTATTGTAAGATAAATAAGGAAGTTTTGCTACAATATTACCTCTGAACTTCTCCATACGTGTAGTATTTATGGGGACAAAAGTCTTTTTTAACATATTTTTATTGTCATTTAAAGTATAAGAAAATGAAGCTAACTGACCACAATGGTCTGAACTCAACTTGTTTATAATAGTTTTAGAGAATGGTTTATAATTTGTAAATATATTATCAATACATGTAGCACTGGTAGCAGTGATTCTAGTTGGTTCAAGAAATAAATTATTTAGGTTATATGATAGAAGCATGGATTTGAATCTGAGACTTAAAGTGGAATTTTCTAATAAGTTTATATTAAAATCACCACAAACAACAATGAATTTATTAGAACTATTTAATTTTAACAAAGTTTCTTCTAATACTTTCTCAAAGTACTCATATAACCCATTAGGAGGTCTGTATACGCATACAACAATGAAGTGCTCAAGCTCTGCGCAGGCTAGTTCAATAGTTTGCTCAACAGAGAGGCTCACAATGTCTTTACGTTCTTTATATTTTAAAAGTTTACTTATTATTATTAAAGAGCCCCCACGTATAGTTTTTTCTCTATTGAACATACTAGCTACCTGGTGACCGCTGAAGTTAAATATGGACTGAGAAATAGAAAGCCAGTGTTCTGTTAAACATAAAATATGAATATTTTCACCATTCATAAATAACTCCAGTTCAAGATCTTTACCTATCATGCCCTGTATATTTTGGTGCACCAGGTTTACAGTTTTTAATTTTTTACAATTATGGGCATTTTGTGGTATTTTACTATGACATTTATTTGATTTAATGTCATTACTTATAAATGTGCCAGAGGCATCCTCTGTTGTCTTAATTAATAATTTAAATTGCTATTTGGAACGGATTCCAAATCAAAAAATGTCATATTACAATTTTGCTCAATAGGAGCAAAAGTCGGAGTAACCAAAACATTGGCTATGTCAGTTTGTATATAATAAGATAGCACAGATGCTATCTGTCGTTTAAAAAAATATGATAGGCTAAGCCTACTATATGTCAATATATAATTATTATTTTTCCATAAATTATTAATGTCAATAACATCAATTATATTATTTTTTTTAATATTTGAATTTAAATACTTACAAGTAGTTATTGTGTGCATTAAATTATTAATGTCATATCTTAATCTATTTTCCTGAGGCAATTTCGCTAAATAAGGTAGTGTAAACAATAAAATCTTATTTATGTTTAATTGTTGCAATTTATTTAAAATCTTTTCCATTGTACTCTTGTTTACATTACCCCTTCTCCCAATTAATATAATGATAGTTGTGTTGGGACAGTGAGCCTCACTCAAGATGCTATTTATTATGTGATTGTAAGTGGCTCCGGGCATGCAATGATTGATAACTCTCTGGCCCGCACAAAAGTCATTCAATAATACACCCATACCTTTTCCCAACTCATCACTATAAATTTTTATATATTTTTCCTTAGGAAGAGGTATAGGTTGTGAAGGTTTTACATTTTTTAATTTATATTTGAGGTCGGTGTGAGTTTCCACAGGCTGAGCCAGGGGGTCGCTAATTGTGCTAGTATTTAACTGCCCTGAAGGACCTGAAGGTGAAAGGTGGCATTCACAAATATGGTCTTTAATAAATGAGTCAAAACGCTCAAAGTTATTATTACTAAGTTTCACCAGGTCATCCATGGCAGATATGTGCTCAGCAATTTCTTTCTGAGCAGTATTGTATTTACTGGTTAATGTATCTAAGCTATATTTCAAATTTGTAATCTCAGACTGCAGTGTGCTGACATCGGCCTCATAGTCATTTTTAAGAATATTAATCTCTTGACAATAGGATATCATTTTTGTTCTTAGTGCTATTTTCTCTTTACAAATGTTATTATACTTTTTATATATATTTTTTGTTTTTAATAATTGGTGATACTTTTTAATTAATTTGTTTATTTTAATATATTTTTTTAGTTTATTTTTGCTTACAACAGCAAATGAGGTCCTGGAGTCATCACAGGTCAAATCTATTACACTAGTATTCTTTTTCACAATTGGGACAGAGGACACTAAGTTTGGTGCATTCTCAACCAATTCACTGTATAGACATTGGGTTTGAGAGGCTGTTAGACTATGGTTCTTATTTTTAAGATCAATAATTTGTTTCTTGGCCTCATGCAGCTGGTGTCTCAATTCACCATTGAGTTTAAGGGCTTCCTCATACTCATCTCTGCACTGGTCAAACCCATTGACTATTTTGAGCAGATTTTCATTTTCTTCCATTACATTTGTACATTGGAGATGCATTTGTGACATATCGTTTTTTAATTCTGTATTTTTCTTGAAAATCTGCTCTAACTCTTTTTCATTGTCATCTCTTTCCCTTAACAATTGTTCACACTGCGACCTGTATGTCTTTAGCTCCTGGAGCGCCAGCTGGAGTTGTTCCTCCGCCTGGCGCGCCTTGGCTCCACGAGTCGTCATTTTTAAAACTTGACACAACAATTAATTTATTATTAATATAATTCCTATCGTATGTACAGGTAGTGTGGACAATTAAATATAATTTTATTATTTATTTTCTTAACAATTTATGAGAAAATCAAGGAAAGAAATTACAATGTTAAGGATTTAATTTAAATTTTGAGTTCGTTACCTGTACGATGACAGCTGACGAACACAACTTATCTTGTAGATAATCCTGTTTTGCACATATATCAAAATTTTACACTTCAATTAAATTATCACCTATTTAACCTAAGTTAGTCGTATAAAATAAGTAAAATTAATACAAAAAATATTAAAATAATCGGGAGAAGTTATTTTGACATGTATGCTTTAGTGTTGCCCGATCAGGAATCAAAATTTGTATTGGTATCATCAATTCTACGTCTACACTAAAAATGGAAAAATAAAAACTTTAAAAAATAAAATAAAAATCGACTTCCAGGCACTGAAAAGTAAAAAATAACTAAACGAGGGTTTTCAATTAGAATAGATACTTAATCAGATTTTTTCGAAGTCGGTGCCAGCCAATACAAATCAAAGCACACATTTTTTATATTAAAAAACGAAAAGAACTTACTCGATTTTTTATCGACACTTCTCCCGAACTATTCCAGCCATTGACCGTTGAAAAACGCTATATTTACCGCAAAAAAAAAAAAAAAAACAATCATTAAGAAATAATTATTGTTTTTATTTTTCAGAAATTCAAAATTACTTAACTCGTTGTTGTCGCCAGTAATGTTTTTGTACGTAGTGATGTGTTCTTTGATGCTATGTGCTAGTGCATATCAACTTACTGTAAGTACAATAATTTGTACTTAATCTTTTATTATTATTTAGTATTTTAGTTAGTTAAACTTATTTTTTATTATATATACTTTCGTGCATATGTTAAGTACACTGTTACCAGCCAACCTACTAATGCAGAAAGAATATTTAGAGAATATATAATAAAATTGTGATTAATTATAATAGATAATCTCACTTGTAATAGCATTTTCTTTTCTATTTCAAGAATTTTAAGATATCTCTAAAATTCAATTGATTTTTTTTTCTAGACTGCAACAAATACAACCCAGAAACTTTTAATGGCGGAATACTTAGTTTTTGGCATAGCACAACTTTTTATGTTTTGCTGGCACAGTAACGATGTTTTGGTCAAAGTAAGAAAAAGTGCTATAAATTATTGTTTTTATTTATTTATTATATTAGTACTATATGTATCTAAAAAAATGTATATATAAAACCTTTTTAGAATAACGAAGTGATGCTTGGGCCGTATGAAAGCGAATGGTGGAACGTAGACTTAAAACAAAGAAAAAGCATTCTTATTCTGGTTGGGCAACTTAAAATAGTGCATACATATACCGCTGGTCCATTTACTGAACTAACACTATCTACTTTTGTTACTGTAAGTTTTATATAATTTTTATAATCATCATAATCACAGTAGTCGACATTTGATTTAAATTCACTTTATCCAATTAAACTTAATTTTTGTATGTTTGTAATAAATGAATTAAAAAAGTACAAGAACGATTTGACGAATTTTGGTAAAAAGATAGTTTGACACCCCTGGGAAGGACAGGATATTTTTTGTTCCGGAAATCATCCCTTGAGGTGTTAAAATGGGAATGAAAGTTTGTATGGGGAAGTAATGTAGGGAGGAACCCGAGCGAAGCGAGGGTGAGTCGCTACTAATATTATAAATGTGAAATTTTGTGAGTATGGATGTTTGTTACTCTTTCACGCCAAAATAGCTAAACAGATCTGGATGAAATTTAGTACAGAGATAGATAAAGAGATAGATCTGGAATTGCACATAGGTTACTTTTATCGTGGACAAATGTACGGTTCCCGCAGGATAGATTTGTTTTTGTCTAGGGACGAACTAAGAGCGAAGCGAGGATGAGTCGCTAGTATGGAATAAATTAGGAAAGGAATTTATGTATAAATAGATTAATTTAAGATCAATTTAGGACAGTTTTAATCGTCGATCGTTAGAAAGTAGAATCATGAAAACAATAGTTTCAGTATTTTTAACAGTATCCCTTTTTTTACAGATTTTGAAAGGAGCTTATAGCTACTATACTCTTTTGAGACAATAAATTCTACATGCACATTCACTATACTTATTACTACGTCTACTAGAGATGAAAATGAGCAAGGTTAAATAAAATAAGACTTGAACTAAAAAAGCACAATTTCTTTTAACGAAAATACATAACATACTTAGTAATTATATTGTGAATAATTATATTGGTGTTTGTAATAATAAATTGTATTAGAAAATTTATGTGTTTCTTTTGTTTCTTTCCTTAATAAAATCATTTCCAAAACTGTAGGTAGGTACTGTGTGTCCATAGAAGAATGATCTCAAGCTGTTTTTTTTGATTTTGAAAATCGATCGAAATAAGATCTATCTACATTTTTAATTCATACGGTTATCGTTACAATAAATAACTAACTAACTAACTTACCTAGTAGCTGTGTGTGCCCAATTATTATGGATTATGTTAAAAAATTATTGATTTAATTAAAAATTAGTCCTAGAGCTTCGCTGTGTACAAAAAAGAACGAGAACTGGGAACTCACACTGTTTTTTTATTTAACTTTTAAGGTCGTCACTATATTTTTAATTTAAACTATTATTTTAATAAAAGTCCCGTTAAAATCCGTCCAGCAATTGTCATGCATAATTAAATTATAAAGATTATATAAATATAGAATCTAAAGATTATATTAAGAATTTTTTAATTTAATTTTGCTAAGAATACGCTTTGTATAGCATTAAATTCCGTTATGCACAATTTACTAAATAAATATTTTATATTGATAGCGAGCTACATTATCGAAATATTAAGGATAAAATGAATAATCAATATTAAATAATATTGATATAATAAAGTATAAGTTTTCAAAAATGGAAAAAATCAAGAAACATCACAAGGGGGAGGGCGATGTAGTGAGATATCACGTGTATTTATTTTTTCGTAGAACTTCTTCGTTCGTTGATCTTTCGTTGGATTCAGAAGGAATTTCTCGCAGAAGTATGGAATAACATGGTTTTCGACGATCATGACGTCCTAGCAGAGTATGTCGAGCTCGATGTGGTATAGCGAGCATGTGTGAGAGAGATAGTATTTGCTTTAGGTACTACAACCTTAATGTTTGTCTGGAAATTTTTATCACGATGTATAATTTTCTAAAGTAAATTAGATTATACCTGTATTTAAAGTAATATTCTGATTTTTTTTAAATGCTTTGTTCCAAGAAAAATACACGTGATGTTGGATAGGGCGGGGAGGTTAGTTTAAAACCTCACCACGTATCACCAAAGAGGAGAGAGGAGTTAAAAGTGCTAAAAAATGATGATTGAAATTTGGTATTAATGCTCTTCAATAAAATGAAGTAAATACATGTTTAGAATTTTTCAAACTTCAATCCCATGTAAAATATAAAATGATGTCCACGTAGTCTTAAATATAAAGATTGTATTGTGATTTCGCCACTTTTGGTCGTCTCATGGCTTTAGCTTACTATTTCTTCAGTTTTTGTCCTTTGGGAACAAATGATATCCATATTTTTTGCATCCTGGCATTGCACAATGTCTTTTTAATAAAATTTTAAATAAAATGAAAAAAAAGCTAAAGCTAAAAAAATAAAGCTTTACAATATACTTAGGATTATAGTGATCGTGACATCTAGCGGGAGAAAAAGGCAAAATTAATATAATTTTTTATTAAAATTGTTCTATTTTGTTGTTGTTAAGATTGATCTCAAACATTTTTATACCAAAGTTATGCCTAAGGTATACTTAAACATTTATAATATTGATTTTCTCAATAAATAACATAGTGATTTATTTATTGTGTTTTTTCTTAACTATCCGGTGTCCCCACACCTTCCTATACAACTTCAAGCTATAAACTAAGGCTTTCAGTCTCGTTATATTTGCAAGTCCCGGGAAAAAAAATCGAGACTCGATATGGTCTCGAAATTCCCGGGAAAAACGAGACTTTCGAGACTACTTCAAAAATAGGTTTCATACTCATAGGCTAGGCAGTTAGGCAGTCGATAATATAATAAGTAAGGTATTTCAATAAAGTACTTTATTAATCATACTGTTACAAACACAAATACAAGTAAAATTAACAATTATTTGGTCCTTACATATAAAATTAGCGGTTTTATATGGAAAAAGCAAAACCAATAGAAAAAATTATTTATATACATATATTTAATCAGTCAAAGTAAGTACCATGCACTTAAATTTTTTTCCTGAAATTGTCCAAATTCCGGAAAAAGCGGTAATCTGTTGGAGCAAGGTCCGGGGAGTATGGTGTGTCGGAGACATTCCAATCGCTGCTCCTCTAATTTAGCGATCGTCTGCTGTGCAGTGAGTGATCTAGCGTAGTCCTGAAGCAACAGTGGCTTAGACCAATTGACCAGTCTCGGTTGTTTAATGGCTAGCTTTTCCATAATAGTTTGCATTTGTTGCCAGTACAGATCTTGCCAGAAAACTGTAGTGGATGACACCAGAACTGGTCCACCAGACATAAATGTACAAACAGACAGACAGTCAACTGTCGCTTGGGGCAGGATTTCTCCTGGGTTCAACCATTGTGATGAGCGTTTCCGATTATTGCACAGGATCCAATGCGATTCGAAATCCCCCCGGTATCGTGACGGTTGAGTAATGTAACGCAGCACTCGACGCGTGATTGTTGAAGGGCTTCATCAATTCATGCGGTACCCATTTTTCCAGCTTTTTCACTTTTCTAATTTGTTTCAAATTATTTAAAATAGCTTTATCACTCACATCGAAGCTTGCCGCTAACTCTGACGTGGTTTGCGATGGATCTGTTTCCACGATCACTTTTAATTGTTCATTGTCAATTAGGGTCTTCGGCCATCCAGGGGGTTTATTCTATAGGTCCAAAATTCCAGAACAAAAATGTTAAAACCAAAACCATATTTTAATTTACAGTAACTTCCTTATACACATCATTAATTCTTCGAGCTGTTTCTGCAGCGCTGGTGCCACGGTGGTATTTTATGTTTTCCATATCGTGAACAGACCAGAGTGATGTCAAAGAAAACAAATGAATCTCCAAATTCGAAAAACAAATACACAAGCCTAAAATTTAAATAAATATGAATTTGGAATTCCTAACCAAACGTAAGATATAGATATTTTAGATCAATGTAGCCAGTTCGACAAAACGCCACTTTCATATATAAGGACTTAATATCTATGAGCTTTTTTTTCGTTTTTAAAGTGGGCACGTAAACACAAAGAGTATTTAATGTACTTTCAGACAGAGAGGATCCGATTTTATTACAAAAGTAACCCTTGTTAAAAAAAGCCCTCTCTGCTTCTACGCTTGTATTAGATAGGGAATAGAGATTTAATAGTTAAATAGCGGTTTAGTATTTCCCTCTGTTGTATTATCCTAAGTTTCATTTTATAGTTTTGCCACGTACCTTATGCCGCAACCGGAATAAATAATTTCAAAAAAAACTGAAGTCTCAAAAGTCTCGTTCTTCCCGAGACTGGCGGTAGAAGTCTCGAGTCTCGAAAATTCGAAATAATCGTCGAGACTCTCGAAATTTCCGAGACCGAGACTCCCGGGATGAAAGCCCTACTATAAACTTTGCAGAATAGTCAAACGAGGTAGAGTCAAGTGATGTAATCTCTACATAGGTCCTTTTTTATTTCTTTCGTCGTCATGATTCCCTTTATACACGATCGTAGAAACAAAAATTCTTATATTCCATCTTCACCAAATAATAATAATGCATGATTGAGTGAATGAAGACAACAGAAAAAAAACTGCTTTTTTGAAACACACTAAACCTACCTTGAATATGCTATAGGTACAAATGTAAAATAAAACAAATATGTATTAATACATACAGAATTGTATTCAATAAACTTTTTATTACATTGTAATTTTTTTAATAAATTGGCACAAATACACGTATATATACGAGTCTGGCTTAATAGACTTAACGCATCTGATAAAATAGGTATTATAATGATGCTTACTTAATATGCAAATGTTACATGCGAAAATGTCGGTGTTATAATATAGGCAGGTATTAAAAATACCTTATTTATAAACTTATCACATAAAATTTTGTACATTATGGGTAAAATTGTTTCGGTTTTCATCTATTAAAGCAGATTGAATAAAAAAAAATTTCTTTGTTGATAGTAAAACCTATCTTAAGGCCAGGCTGTCCGAGCGAAGTAGGCATTTAACGCTACCACCCCTCCCGCAAAGCGAGCTGTGCGCTCACGTCGCCGGCGTGAACTCATAACTACAGGTCAAGCGTCACAGAGTACGCAAGCGCGTCTATAAGCAGTAGGCCAACTTATCAATTTGATTTTAATATTATTAAAATTTAAAATACGGGAATTGATCCGATAACATTTTATTTTATTATAATACGTATATATTTAGTAATCGCGAAAAGCTAAGACATTTATTCCTATGCAATAAATGAATTTGAGTAGATATTGAACATGTAAATTATATTTTATTCAAGTATTTATATATTCATAATATATAAATACATATTTAGGAATTTTATCAGGAAATAACTTATGTTTTTGTTAGTTTGATGTTTAAAAATTTACAAATTAGTATGTAATTTTTGTTGTAGTATTGAATAAATAATAATCAAAAGCAATCGAAGGATTATGATTATAACCACTTATTTCACAATGCATACCAAGTATGGGTTGGCGTAGCGGTAAAAGCTGGGTCTAATAACTCTAAGGTCGTAGGTTCAATTCCCCGTGCGTAGTCATTTTTCTTTCTTTTTCTCATTTTTATATAATATTATTCATTTTTCAATTATGCAAAGAAATAAGTATTTTATTTATTTATTATCATTTATCGTTTTTTTTTTATTTATTTACTAGCGACTCACCCTCGTTTTAACGTTACGTATAGATTTCTTAGAGATGAGATATTTTCCCACAGTAAAAAATATCCTATGTGTTGACCCGGAATCCGAATAACCAACTATCATCATACCAAATTTCATCAAAATCCCTCCAGTAGTTTTTCCGTGATGCGGTAACAGACAGACAGACAAAAATTCTAATAACTATAGATTCGGTCTCTGTATCGATAATAATGTCTATTTCAATAAGATATTCCAAAAAAATATTTAATGTGCAGATTCGGCTTAGTCACAATTTGTTTATATGTATAGATATGCAAAAGGCATAGAAACGATAAAAAAAATGGGATTTTGGACTTTTCAACAAGGGATAGTAATTAAAGCGCATGCGAAAAATCTTTGTATATTAAAATTCAAAATTCAATATATAATTGAGAAAAAGGAAAAAAATGTCTACACACGAGGGGAATCGAATCTACGATCATCGAAATTCTAGTCCGAGATCATACCGCTACACCCACTTTTGCTTGGCTTGCGAATTGAAATACGTGGTTCAGAAGGTGCGAAACATTTTTTTATTTTTTACTAGCGACTCACGCTCGCTTCGCTCGCGTACTTCCCTAGGTACGTTTTCACGGTTAGCTATGTTTACTTATATACTAGCGGCTCACCCTCGCTTCGCTCGGGTTCACCTCTAGAAAAAACAAATCTATCCCACGGAAACCGTTCATTTTTCCGGAATAAAAAGTCGCTTATTGCTTATTCTGATGTATGAACTATATTATTGTAAAGTTTCATTAAAATCCAATGGGTAGTTTTTGTGTAGTAAGCTGTATAAGTTACTGTAGTTTTTTAACTATCCAACGTGAACTCTTTGATTTTCCGGGATAAAAAATATCCTATATGTTGACCGTGGATATAAGGTACCACCATGCAAAATTTCATTCAAATCGGTCCAGCAGCTTCGGAGATTAGCCTGTACAAACAGACAAACAGACAGAAAAACAAAAAATTAAAAAAAAATCTGGATTTGTTCTATTCTCTTCTTACACCCCCCTGACTCGGTTTTTAGCATATTTTTTCTATGTACAGACATTCGACCTCTACAGTTTTATTATAGTATAGAAGAAGAAGATAGATAAACAGTAGCTTGCTACTCCTAAGATATTCATTTAAATTATATAGTGATTTACCCTCGCTTCGCTCGGATGCGTACGCTTTTCGTGGGTTTTAATTTTTGTTTCGCGGAACCCTGATTTTTTTTCTGAAATTTTTATTTTTCTGAAATAAAAGTAGCCTAAGTTACTCCTTATAACATCAGCTATCTGCCAGCGAAAGTCCCGTCAAAATCGGTGCAGCCTTTTCGGAGATTAGCCGGAACAAACAGACAGACAGACAAAAATTGTAAAAAATGTTGTTTTGGTATATGGACCGTGTATACATCCATATGCAATAAATAAAAAGCGGTTATTTTAATATTAAAACAGACACGCCAATTTTATTTATCTACTAGCTTTTGCCCGGGACTTCGTCCGCGTGGAATAGTGACTCCCCCCTCACGACCGCCCTGCCCTCGCCTTGTATCGGGCTGAGAGCGCGCTCACCCATAGACCGCGTAAAGTTAAATATGTATATTTTAAAACTATGATATCTCCTAAGATATTGATTGAAATCAAATTATGTCAAGGGCAATTTTGTTCAAAATTAAATACTTGTGATGAATAACGTATTTATTTGGATAAGGATAGTATCATGTTTATAAAAACACCTTCGGAAGTAATGCATTATTTTAGAACAAATTTGATTGCCATAAAAAGGGTTATTTTGAGTCAACCTTAAAAGATAGACATATGCTGTCGCGGACTTTTTTTTAGAACTTTTAAAGGAGAACAATTCCGTCATACACGATTTTTGCGTAACTTCAACCGCTTACGCAGCGCACGCAACGGAAGCTCTCAAAAGGAATGATTTTTTCCCGTTTTTGCAACATTTTTCATTTATGCTCCGCTCCTATTGGTCGTAGCGTGATGTTCTATAGCCTAAGCCTTCCTCGATAAATGGACTATCCAACACAAAAAGAATTTTTCAATTCCAACCAGTAGTTCCTGAGATTAGCGCGTTCAACCAACCAAACAAACAAACAAACTCTTCAGCTTTATAATATTAGTATAGACTAGCAACTCACGCTCGCTTCGCTCGCGTTCGTCCCTAGGTACGTTTTCCCGGTTAGCTATGTTTAAGTATACCTATGTAAATAGTAGCTTGCTAACTCCTAAGATATTCATTTAAATTAAATATTATATAGCGATTTACTCTCGTTTTGCTCGGGTGCGTAGGCCGTACGCGGATTTTGTTCATAATTTCAGGGTTTTAATTTTTTTTTGCGGAACCCTGATTCTTTTTCTAAAATAAAAGTAGCCTAAGTTACAACTATATATACCCTATAACATCAGCTATCTATCTGCCAGTGAAAGTCCCGTCAAAATCGCTCCAGCCGTTTCGGAGATTAGCCGGAACAAACAGACAGACAGACAGAAATTGTAACAAATGTTGTTTTGGTATATGTACCGTGTATACATCCATATGCATTTAGTAAAAAGCGGTTATTTTAATATTACAAACAGACACTCCAATTTTATTTATCTGTATAAATATAAATTTGCTTTTTTTTCTAAGCGCTTGGCTTTCTAACCGCTCGACGCCCGCGCTCAGCTGATTGCGCTCACTATCCACTGTGCCTATTACACCAGGGGCGCCACTTCAAATAACATATTTACACTAACTAGTTACATACTGCTTTATCTTACATAAAAAAACTTCGACGATGTTATGATGTAAATAATATATTCACAAAAGGTCTTCAGTAAATTTAAAATGGCCCCGTATATACTTATATGTACATAATAAAAGGTAAAGTTATAAATATGAAGATAATCTGCTAAACTACATATGTAGATAGGTACCTACCAGTCCGATTTGAAAATTATTTCTGTGATAGAAATCTGCATTATCCTTGAGGGACAAACATAACCAATGTTTTATTATGATATACTTACTTACCCGTACTAGTTATGGTTAGCTAAGTTCGCGTTATGTTTATGAAATTTGGTAGGTATGTTACATGTAGATTTATTTGAAACCCGCGTCCAAATCCTACGCGTATGTATGTATATATGTTATATATACAAACACATGTATGTATGTATGTTATATATACAAACACTTACATACATACAACGCGCATAGTAAATGATTTATATTTATTAATTATATTATTTATTCATATTTAATATTAATCACAAGCATAGCCGCGCGAAACCCTTAGTATACGACAGAACGGAATCATCGATCACTAAACTAGATTTTACACAAAAAATCATAAGCAAACTGCAAAAGTATTCTGTATTTAGGTAATTCTAGTTTAAAAAATATACAATAATGTAAATTCAACCTTAAATGTGTTACTTAAAGTTGTTTTTACTAAGCTATGTATAAAAAGCAAAAAACGTTGATTTTTTACACTATGTCCAAGGAATGAATAATTCGATGAATTAGCGGGGGGGTTGTGCGCGAGCAAAAGCGACATAGGTCCTACCTCGTCAAGGGCCAGCGGCCGACTGAATCATTATCGTCGTTGCACCTTAGTTGCTTGCGAACAAGGTTGAATATCGAATATCCGATCGATCTTATTCTTGCACAGAATTAAAAAACGTAAGTCTCAAATCTAATTTAATTTATTATGAGAATAATAATTGGTCAATTTAAATGTCTTTCGTACAGAAGATAATAAACTATATTTTCCTTCTCTGAGTATTTTTTTTGCGTATATAACTGAAGTAGTTTAAGAGTAAAATCCATTAATCTCTAAAAAAGGCATATTTTAAAAAAAATAAAACTATCGAGAAAATTTCATCCAATTGTGTTTCTGTTTTTTCTGATCCATAGAAAAAGGTTTGAAAAATCATACATTGAAATTATCACATTGATTTAATGTCTGGTATACATAGAATATGAAAGCAAATCAGCGTTAAATTTAGGGAGCCTCCTCTTAATAAGGAGCGGTGCCTTTGTAAGAGTATTACAGATTTAATTTAGTATAATCTAAAATAGTTCTTCCAGATTAGAGATATTTAGTAAATCCATAGTATGAACAATGTAAGTGGAAGGGCTAAGAATTAAGTAAGACAAAAGTGCTTCTAACTAAAACTAAAAGTATAATGCTTCTAACTTAATTAAATAATAAATAATAATATTTATTATTTAATCCCTTGTACGAATCAATTGCAGGCTTTTTAGTGGGAAATAGACAAGTGTACGTTGCATACAACGAAACAACATTAGCATGATGAATAATCGGATGTATTCAAGATATTCGAAGCAATTCCGAAAAAAACAAATGCTTATGGTAAGTATATCTTGCACCTTATTGATAATGCTTTTTCCAGATGTATTGCTATGGATTGAAGAACTGCTACAGATTCTTTTATTGGGAGGATAATACAAAGACAGGTTAAAGTTTAAGTTATGTATGTACTTGGATAAGCGTATCGTAATACTTCATCTAATTTGACACCCAATTTTCATCATAAAGAAGTTAAATTTAGCTATATTGGGATATCTAACATAATATATGTATATCAACAGAAGTCATATTTGTTTAAAAATCTTTATATTCAAACTCTGTCCTTATAATAAATGTTAAATATTTGAATTCTACCTTAGCGTATCAAGCCAGCTGAAATATAAGCATTTTAGTGCTCATCGATATACATATAGGCAGGTACTTAATATCGTTTTGGTTTATTTTTTGTAGTATGCAAAATATTGTGCATATTTTGGCAGCGAAACTCATTAAGAGAAAGTAAATAAATTAAATATAAATATTTTACCCAGTCATCCCGAATAAGATGTACGCAATTTTTTCATAACATTCCAAGTTTTGTAAATGATGACCAATAGCGTTTTGAACATACAATTATTTCACACAACACATCTATAAAATACATACAGTAAAATACGTATTTAATTCATGATCTAGTCATATTTATACTTAAGAACAATTTCAATGTACACAAAATAATCTTACTTAAATCTCATAGAGATTTAGTACCAATGAATAAGATACAGGTATATTATAATTTTTCATTTCGTATATATTTGGTATTTATGGCACAATATTTAAATATAAACAATATCGTGTAAAAACACTTTTACAGAGAGTTATAAATTAAAGAATAGATTCATATCCGTTTTTAACATCTAATAGTGCGTCATGTTATGTAAAAATATCACACTAAGTAGTTGAGTATTATTTCTACAAGTATATACAAGGTGATGCTACAAGAATTCAACATTCCAAAATCTTATGAGTGTTTTAAATTAACACTCAAAATGTTTGTTATCCATGTCTGATAGGAATGTGAAGGCAGTCGAGCTGGCAGTAGTTAAAGGCGAGAAGCGTGGCACATATTGTGAGCTTGGCGCCGGGGCCGGACGTCAAGTGTACTCTTCGCCATCTTCATCTTCACTGAAGTCAGAGTCAGGGTCTAGGTCTGGGAGTGGTTTCAAATAATCTACTGTAGTTGGTGGTGGATTAGGAACCAAATAGCCCTCAGACTCTAAAGGCCCTGCAGGTGGGCGAGGTAGTCTTATTTGTGTACTAGATCCTCCAGCCGCTTGAGCGGTTTCTAATTTAGTACAAATTGCATCAAAATCTATTCTATCCCTTGGATCTATAGCCCAACAAGCTCTCATTAGCTCACATGCGAACGGAGGACAATCTTCTGGAGGAACTAAGAGTATACCTCGTAATATTTTTTTCGTCGCACCATAATTGTTGCAGCCGTAGAAAGGTTGTTTTCCACGACTATAAATTTCCCATAATACTACACCATATGACCAAACATCGGATTCATGGGTAAATCTAGCATACACAATACTCTCTGGGGACATCCAACGAACAGGCATTGGTCGTTCGCCACCCATTTTATAATAATCACAGGTATAAACGTCTCGAGACATTCCAAAGTCTGCTATCTTAACCGCTAAATTAGTTCCAACCAAACAATTTCTTGCTGCCAAATCTCGATGAACAAATCTTCTAGAAGCCAAATACTGCATACCACGCGCTACTTGAAGAGCTACATGTAACAAAGCAGATTCGTCCAGAACAAGTCCAGATCGTTTTCCACCTCGAGAGCCTCGTAAAACGCCCGCTAAGTCTCCCCATTCCATATATTCAAAAACCATCCAAGGGCTTACATTTGTATCATCTGCAAGAATGAAATATTAACATTGTTAAAAGCAACCTATTTCAAAATATGTACAACTAGCCAATCACCCTCGATTCGCTTTGGGTTTGACCTTAGTGAAAAACACAAACAAATCTATAGGCTATTCCACGGGAACCGTACATTTTCCGGGATAAAAAATAGCCTATGTGCTATTCCAGACTGTAATCTACCTCTGTGCCAAATTTCATCCAGATCTGTAAAGCTGTTCTGGTGTGGAAGAGTAACAAAAATTCATATATTCATCCATCCTCACAAACTTTCACATTTATAATATTAGTACCTACAGAAGTATGGATATTAAATACTCTGAATATTACTAAACTAAGTATTACATCTTAATTACAAATTGTTATAACTCTCAAATATTTACCTCTATAAACTACTCCAATTAGTGTTAAAATATTTGGATGTCGGAATGCTGACATAATAGAGACCTCCCTTACAAAATCTTCTTCTGCACTGCGTCCAGCACTATCTTTTAACACTTTAATGGCCACCTCTTGCTCTGCACTGGTATTTCTCAGGACACCTTTAATATAAACAAATAAATATATTTTATCAGAGTAATATTGATTAATCATAGGATTTTATGCTTCCAGATCGTCAATCAGTTAAGCATTTTAACCAATCAGTATAAACATTTAATTTGTCAAATATTAGATATTTATGAAGACAAGTAGACTAAATTTATCTGAATTTTTTTTTATTCATTGTGAGAAACAAACTATACAATATGAAGAAAAGCAATAAATTCGAAAGACATATGTATGTACATATTGTGTTGCAATTTATAATAGTGTCAAAAATTTTGATGTATCAAGAAATACTGCTTGTTACCTTTATATACTTTTCCGAAGCAGCCTTCGCCAACTTCTTCTAGGAATGTGAGCGCACTCCTTTCTAACAGTGTCACTTGAGGTTCGCTGGATTTATTTGCAGGTAGTGGAATCGGAGAGCCCGGCACGGCGACTGGAGCGCCGACAGTTGCCGCACCACACACGCCGTACTGCGGGTTCGTTATATACCGTTCAGCAAGCAGAGGTTCTCCTGGCCGTACACGCTACAATCATAATGTATGCTAAGCAAAGGCATTGCCAAAGCGAGGGGAAAGCTGTATGATAATTGATATGATATAGTTAAAAATATGTAAGATCCTTAAACATGCACTTTTAAAGTAGTGTGCCATTTATGAGAGCCAAGCAAACTGTGTTAGTGAGACATGAAAGATTTCAAATATTACTTACCGGTTTGTCTTTCCTATCCACGTTACAAATTCTTTTTCTGAGGTAGAATATTGCAAGGAAAACTAATATTAAGAGCACTCCGCAGCCGGCTACCATAGAAGCAAGAATTGGTGCACTTGCGCTTGAGTAAACTCCGGAAATGACTGAATCTCTAAGTGTGGTAGATTCTGCGATAAATTCGCTGCTTGGAAAAGTATCTGGAGTCTGAAAGAAATATCATTGGTTAGTCTGACTATTCTAATTGTAATTATCTTTACAAAATAGTAAAATGTAATAGGGTCAAAATTGCGTATAGAATATACATATAATATAAGGTATATTAGTTATTATAGAAATGAAATGAAATGAAATAAACTTTATTCAATTAGACTTATTACAAGTGCTTTTGAATCGTCAATTTAATGTAAGCGTCAGTGAAGTCTGGTATATATTATTTGTAGTATTCTTAAATTACTAATATATGTAATTAATTGACATTTGTATATGGATTGGGTACTGGTAGGAGTCGCTTATTTCTAAAACTGAGTTTCTTTTTTTTAGGAAGAGAGGGAGAAAGAGAGAGAGAATAGAGATACTTAATGTATTCAATGAGCTATTGTAACAAAGACTAGAATAGACGAGGACGACACGTTTGGGTCAGTTTGTAGTGAACTTACTTGCTGTATCAGCGGTCACGGGTTCGAGTCCCGCTGGGACTGTGCATTTGTGTGATGAACACGAATGTTTGTACTCCAGTCATGGGTGTCTATATTTATAACTAGCGGCTCAACCTTGCTTTGCTCGGGTTCGCCTCTAGACAAACAAAAACAGATCTATCCCACGGGAACCGTACATTTTTCCGGGATAAAAAGTAGCCTATTTGTTATTCTGATTTATGAACTATATTATTGTAAAGTTTCATTAAAATCCAATCCGTAGTTTTTGTGTAGTAAGGTGTATAAGTTACTATAGTTTTTTAACTATCATGGGAACTCTTTGATTTTCCGGGATGAAAAGTATCCTATATGTTGACTGGGGATATAAGGTACCACCATACAAAATTTCATTCAAATCGGTCCAGCAGCTTCGGAGATTTACCCATACAAACAGACAAACAGAGAAAGAAAAAAAAATTGAAAAAATCTGGATTTGTTCTATTGCTCTTCTTACATCCCCCTGACTCAGTTTTTAGCATTTATTTTCTATGTACAGACATTCGACATCTACAATTTTATTATAAAATAGCAATATATATGTAAATATTTAAAGTTATATCGATACCTCGGGGCTCAAAGGGCATAACCGCCATTTTGGCGAAATTGACTTTTTAATGCAGTCCTACTAATTTTTTTCTCCTCTATCGATCTGTATATTTAAAGTCTTCCAATTCGCCAAAAAATGGCGTTTACGACCCCATTTTTTGTAGAAAATAAAACAGATATTTTTAGTTTTTGTGTCGTAACAGCAACCACTGTTAATGGTCATAAATGCGAGGGTAGTGAGCGACACCGTAGATGATACAAATGTTTTTACGCCCAACATTTTACATCGAAATATTTGTAGTTTTGGGTCGTAAGAGCAATCACTCATATTGATCAATAAATGTAAGGGTAGTAAACGACATTTTTATGATTTTATTTAGACTATTTTTATAATGAATAAGACGAGTTATTGAACAGTTTTTAGGTTAACTTTTTTTCGAAAGTTTAAGTAGCTTTTCTGAAGCCATTTGGCATTGTGACTCTAAATGAAAGTCGTTTTCATCCATCAGCTTTAGTTTTTGAAAAATGGCTGATGTGTTTTTTTGTAAAAAACTCAAAGAAATCATTATAAAAATAAATTTAATTTGCGAAAGCCGCCAAAAATGATTTTTTCAATGAATTTAACATTTCTTGTGAGTCTTGTTCGAAAGTTTAGCAGTAATCTGCCCTGCAGTAGCAGTAATGTGTATCGTTCCTGCATAGTTTGTAAGTGTTGATGGAATATTTCTTCTTGTTTATCACTTAAGTGGGCGTGATTTTCAGGAAATTGGTCTTGATAAGAGTGTAAAAAATGAAATTCTACGGTCATGTTGCAACCAATATTTTTCAAGTATATTTTTGGGCAAAATTTTGATAGTTTGGTACTTTAGTATTTACAATGAAAGTTTTTTTAATTACTGACACAAATGATTTCTATGCATTAGACTGTTTAATTTATTGTTTTGACTTAATTTAGCTAGCAGTTTAATTTGTGGCCTATTAAATATTTCAGCTTTTAATTTTTCCGTATTTAGTTAAAGGAATATCTTGCAATAGACTTAAAATAATTTCCATTTGTAATGAGCACCTTAACAAATTGCTCATGTTGATGGTAAAAGGTGGTATAGACTTTTGAGCTGTGCTAGATAGCAAAGCGAGTCCTTTAGCAGATAGTAAATTAGGATAAATCTATTTACGGTTATTTTAATTAATACTATTTAGATTATCAAAGTCAAAATAACAGTCATGATGGTAGTTTATAGGTTCTCGCCAAACATAGGGGTTTTGAAATTAAGGGAACTTCTTTTTCTACTTGACCATTGTCCGAAACGCAACAGCACAATTTTAACAATGATTTTTGGGTATCCATGGCTTGTAAATTACACAGTTGTTCTTTGAAATCCTACTATAAAGTTATAAGCAGTTTTTTTCATTGATTTTCTATAATTTTTAAAGACATATTCTCTACAAATAAAGCAAACACACTGCGAATTGTATAAAACACGTATTCTTGACGAAGATTTATCACAATAATTTTATCCTTCTGATATCAACAGTGTGCTAAATTCGTAAATGCATGCCCACCTTATGGTAAAGTATCAAGAAGCTGTGTACGAAAAATAAAAGCTGTTAGATTGAAACGGCTGGTAAATTTAAATTTACTGTAACTTAATATAAAGGAAAAGTATAAAAAAAACCGGAAAAGTTAAGAAAGTACTATTTTGTAGCTATGTGTAATTATTTATATAATTAGTTATCTAAGTTGAATTTAGGTATGCTAAGTTAATAAAGTCCATATAAAATTGCAATTAAATATCAAATAGTGTTTAATCAATAGAAGAAAACAAAGTAATTATCTATAAACTGATAGAACTAGTAGGCAAATTGACGGTTACAACCATCACTCATCACACATCCATTAATTTTTGGGGTGTAAATGCCTTAAACACGCAGTTTTCCGGGGCGTATAGGAAAGCTACTTTTGTTAGTTTTAAATCTATTTGAAATATAGTTTTACAGTTTTCTGCATCAAGAAAAAATTAAACTTTTGGTCTTAGAATGGTTTATTTAGGCCAAAAATAATAAAAGTTTTGTCGAAAATAATATTATTTTTTTTGTTTTTTGGCTCTCCTGTAAAATCAAGTTTTGGTGCTTACGCCCTTTGAGCCCCGAGGTATCGATTATGTGTAGTGTATCAACTATCTGGTATCCATAACACAAGCCTCGTAGCTTATCATGGAACTAGATGGTGCTGTGTGTTAATGTCTCAACATATTTATTTACATATTTTGTTTATTTATTGTTGTTCGTCACGCATTGTTGGCATCTGAAGACATAACAATGGATGAATGAATGACAAGGGTAAAAAAGAATTAAAGGCTATACTGAAATTCAAAAAATGAATTGCGTCTTTGTAATATCCAAGGAGCATTGGCGTACTTTAGATTGGGGGAGAGGAAGAGATAACGCATGCATAATTTTTATTCCAAGGGAGAAAATATTGGAGACTTTAAGAAGATTGAAAAGGGGCAAATATATACCATACTCCTCCACCAAAAAATAGACATTCTTTTTACAAATGTATTAATATTCTTAAACTATTTGCTGCTCTTTCCTTTACCGCCATTTAGTACGAGATACGCATATTGAATATAATGTAGGTACCAACTAACTTAACTTGTAAAGGCAGAACGTTATAAAAAGAAAATGTTTTCCCGTAAAATAGGAAAATATTTCGATTTTTATGTTGTATTTTCCAACATGACTATATTACGACTTAATATACAGTAGTTTTGATAATGCATAGTTTTGAGGTTCGCGAGCATTGGTCTTGAAAAGAGAATCCCCTTATTAAATTTATTATATTATTTTTCAAAGCGGTACATCATTATCTTACTAATATTATAAACTAGCGACTCACGCTGGCTTCGCTCGCGTTCGTCCCTAGGTACGTTTTCACTGTTAGCTATGTTTATTCAAAAATAGTAGCTTGCTACTCCTAAGATATTCATTTAAATTATATAGCGATTTACCCTCGCTTCGCTCGGGTGCGTACGCCGTACGCGGATTTTGTTCACAATTTCATAGTTTTTTTTTCGCGGAACCCTGATTCTTTTTCTAAAATATAAAGTAGCCTTAGTTACTCCTTATAACAGCAGCTATCTGCCAGTGAAATTCCCGTCAAAATCGGTCCAGCCGTTTCGGAGATTAGCCGGAACAAACAACACAATTGTAAAAAATGTTGTTTTGGTATATGTACCGTGTATACATCCATATGTATTTAGTAAAAAGCGGTTATTTTAATATTACAAATATTAGACACTCCAATTTTATTTATCTGTATAGATGTGAAAGCTTAGATGTTTGGATGTTCAGATGTTTGTTTGTTGTTGTTGTTAGTCTGGAATAGCACATAGGCTACTTTTTATCTCGGAAAAATGTACGGTTCCCGTGGGATAGATTTATTTTTGTTTTTCAGAAGTAGTTGTAGTAAACACATAAAGCTTTCATATAGTATGAGTAGGTAAATACTTTTGTTATAAGCGATGGCACTTCTACGAGGGTGGATCTAAATTCTAAATACGTTATCAGCAATGACATAATATCATGAATATTTATCAGTTATGATGGAAGAGAACATTTCATTGTCCATGACGTCAGTAGTATTAACTTTCAAAGACAAAATATCAAATTAAAGATTTTTTTCTGTCTAGCACTAATTTAACAATTATAAGAACCTACATATGTAATATCTTATGTGAATTTGTTATTTAAATGTGGTATTCGATTTATTAAACGTATTTTTTAGTTTGGTTTTCTCTAACAAATTCCAAATAATAGTATTAAAATTTCTCGTGTTAAAATTATAAAACCATTAAAAGCAGCGTTGGCGTTTGTAAACTCAAACGCCATCAAACTTATCTCTTTTAGAGATTAGATCTTTTATGATGTTTATAATAAATAATAAGCATGGCTAGTAAAGTGTTTGATAAGAAGATACAAGATGAAGTGTTAATGATGATGGATGGTCTCACTTGTGCAGTGGGCGGGGACGCTGGGTATCTGAGGTCGGTAGCATTTGATGGTCGCGGCGGGATCACGTTGTGAATTGCTTGTCGTTGAGTCAGGGGCACTGAAATTGATATATTTTATAAATTATTATATTTTGAGCACTACCATCAAATATCGGGGTATAATTCTATCTTTTACTGCCTATTATTTTGAAAATTTAAGTTTTGTTTTATGCACAAGGTCTACAGGGGAAGGCGTAAATGCATTTCCCAACATTAAAAAAAAGGGGAAAGCAACCAGGACTGATACTTTGGGCCCATATGTGAAAAACATTCTAAATATTCTACATTCTTCTCATTTTTTTAATTTTTTTAAGCTTGCTTACCATCTGTTAAGTCTCTCTGATATTACTCGATAGTGCCTTCACGGATCGCAACAACATTTTTAACGTTTTCGCCTACATTAAAATAATTTCAGACAAGTAATAAAATCCGAAGATATAATGACAGATTTTTATGGTAAGTGGTTGTGAATTAGAAAAAAATATACGGAGGTAAGCGTAACAAAAACTATATTAAAAAAGTAATAAAAACTGATCTCAGAACTACATAACATGTATTCATTTCACACTATTGCATACCTGTGCTTCTTGGACACGTTACTCCTTCTTTGGCGGGTTCTGCATTTGTTGTGCACACACAGTAGTACACGGTGGAATTGTATTGCAAACAAGCATATTCCTCCCCGCATGAAAAACTTTCACATCCACCGTAAATGAATGTTACTGTAAAGAGTCAAAATTAAAATAATTATTTTAATGTGAGACTGGAATAGTTATATTGCGGTAGTATTGCAAAAAAAAGGAATATTCTATCGCTTATTGATTATTTTTATAAGTAAGCAAGCAAGTAAAATGTATTAATACTTACTAGTGTTATTTTGTGATGTCTGTTTCGGCCGCGCCTCTTCTCTGGGTACTCTCGCTAATTTAGCAGATTTTATACGGGAGTGCTGAAATAAAAATCAAAGGTAAGAAATAAAAGACGATACCGTTATTGAATTCAATATGTATAAAAAGATACTTTGAAGAACGCTTATTGATATTATAAATGTGAAACAAAAATTTTATAAATAGAAGTAGTTATATTATATGTATTAGAACAAAAGATAACAAAGAAAATCTGCATACACGCGATTCATGTAGATCTCACAAACAACGGCCCGTCATCCATAATAAACAAGGTTTTTCAAGAAATTCTCACTACTAATTACAATGTGTTTCTATACATATTAATTGTCACGCGTATGCTAAATGGTAGAAACTTATGTAAATAATGATGAAATCGTTTGTAATTAATAAATCAGGTTGAAACGACTGGACGGCCTGTGACCTGGAGAAACATATAGGCTGTTACTCCACTTTGTCATCTTTTGGTAAACATTATTGTTAGTAATGTTCGCCAAAAGGTGGCGAGTATTATAACTACAAAAGGCCCCTAGGTTTGCACACAAGCGAAGCGAGGGTAAGTTGCTAGTAGAAAATAATATAAAGTTAATATGAATCCGGAGAAAGTTTTGTCAACGCTAATCAACGAAGAATATATTATTACCTTGTATTAAGTACATACTATGTTATGTGTACACAGGTGTACATAATAGTATGTAATTTGTGCTTTACACGGTATGTTTTAACGGTTAGTATGGAATAGTTAGATTAGATAGACTATATATTATATACATACATTGATATGATTAGTGAAAGGTGTGATTAGTTGTTGTGGGATGTATTATACCGCGTTTTTTCATGGGAATGAGGTAATCTCCCGCGCCTAAAAAGTATGCCTATGTCACTCTCCAGCGCTCAAACTATCTCCACAAAAAAAACCCGCCAACACCTTACTCTGTTTCGACGTAAAAGAAGGACAGCCAAACAAACAAACAAACAAAGTTTTAGTATGTCAAACAAGTTAGCAAGTATGGATTATAATATTCCAAGGTACGTGTTTAACTTTCTATCATATTTCACATACATAATTTTAAAGCTAGTAAAATTAAATAAAATGTAATAATATTATTAGACATACTGGAAAATACTTTTGCGCAGCGGGGAGATTAAAACTGATCGATGGAGAGGATTATACTTTCACAAATACTTTTAGAACACTTTAAGTTTTAAATAAAATGAAGCTATGATAATGGAGATATGATTGGAATACTTTTAATAATTTGAAGCTTATTAGAAAAGTCATTATACCTTCCATGTCAAAAAGTTTTTCTACCTTATATGTGAAGTTAAAGACTTAATTAATATTTTACTCGAAGTACTTTAAATCGAATTCTAACTGAAAGTGTAGACAGAGTATAAGGAAAATGCAGGAGATCAGGAGATAATTTTCTATTTCATTGCCGTGAGATTTTACTACGTTTACAATTTAAGGCATGCTGTAGATCACCTTAAATTAAAATAATTAAAAAACAAGTTGAAGAAGGAATATAGTATTATGCAGTCGGAGACATACACGTTTCATCCTTGCCGCGAGATGTACATATTTATCTATTACAGTATTTTAGTTTAAGCTATTATGCAGTTAGGTTTTTTTATTTTTATTATATATATTTTTTATTCACAGCTTTTTAGTTTTTGCCAATAAGATATTTGAAGTTATATTTAGCAATTTTTTATCCTAAATTACTTTTAAACATATTATATATATATATATATATATATATATATATATATATATATATATATATATATATATATATATATATATATACGCCACAAAGGAACAAACACACATACATACATACATAAACTAATAAACACATTACCCTTCTTTGCGTCGCGCAGTCGTATAAAAACTTTTAGCCTTTAGTACCTAACTAGATGCGATGAAGAACGGCTTGGCATTGAAATACGCCTGAATAATTCTTGTAATATATTCTATTCCTAAGCATTATATAAATAGATTATAATTTTTGATCCACGACAAAAACAGTTACCGGGAAATTATCATAATTTGCAAAAGACAAGACACTTCCAGAAAGAAATTGACACTACTAGAACAATTTTTACTTTTCTAGTATTTATTTCTGTGATCATTGCAAGCTCAGGGTTAAGTGAAGATTAAGAAGAGATATTAGAAATACAACGCAAAGTGAAGGGCACTGAAGGTATAGTGGTGGAATATATGTATATGTATGTAAGTAACTCTACTGTAAGTAAAAGCACTTATTTAGCACAATACTTAAAATATTGTAAGTGACAAGGTAAGCTAGTAAGCGACGAGGCTTTGTTTATAGATACCAGATAGTTGATACACTACACATATGTATATAATAACTTTAAATATAAACATATTATAACTATAAACACCCATGACTAGAGTACAAGCATTCGTGCTCATCATACAAATGAATGCCCCCAGCGGGACTCGAACCCGCGACCGATGGCACAGCAAGTTATTACAAACTGAGCCAAACGTGTCGTCAGTAGATATGTTATATATAAAAATTTATGCTTAAAATGTTTTTTTTTAATTTATTTTTCTTTTTACGCTATTACTTTCAAGTAAGCTAAGCTACACGTTCAAATTGACTCGGTAGTCTTTGCATAATAAATTTTCAATTTCACTATTCTGATAAATTCTTTGATTTTTTTTTATTTTAAAATTGTGATTTAAGCCAACTTGAATCTTTTTCGCAAATACACCAAATTGCTATCAAATTGATTCAGTAGTCTTTCCATATTAATTTCGCAATTTCAGTATTTCGTAATATTCTGCGAAATTGAAATTTGTAGATTAACTCTTTAAGCTATTTGAAACTTACTTTACAAATACATGTAACTCAAAACATATAGGTCACATTAAATCGGAACTATTTGGCCCTATGAAAAATGGTATTTGAGAATAAAAAAGTAACTAGTTCTATTTAAATTCATTAACGTTATCGTGTATCTAATATGTGTCAAATGCTACTTTTTGTTTTAAAAGAAATTATATTTCTATTATAATTGCATGTTTTAATATGTAATTTACCTAATACAATAATATAGAACAATATTCAAATCATCATGTAAATATAACCACTGCATTGTAACTTCATCTTGAACGTTTGATACGTTCAATACAGTTATTTTGGACACCTTATCGTTTGCGTGGCCACTCCGCGGCTGCCTGGGGTTACGATAAAACAATAATATCATATCCATAAATGAATTATTGATGTTTTATAGTCCTCATTTTAAAGAGTTACTTTCGACTTGTGCTGTGCATGGTTACGAAATATGTAAAATGTCTTTATACAAATATTCTGCTGTACGACAACGCCTACGAGACTCCCAGATAAACATCTAAATATGTGAATTATTACGCCATTAAAACATATACAACAAAAGTACATATACCCATTTTATTCTGGTTGAATATTATAAAAATACAATACGACTCTGGGTGCAATTGTAAGTACCTACATTATTATTATTTAAAGTTTGATGTAGTTTACTCAAATATAACGTACATAATATGTATGTACAATGTACATGGCTGGCTTTTATTAGGTCTACCTATTCTGAACTATGCAATAGAAATTGGACTGGACTGAACAAGGAACCGTATTGTATGTACTTTAATTCTTTATCGCCATATAATTTGACTTTTTCATGGCAAAATAATAAAGTTGCACGATTGGACTGGTTTAGAAGTTAGAAGATATTAATAGGAACTCCATTAAGAAATGATTAGGTGCGATAGCAGAGGCCTGAGATACGGATTTAAACTTCTTTACGGAATGCCCATATCCTTTTATCCATTTCTTTCATGTAGTATCACACTCTCATCAGTCCACCTCATAATCTTCACCTAATGTGTTAACAGATAGACAGACAAAAACGATTGATGACCAATATCGATGATGATCAATAAGCGCTCGCAAAAAATAATGTTAAGTTAAAAGGATTTTTTTTGTTTTAAAATAAATTATTTTGAAAAAATGTTACAATGGCATTTGTTTTATTTAAAAAAAAATATGTATATTCGTGGTCTCCACATTTTCATTCTTCCAGAACCCTACAACCCTGCTTATATTATGAAGCTCCATCACTTTTAAACTTTCCTATTTTCTAGATACGTTTGTTACGTCTTACTATAAATAATTAGGTATATTTAGTAGTTATTAAAGCTATAAATATATAAGATTTTATTTTAGAAATTGTTAAAAATAGCATGTCATTGGTATACCTTATATACCTATGCCTTATACTTATGTACTGAATTTAATACGATTATATTGTTAAACTTTTCTATCTATATTTAGTTGTTTTAAAATTTATAATTGCCGATCTTATTTCATACATTTTATATGGTTTTATTTCAAATATATATATTTTATTAAATGTTTCTGAATATTTTAGATTAACGTAAACGTGAGATTGCATTTTAATTTATTCTTTAGCTTATAAAAATTATAAGCATATCATAATTATAATTAAGTATGATCGCGAATTCATTATAGAGTTGCATATAAGTTTTTGCAGGATAGCAATTTGCTGTATGTAGTATATTGGCGTATTCACTATTAGCACAACAGTCAATCTATCTGAACAACGCGAAATCACATACATATAATAAAACTGTAGAGGTCTGGAAACTGGAGAGGACAAAAATCTGTTTTCGTAGGCTAACAAGGTTAACGCTGTCTAAACCTTAATACCTATGTATATACATACATCAAAACATCAAACAATGTACTTGAAAATTGAAGGCCTACACAAAAGTCCATGGTAGCATGAGTGTATCTCCTAAGGTACACTCATAAAAACTATTTTTATTTATTGAAAACCTAGGGTATAATAATTTATATAATGTAACAAAATGATGGGTTTGATTTATTTCAAGGTTTATTTTCTTCTTATTAAAAATATTTTCGTTTACTTAAATTTAAAATTGTTATTTTCCTATTAATTTTCCTTTACATGTACCCTACCTTACATTTAAATTTGCGAATACAAACATGCTAAATTTCAGAATAAGAATGCGAAAAGATTTATAGATATAGTCTGAGTCAATGAAGCGTCATGTCTAGTGAACAATTATTCATTATTATTGGAAACAAACATCGATGAGCGATATCTTGGATTGAAATGTAAATTAGGTATTTCAACATGATCCCATCGAGCAGGTAGCACAAATCGAATTTCGTTTCACATTTACGTTGTATGTTTGAGTTGTCTAGTTGAACCTTCAAACAATACAAGCTGCAAATTAACTTTTCATAGCAATCAGACACGCGATTGAAGTTTAGTTACAGTTTCAATATATATACAACGATAACAAGTAGGTTATTGTTGAGAAGACAATTACATCTATACATATAATAAAATTCCAACTGAGTCGAATCTGTATATTTTATTTTATTTTTATTTTATTTTATTTTATTTTATTAGGATCTCCAACGTTAGTACACAAAAAACTTACACTAATACATTAACAAAACTTAACCTATATGCACTCACAATTATAGGAGAACACAACATGCTTCGTATTTTATAAAAATATCTTAAGACTAGACAGACATTATATTATTATATTAATTTTTTAATAAAAATGTTATTTATATAGTCATTATTATCGATACAGAGGCTGAATCTATAGTTTTTAGAATTTTTATCTGTCTGTCTGTCTGTTTATCTGGAAACGCATCACGAGAAAACCACGGGACAGATTTTGATGATATTTGGTATGATGATAGCTGGTTATCCGGGTCAACATATATGATACTTTTTAAAGCGGGAAAATATCTCATCTCTGAGAAATCCTTACTAACCTTCAAAGCGTATTTAGGGACGAACCCGAGCGGAGCGAGGGTGAGTCGCTAATAAGCTATAACAAGCATCGTATTATTATAGTACCTGAGAATCACTAGTTTAGAAATGACATTAGATATAATATGTAAACGTTCTTTTATTGATTGATCAAAAAATTTTGAACCTGAGACTTCATATGTTTAAATATTGTAAACAGATTTTAAAGTATCGTACTTGTTTCAAAAATATCGCTATTAACTATTATAATATTATTTTGATTTTCAAAAATTGCTATGTATGCATAACATAATAAAATGTTATATTTGTTAATAATAACATTTTTTTAAATTATAAACAATTATATTTATTGCTTACTAGCGACTCACTCTCGCTTCGCTTCGGGTTCGTCCCTAGATTAAAACAAATCTATCCCACGGGACCCGTACACTTTTACGGAATTATATATAGCCTATAGCCTTCCTCAGATAACGGGCTATCAAATACAAAAAGAATTTTTCAAATCGGATCAGTAGTTCCTGAGATTAGCGCGTTCAACCAAACAAACAAACAAACTCTTCAGTTTTATAATATTAAGTATAGATTAAAAATATAATAAATATTTTTATTTAAAACATGTTTATTAAAGTAATATATCGTTTATAACTGCAGCTACTTAAAAGTTTAGGATTAACGTGTGGCCGCCGGAGCTTAATCGATGCGTAATCATAATACAATCAGCGCTTATAAAGTTGGAAGTTGTTGAGATCTTTTTATATATAAAATATTGACTCAATAAATATGTTTTAGTAATATTTACATTTTAGTTATGCACATTTTTAAAATTGAAATTTATGTGCAATAAAACTGCCATGTTATGTAATGATTGACGCGATTACAAAAGAACTATGGTTCGTAATAGCACTTTTAAAGTCGAGATATTGTAAAATTATGATCAAATGTTTAAAAGATTGTAATAACATCCATATTCTAAGATTACAGTTGCACAATCAACGGGCTTTCATCTAACGGGCTTAGTTGTTGAGGACGCTTCATTGTGGTCACTGTGAAATGTGATCGATCCGGAACAGAACTAACACAACGTTAACACAGTATTGCCACATGACATAACTAAATGGCATAACATATATTATTTATATATAAACAGAAGTAGTACAAAGTGTCTGTTTAAATATAAAATTAGTTATTTATTTCTAAAATATGTTCTAATAGTTATCCCAAGAAAAGTTGTACGACTCTATCTGATAAACAATAATCAAAAATATCAAAAATGTTAGACTGATTTACTATTTTTAATTATATTATATTTGAGTATGTTCTTACATCTTAATAAATACTTGACATTAAATTTATGTTAAAATAATTCTTTTAACATTTCTTTTATTTCTACTGTATATATATATATATTGTGTATATATATATATATATATATATATATATATATATATATATATATATATAGGGTGTGGAGATTGAATACGTCGATGAATATCTCTATTTGGGCCAAATAGTCTCTTTTCAGGCAAGACAAAATAAAGAAATTGCAAAGCGTACTGAAAACGCCTGGAAGAGCTATTGGGCCATAAAAGATCTAATGAAGGGTAATCTTCCTTTATCCCTTAAGAGGAAAGTCATGGACGTGTGTATTCTCCCCATTCTCACATATGGCTCCCAAACTTGGTCTCTAACAGGTCAACAAAGATATACACTCGAGGTTTGCCAAAGAGCAATGGAACGGAGTATACTGAGAAATAACCTAACTGACCGTGTCAAGAATATCATAATCCGTTCCAGAACTCAGATTATGGATGTCACTCGGAAAGCTGCCATGCTGAAATGGGACTGGGCTGGTCACGTCATCCGGATGTCAGATGACCTTTGGGCCAAACAAACAACTTTTTGGATCCCCCAACACAGCAGACGACAGCGTGGTAGACCCAGGCGGAGATGGCGGGATGAACTAGACTCCTTCCAAAGAGAGTGGCATACTATAGCGAAAGATAGGGAGCAGTGGAGGAAGAGTAGAGAGGCCTTTGCCCTGCAGTGGGACACTACAGGCTTATAATAATAATAATAATAATAATAATAATATATATATATATATATATATATATATATATATATATATATACTAGCGACTCACCCTCACTTCGCTTCGGGTTCGCCTCTAGATAAAAACAATCTATCCCACGGGAACCGTACGTTTTTCCGGGATGATATATAGCCTATAGTCTTATTTAGTTAACGGGCTATCTACTGCAAAAAGAATTTCTCAAATCGGATTAGTAGATCCTGAGATTAGCGCGTTCAACCAAACAAACAAACAAACTTTTCAGCTTTATAATATTAGTATATATATATATACAAACTAGCGGCTTATCCTCGCTTCGCTCGGGTTCATCACTAGTGTGGACCACCCTTATCGCTTAGGGGTATGAAAAATTTACGTCCTAATCTCAGACCTACTGAATATACACACAAAATTTCATAAGAATCAGTCAAGCCGTTTCGGAGGAGGAGGAGTTTTGTTACAAAGACTGTGACACGAGAATTTTATATATTAGATAAGCATCTCTTTGTCATATAATAAAATGTAACCTATGATACTCAAAAGTAATATTTACGAAAGAATCCAGAATTTATCCCCTGTATACAATCTAAGATATACAAATATTTTATTTTAGCATACTAATATTATAAACTAGTGGCTCACCCTCGCTTCGCTCGGGTTCGCCTCTAGGTAAACAAATCTATCCCACGGGAACCATACATTTTTCCAGTATAAGGTATCAGCATGCCAAATTTTACTAAATTGGGTGTGTAAGTTGTTGTGTACACGGAATAGGTAAAATATCTTTCATCAATTTTGTGGTTGTGTACTAAGCTGTATAAATTACTATAGTTTTTTAACTATCCCACGGGAACTCTTTAATTTTCCTGGATGAAAAGAATCTAAAATATTGACCAGGGATAGAAGGTACCACCATGCAAAATTTCATTTAAATCGGTCCAACAGTTTCGGAGATTAGCCCGTATTAATAGACAAACAGAGAGACAAAAAAAATGAAAAAATCTAGATTTGTTCTATTTCTTTTCTTACATCCCTCTGTTTTTAGCATTTTTTTCTATGTACAGACATTCGAGCTCTACAGTTTTATTATATATACCTATAGATGCGAACTTTTTTGATTAAGTGTACTTAAAAGGATTAAATGAAATTTCGAATGGAGATCTTAGATGCCATATTAACACATAGGGTACTTATTGAAATACCTACTACGCGAGAGAAGCCACAGGTAATAATTAGTTTGATTATAATACGGTAAGATAAATTTTGATACAATTACTTTATTATATAATAGATAAGTTACAATAACAAACGCCTACTCCAGTCGTGATATTTTACAAATAATCTAGATTATGAGCGTATTTAAGATAATGTATTATTGGAAATGATATAATCATGATACCAAAATGTATCAGAACACACAGACTCAAAAAAATTATTACCGTTACCTATATTTAATAGTTCCTATATTGAAACAACATTGACTAGGTAGATATATCTAAATTCTAAACTATACAGTTTCGTTGCGGAATCTTGAATTTGGAAGATTAATAGACAAGAATGAACGATATCATTTAAAGGACAAAAATAATTAAGAATATCAAGTTATATTGAAGCATGTTGTTTGTGCTTAAGCGAAGGAGTTGTGATTTACATTATTTTACTTCTTCTTTTAACACTTATAAGTAAATGAGTTATAACTTAATTAACTTGTTCATAACTGCTATACAATATTATTCATAATATATACATGCTGTTACCAAACGTTTCAAAATTCAAACTTATCATATTCTTGATTTCCAATAATAATGAATGCTTGAATAACTGATAATTGCATTGATTGGTAGCTATAGAATATCGAATACTGTATGTCGCCTAAAGCCAACCGTTACAGAATGAAAAGAACAATGCAACAAAATACTCAATGCTCAACAGGTAGATTATTATATGCGCATGAAACACAAAACAGACTTAATTGTAGTATTCAGCTATTAATGACATGGCTATTAATAATGAAATGAAAATAATTAAGTATTTACGGGTTATACGTTACATATTAGACGGCTAAAATACTTTATTAGAGCCATTAACATTTTTCATCCTATTTATTTACTCTTTTCTTAGACAATTATTGCGAACATAGACTACCAGAAAAGCTAAATATTAATAAAAGTAAACGAAGAAAAATACGTAAAGATAACTTACTGTTGACCCCTTCTGTATATACTGATAACGTTATTTCTCTTGTATCTACCTAGTATAGCATTATATGATCTGTGTTTCTATTTAATTTGTTTTGTTCTCATTATATTTATGGGCTATTTTATTATTTAACTATGGTTGTTTATTTAAAATGAATAGAGCGAGAAACTTTGAGTCCAATAGGTCATTTAATCATCGATTATAATAAGTTTATACAATTCTATTCGTAGTAATTGCTTTATCTACACATTCATACATTTTCCAAATATTTATAATGCCCTTCCTAAGAAAAATAATTTGATTATTGTTACAGGTCATGTCAGGAAATTCTATGAATAGGAACAAAAGAAATAGTAGGTAGGAAGATACGTGTAGGGGAGTGGGGGGTGCGTCAGCGGCGCGGGCGCACCGTCTGTGTACACCTGGTAGAGCGCGGGCGCGGGCCGATCATTAAAAATGTTTATTTAAAAATCCAACCGCTTAGCGTCTGTCTGTTTTAAACGAGAATGAACCATTCTTGTGAATAAATTATGTTTTATATCAACTAAAATAATTTTTTATACGATAGTCAAGAATTATTCGAAGAATTGCATAGTGTTATGTTTTTCTTACCATTAGAGTACGTCTAACTTTCACGGTTTTTTTGCATATTTTTCTTAAGCCAGATAATGTTTAAAATACTTCATATTCTAGTAAATGAAGTGGTTTCTCTGATATATTTCTTTATCCATACTAATATTATAAATATGAAAATTGGTTAGGATAGATGGGTATTTGTTACTCTCGCCAGAACAGCTTAACGAATGAAAGGCACAGACATAGAATATAAGCTACTTATTATGGAATAGTATATAAGCTACTTTTCATCTCGAAAAAATGTACGGTTCCCGTGGGATAGATTTGTTTTTATCTGGGGACGAACATGAAGTGAAGCGATGGTGAGTAGTTAGTTTCAAATAATCAGCAAAAAAGATACTTTTCATGTACCTTGGCATGTGTCTATACTAAAGTTTATTATTTACCTACCCCACTATAACTTTGTATCCAATTGTTTTATTTTTACATAACTCCTATATTACGCTATGTTGTATTTTGCTATCTATAAAAACAAAAATCACTTTGTAAAGTCAACAGAATATCAAGAACTCTACATATATATTACTGGATAGAATATAGAAAACATAAAGATCCCTTAATTTATTTTTTTATTTATCTTATATATCTTTCAACGAATCTGATTGTATATTTAAAAGCTTTTAACATTTCGTGCCTACGATGTTCCGTCAGCATTGCGTTGTTTACATCCATAATATTATCATTACATAGATGTTGAATGATTCACATTTTTCGAAAACCTTGCTCTCGTAGTGTAGTTATAGAATATATTACATTGAAGGGACGGAGAGACGAAAAAGTTTAAGATCCCCGCAACTGTTGGGCCGATAATCCTCTATTGTTTATACAACAATAAAGGCGCCTAAAGTGCACTAAACTATGACATAAAAAGTTTAAAAAGCTCTCAGTAGATCAAACAAGCTGAGTAGTGTCGGTCGGCAGACGGCGTGGTGTTGGGTTTCGGGCGGCGGGTCACATTTGTCCCAAATAATAAACAACAGATTGGTGTCAAAATGAACACTTTTTATTATCTCATCAACCCGTAAACTCCTAATTCAGGACGGCCCTGAGTTCTTATATTTTTCTTATTTACCATGAAGAGTAAGATATATTTGATCAGTGTTTTTTATAATAATATTTTTATTCAACAGAGTACAAATTAGATAGTAGCGCACTTCGACATTTAATTGTTTATTGTGGTTAACAGAATGGTTAATCCGAGTTTATGTTGCAATAAAACTTCGTTCGGATTATTTTAGTGTTGTCCTGATTTCTCTTAACGTTATTTTGGTAATCGATGTTTGCTCTACGCCAATTTGTGCTAATTTACCAATTTAAAATATGTTTTCCACAGAATCATTCTAGTTCTAAATTATTTTGGTAATATAAATAGTAAAAATTTGCTATATATTATTGACAAATCTATTCAATACTCAATTAGAGCTTTCATTTTCGTAAGACATAGATATTTACGATAATGGTCTTAAGTATTTGATATATTATAAACAATTATGTTTGCAAAATTCTTTCAATTCAAACATGTTATACGTAATGTGCAATTAATTAGGCTACATTCTAAGATAAAGTGCTCAAACTATGATATAATAACCGTTAAATATCAATCAAGATAGTTATTTACTAATTGCAAATCAAAAGTAATTAATTATATTAAATTCTCTTATCTTAAAAGTATCTGCTTTTTACATATAAGGAAGTTTGCCTTCGCAATGAGAGAAAGCGTTTGCTAGGCGCGACTCGCGAGGATGCGCAATGTGATTTATTAATGTATCAGCTTACAGATACACGTCTGCAACAAAATTATGCTCATTTGAAATTCAAGTATCAGTATACTCAAATAGGGCCAGTGTCCATTACAATGCGTCATAAAAAACTTCGGCTTTATATTGTAGTATATTACGAAATATTTAAAGTAATTCTGTAGATAGTTGTTAATATTATTCTATTGCGAGTCAAGAAAGTTAATATATTGTACTTTAAAATTTTCCAACGAACATCCAGATTGAATAAATAAATCGAATGGACTTTTATGTTACTCTATCTGTTTGTAGGCAATCAGGGTTCTTATAAGGCCTTAACGAGAAAATTTGATCGTATTTCACTTTTGACTATTTTTAATAAAACACAACATTTGTATGCTAAATCGACATGACAATTTCATGTTAATAGTGATTTTTTGTGTGGAGATGGTTGAAGGGCTGGAGAGATACAAAGGCTACGTTTTACCAGAAGATTATCTCATTCCCACTGGCAAACACGTTATAATACAACCCATAATTACTCATCATACAGCTGTGTATATAAATGTATGTATCATTAAAACGTACCTAGGGACGAACCCGAGCGAAGCGAGAGTAAGCCTCTAGTCTATACAGATAAATAAAATTGGAGTGTCTGTTTGTAATATTAAAATAACCGCTTTTTACTAAATGCATATGGATGTATACACGGTACATATACCAAAAAAATATTTTTTACAATTTTTGTCTGTCTGTTTGTTCCGGCTAATCTCCAAGACGGCTGGACCGATTTTGACGAGACTTTCACTGGCAGATAGCTGCTGTTATAAGGAGTAATTTAGGCTACTTTTATTATAGAAAAAGAATCAGGGTTCCGCGAAAAAAAATTAAAACCCATGAAATTGTAAATAAAATCCGCGTATGGCGTACGCATCCGAGCGAAGCGAGGTTAGGTAAGTAGCAAGCTACTATTTATGTATAAACATAGCTAACCGTGAAAACGTACCGAGGGACGAACGCGAGCGAAGCGAGCGTGAGTCGCTAGTATCATAATAAATTTTCTCATAATTGTGTCACTTAATTGTAAGTATGCAATTTCAATGAACGTTATTTGCCATTTTTGTCACTCAAAGTATTTTTAGCCTCGATTACTAGAACGATTTTGAACTGCTATCACGATGTATCATGAGCGGGCGTCGGGGCTTAATACGGAAGTGCGCATCTGGGACATGTGAATTGCTGGATAGGTGGCTTAAACTTCGGAAATGCGTCGGTTGTTGACCGACATACATAACTGGCTATGTCTGGTTGAAGGGTCAGGGCCAGGGATATATCAAAAATAGTTATATGTAATAGCTTACCGGTTTTTTTCATTTTAGAATTTGCATTTTTCATAATAAATGCTTGCCTACGATGGAGAGTTAATATCAAGTTTTTACGAATAAAATTGTTAAAAGAGGGAAATATCGAAGAGTCTAAAGTAAGTTATGAACACTATGTAGGTCGATTAAAAGACCTACATTATATGTATGAACCTTTAATTAAACATTGTATCGTTCCAATGCAACATGCACATTGCACTGTTACGCAAGTTACTCTCATATTAGATGCATTTCTATCATTACACTCGAGAATCCGGTATACTTGATCGTGATTATTAGTCATAAGTCAAATACGATTACTAAGAACCTATTAGAATGAATATCTCATTGCTGTATTGTTACAAATATGAATCAATATAATATAATTGGTATGAATTTATATAAAAAAGTGCTTGTGTGTTCAATACACACATGGTATAAATGAAACTTCAGAATAAAAACTTAAACGGTGTGCTTTGATTTGTATTGGCTGGCACCGACTTCGAAAAAATCTGATTGAGTATCTATTCTAAATGAAAACCCCCGTTTAGTTATTTTTTATTTTTCAGTGCCTGGAAGTCGGTTTTCATTTTTTTTTTTAAAGTTTTTATTTTTCCATTTTTAGCGTAGACGTATCATCAATACAAATTAATCAAGCCCAAACACCAGGCAATTGCTGTAAATCGTTGACGAGTTCCCTCGACTATCTTTCGGGTCCATCATCAGATTGACTCCAGACCTTCATTAAATAGTAGTGCTTTAAAATGTATGTATGTATTCAGCCCTTTTTAACGTCCCACTGCTGGGCACGGTCCTCCCTTCAAGACGAGGGGAATCAGGCCATAGTCCACCACGCTGGCCAAGTGCGGATTGGCGGACTTCACATGTCTTTCGAAAACTTGCTAGGTTCTCTCAGACATGCAGGTTTCCTCACGATGTTTTCCTTCACCGTAAGGCAAGTGGTAATCAAGTTAGAAAATGATTCGCACATGAAAATAACAGAGGTGCGAGACCCGGGATTTGAACCCGCTTCACTCGGTTTCCCAAGCGAGCGCGTTGCCACTGGGCTACCACTGCCTTAAAATACCGAATGAAAATGTTATCAAACGCACTAGTCGCCGCTACAATTTTCGAAAAGTCATCATCGGATCCTGGTTTCCTTATCATGGGACTACTCTTGTGATATCTCCTTTCCAACAAAAAAAGAATTATCAAAATCGGTTCATAAACGACGAAAAAATCCGCGAACAAACGTAAATATATATATATACACGGTCGAATTGAGAACCTCCTCCTTTTTTTGGAAGTCGGTTAAAAAGCAAAAGGTAATGTAGGTTTATGTAAAACCTGTAGATATAAGATTCTTGTCTTTCATTTTCTTAACCTTGCCGAATTTATTCACAAATATTTATTTACTAACAAATAAACAAAAGAAGAAAAACAAATATAATACATAAACATTTTATTTGTAGTTTAGTAGACACTCCGTTTTACTAAGAAAAATGTCTTTATTATGTTAATTTCTTTTTTCATTATATTAATATCTTTTCACAAGAATATCAATCTATGAGGAGAGAAAGAAGAATTCAATTTATGAGGGATATAGAGAATAGAATGCTTATTTCGCAATTTAAATTGATTGATCACTGAGACGTTATATTTTACGTGACTAGGTTTTTCTTCGCTTTTAATAATACTTTAAAGACTATTGAATTCAAAATCATTTCAAATCCTAATACTTTTACAATGCTTAAATTTATCATGGGTGATCGTTCTTATGTAGATACTTGTTAAAATTAAAAAATACCACGCAATTTTATTTGTTCTTTAAAAAAGTTGTGGATAAATTTTTTAAATCTTTAAAAGATTTTAAATTAAAATTTTTATGTTAAATGATTGATTAAAATATTAATTGCGTTTTATGTATAAATATATATATTTAAAAATAATAAATTCAAGCAATACAATAACACTAAATCCATATACCTAACATTTAAATATTTTCATTTACTTTCGATTTAATCCCTTTGTAGATATTTCTTCTAAATCGAGTTAGGAAACTTATTTTACGTAAAATATTTTTTGCAATTAATATGACAGTGTTTATCTCATCTATTATACGTCATACAGTATTACAAATCAACATACGTAGCAATTTCCCAGAAGAGCTTTTCATATTTATATACATATACATAGGTACGTGGTCGACAGAAATAATTTCAATAGGAAATTTTTATACGATTCTAACTAATGCGTGTCGGGTCAGTATGGATTTCTGCAAATAACAAATTGAATAAAATATTTATACTATTAGAAATGATTGCGCGTGGGTAAGTGGTCATGTATCGGAGTCAGTACGAGTCGTATGCCGTGGCGTGGGTTCCTCTTCTTCGCTCGCACATAAACGTAAGCGCCCTTGAGCCGCCCGCTCCTGTTTATTCGAATGTCGTCTAGCATTTATTACCGAACGAAGATATGAGTTATTTTTTGCATTATACATGATCAAACTTAACTATTTTTTCTTGTGCATGTTTTAGTTATATATTTCTTTACTAACGACTCACCATCGCTCCGCTCGTGATCGTCCATACTTACGTTGTACCGATTTCTCAGGAGTGAGATATTTTCTCGCAGTAAAAAGTATCCTATATGTTGATCTGGATAACGAGCTATTATCATACCAAATTTCATCAAAATCCTTTTAGTGGTTAATCCGTGATGCGTTCACAGACAGACAAACAGACAAATAGACAGACAGACAAAAATTCTAAAAACTATAAATTCGGCCTCTGCATTGGTAATAATGTCTACTTCAATAAGATATTCCAAGAAATATTTAATGTACAGATTCGGCTTAGTTACAATTTTATTATATGTACCTATACATTAGGTGGTGTTTACAAGATATCTATACAGATACCTAAATAAAATTGAAGTGTCTGTTTGTAATGTTAAAAAGAACACGTTTTACTAAATGCATATGAAAGTATATACGGTACATATAAGAAAAACACATTTTTTGTCTGTCTGTCTGTTTGTTCCGGCTAATCTCCGAAACGGCTGGACCGATTTTCACGGGAATTTCACTGACAGATAGCTGATGTTATAAGGAGTAACTTAGGCTACTTTAATTTTAGAAAAAGAATTAGGGTTTCACTTAAAAAAAAATGAAAACCTACCGAGGGACGAACCCGAGCGAAGCGAGGGTGAGTCACTAGTACTAAATAAAATCGGTATAGTATTACTTTTTTATCCTCAATAGTAATCTTTTTCTAAACATTCTATTATATTCGTTTTGTTATTTATTCAAAACTTTTCATTGTGTTTTACCTTTACCTTATTTGAAATAATTTATAGGTAACTGATAAGTTCTAAGATTTTAAAACGAGATTATTAAATTATGTGCTTCTACAAAATCCCTCTGCATGCAATCTGCTCTATCGGGTATTGTGAAAGAAAAACGTAGAAATTCAACATTTTATCCGTATAAGGCGTGCGAGTAGAGACAGGCGGCTTATGGAAACTGCGCAGGCGCAAGTGACGTTAATTAGGTACTACATTTACGGCGGGTTCCCACTGCGCTTCCACTTTATAAATACCGATCATTACATGCGCACACAACATTAAAAGCTCTTTAATTTATGATATGCATATTCCATTTTGTAAATATGAAATATTTTTATGAACGTTATATTGAAATATTATTAATACGTAATAAGTATCTAGTGTAGTTTATAAGTTTCTGAATACTTCAACTGGTCTTAATGAGGTATCCACTAAATATATTTATAGTGGACCTAAAATAATTACTTATTGAGCATATTCAAAGGCAATAACATAACGATATTATTAACGTTATTATTAACGAACGAAGCAAATAGCAATATATGTACACTAGCGACACCCTCGCTTCGCTTCGGGTTCGTCCCTAGACAAAAACACATCAATCCCACGGGAACCGTATATTTTTCCGGGGTGATATATAGCCTATAGCCTTCCTCAGTTAACGGGCTATTCAGTTCAAAAAGAATTTTTCAAATCGGATTAGTAGTTCCTGAGATTAGCGCGTTCAACCAAACAAACAAACAAACAAACTCTTCAGCTTTATAATATTATATATATAGTATAGATTACGAAATTTTGTATCTGTTTCATCATATTATTTTTGTTTTGATTTAATCTGCAATCAGGCAGATGATGTTGAATCAATTGACTCATGATTCATAATTACTGTAATTTAACTATTATTTGAAAACATATACATATGTAAAACCATTTCAAATAACATTTCTGGTATTTTTTATCCAAGGGACCGTTTATGTTCATTTGACGGTCTGGCCATATGAACTCTTGACCTTTTTCGCTGATATCGTCAAAACTTTACGAATTTGACATCATATGTAACAGTATAAACAAGTAGTACTTAAACACACACGAGGAAAGTCGTTCTATATTATTTTTTTACTATGGTAAATATGGAAAAAATCTGATATATATATATATATATATATATATATATATATATATATATATATATATATATATATATATATATATATATATATATATATATATATATAGCCAGCCAATACAAATCAAAGCACACCGACTTCGAAAATATCTGGTTAAGTATCTATTCTAAATGAAAACCCCCGTTTAGTTATTTTTTACTTTTCAGTGCCTGGAAGTCGGTTTTTATTTTTTTTTATGTAAAAATCTTATAGTTAATAAGAGTTCCAATTATCCACCTCCTGGCTCTATTAGATCTATTTGATGCTGTCAAACTATACTGTCATCGAAATTGCATAAATTATAATTAATTAAATACACTTCAAAGTTTTATTACGACTAGGAACTAAAATTACTAGAATTATATCAAAATTGACTTAGGAACAGATTTGATAGCCAACATTCCTATAATTTCGTAATATTTTTCGTCTTTTTTTAGAAATGATATCTTTATGTTAGAAGAAGTTATACGTAATAACTTCGACTTCAAAAGAAACAGTTTAGACTATCCAGATCTGGTAAATTTTGAAGTCGGTTACTAAAAATATTAAACTCATTTAACCTAAGCATTGAATTATGCACAAGAGTTTCTTATAATACATCGATGATAAGAATTAGTCAAGGACGTTGGAAAATATATCCCCAAAAGGATTAAAATATGGCATGAAAGTTTGTCTTTTTCTAATTAGCTAGGTATAAGAAAATATTTAAACTTATTTTTGTATGACCAATTGGAAATCCCATCGAGGTCATGTTTATTAATATAGACATATAGATAGATAAAGTTCGTCGAAGTCTTTACAAATTACAAGTAATCTTTATCAAAAACATACACAATATACTAATAATTAAAATTATTGTTAACAAAAAAAAATATATATTCTCACATCAGATTCCGCTAGGACGAAGTTGAATTTTATATAGGTATACTTACTTTTTGATGAACAGTACCTATATATTATTTATTTTAATCAAGTGCAAAGTTAATATCTAATATGTAATTAAGACAATCACTAATCTTACTGCGTCCAACGACCGAAAGGAGCAATTAATATCAGGAGACATGTACCAGTAAATGGCCTTACATTATTTATTTGTCCTTTATTACTCTAACCACGTTTAAATATATTGTAAGTAAAATTATAATATTTTTTGAATGTATCAAAATTAATTTAATAAAAAATTTACCTAACTTAAATACTCTTAAAAACAAAAATTAATAATAATATATTTTATCGTATAAGCACTTATGAATTCTTGTAATCGTTTTCCTTTATAAATACTAATTAGTACAATTAAATAAAAATAAGGCAGTGGTAGCCCAGTGGTAACGCGCTCGCTTGAGAAACCGAGTGAAGCGGGTTCAAATCCCGGGTCTCGCACCTCTGATATTTTTCATGTGCGAATCATTTTCTAACATGATTACCACTTGCCTTACGGTGAAGGAAAACATCGTGAGGAAACCTGCATGTCTGAGAGAACCTAGCAAGTTTTCGAAAGACATGTGAAGTCCGCCAATCCGCACTTGGCCAGCGTGGTGGACTATGGCCTGATTCCCCTCGTCGTGAAGGGAGGCCCGTGCCCAGCAGTGGGACGTTAAAAAGGGCTGAATACATACATACAAATAAATTGTATATTTTTCCTTATAAATGGACATCTTGAAGCGTTGTTTTTACTTCTTTTATTTTTCATTAATTAATTACGAGATAATATTTATAATATTGCAACGCTTAAAATACTTTCATTGGGTAATTATTATTTTATTATATATTAAAATTAGTATGAGAATAGTTAAGCAAATTGGCTATAAAAGATACCCATGATAAAATTGCAGGCGTGCCCTACGAGTTCGGGTCCTCTCGGCAAATGTCCGATGCCGACACCGGCATCACTATGTTATCACTTAAGATTTATGTTTTTGTTAACATGATCATTTATTTATATTTTAATATATCATAAGTAAGAAAATGGCATTATCTTTAAATATTGTTCTTATGTTGGTGTGTCGTTATCTTTAAATCAAATAAGGCAGGATATTTTCAAAAAAATAAGTTAGTAACTTATAGTTTACTAGCGACTCACCCTCGCTCCGCTCGGGTTCGTCCCTGCTTACGTGTTAACGTTTAGTGTAGATTTCTCAGAAATGAGATATTTTCCCGCAGTAAAAAGTATCCTATATGTTAACCCGGATAACCAGCTATAATCATACCAAATTTCATCAAAATTCCTCCAGTGGTTTTTCCATGATGCGGTCACGGACAGACAGATAGACAAAAATACTAAAAACTATAGATTCCGCCTCTGTATCGATAGTAATGTCTATTTTAATAAGATTATCCAAAAAATATTTAATGTACAGATTCGGCTTATAATTAGTTACAATTTTTAACCGACTTCCAAAAAAGGAGGAGGTTCTGAATTCGACCGTATATATATATTTTATTTTATGTGTGTTCGCGGATTTCTTCGTCGTTTATGAACAGACTTTGATAATTCTTTTTTTGTTGGAAAGGAGATATCCCAAGGGTGGTACCATGATAAGGAAACCAGGATCTGATGATGGGATCCCAGAGAAATCGAGGGAAACTTCCGAAAATTGTATCGGCGACTAGTGCGTTTGTTAACTTTTTCATTAGGTATTTTAAAGCACTAATATTTAATGAAGGTCTGGAGTTGATCTGATGATGGACCCGAAAGATAGTCGAGGGAACTCCTCAACGATTTACAGCAATTACCTGGTGTTTGGGCTTGTAGTAACAAACATCTATCCATCCAAACTTTCGCATTTAAAATATTTATGAGATTTTTATAATTTGTCCGACCTCTACACTCTTATACATTGTACTTACATCTTAAAGTGTAACGTTTTCTGTTTTGGATATTCTGCATCTATTTAAATTAGACATCAATTATTATTCAGTATTAGTTTAAATATAGGTATAATTATCAATAAAACAAGTTAGGCTGGAGCAATAAATCAGTTAATGTTTATATAAATTCGTGGGCTTTTAAAGCTCATGTATAGTGAAGCTCCCTAAAGCTCAAGCATTGTAAACATACATTCGTGAAACCTACATATATCTAAAACCTTTTTTTTTAATTTTGGGAAATGCAATGCACCTATATCACCTGCATTTCCATTATGTAGGACTTACCGGTTCGAGAAGCCAGTACTAGCCACTAAAACCAAACAGAACCTCCCCCGCCATAATGGGGCGAAGCAGGAGCGTTTACGCACTCAACCACGACGCCCCGATGGCAGGTCTGCTGAAGCAGACCACAACCATAATACTTTCTTAGGTTTACGCGAATATTAGACATTTAAATAAAACTATCTTTTCGGATTTTTTCGCGGATTTATTTTGATTTTTGTTTCCCGACGTTTCGATTGCTTTACAGCAATCATGGTCACGGGAGAGACTAAGGTGTCAGATGTCTCAAAAGCATTACATAGTTGTTACAGACAGCCTACCCACAATTAACAAAAATGAATTCAAAATATTGAAAATTGGCATCAAAGTACCTTACAATATTTGTTAATTTTAATTTTAAACAGTTTTATAATTTTAATTTTAATTTTATACTTGAAATAAGGAGTATTATTTATATAATTTTAGCTATTATCATTATAATTATTTTAATTTTATTAGAAAACTTATTATTGCATTATTGTTTAATAATCTATATTTTTAGTGTTACCATTATTATATTTGTAACCATAAAGGTAGATAAAATATTAATTAATTATTTAAGCCACATTATTGTTCTATGTCTACTTTAGAAAATTAAAATTAATTAAGAATTACATTTACAAATGTAAAATATTAATTTGAAGTACTGTTATTTTGATCTACACGATATATACACACGGATCCCACGACGACGATGGTAGTACCCACTGGGTACTACCATCGTCGTGGGATCCTGTTATTAATATTATAAAATCTAATAATAAAATTAAACATAACAGACAGTTAGATGTAGTAAGTTCTTACTGTGTAGATCAAAATAACAGTACTTCAAATTAATATTTTACATTTGTAAATGTAATTCTTAATTAATTTTAATTTTCTAAAGTAGACATAGAACAATAATGTGGCTTAAATAAGTAATTAATATTTTATCTACCTTTATGGTTACAAATATAATAATGGTAACACTAAAAATATAGATTATTAAACAATAATGCAATAATAAGTTTTCTAAAAAAATTGAAATAATTATAATGATAATAGCTAAAATTATATAAATAATACTCCTTATTTCAAGTATAAAATAAAAATTAAAATTATAAAACTGTTTAAAATTAAAATTAACAAATATTGTAAGGTACTTTGATGCCAATTTTCAATATTTTGAATTCATTTTAGTTAATTGTGGGTAGGCTGTCTGTAACAACTATGTAATGCTTTTGAGACATCTGACACCTTAGTCTCTCCCGTGACCATGATTGCTGTAAAGCAATCGAAACGTCGGGAAACAAAAATCAAAATAAATCCGCGAAAAAATCCGAAAAGATAGTTTTATTTAAATATCAGACCACAACCAACCAAGGGGTTGCTCCCACGGTCTACTCTGCTATCAGAGAAATACCTGGAGCAACTTGCATGGCACACCATGACCAGGTGGACGCATATTGGGGGAGATATAAGACGGCTTTAACACGCGTTATCATCATCACTTGTCGTCAACTTGCGTGAAAAAGTTATTAGTATTTTAATTATTTGAATCGTTTCAGTAACTGAATTATCATAAAAAATTATTGGTTTTATTGTATTAAAAGCATCGTTTACATAAATCATAGATAACTTACTCAGATCAACAGTTGTTTAAGGTTGTATATACATCTTGTAGTAATTGTTGGGTTTCTTAATATAAATCAAAAGAGTTAATATCGAAAATGCTATTCCTCGATAGGATTACAAGAAGAAGCTTATCGTGCGATCAATTAATAAGCAGACAAGGTGGTCCAACCTTATATAATGAAAGACAGATCGGCATTTCTAAATTAATGCCTTTGGTAAAGTAAAGTGTACCGCGGCTGATATTTATTTGCATTGGAGTTCAACTGAGAATTCTCTGGTGAGATGGGCGGGCGGGGACCTGACAGATAGCGGGGTCACGTTGCGAGATAAACGTCGAGATAACGCGGGCATCTTCATTTTACGATTGTTTTACTTACTCTTTAGACTGTTATATAGAAGAGGTTGCCTCGATAAATGCCATAATAATGAATAAAGCTCAGTCTATTGAAACAGAATAAAATTTGCTATAAGTTTATTATGTTATATTGTCATGTAATTTGTATCTGTAATAATCTTAAAGAATTATGTTTTTAACTTCTTTCAAATTTTATTTACAATAATATTTATTACAACTTCGATAAGATGCGCGTAAAATATATTGTACTTTTGACAATTATTTATAGTTGTCTTGTAGTAAGTTGTTATCTTACGATGCTGTATCTTTTTATTAAGTGACATACCATCAATAAAAACCTAAATCGCGTAGGCCTATAGTGCCATAATCACGCCGAGATTATACAGTATAATACACCGATTTATCATATTGTTACTATTAGAACTGGTATTTCTAAAAAAATGAGTATTATTTATAAAAGATTCACTAGGTTCTTCGTTGACACACGAATATAAGATTATGAATTATTTTAACCCTGAGGTCAGAGTGATTTATTGAAAAAAGAAATGGTGTTCTAACTTATGATTAAGATAATATTTAAAGTTTACATATGAGTGACATTTGAGATGGTCTTTTTTATTTTTAAAGTACCTAATATATCGTCCAGACGTAATTTTAACCTTTATTTCTTACGTTAAAAAAGTTTGCAACCATTTAGTATGGACACCGCTTTACATAAGCAGCATCTATTCTTGAAAAGAATTTATCCATGTTAACATTTAATAAAGACAAATAAAATGTATGATATGTAAAAAATGTATATCTATGCTTTTACATTAAACTTGTATTTTACTCGTTATTTACCCTAGACACCCTATTTATTCACGCCTATTGATGTGTTTTCAAGATTTTTTTATTAATTTTTATAATATGTCAGGAAAATAACCTCAACATGTTACATTTCATATTTCATTAACACTAACGAATTTTAGTAAACTCTACTTTTAAAATTTAAGAATAAATGTATTTTAAATAAAGTTCTGACTCGAATCTGTACATTAAATATTTTTTGGAAAATCATATTGAATTAGGCATTATTATCTATACAAAGGCCGAATCTATAGTTTTTAGAATTTTTGTCTGTCTATCTGGGAACGCATCATGAGAAAATTACTGGACCGATTTTTATATATTATATAGCTTTATTTTATATAGCTGGTTAATAGTTATCCTGGTCAACATATACGGTACTTTTTATTGCGGGAAAATATCTAATCTCTGAGAAATTTATACTAACTGTTAAAACGCATATCGTCAAAAATAAAATGTGAAATCATATTTGTACTATTTTTAGAAATTATGTGTATACATACATTAGTCATTTATAAGAAACCTGATATTACTTAAGAACAGCGATTAAAATGATTTATGGCTATGAAGGACTTCTATGGACGTCTATCTATGATTTATTCCTAACTCTGTACTATTGATTGATAACGAAATATTATATTGAAGAAACAACTCTATAAAATAGTTCGCTTTATATATCTCATATAGCTCTACAAATTAATATAATAATTAGAGTTGTTTGTTCGCTATTTTGAAAGTAAGTACATACATGACTTATGTACAATGTACATATTATATTGTAAAGTGTAAAATTAATTTAAAATTTTGTAATATTCACTTCGGTCGCTATCACATTATATAGTAGATACGCTATCTCTACATAATGCTTATTATTTAAAATAAAAATAATTTATTTATGTAGGGCAAATAAGAAAAAAGCCAAAAAGGGGTTAATTACTTACAGCAAGCGTACCTACTATGAGGTTGATCCGATGGTAAAACCATATAACAAGAAATGCATATAGTTAAATATATTATATTTGTTATAACGGGCTTGGTAGAGATTCACTCGGTTCTTTGTATTCCACTGAAGTTGTAATGCTGCAAAGCGATAGCTAATATTTTCAGCTTAAGCATATTGCGTATAAATATTATAGTAAATATGGTAGTATGTAACCATTAGGATAACAATAGAGTGCACTGGAGGTAGCACACTCTAATCAGAATCAAAATATTTCATTTCATTAGACTTTGACAAGTCTTTTCAATTATTTACTTTATCTAAATAGGCAATATTGGGACGTAAGGAGGCTTCATTAGCCGGGACTAGGATGACGATCCGTACAATAGAATTGCAATGTTTGTAGATTTGTATTTACTAAAGAAGAATTTATCATGAAGTTACCAAGTTGTTTTTAATATTTCAATGTTTGAATTTTGATTCTATTGGTTACATTGTTATTTTATAACAATTTTTATTATATTAATAATTTATTTGTCTTCTACTATAAGCGTGAGAATGAAATCAAAACATAAAACATGTTTTTTATTAAACTCAATCAATCGATCAATCAAGTAATATAAGATCATAGAAAGGTAGTCTTACCGTATAAGGGGACCTTAGGCGACTGGACAAAAAATACTTCTGGCATGTACCCAATGCTTGACATCACATAGCGTGTAACCGACAATATATGCTTTTATGCCAATGACCTTCCAGCATTAAAAACTGATTTGTACAATGTACATATTCTTAAACAAAAATATAAAAAAACTATTATTCTCAGTCTTTCAGCTTTGTGCAAATCGCTTAAATTAAGAAGGTAAACAACAACTAAAATAAAAATGTAATATATAAATTATAGAATACTGCAATTAATATTAATAAAAAAAAATAAGATTAACATTTTTTTTATTTTTAATCATTTCAAAATTGTTAACTCTGTGTTGCTGCAATCAGGAAACCGAATGCGTTCGCGAGCGCTCACTTGCTGCTCAAAAAAAATTATGTAGCTTTATGGCTGTTTTACAATCCAAATGTGGCATGTTAAAGAGTATAAATTTATTTACATTCAAAGAACACCGCAATAAGATCGCATCACGCTCCGCAAGTTAGTGGTCAATAAATTATTCTAAATCGTGCTTTGACTGCACTTCGTTGATAGTACCTACTGCTCATAATTTAGCAGGTTTTACCCATGATATTATATTTCAGTTTCGCTTACTTTCGTCGCATGCGTATTGAATCTACTGAGAAAGTCCAATATAACTCTCAGCGCATGTGCCTCTTACACGCAACGCAACTTTACTTCATTTATGAGGCTTTATTTTATACAATATAAATTTAATGAGAAGTAAACAATTTCAGCAAATAACATTTTAACTACTACATAAATATGTAACTGAAAGTTATATTTGTCTTTCTAGCATATTTAGATTGTAGCTTATTAAATATACGGATTTGATTATTAACGCCAAAAGATATCGAATTATAGATATATTTTGTACTATCTTTTTTTACAGATATTGTATGTGCCTACGTTAATTTTATTTACAAATGTTAATACCTTTTTTATAAAGAGCTTTTTAATTTGGCCATTTAGACTTTTAGTTTTAATTAACAATTTATTACATGCAAATAATGTTAAACATTATTTAAGTTCTAAGTACATATTTTTGTATATCATAAAAATCCTTTAAAAATCCTCCATCTTGCAACCCCACTCGATAGGTTTCAAAGAAAACAAAAATTAAGACAGAAATTGGGCCTGAAATCTCCCAATTTGATTTTTATGATTTTCCATCTAGGAACCTTATGACACTTGCGTTATCAAGACGATTCTAACGACGTATAATAAATACATCAAAATCGGTTAAGCCATTAATAACTATGAAGGATCATAGGATCGAACATACATGCAGGTTAAACTCAAAGCGTACCTGTGCGCTCTGACGCAGTCGGGTTAAATTTTTAATGAAAATTAATAATATTAAATTAAGTAAAAAAAATGAATCTAATCTTGTTGTTCTAAAAAGGTACCTATATGAAAAGTCTTTTTTAAGCGTATATTTTATCGATAATATATTCTGTATTATTCTGAATGTATAGTTTGCATAAGTTTGATTATACAGAATTTGATCAAATCTCTGACCAAAAACATTGAATGTTACAACAACGAGATATACATATATTTATACATACTATTGATTTGATACTTATCAGACATATTTTGTATGACTTTGAATAAATACATATTCGATTGGAAATAAGAAATATAAAGTTGCTAACAGTATGTACATAAATTTTAAAGCAAAATAAAGGTTATATAATGCTTATGATTTTTAAATATATTATATTAGACTTGCAACGAATAGTATATTTGGTCATTCGCCGAATACCGAACATTCGGTGGGCTTTCTGGCCAAATAGCCGAATATTAAGCAAAAGTATTCGGTCAGCGCGTAGCGGGAAAACTTGTATCTACGTGTTTGTTTTTTGTTTGGTGCCAGGAAGTAGTATGTATTCAAAGCGTCTTTTCTCTGAATGTGGGATTGTCTATAAGTAAATTACTGCTTGAAAATGCAGAAAATTAAATTTTTTGCATTTTTGAAATTTATTTGATAGTTTTTTGTAAATTATTGTAATAAAGATTATAAGAAAAATATATTATTATAAAATAAATCAATATTTTCATTTTACCAATAGGAAATATGCATCATTTTTTTTTTTTTAGTTTTTAATACAATAGCTAACAACGTTTTATAATTGTAAAAAAATATCCAGCCCCAAAAAACTAAACTTTAGTATATATATTTTTTTATATACTGTTACGGATACTTTAAACCAAACATTTGGCGCACTTGACGAGATGTCACAGTATGATATACACAGAAATTACTTAATTTGTAAGCGACAAAATTGCTAACCGCTCTGTTCTGATATACCTACTCTGACATCATATTCGGTCTGACCAATTGCATTGCATTTCAACTACTTTGAATTTCCCACCTATTTTTGCACTTTTTAACAATTATTGTCTTAATCAAAAAGAAATTACATTAAAAAATATTAATATAGGCTTGATTCAAAAACAATAAAGATTAAAAATAATATTTCACCCCTCTTTAAATCGCACGCATATTCCCAATTATTATCTCATTACAACAAAACATATTACTTAAGTATTCGGTATTCGGCCAAATAGGATAAAAGTAACCGAATAGGCCGAATACCGAATAATAGCCGAATATTCGTTGCAAGTCTAATTTATAATATATTAGATATAAGATTAATTATCACTATTTGTAATCAACACAAAGTTTCATATTACAAAAGAAGACCACGTATTTATATCAATAACAATAAACATAGACTGAAAGAAAACAGAAATAGTGTAATTCTGAAATAGGTTAAATCTTTTTTAAATAGTATAATTTGCGTTCATACTGAAGGAAAAATAAATAAATATTTTATAAAATTAGGTTTTTCTAACTCGTGCTAATAGAATTACAAGTGATTAAGCTGATTAACACCCAGTCAGTGTTTGTATTTCAAGTAGACTTTAAATTATTTCCCGTATAAATTTGTGCTAATCAAATACCCACATCCTCGCTGCATATCTACAAAAAAGAATCTATAATGTGCCATACAAGCTTTGTTCTACAATTTTGTCTCGTAAAACGTGTATACGACATACATGTGTCTTAAGAAATGAATTAATTAAAAATATGAAATTTATAAAACAGACAGACATTAAAAAAATGTATATTGTTATTCGATACTTAAAAGTTCTTTTAAGGATCAAAATTTGCTACACGAATTTTGTACATAAATTAATTTACCATTTAAATTCCACAGATATACAAGTTTAAAATTAAAATCTCAAGCTTGAGCTATTGAGCATAATTATAGTATCATGTACCAGAAAAATAGATGGCTTAATATGAGGCACATGTTTTCATGCCTATACTTACCTGTCTTATACCATATTATTAAAAGTACGTTTGTGTCATTAGTGCCGACTAGTATAGCATTATGTCATTTGTGGTACAGACAAACATGACTGTGTTAATGTACATGTATATAAAAGACTGAAAATTAGTGTTTTATTAAATTAAATTAATTTATAAAAGCTAAGTAAATATAATATTTTATGGAAATGAATCTACGTACCCCTTCTTAAGTGATAGATACATAGTCAAGAAAAGCCATTAAGCTCTTGTTTTAGCGTCGTAATGTAAAGTCAATATACGAATTTGAACTTTTAAATTAAAATGAGCTTTAAAATAAGAATACGTACAACTGCTACAATTCCATTCTTTTTAAAGGTATGCCCAAGCAGAAGCCAATAAATAAAATCTTCAAAATTTATTTTCTTTCAAGACTCGATTATAATACAAGGGTTTTTACAATTATTTTATTATTTTCATAGACAAAACTTTATTGGATCCCTAATCAATTCGATTTGCTTCCAACAGAAAATTGTTACACCATAGACGCCTAAAACATTCTTATCGTGACTCGTGTACACACGATATTTATATAGATAAATAAAATTGAAGTGTTTGTTTGTAATGTCAAAATAACACCTTTATACTAAATGCATATCTATAGTGATATTATAAAGCTGAAGAGTTTGTTTGTTTGTTTGGTTGAACGCGCTAATCTCAGGAACTACTGATCCGATTTGAAAAATTATTTTTGCATTTGATAGCCCGTTGACTGAGGGGTCTATAGGCTATATATCATCCCGGAAAAGTGTACGGTTCCCGTGGGATAGATTTGCTTTTGTCTAGGGACGAACCTGAAGCGAAGCGAGGGTGAGTCGCTAGTATCTAATATATTTAAACGGGTAATTCTTGTATATTTATTTATGTTATTATACCGGCGATCTCGGAAACTGCTCTAACGATTTCGCAGAAATTTGGTATGTGGGGACTCTCGGGGGCGAAAAATCGATTTAGATTAGTCTTATGTCTGAGAAAACGCATATTTTCGAGTTTTAATGCGGTTTTCTTTAGCATTATTCCACGCGAAATATGTAAATAATTTCGCACATTTAGGTATACCTAAGCATCGTAGTCAAGCGGCCAAGGCGCGAGATTGACAATCTCAGATGTGTTCGAATCCCGGTCGGATACAACGATTTTGCTTAGTTTTTTTTTGTTTTTAAGCCAAATTAAAAATAAAAGTTCTTTTAACCAAAAACTCCGAGCAAAGTTCGGTCGGCCAGGTACTAACATATAAAGTTAAATTATTTTACCCACATTCCATTTTTTAATATTTAAGTTTGGATTTACATTAGGAAAGTAGAAAATTTATTTGTAATTAACATATCACACAAGAAAAACCATAGAATATAGATTAAATAATATTTAGTGATTTTTTTTATTTTAGAATATAAAAAAAAAAGCTTTAAAAAAGTTACTTCCTCATGATTAAAAATATTTTTCTATCATTGAAGTGATAACTTCATAATTGATAGCCATATTTTTGATATACATGCCTATTGTTTATTTATCGAACATCTATCTATACATATAATAAAATTCTAAGCCGAATCTGTACCTTAAATATTTTTTGGAAAATCTTATTGAAATAGACTTTATTATCGATACAGAGGCCGAATCTACAGTTATTAGAATTTTTGTCTGTCGGTCTGTATGTCTGTTATAGCATCACGGAAAAACTACTGGAGGGATTTTGATGAAATTTGGTATAATGATAGCTGGTTATCCGGGTGAACATATAGAATACTTTTTACTGCGGGAAAATATCTCAACTCTAAGAAATCTATACTAAACGTTAAAACGTAAGCAGGGACGAACCCGAGCGGAGCGAGGCTGAGTCGCTAGTTAAAATATATATTTTAAACCTATTATATTTTCCTTAACTTTGGAAGCTATTTATTTTTAACTTATTTGCGGTCATTTAACAGAATAAACATTCATACTTCATAATATAAAAATTTTACATGAATATATATTGAAAATACAAAAATAAATGAAAAGAAAAGCGAATCAATGAACAACGAAACTACCATAAAACATAACATACAAAAATAAAAATAAAATTAAAGAGTGTGTGTATGAATGTGTACACGCGCAAGAACTGAAACTTCTGTAGGTTATCGGTTCTTTTTATGACATTCAATTTATGTTTTAAATCTGATTAAGTATCTATTCTAAATGAAAACCCCCGTTTAGTTATTTTTACTTTTCAGTGCCTGGAAGTCGGTTTTTTTTAAGTTTTTATTTTCCATTTTTAGTGTAGACGTATTATCAATACAAATTAATCAAGCCCAAACACCAGGTAATTGCTGTAAATCGTTGAGGAGTTCCCTCGACTGTCTTTCGGGTCCATCGTCAGATCGACTCCAGACCTTCATTAAATAGTAGCGCTTTAAAATACTTAATAAAAATGTTAACCAACGCACTAGTCGCCGCTACAATGTTCGAAAGTTCCCCTCGATTTCTCTGGGATCCCATCATCAGATCCTGGTTTCCTTATCATGCATGGTACCACTCTTGGCATATCTCCTTTCCAACAAAAAAAGAATTATCAAAATCAATTCATAAACGACGAAAAAATCCGCGAACAAATAAAAAATATATATATACGGTCGAATTGAGAACCTCCTCCTTTTTTTGGAAGTCAGTTGATAAAATAAATAAATAATAATACAGGGATGCAAATTTTTTAGTGAAATAAAAATATATTTATGAGAATTTCTTTACAATATTCATTTGATATGAGTCCGTCGCTTATTTAAAAATAAATGAAAGTATTTTTTTATAAAAATCTGTCTTTATTTAATTTATTCTTTAAAATATTTATTTAATATTTAAATAATTATTAATTGACTATTTTTTCACTTCCGTAACAACCATTTTCGTTATAAAAATCGTAACAATACTTTTTAATTTTTTCCTTCTCATGGCGCGCTTTAAAAAGTTTCATTTTAATAAAACTAAAAAGTAGAGAATTAAATATTAAAAAAAAAGAAAAGAATTACATACAAAATTATTTACAAAAAGATAAGTCAAAGGCTTTACGTAGTTGAAAACCCTTTTAGAACAACATATTTACATTTTACACCATTACGGTCGCAGATAGCAATATAATACTTGTTATCTATACTCATTTAAAATTACTAATTGTTTGCTTAATTGTTTCTGTGACTGTAAATATTTGATTAACATTTTAAATATTCATTTATATATTGTAGATACATTTTATTTCTATTTAATAAATTATAACTAAATCCTAGTTTTTAGTATGAGTTTATAAATAAATACAAGCAATGAAATAATTTAATGTAAAGTATGAGTTACTTATATTAAAATGAAATTACTTTTTCTTTTTAAATATTAAATTACTTTTTCTTTGCTTTTATATTTAAGATAAAACATGACTGCCTCATACTTGATTTCGTTAAGAGCCTAATTTTATTTTTGTGTTTATTATTGTTATAAGACTATTAATATAAAATTATATCTCCTAAAATTTAATTTGTAGTATTTCTTTATAAAGATTCTATGCACTATTTATTGTTATAATATTATTTTTGATATCTTTTTAGACTAAGGCTTAAAGATAATCACAATATAAAAATCTCCATTAGAAATTTTGCGGAACGGATTTCAATGAAACTTTTTTACAATTACAATTTTAACTAATTAAAAAAAAGAAGGAAATTAATAATTCAGGTATATATTACGCGATAAATTTGACTATTTTGAAATACTATAGTAATTCAAGGTTGGCCGATGCTCTGTTACATTTAAGAAAAATTACTCTCCCTAAAAGCTTGAATAATTTATACTTAATACTTACCTATATTACACAACAACTTTAAGGTGATTTTGAAGTAAGTGTACCTTTTTGATGAATAAAAACTTAAAAAAAAAACGACTTCCAGGCACTGAAAAGTAAAAAATAACTAAACGGGTGTTTTCATTTAGAATAGATACTTGATCAGATATTTTCGAAGTTGGTGTGCTTTGATTTGTATCGGCTGGCAAAATCCAAAATGGTCGCATAATATAAATAGCAAAACCACGCTGTTTTTTTTAAATAGAATTTTTTTTGTGGCCTCTGTGTATAATTCTTTAGTCTGGTCTAGAATATTAAGAAGAAAGTTTTATCAAGTACATACGTACGAATATAATATTTAATGGTTTCTTTTGTAAAGTTCAAATATATATTATACTAGCGACTCACGCTCGCTTCGCTCGCGTTCGTCCCTAGGTACATTTTCACAATTAGCTATGCTTTATACATAAATAGTAACTTGCTACTCCTAAGATATTAATTTAAATTATATAGTGATTTACCCTCGTTTTGCTCGGGTGCGTAGGCGGTACGCGGATTTTGTTCATAATTTCATGGGTTTTAATTTTTTTTCGCCGAATCCTGATTCTTTTTCTAAAATAAAAGTAGCCTAAGTTAGCCCTATAACATCAGCTATCTGCTAGTGAAAGTCCTGTCAAAATCAGTCCAGCCGTTTCGGCGATTAGCCGGAACAAACAGACATACAGACAAAAATTGTAAAAAATGTTGTTTTGGTATATGTACCGTATATGTATACATCCATACGCATTTGGTAAAAAGCGGTTATTTTAATATTACAAATAGACACTCCAATTTTATTTATCTGTATAGATTTTTTAGCATTTGGAAATGCATATTAAATAATTGAACGATAAATAGATAGATAATATGAAATCTGCGCCAAAACTGGTCCATTCTTTTAAAAGCTATTTTGACCGCAACTGAAAATCGAAGAATATACCTTTGGAAATACCTTTATATATAAGAACTAGCGACTCACCCTCGCTTCGCTGGAATTCGTCTCTGCTTACGTTTTAATGTTTAGTATAGATTTCTCAGAGATGAGATATTTTCCCGCAGTAAAAAGTATCCTATATATTGATCCGGATATCCAGCTATCACCATACCAAATTTCATTAAAATCCCTCCAGTAGTTTTTCTGTGATGCGGTAACAGACAGACAAACAGAAATACTAAAAACTTTTTCCAAATAATATTTAATGTACAGATTCGGCTTAGTTACAATTTTATTATATGTATAGATAGGCCTTTGAATTGTAAGCTCTCATCCAAATAAACATATAACGGAATATCTTTTAACTATATCAATTGACTACTACATAAGTAAATTAAATCAATTGATTTGATTTTATGATAGGTACAATAAATTTTGAAGTTAGTTAATTTAACTATGTGTATATTGTATTTATTTGTATGTGTATATTGTACCTACCGATTAACTGACTTTAAAACAAGAGGAAGAAAAAGTATCACTGTAATAATGATTTTAAAGGCATTTTTAACTTAGAATTTAATGCATACAATATTATTGTCCATCTTGTAGAGTACGAAATGGACAATATATTTCCCATAATTCTAATTATTTCTAGTATATTGAGAGCAATTTCTGCAAATTAAATGTAACTAATGTATTAATTGCGATTCGTGTACTTAAGTGTAAATACTTGTAAGTACAAACACATTAAATTGATTAGGGCAAATTGGCATGAACTTTGTTCAGATTGTGTCTAATATTTAATAATAAAACTAAATATTTAGTAAGAAACTATGTCAAGATCGATACGTAATAGCCTAAGAATCGCTTCCCGATTATATTAATAAATTTAATAAAACAGGGCTTACTTTTTGTTTTCTTTTTGGTGTATCAGGAGCTTGGATCTGATTTTTCTTCCTCATATTGATTATTGTATGTAATAAACTATATATTACACATCCCAACACTGACGATTAGAAAAAGTTCTTCACCAATTTCACTGTCTCTTTACACACGTGTTTTAATTTCCTATGTATACTAAATCACTAATATAAAAATACTTCAGTATCATAAGTGCAGGTTTTTATAATTCTGAAGAACACTTCACAACGATTACACACAGTTGCATGAATCCAGAAAATGAATGGCAGATGCATATTACAGCAGTGAGGCGCGATATCTGAAAAGTGCGTTCGTAGTTCGTAGAGCGGGAAGCGTGAGGCGTCTCGCCGTAGTCCCACGCGGTTTCGGAATGGGCATCCTTCGCACTCCCGCCTCCGGGCACTCGTTGCGTCCCGCCGCACCTCCCGCCTACTACGATCATTCAAATAGATCACTTTATTTACCCTTCTCATCCTAATTGCTCTCACTAATACGTTTGCTTGTTGAAAGATTAAAATAGCAGATTTTTTTAAGTATCTCATTAACTGGATAAATGTATTTGCAGGATTATTTATTAATATAGATACTTCGCAATGTAAAAATCAGTTTTTTCTACTTAAAAAAAAAGATCTTACAAAAAAGTTGTATTTAAATCTTTTCGTTTAGTTTTTCAAATACCTATGTCAATATGTAAATGGACAATTAATATTTTTTTTATTGATGTTTATCTTTATAAATATTGTCAGAAATAATCAATCAAATCTTTATATTTGGCTAGTTTGCAAATACAAATATAGTAAACATTGACGACATAATCGTTATTATTCACGTAAATTCTGTGTTTTATAAGCCTACTATATGCATAGCAATTTCTTCATAGCGCTTTAAACTGAGAACGTGACATCAGTTTCACATATTTACATAGGCGTGTGTTGTAAGCCATAAAGCTATAATAAATGCTTAAATAACTAAATAATTATTTTATTAGTATTTGATATTAGACGATTATGGTTAACCTCCTATAAGGAAACATTAGCACAACTAATTAGCCGTTTATATAAACGTATTATATTAATATGGGTATAAATGAAGCCTAAAACATCGGCCTATAGAAAATTCAAAATTATATGGCGTCTCTATAAAGATGCATACTACTTTGTTGCACATTTAACAAAAAGTCAAAGGCAAAGGTGGACTTACATATCTCTAGAAGAGGTCTCTTTCAATCTACCTGTGAAAGTGAGAGATAGTATTCAAATAATAAATAAATATTTTAAATAAAACTATCTTTTCCGATTTTTTTGCGGATTTATTTTGATTTTTGGTTCTCGACGTTTCGAACGCTTAACTTTACAGCAATCATGGTCACGGGAGAGACTAAGGTTTTAGATGTCGCAAAGGCATTATATAGTTGTTACAGACAAAATTAATTAATGCAAGACAAAAAACAGACAGACATACAAAAATTGTAAAAAATGTTGTTTTGGTATATGTACCACACGGTGCATTTAGTAAAAAGCGGTTATTTTAATATTACAAACAGACACTCCAATTTTATTTATCTCTATAGATGTCAAAATATATCCGCGTAAATCTAAGAAAGTATTAATCAATAAATTTATAAAAATAAATGAATAATGCATTAACTAAATTATTATTTTAAATTAAATATTAAAATGATACAATTTTTTGTCATAAAATTTATATTTATAAGTAAAAATAAAAAATTAAGTGCCCAATTAAATATTATTAACGTTTTAAATTACTTTTCTGCAGGTTGTGTCGAAAGGGCAGGAATATACCTGCTCATACCTACTCGTTGTGACTACGAAGGTAAACAAATATTATTATAAAGGCCTTTTTAAGATTATCTATTTACTAGCTTTTATTTGATATGCATATTAAGACGTTAATAAAAATATTTCTTACTAGCGACTCACCCTCGCTCCGCTCGGGTTCGTCCCTACTTACGTTATAACTTTTAGTGTAGATTTCTCAGAAATGAGATATTTTCCCGCAATAAAAAGTATCCTATATGTTGACCCGGATAACCAGCTACCATCAAATCAAATTCCCTCAAAATCTGTCAAGTGATTTTTTCGTGATGCGGTAACAGACAGACAGAAAGACAAAAATTCTAAAAACTATAGATTCAGCCTCTGTATCGATAATAATGACTATTTCAATGAGATTTAAAAAAAAAATAATGTACAGATTCAACTCGATTAAAATTTTATTATATGTATAGATATTCCGCTTCTCTTCGGATACTCGTATTTCAGTTTTGTTCATGCCACTCACACAATTAAGAAAAATCTATTATATATTGAAATCAGTTATGACAAATATACACAAACACTACACACTGTCTACAAAGGAAGGAAATATCCCTTAAAAGTCTAAAGTATATTCATCATATTATACACGTCTATCTACATTCGCCTTTCCCATGAATAAACCGGACGTTAGGCGGATGTAACTGAAAAAAGCTAAATTGAACTTGTAACTTTTTTAATTTATATAATTTATTTGATCGTTAATAAATCATGAATATTGTTTTGAAATCGTATAAACAATAATACAGTTATAAGTGTATGTCTTTCAACTAATCAAAACAATAGAAATGTTAGGATTTCCTTTTAACCGCGTATAGGTATACTTATATTCACCAGTCTAACGGAAACTGCTTTGTATACAGGAATTATAAAAATAAAAAATTTCCACTGCGTAAAAAGGAATTAAAAATTGGGGGAAAGTATTTTTAGACATACATTTATATTACTAGAGTACTACAAAGTTTCCTCCAAATATGATTAAATATGATTCAAAAGATTAATTTCAAAGATTTCAAAGTAGAAGAAATGGATAGACGGACGGACAGAAGGACACCATAGGTTAGTTAATGGGACAAAAGGAAATTAAGCCTTTTATGCTAGAATTAAAACAAAACCTATAAACCTTCGAGCTGTGGATTATTCATAAATTAATCAACAATTCTATGCATATGATAAGAATATTTACAGTTAACTGTTCATTTTCTCTTTCCACATCTTCAACAATTTTATCAAGAATAAAAGAAAAGTGTGTATTTATATTCAGTCAAATATTAACAATATATTTTATGGATACTCTAGCTACTTACCCTCACTTTGCTCAGGTGCGTCCCTGGTTACGTTTTAAATAGTTATTAGCCAGCGTGAACCATGTAGCCATGTAAGTTTTGCTATTCGGAGCGGAGACAAATCTTGACTTTGTTTTATATACCTACATATATGGGTTTATTACAATTTTTTCATCTCAAACTCTACATTATGTGTATTTAAATATTTAGAATACGAAAACAGTTACGTAACTTTAATATTTTGTCAATTTTTAGACAAACTATTGTTCTACAATATTTTTTAATTTATATTTACGAAATAAAAATGTTGTATAACAAGAATATACAACAGATATTGCTAAAATAACAATTTTTCGTAGCTAACTTAATATCGAGGAGCAAATCGTTAAAAACAATATACCTACATATATAGTACTAGCGGCTCAAACAAAAACAGATCTATCCGATGGGAACCGTACATTTTTACAGGATAAAGAGTAGCCTATTTATTATTCTGATGTATGAACTATATTATTGTGAAGTTTCATTAAAATCCAATCAGTATTTTTTGTGTATTAAGCTGTATAAGTTACTATAGTTTTTTAACTATCCCACGGGAACTCTTTAATTTTACGAGATGAAAAGTATCTAAAACGTTGACCGAGTATATAAGGTACCATCATGCAAAATTTTATTTAAATCGGTCCTACAGTTTCGGGGATTAGCCCGTACAAACAGACAAATAGACAAACAGAAAGAGAAACAAAAAAAATTTCGAATTTTTTTGTTCGGATTCGGTTTTAGAGAGTTTGCGGTGTAATACTCTACTAATTTCTTACACTCATGCATGAGTATTGTGGTCAAGCGATCTAGATGCAAGATTAACAATCATAGGTGTGTCCGAGTTCGAATCTCGATCTGATATAAATTTTACTTTTTTTTTGTATTTATTCAAGTTTTTAGTTATTTTTATCTAAAAAATACGATATGAGAAAAGAGATCTCCGAGCGAAACTCGGTCGCCCAGGTACTGTATATTAATCAATACAGTAATAAACATTATATAAAATTTCCCCCATATTTAGGCATGTAGATAAAATTAATTGTGAAATCTTTAACAAAAACTATATGCATGTGAAGAAAATAAATAGAGGATCTTCTATTATACTCTCTCATCTGTGGTCTTAACAGTATGAAAAATAAAGCAGATAATTATAATGTATTGTCTTCACCTACCGATGAAATAGCATTGCGACATAAATGAGATAACGAAATGAAATGACTGATGAGACGTAGCAATCGTGCCTTCTTGATAAATCGACAATGGATATATTTTAATATTTTACAATTTAATACCGTAGATTAGCTTACCTACATAACTCAGTATATTTTGAAAGTTTTCCGCATAAGGATTTACTGCGTTATGTAATGAATGATAAAATTATATACTCGTATTTCATTTTATATAGTTTCAGTTGCAATCGTTTGCATCCCATTGGTTTCGTTTCTTCCATATAAAACAATAGTCTAGAATCGTAGTTGTGGTAGACAATAAAAAAGGTTTTCGATACATCATTCATATATCAATACAACTGGAGACAGAAAAAATTGATACGTTTTATTCGAAACTTCTTTAATTATGACACGAACACTACGAAATTCTGGAATCCGTATGGTAATACTCGTACATGAGATATTTCTTTGTATTTGATAAATTTCTTTGTCGAATTATTGGATAAAATCTTATAACACAGAACAACAAACGTGAACTTCCAGAAAAAACTATTTTTGAGATAAAAGCAATTGATAGTTCTGGAAAACAGTTTTCTACTTCAGAAGTTAGGGCTGTTTACATTTGATTCCATTATGTTCTTTGAAAAAAGTCTGTTTTTTTTTATTATTTGAGTATCTACTATTGGTAATCAGAGTACATGTTTTCGTGACTATACATGATTTGTTATTTGGAAGGTACTGTTGCATAAAAAAATTATCTTCATTTTAAATGTTTTAATTGTGCCTACATTACGAAAACTGTTACTTAAGTAGTCTATTATAATTTATACCTCACTACGCTCAGGCGCTAACTCACGAAGAGTAGGTATGTATTAATAGACTTTTACTTAAGTCACGAGTATCGTTGGTGTACTATTTTATAGTTTATATGGCATAAACTTAAAATCTGTTTAAAGCATCTTACAAAGATGTAATTTTTTTTGGAAGATTAATTGTTTCAGTATTCAACAAATTCTATTTCGAATAGACCTATTAGGTATATTCCTATCTTCCGAAGAATTTCTCAAATTAAAACAAAAATCTAATCAAACGTTAAATTGAACACAAATTTTAACATGTATTGTAATTTTTAACAGAAATTAGGAAAAAAAGAATTGTGACTAAAGCTGATTTGAGCCAAATAATGATTATATATAAAATGACTCAAAAGGTTAAAACATTCATGATCATGTCAATTGCTTATGAACTATTCACTACATACTACATTTGATAAAACCAATAATCGCCTTGTACTTATGATGACGTCACATGGGATGCTTTTAGTAAATAATGAAAAGTGTCGTGACGGTTAATATTACACTTTTCTTCGTCTAGCTCTCATACGCCGAGTATGACAACCACTAGACAATCACTTTTCCATTAAACTTCAACACTTCCAATAAACCACTTTTTTGACAGAAGAGCAATTTATTATATAAGAAATAATTTGTATATAATAATAGTCAAAAGTGAAGTGCTTATTACTAACATCAACTACATCATAAAATTATGATATTCAAAATTTCACAAACGCTACTTTATTCATTAATAAACGGCCTTAAGGCGGTGTAAGCAGATCTTTTATATTCGCTATAAATTTATTTAATGTACACCAGCGTCAGGACACCAACGCCAGCCTCCATTACACGACTGTCAGTGGTCGAACGATTTGTTATTTAGTATTTATTTATCGTCATAAAGAAGAGTTATGAGCGTGTTATGTCAGGCATTTGTGTCGAAGAACTCACGATCTCTTTCTGTACTAGTCGAATCATTGATCTCGATACGACTGAGTTGGTGCTTTCGTGTCAAAAGTTGTTCGCAATACCTTAGATTATGAATAACTAAATGCAAATTTTTCTAATAGTAATCAATGTGTATTTTGATTGATGATTTTTAAAAGTAAATACTTAGCGGATCACATTTTTTTTTAATTTAATATAATATTATAATATAAATTTATATATGTTGGGATATTAATATAAAATAGTTGATATAAGCGGGTTATGTTATGTAGGAAAAAGCGCGTAGAACTTTTGAGTTTTGGTCTCTGTATTTACACAGATTATTCAAGTCTCAGTTTCCTGCTCAAAAATAAATTAGGCAAGTACAAGTCGTAATATTGGCTCGGTAGCACTACACAATACCATATAATATATATTTTTACATATACCTACTATCCACAGAATTGATGAAAGGTAGTAGAATGGTAAACACGCGTAATTTGTATGGGAACCACTGTCGCCACTCATCCCTTCTTGATATTTTTACTACACGCGCAACTCAAATAAACACAAGCATTCGCACACATACGCAACCTTTAACGCAGCCCTGTAATTGGTCAACACATAGATAATTAGTGTTGCGTCTGTGTTGTGTAAAATAAATAAAATGACTAGTGGTTGAAAATAAAAAATGCTAACGATATTTCTGTCGATAATTTATGTCAGTGTATTAAAATAAATTTTATATAATATTTGCTAACGATATTTTTGTCGATAATTTATGTCAGTGTATTAAAATAAATTTTATATAATATTTGTTATTTTACAGTTATTAAAAACACATTTTATAAACGAATTAGATTAGTTCAATTTAAAAATAAAATAAAACAATGTTTAACTTATAATAAATGTATTTTTAATGTTACATACGTGGTAAGTGAATTCTTAAGTTAGTTCTCTTTATCACACTCATTTTACATGACAAAATATTTTACAATATGTTGGCGCGAAAATGAGAAAACACAATGAACAATCATATAAAAATAATAATGACTATTTAAATAAGATTTTCCAAAAAATATTTAATATACATATTCGACTCAGTTAGAATTTTTAAACGTAAACGTAAGAATATTTTTAGGTAATATATAAAATTGATTTTTTCTTATTTCTAAAATAAACCTGTATATAAACTTTAAATTTGCCATAGAAAGCATTCAATCACATTATTATACAAAAATCATTGCCTTATCGATTATTTTGTCTTACAACAAAAGCCATCACTATTATAATATACAAAAGTGAATCATCGCAAAGCAAGCAATGAAAAGTGTGGGTTTCGCAGAGAACGCTATCCATTGCAGACAACGATCGCGCGTTGCTTTGATTATGCGCATGCATAGCGAGCAATGTATATTGTTTGTTTTAGCTTATTACAATAGTATCGTTTGTTTTGAATTTTGTAATCGTTGCTACATTTTTGAAATTAAAGAGATATTCATTATTATTTTTGACTTACCGATGAAAAGATATACCTCCTCGATCGATACTCGAAGTTGACTTTTTGTCTTGCAAGTAATAATAGCACAAGACGGCATTATAACACTATTTATCGCAGCTTCGTACCCGACACACTCTAAACACGAACTACAAGCGGTGCACGCATGAATCGGTTTAAGTAAGGTTGTTTAACCATAGTTGCGGCGACGCTGTCACGCCCACATTACCATTCCAGCCTTTTTTACCTATTCCGTGCTACTATCTATACATCAAACACATGCACATACATACGTCATATCATGAGTATATATTATATATAAAGTTGCTTGACATGACTGACTTACAAAGCGCTGGACGAGAAGGGTCAATATTTTGGAAATAAACTACCGGTAAGAAATAATATTTTTCATTATTGTAGTGTTATTTTTATACTGAAGACTTGTAAAGTTCCTGTACAAGTTGCGAGCGATAAAAATGTCTATTTTTATTTAGGGACTTTTATCCTTTTAGGAAATGTCAGTCCCATCGTATCTTAACCGAAGGACAGCATTACAAATAAATTATGGAAAAAAGAAAATAAATTCAATGTTGCAAAACCATATCTACCAAAATTTTAAGAACATCAATACTTCATGGGTTCCATAATATACTTAAGTATGGTTCAATATCATAACTATTAATATTAAGTTTTTGCATTATTGATTCCCGAAAGAATTCTATATATCATATTAAAAAATGAAACCATATAATGTAGATTTAAAAATATTTGATATTTTAATTACTTAGATGCTTTCAAGCATAAAAGTAAATTGTATAAAAGCTTGTAAAATGTAATACATAACACCTTGTACATTTTAACTAGGACTCCTTTCGACAATCAGTCAACTTGATTTATGTGCAGCCTATTTTGATTGTATGCTATGGGAAAATAGATAAGACCAGTAACGTAGTAAATTTATTTATGGAGACACATAGTTGACGACAATCTAGGACAATGGTTACGTGTTTACTTTTTTACCAGAGGTCGTGGAGTCGAACCTCGCACAGGATAAATGAAATATCTTTGTATCTACTTAATCAATTCAAATACAGTCGTGTGATTATGTTTTGTGTTGTTTTTAATTAAAATCCGACTGCTTCTGCTGGACAGATGCGGCCTCTTTTGTAGATGTTAAGTACAGACAAATAGAGAGACGGTAATAAAAATAAAAAAAATGTGTTTTTTATACACATTCGGTATCTATTACATCTCAAACGCTATCCAGGCACAAATTTAATAAATATTCAATAGTTAATTTTGATCAGACTTTAAAGTTATACGTATAGGTAGGTACCATATTATATATGCCACTGAAGATGTAATTTATTTACATAGGATTTAATATTTTGCAAGTAACTGTATGCGGTCAACGTATGATATCTATTTAGAAATCAGATACAGACATTTAAATAATACTTACTTCTAAAGTAAATTAAGCTCCGTTAAAATATATAAGCAATAAAACATTAAGTCAACAAAACAATGAAATTTATAACATTATTAACTAATGAAAGAATTATTTACTTCAAACCAACGCTATCACATTGAAGCAAACATAGACGTTATTTACAATCATCCAGCGTACTTTAATAGGTAATCGTTACTCGCCACAATACTAATTAGTTCCATGATTGATGTCGTGTTTGAATGACAATATCTTTTTAACTAAACATGTAAACATTACATGTCATCTAGGAAAACAATTAGCGGGAGTTGATAAACTATCTAACCCTCATTCTGTATTTGGCAAACGGCACGTTATGTTAGATTACGGTATAATGTAATATTGTGTTGTATTATTGCATAGAAGCTTATTAATTAATTGCTTGAGAATTCGTAATTTTTTTTTGGGATTGCTTATAGATGAATTTACCCAAGTTATTATAAATTCGTTATGAAAGTTAATAAAAAAAAGTAGTAGAATTAAATAAAATATAAACATTTAATTAAAAAAAATATCGAAAAACCGATTTCACAACACTAAAAATTTAAAAAATAACTGAATGGGAGTTTTCATTTACTATAGATACCTCAACAGATATATTTTGCGAAGTCGGTGACAGGTATTTTTCTTCAAATTTAAATGAGACTAAACTGAAAGTATACATTTTCAAACAAAATAAGAATTTTCCAAATCGGTTAATAAATGAGTTAGTTAGAGAGGTAGGAGTTCTGAGGTAAAAACATAAAAAAATCTACCGAATTGAGAACCTCCTCCTTTTTTGAAGTCGGTTGAATGAAAGCAATAATGATGTACATAGGTAGGTAGGTATATTAGCTTTTTAAGATGATGATTTTTAAAGATGTATAATTTAAACTAAACATATAATATCATATATACTAGAATCATATAAGTAGTAGGTATTTACTATTTCTACGCTTATATTTATTTTTCTGTTATGCTGCGTGAAGGTATGGCAAACAAACAAGCTAACAAACAATCTTTTTATTATTAAAATATTTGAAAGATACATGAAAATTATACATCATTGTAAATGATAATAGTACATCAGTCATTATAAATAGTTTTTGGTTCAACAGTTCAAGGAAGCTAGAAGTGAAGTTATTAGTGTTTTTTTCAAAGAAGATAGAATCCACTAATTCAGCTTGAAGCCATTAATATAACGGGTTATGTGACGTCTATGTATGTATGATACGGCACCGGAGTGCAGCCCTCGGCGGTGACTAGTTAATAATATATCCTACATTTATTGTGAATTATAACATTCTCAGTGTCATATTTGCAAACTATTGTTCCTTTTAAGGTATCTTGAACAAATACAGAAAAAACAAAGAAAAAGATTTTTATTGCGAATTCCATAGACGTTGTAGCCATTCGAATAAATTAAACATAATGATACAATCAATTACTTATATCGCATTGATGTGATAAATAAAAGGCTTTTAATGCCAATTAAGGGCAATCTTAATGGATTTTTGAAAGCAAAGCTAGCAAATATAGGTGGTTTCCACGCGATTTCTAAGTTCTAACAATTTTAATCTAATCTGTAGTCCAGTGGAACTACGGGTACGTATTTGCGTGACTGTTTTCAAATTAATCAACTCAGACTAATTGATTGAGACACGATTAAGTTGGCTACCGTGATAGTCTTGATAGGTTGCTATGCAAAACGCTAATTGCAATGGAATCTGTTTTGAAAGTTATATAGGTATAATTCAACTAGAAGTACATAGGTACTAGTTTGTCCTATCACAGTGTAATAAAATACATTAGTAGGCTGTGGTCAAGCAATATTCGTACAATTTCCATTTCAATTCACGCGGAAATCTTTTTCATGACGAGTCTTTAGCCAATCACCATTTCGATCGACATCAATTTCTTCTAGATCTACGAATTAATCTAAGATATCAAAGAAATATATTGCAGGGTCTTTTTTATCAAAGGAAACAATGTTCTAAGGGAATGTGTAGTGTAGTTATGCACTGCATCTACTCTTTACTAATGTTAATTAGATTCCGAAGCATCCGCGGCTTGAATAGATAAACCTCGAAGAAGTTACGATGTAGGTCGCTCCCGTCACGCACGCACGCCTGTAAAGAGACTTGTGTACCAGTACGCGTTACGGTGTGTTAGTATTGTTCTCACTAGTCATCCTTTGTACGTTCCATAATAATAGCTCTTACAAACTCATCGAACTTAATACAAGAAGCCTTGTTGTCAATGCCTTTCAATACTAGAGATAAATTTTATGCATCTCTAAAGTAGCTGCAGTACGATATGCAATATTAATTGAATTAATTACAGCAATAATATTACCTCCCATTACCCTTCTTGGGTCCATATGTTTTTAAATAAATTTAAATTATTCATATTTAAAAAAAAACTAAGTATGCTTCATGACTTATTCTAACAGAGATTTTAATAGTTTTAAAATAGTTGGTATTCATTTATGAGAAACTATCGTAGGTACGTTTTGATGGTTAGTATTCAATAGATAGTTGATCCCTTGCCCCGAGAAAAACAATAACAATCCCCATCCCCACACAAACAAAAACAACAACAACAACAAAAGAAACAAAATCTATCCCCACGGAAAAAATACATTTTTCAGGATAAAAAGTAACATATGTGCTATTTCAGACTATAATCTATCTCTGTACCAAATTTCATCCAGATCCGTTCAGCCGCTCTGGTGTGATTGAGTAACAAACATCTATCCATTCAAACTCTCGCATATAATTAATAATAATGGGATAAAAGGAAAAAGAGTATTATGTTTATTTAAATTATAAACAGAGCTCTATTTCAATTTGCGTTAACGTGTTATTACATTTTCCTTTAGCATCGACATCGGGTTGGAGTTCGAGTACCCAGTGATATTCTTATTGATGTGAACGTTTATGCTTATTTTTTCGTTTCACTTTCTCTAGGAGAAGGTGCTCAATGCGATTTTATTTTTGTGTTGTTGGTAGTTAATTCGACTGTAGAGTTAGGGGAGCATAAGAAAGATTCCCCGTAATTAAAACCGTGAATCAATTTTCGAACAAGGCCATATTGTCAGTTAATTGGGTCAAACACTAGCAATACGTATTATACGAACCTCTTACTGAACCTCTTACTGTAATTAATAGCATCCAGTATTTTAAATTAATGTGTGTTAAATCTAAAAAAAGTAATATTGGAATGTATTAAGTAAAATACCAGGTGTTTAAGTAGCTATAGGTGCAAATTTTTACCTTTTTCCCATTTCAAATGGTAACATAGATTGTATAGATGTAACATTGTTTATTATTGAACTTTTGATTTGAAAAGTTATGGCTATTTGCGGTTACATAGCAAGGATATAATGCAGCAGTGATAATATTACATAACAGAAAAGTATGCATAAATAATTTAAAATATTCGTTTAAGTAGTCGTATAATATGGGGTACCTATGTTTAATTGGTAGGTACTGTTTTTAGCTGCGGACATCACGATGTTCATAAGCAGAGTTTTATATTGTATAAAAAATACATAGTTACATTTCATCATGTCTGTATTATTATAATATTTTTAAGAATATTGCAACAGGTTTGAATTTAAATTAGTATGTACTTAAAAACTTGTTATAATAGACTTCACTTAGCTTTACCTGTGACCTTAAGAGAAGTTCAACTGTAGAATTAAGAAAACAGTATAACACAATCGTAGCATGATCCATAACACAACCGCTGCTTGATTAATAGGTATAAATCAATCATCTGCAGAAGCGTGATTGAACAATAATCTTTGTTACTATAGTAATCCATTCCATGTCCAATGCCTTTTTAGGTTGGATGAAGGAAGGTCGTTAAAGTTTACTATTGACAGTAGTCCTTGGCTTAAAATATTACTTGTCGATTAAATAGTGACAGGTCTTACTCACTCTGTCTATACAAATAATTCGATACGTAAATCACTTTATGCCTCAGGGTGGATTTACAATTGAGAAGTAAAGTAGAAATTAGAATTAGTTTGAGATTATTTTATACTACATTTGTGAGCAATTGTGACGTACCTTTTCTAGTTTAGTCGTTTTATTTCGATGTTATTTTTAAAACGCAATGGGCCACAAATATCTTATTGTATTCCTTGTTTTGACACTATGACGCAAGTGCTGACGTGGAGAGATTAACCAATCTATTCTTTAGAGACATTACAATGTTATAGTGATTATAAATCAATCGTCTATTTGAGACCACACATGAAGATTTCATTGACGTCCGCGAAATTAATATTACGTTGTAAATTATGTCCTAAATCAACGTCTAGTCACGCATTCGTTGTTTCCTCCTACACATAAAAGCACAAAGCATACTTCACATTTTTTAAAACTCTTCAGAAGAACTTTTATTCGTTTCATAAACAACTTACTGAGATAATTTTTCAGTTTTACCCGTCACATCAATTCATTTAACATCGTGATTCGATTTATCGCTTTTGAACTAAATCTTTACTCTAGCATATTGCTTGCTATAAATATAGGTATTTGTACATTTATTAAGTTTGGGATGTGCGTTAACAATTGATCTAATAGGATGATTCAGTTATATCACATAATAAAGAAGATAAAAATATGTGTTTATCATCATAAACAATAATATTAATCTACGCATCGGAATACGGTATGTCTTCGTTCTTTTCTATACATACATATAATAAAATTCTAACTAAGCCGAATCTGTACCTTAAATATTTTTTGGAAAATCTTATTGAAATAGACATTATTATAGGTGCAGAGGCCGAATCCATAGTTTTTAGGATTTTTGTCTGTCTGTCTGTCTGTCTGCCTGTTACCGCATCACAGAAAAACCACTGGAGGGATTTTGATGAAATTTGGTATGATATTTGGTATCCATATAGTCAACATATAAGATACTTTTTACCGCGGGAGATTATCTCATTCCCACGGGAGTATACGTTATAACACAACCCAAAAAATATTTGTGATCAGAATTTCTTGAAACTTGGTATTAGGTAATGCTCTTCAATACAATTAAATAAATACGTGATTAGCATTTTTTGAAATTCATCCCATAAGGAGATAAAATAAGGGATGAAGATTTGTATGAAACCTACCTTTTTAAATATGTTGACCCGGATATCCAGCTATCATCATACCAAATCTCATCAAAATCCCTCCAGTGGTTTTTCTGTGATGCCGTAACAAACAGATAGACAAAAATTCTAAAAACTATAGATTCGGTCTCTGTATCAATAATAAAGTCTATTTCAATAAGATTTCCAAAAAATATTTAAGGTACAGATTCGCCTCAGTTAGAATTTTATTATATGTTTAGAAAATATTTTTTAAGCTTGTGTACTTCTTTTCATGACATAAGGATTCTAAAAACCTATTTTATTAATTGTAATTTTCGATGCACGTTCGACGGCGCTTAAGCGACTCAATAGGATCTTACATTAAAATTAGCCTTGCTCCCTTCAAGGCCGATTTGCCATGAATTCTAAATGAGAATGGAAAATTTTCACTGTAGAAGAATTAGTAATTCAATTAGATTGTTCTATTAATCAGTAGATGTACCTAATCAAGCGTAGCCGAGCTAATGTTGCGATGTCAAGCACGTTCCAGGCATGCTTAGGTACCTATTTCTCGTATTGTCTCACGGGCGCTAAGGTACAACTTTCAACCAGAACTAAATTAAACTAAAATAAGCGTGCTTATACTTTATTACAACAGTATTTATTAAAGTAGAAAATATTTTAAAAAGTTCAGAAATGCATCAAAAATTTGATTTCTAAGGAATGAATGTCTCTGAAATTTATACAGTGGGGTAGGTATAATAAAACTAGAGTTTGCGTTAAAAAAGAAATATAAGTTGATTGAGAGTATCAATCATAATGTTTAAAAAAAAGTTTTTAGAAAAAATGTAAAAACCGACTTCAAAACGCTTAAAAGTAAAAAATAACTGAATGGGAATTTTCATTTATTATAGATATCGAATCAGATATTTTCGTAGTCGGTTGCTGCCGACAATGCTTTAAAATTTGAATATCTTATAAGTAAATATGACAAGGTATGAACTTTGATTATAGTTTAAAATATTATACATCAATTGTCATAGCTATTTTGCCTCCCTTAGGGGGTAGTTTTTTTTTCAAATTTAAATGGGACTAAACTTATATATGCGTATACTTACGTATACACTTTCAAACAAAAAAAAAGAATTTTCCAAATCGGTTAATAAATGACTGAGTTCTGAGGTAACAAATATAAAAAATATACAACCGAAATGAGAACCTCCTTTTTTCGACGTCAGTTGAAAAGAACTTTTTTTAATTTTAAGTTGAAAAATGAGGACAGTGAAATATTTGAACATTTCTAGCCCGTTGAGAGGCGCAGACATGCGCGTGTCAGTTAACAATTAATTTCTTAGAATTTATCCAGGAGGTGCTAGCAAACGGGATACTCATCTGAAATCGTTCTAAAAAAGAGAATTGTAGTATTTAACATTCACACAATAGACCTTATTAATTACCTATTTATATATATATATATATATATATATATATATATATATATATATATATATATATATATATATATAGGTAATTAATAATAACCATTTATTGATAAATCAGTCATTCACTTTTATATATATAAAAAAGTGATTGACTGATTTAGCAACGCACAGGCCAAACCCTTAGTGCTAGAAACCTAAAATTTCGCACACGTATTCCTTTTATGAAGTAGGCATCCACTAAGGAAGGATTTTTCAAAATTCATTCCCCAAGGGGGTGAAATATGGGATAAAAGTTTGTATGAAACTTTTTATTCTTTGGACATATTTGCATGAAATTTCGTATTTTTCGTCGTTTGCTCGCGAGCGGAGCCGCAGGTTCTGCTAGTTATATAATGTGTATGTACTTGTTAATACAATGAATTAATGGGATCATTTGCCAATAACATCAATCAAAAAGAACTATTTTGATCGATGTCCAACTGCAATTAATATATTATTATTTATTAGTGAATATTACCTAAGTTAGAGCAACAATTGAAGTAATTAGTATAATATATCGTTAAAACAGGGGAACGGAAAACGTGTGCCATCACAAAATTCATTCCAGATAACTCCTGACATAAATTTAGTATCTCTTTCTACAGTTCATAGAACTTAAATTGTTTGTTTATTTGTTTATGTACATAGATAGACATAAGATGGAGGCAAGTATGAGTCAATGTGGAAAGTCATTATGTTATCATTCGACGTGTTGCAGAGAAATGGTTGCGATGCTCAGTCGCAGGGTGCGCTTACTAGAAGATACCTCTTATCAGCCAGCGTTGTCCCGTACGTGACTAGTTGATGTTTATTGATTAACATTCTTGAACTTTGTGCGTGTAAACATATCTCGGCTATCTTTATTGCTTCCTAAAAATAAAGAACTAAATAAGACTTTTTCTTTTGTTTTTATTTGGGTTATAGGTTTTTTAAACCGTTTTATTTAAGTTTATAATCCTTAAAAATACGTAGATTATGGACATATTCGTTTTTATCGTAAACTTTCTAGCGATCGCCTGGATATTGGATTGCAATAAAATGTAGAGTATAACTAATGTATTATTATTATAATAAACATTTTAACATAACGGATTACAAGTTAGAAGTACTTTAAGTTGTGTCAGGTCCAATAAACTTTATTGATAATCTATTTGTATTACAGCTTCGATTTGTATTACACCAGGATTTATTGCAAACATTTAACAAGCTGTTATTGCTAAAGGCAAAGCGAACAATTGTTATGGCAAATCATAAGGCGGTTCTATCAAATGATTCGATTCTAATCTCGAGCTGAGTACATTGTAAGGCCTAAGCTACGTTTATTTACATAACGGGGTATTTTCTAGTTAAAGTGTTGTAAAAGATAAGAGGTAGTACAAGATGTTTAAGTGAATGATGTTGATTAAGGGCCGGTGAGGTTTTGTGAGATGCTTGGTATCGGATATATCAGTGAAGTATCGCACGCGTCCATCGCGGCGGACAACGACGCTGTCCACAGCGAAATTCGATTTATCGCCGAGCTCGCACAACGCAGCCCGTTGTAAGGTTCCGCCTCTTTACCCGCGAACGGGACGCTAGGGCTATCGACACGCGATATCGCATTCACTACTAACGAACTTGTTTGCTTGCCTCAAATATATTGATTGCTTGTAATTGTAGACTTTCATTCGTTACGAGTTACAACATAATCTAAATATGAGCATTTTAATAAATAACTTAGAGAAATCAGAAGGTAACTGCAATCGTTTTCTACTTTAAATGAGGATAACTTCAAATTTATTAAATAGCATATTTACTATGTTTAATTGTTTAAAGTCATTATCACGGTTTTATTTTCAAATGCAACGTTCTATTTCGTACTTAACCTCGCTTCGCTCGCATGAGTCCTTAAAGGTTTTTTATTCATCTTTTAGTAAATTTTATTACTTTACAATACACACCAGACATTACTTCATAGTACAAATATACTAAATGAGTAGTAGTACTAAATTTTATCTAAAATTGCCTACCGTGACGGAGTAATAAACATAAAAACATTAAAACTTTCGCATCTATAAACAGCCCTAACGCGGATCTGCAAATTAGTATATAAGATTGAGTACAAGAAGTGTCGGGTTGCAAGCGTCGGTCGAGGGCCTCGGCCGTCCTCCGTCGACAGCTAGTGCTTATTTATGCTCTTCCTTGCTTTTTGTATTGCAGCCCAACACTCCGGGCTATATCGATTTGTAGGCGATTAGTTTCAATATCTAGAGAGAACATAATGTATCTTTAGACAGCCAATAGACTGCCAATGAAATAGTAGAATATGTTGGAATAGAGAGCAAAAATAGTTTTTAAATTATTTACTATAATTCTTCATTTTATCTTATTATTACTGCATCGCTATTAAAGAAACACTATATAATAATGCTCAATTAAAAAATAAAAATATCTTTCTGAATCGCCTCGGCGCGTGGACAGTATTGGGCGTATTAAATGAAACATTCGCGAATTAACTTTTAAAAGTTAATGAAAATGCGACGTGATTCATCGCTCATTTTATATTTAGTAGTACTTCAATGTAATACTAAAAAAATATTACATTAATTTAAATGTTTCTAAAAATGTTGTAAATCTATACAGGTAAATAAAATTGGAGTGTCTGTTTGTAATATTAAAATAACCGCATTTTACTATAGCATATGAAAGTATATACGGTACATATAAGAAAAACTCAATTTCTATTTTTTTTGTCTGTCTGTCTGTTTGTTGCGGCTAATTTCTAAAACGGCGGACCGATTTTGACGGGACTTTCAATGGTAGATAGATAGCTGCTGTTATAAAGAGTAACTTAGGCTACTTTTATTTTAGAAAAGAATCAGGGTTCCGCAAAAAAATTAAAACCCATGAAATTGTGAACAAAATCCGCATTCGGCGTACGCAATAACGTACGTACGTAACGTAAATCGCTATATAATTTAAATCAATATCTTAGAAGTAGCAAGCTACTATTTATGTATAAACATAGCTAACCGTGAAAAACGTACCTAGGGACGAACGCGAGCGAAGCGCGCGTGAGTCGCTAGTTACAATATAAAATATTATATTTAGCTTTTAAAAGTTTAATTATTTTTCAAATAATTAGGAATGAGTTTTAACATATAATAGGAAAATATTCAATTGCTATTAAAAATATATGTCTTAATATGAAAGCTGAAAATTAATTACTTATGCATAAAAATGTAAGACAAACAACGTGCATACCTATTGAGTTAATAAAGTAACACGTTCAAGTCTAATCAAAATAATAATAAAAGTTATGTAAAAAAGGAATAAAATATTTAATAAATATTAAATAAATAACTAATAACAATAACAACCTTTAAAGTTAGAAAACGCGATGACATCTATCATCCAATTGGATGTCGGCAGGTTTTCGTCGATTGTAAAAATTTCAATAACCAAAACTTAGTATTTCTTAATTTATAATATTACTTATACACTTTAAAATGATACAAAATATTACGAATTACCTTCACCGTGATCGATTACATGCATTTTCATACATTAATCCTAATAATATGTCCATGTAGCTTGGTTCACTTTAATTCATCTCGAGTTGCGGCATAATAACATCGTTGCTCGCAATTACCGGCGGCCACTCATCTCCGGACTTCCATCGACAGGGCACGGTGAATTAGCAAAAAATAATCATCAAAGCACTCGCCGGCTCTAAAGCACACTTGCTCGTACCGGCTACATGATACGTGCATAAAAACGTTATTACACTGATTTCCATGAAATTAAACCAATAACTTATACTGTTTTATATTTATTATTAATCTATAAACCTGTTAAACAGAGATTGTCCCTAATTAAAAATAATATTGACTTTTAATGTAGGTATCTTACCTAAAATTTAAATTTAAATCATAATATTGTACCTTCTTGCGGCTTAATTATTTTTAGTATTGTCAGTATTCTCGCACATTTAACTCCAACTTTACCTCCGATCAATAGTAGTATCGTTGATCGAAAATTTTTACCATATTTTTAAAACAGGTAATTTGTAATTTTACGATATTGTTTTCTACTCAAGGACCTGAATCAAGAAGAAACAGAGTTAGAAAAAGAAACATACGTATTAAAAAAAATATTTTTATTAATCATTCATTAAATTACGATTTTTTTAAATAAAGTACCTATATTAATAATATTTAAATACCATTGAACACAGCTTAAATGTTTATATCATATTTTTCTTTTTAACAACAAAATTAGAATCTAAAATAAGCAATGATCTCTTCGAAACTCATCTGACAAAATTAATTCGTCTGATAAAAAATATGATTCGCAAGATCATGATGAATAGAGATCTGTTATGTGATATAAAGCCCATTTTATGGTTAAGCGTTATTTGTTTTTACTTAGAACTATATATTCATAAACTTTACGAAATAAATTAGTAAGCATTGTATTTTGCTTATTTTATTACAATAGTTAAATTAATACTTATATGTATATTAAATCTTGTGTTTTTATATGTATATAAAATTCACTTCTATGACCTATCAAGTATAACAATAAGTAATCCTTAATACCTATATATTTTCGTCTTTTTTTAGTATTTATGCATTTGAACAATCCCTACAATATAATAAAAAGTGACTCTTCATTCGCTTGACTTATTTAGGTTAGTTCTTGCTGGTATTGAATGCGGTACTTTGTTTCTATTTGATAATGGCGAAAACTTATATGAACTTACCAATATATTTGCCAAGCGGGAATCGAATTAGCGACTCCCGTAGTCAGTACTTAAACACGTCTATCACTTCACGACGACAGTGTTTACTATTTGTATTTACTAAATAATAAAGGTAAAAATACACGCACGCTCTTATAAGAGCCTTTGGGTATAATTATAGAGAGAAATATCTGACATTGTATACAATTCAAATTTCGGATTTTCCCATAAGTTGCAGAATTTTTCGTAGAATCAATCAGTATCAAGATAAAGCGGAACGAGTAAAAATTATACAGCTGCATTAACGACCAAAAGGAAGACTTCAATCACAGCCGTGGCACGTAGAGTCCTCTTTGAAGTGCTAACACAAAGCATCATGTTTATTGCTATAAGTGTATTACGCCATGCACCTTACGGAATGTCAGCGCAGAAGAATAGGGTACAACACGCATGGGTCTAATGTTCTATGCGTTAAAGTAAACGTTACGCAACGCTTTTATGGCTTTTTGTTAGGTAAAAACAATAAATATTTCTGTCAAAGTCAATCCTTCTACAACTTGTCGATTGGCGACCCACATACTCAGTAGACATGAAGAAATTTACAAGTTATTTGGAAAGAAAATATTTAAATCTTTTCAGGTAATTCTATTTCATATTAATCACTCCTGGTATTTTTATTTACTGTCTTATTTATATAAACAATAGTCTCTTTTGGTTTTAAAATTAAAAAATATACTGAAAAAAGCATATAACTAATTATCAGACTACCGATTGTCACTATTACTGTATAATTTCTCCACCAATTATGTAATTTGTTATCAATAGACGCCCACAACAAGATGAATATAACGACCTCCACAGTGCACACTATGCTCCAAAACACGTGCCACACGCGAACGTGACGGAAACGGATCTTAAACTCCATAAGGCAAAACAAGTATATAAACGCGAGGAACACATAGAACGCCCTCTTCACGGTACTGTTTTGTGGTACTATTAAAAAAAGCAACATAACTTGATAATGCGACATTAAAATAATAATTGCTACAAATGGAAAAAAATCTATAAATGCGGCCATAGAGAGCAATCGCGCTACAAAGAACGCATACCATCCTAGAAAATGTACAATCGCAGCGGTCGCATCTTGTGGCTCTAGGCCTCGTATGTAAGATCGTGGGACTCTTCGAGGAAGGTCAGGTTCATCTTGAATTACTTCCCAGTGTTTTCGTCTGGGCGGCGCGGACAACCATGTGGGTATGGACTCTGCGTTCTCGACTAATTTTTCCGCCCACACAGCGATTGAGCCCGGTCGTGGGGCCGGCATCTCCGGCGGTGGAGGTACGTATACTCTCTCAATTATGTACTCGGCATCCCGCCTCCTTGGCGCTACTCTATCTATTATAGATATAGGTCTCACATACTCTTCATCACTGTCTTCTTCCCGCTGGGTCGGCGGCAAGTAATCTGAACTTACATCCGACAAGGAATCGTCATCGTAAAAATGCCTCTTTGAATTTCGGGGTGAGAATTCAATCAAATCACTATTTATTTGTTCTCTACGTTCTACAGAGTTTCGAGGGATTGATGATGATTGACGTTTTATTATTGGTTCATAAATTGGTTCATTTTCCTCGTTGTTATTTGTTTTTTCTAAATTTTCATTATTGACATTTTTATCTAGAGTGTCAGATTTATTAATACTCCAGGGATATTTACGCCCACATATTTTTTCTCGTTCAAATCGTCTGTACATCGTAGCTGTACTCGCCATGCGTAGTGAAGCTGCAACTAAACTGACCGCTTGGATGGTAACTGTAAAAAGACAATATATATATGTATATTAATTCTAGTTGAACATAAATTATTATTATTCTTTGATTATTTATAGAAATTTTAATTTGTTTTAATTAATTTGGGTTGATCAATAATATTTTTAATAAATAGTAATTGATTCTCTAGAAAGTTCAGAAAGCAAAAGTGTGTTTGAAAATATTTTTTTAGGTTCACGATGTACCTTCCGGTTTTATTTTTACTTAAATTGTAAAATAATACTACGTATTTTACATTATTTTATACACTTCTTTTATTACTAGCAATGAAAATAATAGAAAGCAAAAATATTTACTATTAAACTTAAATTCAACAGTACTGGACCAACTTTTGTTCCATTTAAAACTTTAAAGCCCTAGAATTTAATAAAATAAATGTATTTCATTCATTTAGTCACAATGTATTATTTAACTAGGTAACAAACTCAACAGTTGTAGATATTCAAACATGTATAACACGTACTCTTATCATATGCAGGGTTCGCATAGCGTGCCATCATGTCTAGGATATTGATAATAGCGAGCGGCGCGCAATGCAAGAAGGCCTGTAGGAAGAAATAGAGTTCCATGGAAGAAGGCGCTCGGGCCCGCGAGAGAGCCTCCTGCGTCCTAGCCTCATCTCGGTCCCGGGACGCGTACACGGCTTCTATCCACCAGAATATTAAATAGCAGTATCTGCAACGTAAATTTAATGTTTGGCGAACGACTCTACAAAGAAACACTCGCTCGTGAACTCGGAATAGCGTGAGAGAATACTTATCTCTTATTTATTAATTTTTGCATTTGCATTGCTTTTAGTAAAATTGACTTTTTTATTAATATTTTGTACTATAAAGTATAAACTATTTTAAAATAACAAAAATAAATAACTTAAATGGCATTGCTTTACAAAAACAAATATTGTAAATGTAAACTAATAGGTATTTACTTACCTGCCTATCCCTGTAATAGGAAAAAAAAGTGTACGTAAAATTTCTTCTAAGATCCATTTAATGTCACTGTTTTGTAGTTTTACTGAGAATGCAGATTCTTCCGTTTGCAAGCCGGGAGGAGGCGACGCTAATGTAAAAAGTAATGCTAATAATGCTGGGAACGCCAACAATATACAGCAAAATACACCTAACCTGTTGGAGAAAACAACAATAATATAACTCTCAAATGATGTATCTACACAGCAAACATATGTACATGTATATATTGTACATTATACAGTGTATAATTGTAAATGACTAATGATAAGTGTTTCCCGAAGTTTTACCTTGACATATTAGATAGGTATATGTATGTATGTGTGACTTTATTTACTCTATCATATTAGTATTTCTTTTTAATACTTTAACTGAAGTAGGTGTATCCCTAATATAGCTATTATAAACATATTAAAATTCATAATTTTAACAAAATATAAATAAATATCAATAAAAATTTAAATATCAATAAAAATATTGTTGTAACTTCTAATACCTAATACTTACGCTTTCTCACCATTTTGAAAATTTTGAATAATAAGTGAAAGATCAAAACAAATCACGATTAAGTAAACGATAAGTCCACCGCAAGATGGTAATGCACGATGGAAAAGCAATGACTGCCAAGGCGGAAGCTTCCAACCTAGAATTTCACCCGAAATCTCACTATCCAGTTCACATACTACCATCGTTAACAATAACTAACATGTACGTTACCGCGCATGTTAAGAAACAAATCACTTTCAAAAATTCAATACAAAAAAATGTAGTATTCATTAGACAAATGAGTTTAGTCAAATGCAGTATAGCCCACACCTATTGATAATACCTGATAAGATAAAATTGTTTATTCACCGATAACTTCTGTCCTGCTTTATTGAACATTTTTATCATTATTTGTTGTTTTATACGTTTGTAGAATATTTTTAAATAAAAAAATGTGCAGAATAATTTGTTAACAAAAAATATCATTGGTTTCCAGAATAAGTTTGATTGGACAGATCGTTTTATGACTCTACCTTCATGATTTGTCACAGTTAAGGAGTCTAATTGCCATATTCCTTTGGACTTTAAGACAACATACAACATACGATTTCTCCTACTTTGTGTCTCTTAAGGTATAACTTATTAATTAAAAACAATTATAAAAATCAATTTGCAATTGGCGAAAATATTCCATTTCATACACCAAAAAAAAAAAACTAATGAGCACCACCTCCACCACTCTTTTAGCCGGTCAAATATAGCCACCTCTGTCACAATACCTAATATGTACATAACATGTATGTATATAGTCAGTAACTCTCAATTGTATACATAAATAATTCGTACGTATTTTTAAACTTTATTTATTCTTCAGAGCTAAAATATTCTATGCCATGAACAGTTAGAGGTTGTGCATGTGTCGTAGTGGTATGAGTTCTTACAAATAAGAAAGCTATGTTCTGCGAAGTCTATGCATATTATTATATTATATAAAATTGATAATTTTTTAGTAAGATTTACCTTGTGTTTTATAGTTTATTTTAGTGTCAAAATGGGTGAAATTTCTATTAATCAAAATACAAATGTAATTACGTAAATTTTGTAGTCTGAGAATATTAATTTTTAAACTCTATATTTGAAAACAAAACATCCATAAAAAGCTAAAGTTGAATAAAAAAATACGAGTGACGAAGAATTACTATCAAACAAGAATACGATGCACGAAGTGTAAACGGAATTAGAAAAAATCTATAAAAGACTACCTTGTCATATCATTTCAAAAGTCTAAGAATATAAGCGTTTATGAAGTTGAGAGAATGGAAGAAGCGAAAGAAATATGTAAAAATCATAGCGCTTAGTCTTAAAACGTGTTTTTATATGTATCTGAGTTTTTATGCGAATGTAATAATAATTTTTATTTCGTACAATACGATCGACCAGCAAAGCTCTTAAACAAACAAAGCTCTTCAAAGCTCTTAAGCAAACGATCTACGCGAGCAAAGCCACGGGTTTAAATATTAATACAAATTGTAGTCTTGTTAAAATATAATACACTGCCGCATGTCGGCATTGTATTTAACAGAGAAGGATAGAAAAACCGAGAAACACTGTTTTTAAGATTTGATGGTATATATTACTATGAGGAAGATTTTTTGAAAGGAGCGCGCTATACGTATGATCTATAATCTACTTACATTCAGTATGAGGTTAAGTGCCTAATTTAATATATCTCTTTTGTACCTGGTTTTTGCTTCTATTGTGCTCGCATCTTACTTGTGCAATGTATTGTATCTGGAAGTTAGACTAGCTGAAGGAAGAATTGAGAAGGAGAGGTGAACCCTGTGGTGGTCCTGACTGACTGATGGATCAACACACAACCTAAACCGCTGGTCGTAGACACTTGATATTTGGAGGATGTATTTCTTATATAATGTAGGTATCCGATAAAAAGGATTTTTCGAAATTCATCCCCTGAGCAGGTAAAATAGGGGATTACAGATTGTATGAAACTTTGTCATTCTTAATGTGAAATACAAAGAAAGTGATGTTTAAATAAGAAATATATTTATTTAAATTTTTTTTGAAATACATCCTTTAAAGAGGACAAATAAAAAAAATCACCTGTAGACGATTTAAGAATTTTAAAATCACTTTCTTTAAAATTATGTACTCAAAGGCTTAAAGATTGTGTTGTCGGTCGTCTTATTGCTTTAGCCCACATTTTTCAGTTTTTGTCTTATGGAAACAAATGATATCCATTTTCTTTGCATCCTAGGACTGCATAATTTTATAATTAAATTTTAATTAAAATGTGATCGCGACATCTGGCCGGAGAAAAGGCAAAATTCTTCCCATTAGAAAAAAAATATCCAGCTCCAAAAAACTAAACTTTAGTATAAAGAAAATAATTGAAAAATATCATACAGATACCGATACTTTATACGCCAACCATTTTAGCGTGCCATAATGTGTATTTTTATTTTCATTTATCAATTATTTATTTACTTATAATATCTCGAAAATTGTTAAATATTTACTACATTTATAATTGTGAAAAATTTACCTAATTGACGCATGTGCTACATGAGTATATTTAAATAAAAATTGAGATAAAATATGAAAATTATTAGTTAAATAAAAAATAGGCACATTGACGATACATAGAATTCAAACGTATTTTATAAACGAACAAACAGTAATGAATATTTAAAGATTTCTATTGAGGGCGCTATTTTGAGGATACTACTCTTTTATGATATTTAAATAAACAAGTTTACAAACAAACAATTATTTATGGCGAACAATCAAGAATAAACGACGAACAAACGATATGTGAAAATAAAATGTAAAAAATTTAAAGAGCGCGTGTATGAATGTGTACATGCGCAAGAAGTAAAACTTCTGTAGGTCATCGGTACTCTTTATGAAATTCAATTTATATTTTAAATATTTAGGATAGGTGAGATACTAAAAATAACGCATATTAGACATATTACAATCATATGTTTATAGAATACTAGCATTGCACGCGGCTTCGCTCGCGTTCAGATAAAAAAAACCAAATTCTTAGGTTTTATATATCAGTATACTCTTATATTGCAGTTTTTGTATTTTTTCTCAGAAATGAGCTATTTTCCCGCGGTAAAAAGTATCCTATATGTTGACCCGGATAGCCAGCTATCATCATACCAAATTTCATCAAAATCTGTCCAGAAGCTTTCTCGTGATGCGGTAACAGACATACAGACAGACAAAAATTCCAAAAACTATAGATTTGGCCCCTGTATCGATAATAATATTTAATGTACAGATTCGGCTTAGTTAGAATTTTATTATATGTATAGATCATCTAAGGAAAGAATATAATATTAGATATAATATATCATTTGTCAGACAATAACAACGGATACCATGGCAACAAACGTACGTACCTTTTTTTTCGTAACGCATTCACCAGCTTACTCCCCAAGTCAAGTGTGCGTAAAGAAGTTTTACTAAAAAAATATAGGTATATCCTGGGCTAGGTTTGGTGAGCCCCTTTTTAACGACAGCGATAGGACCTTACTCACTAGTAGCGCCAACTGGTGCCACCAGAAACGATAGCCCTCATTATTTTGCATGGCACGTATATACAATATTTTTTCTGGCAATCTTATATTTAACATCAAGTCAAATGTCAAGTACGATTGACATTTGACAACAAACTTTTAAGGTTAATACAATTAAATTGCTTGTAATTTTTATATAATTATTTAAGTTTTATTTATTCATGGTTGCGAAAAAATGTATAAAAAAATTGTTTCGTTAACAAGCCTGCAAAATAGGTATTGGTGGAGCTGTTTACCTAAAACGCCTTTAAGTGTTAATAGACAATTACATTGTAGCATAGCTTTTCTAAGTCCACGAAATCCGCCTAAATCTAATAGTCAAACTTCACCAGCTATTGCAAGTAAATATCAAGTTATAACAGAAACGAATGCATCAGTGATTGAACACACAGCTGATGAAATTTATATGTATGAAAAATATCCTATCTTGAGCGATGAATTTGACGGAATTAATTTAGAACGTAAGTAAACGCTTTGATTATATAAACTACTAGGTTTGTTAAGAGATTTTAAATTTATTGACCGAGCGAGCGAAGCGTCTCTGCTTGAAGTCTGGCAAAATTTGCTTTGTCAGTATTCTGGTACTCCTCTACAGGTCATATTTCAAAACCGATCTGGACGAAACTTCGTATACAGGTTTTCCGACTTTATAGATTTTTTTGTTGTCGTGAATTTTTGATTAGAGGGCCACTTCTTCCAAAAAGGGGCAAAAAGGAGACTACTGGATATCACTTCCGTATGAGATCAGATTCAGATAACTTTAAGTTGGTCTTATTAAAATTTGATGAAGATATGATGAGTATCTTTAGCTTGATAAGCAGAATAGCAAAATGTAGTTTGTGCTTGTGAGGTCTACTGTTGGCAGAACTACTAGTTTATCTTTGTTTGACAATTATTGCCATGATTTGATTTGATTGATTTGAACAATGAATATTTGTGGTTTTACAACTTCTAAAACTAAAAACTGAATTTTCTAACCAATTCTATTTTTAATGAAAAAAATACTTTTTTGCAGGAGGTAAAAATGGTGTGTTTGAAATTGAAGACCTTGTTGACTTATTACAAAGAGAGAATTCAAAAGACATATTTGTAGCCGCTGTATCAAAAGATATAAATTATGTAGAGTATATTTGTGTAGTAAGTGCCAGAAGTAAAAGACATCTTCTGGCTTTGGCAGAATTTGTAAGAAAGGTATATAAAAAAAAATGTCATAAATCTGACCATATACCAAGAATTGAAGGAAAAGATTCTGAAGAGTGGATGGCATTAGATTTAGGTATATTATTTTTAACTTGTCTCATAAACCTATAAATATTTTAAATATTGACATCTAATATTTTTATATTTACAGGTAACATAGCACTACATATTTTCTCAGACAAGTCTCGTAAGATATATGATTTGGAAACCTTATGGGCAGTAGGTGCAGAATATGATGAAAAGGCTAATAAGAGCAGTGGTGATGTTATAGATATGTTAGAAAATTATAGCACTTATCTAAAAGATCTTAAGCCTTTAAGTTAAATTTAAATAGATTATAGTTTACTCTTTTAATTAGTTATAATAAAAGTTACCTTTGATGTTAATGGTTTTATTTATATTTTTTTACGAAATACTTTTCAGTAAAATATTTATATAACATAGGCATAGTAAAAATGAGAGTATATTAAAGTCATAATTTGTGATAAATAAATGAAATTTAAAATATATATTTAGATATATTTAAAATTAAATTTACCAAAATCATTCACTTTTAGTGTAAAGGGTTGGATTAAAGTAGCAATTGAAAGTCTCATATAAAATGTTTATTTTTGCTTAATTACATTAATGATATATAAAGTATGGACTGCATAACTTAATCACAAATGTTAATTGCTTTAAATAGTTCAACTTATTCAATTCCTATTTATTGTATAATATAATTACAAATATTGTATTTTCACATGGAAACTATTCTCAATTGTACAATGTTATAATGTCCGACTAATGATGATATTCTTATTTGATTACAAAATAATTTGGCATAATTTAATATATAACTATATCGGATTCTAAATGCAATAAGTGTTAATAATAAAATTATTTAAAAAATCTGATGACTAAAACATTCATACCACAATCACAAGATCCTTAATTCAGTCATATGCATGTTCTAAAAGTACCCTAAGTTAACACTAAGCAGCATAGTTTTGGAAGCAAACTATTTAATTAGTGCTTCTAAAAAGTAAAACTAAATAAACTGGAAGCCAATATATATGATAATAAAACATAAATTATGTATAAGAATTAAGTAGCAAATCAGTTATTATGGATATAATACAAAAAAAATATTGGACCTCATTTAGTAAGTCTTTCATTTTAAGAACTATCATTAGTATAAAACTCATGACATTGAAAATAATGACTTTCAGTATTCCAATTCCCAGGCTTTTGTGCACTTTCAATTTATATAATCATTATATCTACATTTATTACACAGCAAAAATTTTAGTAAAATGACTATACCAGTTAGTATAGATAGATACCTTTAAGATCTCAAATATGATATTTGGCAGTTCACATCACATTCTTTGTATTTATTAACTTCTGAAATACTGAACTAAAATTCATGTTATGTCAACAATCTGGTGTAAACAGTCTAATTAGAAGTAAGTCTGCAGCTTCATGATCTAAATCAGAATCTATAATTTGGTTTAAATTAAGATAATATGGCCACACTACGCCTTACTCCTGCACCAGAATTGACATTGTCTAAACTAGACCATTTCTTTAAACCATTTTTAACAACTTCTGCAGATATTTTATCCTCCATTACCCTTGACATTGCCTCTAATTTTTGTGCTCTTTCCTTGCTCAATGGTTCACTGGGGAAAGCTAAATCATTAGCTTCAGCTAATGTACGTAAATCAAAGTAATATTTAGCATACACACTAGATGGAACATTTATATTGAATTGTAGCATTTCTAAAAATTGCCTTTCTAATTCATTCATATCTTCCACAGTGATATCCTTTAATATTTGGCAGTAATCAACATTCCAGACTGCTTGATCATCCCAGACTTTGCTTGCAAGTAAAATTGCACCTAAAACAATTCTTTTCCAATTAGAAGGTGCAATATCAAGTTCTGCACATATAAGAAGCCTTTCCAAGTATACTAAAGTAATAATAGCACACTCTGCTGTTAACTGAGCAGCGTTAAATAATGTTCTTACAAACTTATATATTTGCTTATGTTCAGGGTTGTATTTATCATAATCATCACTGATTCCCTCTTTACTTAATGGATGAAGCTTTTCATCAAATATGTCCAACCTTCGTTCTGATGTTCTGTTTTTAATATGATAATATATTGCAAGTGCAACACATTTCACAGTATTTTTTAAATTAGGCTGAGATACAGTACTATCATCTAAGTATATAGTAGAACAGGAACTGCTTTTCTTTAATTTATTATCTGCTATTTGATGTTGACTTCGTTTTCTTGTTATTCCATTTTCAATTGATGCTTTAGACCTTTCCATAAAAATTGTTCCTGCAATTGGGTCCTGAGAGGGATCTATATCACCATCATCAGGTTCTCGTTCGCTAATATGTTGAATATTATTGGAGCTTACTTCTCCTTCCGGCAGATAGTCTTCGAGTTTAACAATATCCTTCCTGATCGGTGAAGGACTTCGGTAACAACAGCAACTATTTTGGTTACCCATTATTAAATAAGGTGGCAAATGTTATAGATAATAACTCATTATCATTCAAAAGCACGCCTTATATACACACAAATAGAGTGCGGGACCGCTAATGTGACTTATAAAGTCCATACTATCTGTAACAAAAGGAATGAATGTATAAGTTGCAAATAATTATTTTAAATTAATATCAATGGTACTAAGAAATATTTTATAATTACTATACCTCGATATTATAAGATCACATCAGCAATTTTGTTTTAAAAACTTATACAAGAAATCGAAAAAGAGTTCATTTTAACAATGACAGGTGCAGCTAGCTGACTAGCAAGCGATTAGCAAACGTCATACGTAAATCGTAGAATAAAAAAAAAACACCGGTACATAAAATAATTTAATCAATTAATCTACTAAAGAGAGTTAAATAATCAATATGTAGATTTAAATCTATGTTAAAATAATGTAGAATATTTTATTTATCAATTCAAAACATTAATGGATATAAATTCTAATTTTATTTACGCATAATTTATAATTAATAGTTTTAACTATTATAATTTATAATCTTAACGTAATTAATATAGACTTGATAATTTGTGCAACCTTTTTTCTTAAAGTTAACCTATTTATCTTGTTGTTCCTGGTTTGTGCTATTTATTATCTGTAAAATATAACGCTTAGTGTATAGTGTATAATCTGTTTAATTCACTAATTTTCAACATCCTTGTCTCTGATTTTCAATATGTCTGCCTTTTGATTGGCTTGCGCATATCCTATTTCTCTGAACTAGTGTAATAATTAATCGTTTATTGTACTTTACTTTAAAATTGTTACAATATTAAAAATATTGTTTATTAAATAAATACAGAATTTGTTTGTTATAAGTTGATACTTTCACAACAATGCGTCGTAAAAGTGAACGCACCGCCAGTAAGAAAAAAGCTTCTCCTGAGAAAAAGGAAAAAGTTGAGAAAGTAAAGCGTACGAGAACACGTCGTAGTCGCAAACAATCTTCATCGTCAGAAAGTGAGTCAGCTGAAGATAATGCTCCAAAGGAAACTAAGGGTGAGGTTAGCCAAACAGAAGCCACCATCCCGCCAAAATCTTCTAAAGAAGATAGTCCTGAAGAGTCACAAGAGCAAGTCTGGCATGTTAAAGCAACCGAGACGTCGGGTGATGTTGGTGAAATTCAGAAGTTAAAAATATGTCTCGCTCGGCCGCCGTCTACTCCAGAAAGAGCAGATAGATCACCTAGAAGTAAAAGGAAGCATTCTCGAGCTACAAGTTCTAGTGATACTCAAAGTGTTGAAGGAGAAGAAAAAAAGAAATCAAAACATCGATCTAGGAAATTAACAGAGTCAAAGGACGCTGGTGATACAAGTAAGGAAGATCATGATGAAGCAGATGCAGCACCACAAGCGCCTGCAACTTCTGAACCAGAATCTACCGAAACTAATACAGAAGTTGAAAGTTCGGAGTCAAATAAACCTGCAACAGATGAGGCGCCTATGTCAACTACCAATGAAGAAGTAAAAGATGACAATGTTGAATCAACTGAATGTAAAGAAAATGAGGCAAGTTACAAAGGTGAAGTGACAGAGGATACTGATACACAAGAGAAGCCATCTGATGCTGATACAACAGTTGTTTCACCTAAGCCAGATGACAATGATGAGGAAGGTACAACTTCATCTCCTAAAATCCCAGAGAGAAAAAGAAGTATGTCAGCTGAAAAGTCGGAAATTTTAGAACTACATGCAGAGGAAAGTAGATGTGAATCATCAGAAATTAGCATGAATGAATCACAGGAAGTAGATTCAAAAGAAGCAAGTCAGGAAAAAGACGAAAGCAATTTGGTGACAAGTGAGGTAAGTATTAATGAGAATACAACTGAAATTTCAGGAAACACAGAATCTAATAATAAGGATACAATAAGTACTAATACAAATGATGTTGTAGAGAGCACTAAAAATGTAGAATCTGAAAAAGAAACTATTTTATCAGATTCAAATAAAGAAGAGGCAACTAAGGATTCGGAAAATACAGATGAGGGTAAAAAGCTTGATGAAGACAGCAAACAAAATGCTCAAGAAATTACCAATGAGCAAGCACCGCCATTAGTGATCAACAGAAAAAGAAGATGGGGTTCTCGTCCAAGCAAACTTTCAACACAAAAATCTATAACCATTTCCACTGATATTCTTAAAGAGATAATACCTGATGTAAAACCAACTGAATTTGATGAAGTAATTGAGGAAAAAAAACACAAGAGAGTAGAGGTACCAGATAAAATTGATAGACCAGTTTTGCCAAAGATTGTTATTGACAATACAGAACATGTTGAAATGAATAACAAGGATCAAAATATAGAAACTGGAGATAAGGAGAATTTTAAATCAAAAGAAACAAATCTTGCATCTATGCGAAAAATTTCTATTGTTAAAGATAATGATAGCATTATAACTAGACCACCCAGTCCTCCGAGACACAAACAGTCAAGCATTTTGTATATAACCAATTTAGTGAGGCCATTTACATTGCCTCAGTTGAAGAATCTATTACAAAGAACTGGTAGAATTGTGGAAAATGGATTTTGGATTGACAGAATTAAATCAAAATGTTTTGTGAAATATGAATCTGAAGAGTAAGTTCCATTTCATATTATCTTTTTTTCAAAAGCATTTTAATAATATTTTGTTATATTAATATAGTATGCCCAATGTAATTCATTAATTATATATTTTGTTATTGTTATAGTCAAGCAGTTGAAACAAGACATGCATTACATGGAGTGACATGGCCTGTGTCTAATCCTAAAACATTACATGTTGATTTCTCAACCCAGGATGATTTTGATAAGGCAAAAGCTAATGAAGATACAGATAATGCTCAACATTCAACTATCCCTGGAACAGTTGAGGATTGGCTGCGTGAACAAGATATGAAAAGAGAAAAAGGAGAATTGGTATCTATCACACAATTTTGCTTTCATAATCATCAAAGTTATTATTGTAGAAGTTTGTAAAATGATTGTGAATGTAGTTTCCAATATTTTAACTAAAGAATAAAATATCATTAATATTTTAATTTAAAAAAATCCCTAAGAATGAATTAATTTTATAAGCAGCTCAAAATTTTAATGGCATTTTGAGATATAGCTTATTTTAAGATGTAAATTATTTAAAATGTTAAAGGAAAAACCATGGGAAAGGAAAGCAGCTATGCGTGAATGGGATGTTGGGAAGAACGAAAAAGATAAAGAAGTTGGACGTCAAGACAAAATTATAAGAGAGGAGCGGCCGCTAGAAAAGAGAAGACATCACACTCCCGAAAGGAGTCCTGAACCAGGTATTGTTTTATTTATATTTGTAAAAATCGGCCAAATATGTTATCGATCAACTTTTCAAAGGATACCAAAACGTAAATAGAAACATTTGATGAGTAGAATAAATAAAAGGCATACCTTTTAGCAAATATATGTCTTATCACTAGTAAACTAGCTGATACGTAGGATAGATATATAATAATTATTGTATTACAATATTGTACACAGTTTTTATTTTAAAAGAGCAACTGTTGAGTTTCTCGCCGGCTCTTCTCAGCAGAACTGCCTTCCGAGCCGGTGGTAGCTTCCTCACGGACTGACTACACTGACATTTAATTTAAATTTAAAATGTAAAATTGACGATTCAAAAGTGCTTGTAAAAGTCTATTTGAATAAAGTATATTTTGATTTGATTTTGATTTGATACAATTTTTTTCAATTATGTATTAAAGTAGCAGCTTACCCTCGACTTCGCTTCATGTTGGTCCCTAGACGAAAACAAATCTATCCCACGAGAACCATATGTTTTTCCGGGATGATATGTAGCTTATAGCCTTCCTCAGTTAACAGGCAATCTAATGCAAAAAGAATTTTTCAAATCGGATTAGTAGTTCCTGAGATTAATGAGTTCAACCAAACAAACAAACAAACTCTTCAGCTTTATAATATTAGTATAGATAAGACAATAATGAATAATTTTGTTTTCAGCAAGAAAATTCAAAAAGAAGGAAGAGGAAGCACCTGCAAAATTATTGGATGATTTATTCAGAAAGACAAAAACTACACCTTGCATATACTGGCTACCGCTGTCAGCTGAAACTGTAAGCGTTTTTTTATTGATTCACTGATTAGAAAATTGTATCCTATTAATATTATGTGTCGGAGATTGTTATCGGATGAATTGTCGGGTATATTCTGTTCTTCTATTTTTTACTCTTGTCACATGTAAACCTTTAAAAAAATCTGTTGTGTGTCTGTGAAGGAACTTCAAGCTTATATAAACCTGTATCTTATGGATTATTATATAGGATACTCGTAGTACCAGCAATGCTCTCTCATCTCAATATAATAGTTAAATTATTATGTAATTTAATAAAACTTTACTGAACTAAAGCTGCTTGATATAGTATGAGAATGTTAATGTTGTTGTATGTGAAAAAATAATTTTAATACTAGCGTGATAGGTCAGAATACATTATCAAATAGACCTTCATCATATTTTTTAATATTAAAGTATACACACAACCTCAACAACCCTCAAAGGACTCATGATATTCCACACGGCGTGCCATCACTGTTACTTTATTTTCACTTAGTATACTTTCTGACCTATAATTTGTAAGTTCTAGCATGAAGTGCCTTTAACAACCTTCCTCAATACAAATGCTATGGAATGCAACAGTATTATTTAAAATCTGGTAGAAATTAGTGTGTTCCAAACAAACTGAAATTAAAAATACTGTCGCAATATATATTTTTAGTGTGTAATATACATATATCTAGTGACTTACCCCCACTTTGCTCCAGTTCATACCTAAGTGCCTAACAGGTCACAGTCTATCTGTATACTCATCCTAATCTATTAAACCCTTTCAGAGTAACAAATGCACAAAATTTTATATTAATAATAATAGTTCATTATATAATTGCATTTCTTTTTACAGATTGCAATAAAAGAGGAACAAAGGCGGCAACACATGGCCGAGCATGAACGGCGGCTCCAGGAGCTGCGACGTACCCACCGCAGACACTAGCATGGTCCGTCTACCGCCCGTATATACACATTACCTTCACACACACAAACACACTTCCATATACATTATACACAAAAGACTTCCCAACTCATGTACACATCTCACTCGTGACACAAATATCATACACAAACCACTTACCCATACTAGCCTACACATTTTTAATGCTTTGTCGCGTTGTCGATATTCCTTTTCAGATTTTCAATGGAACTGCCCTCGTCGGCAGTTTTGCAAAATTAAAATATTGCTTATAATACATTATTTTAGTTTGTATATTAACTGTAAGATGATTAGGTTTAAAGGAGATATATTCAAGATTGCAAAGGTATTATGAAGCAGTAAAGCAAACCAATTTATTTTATACAAAATGTTATAGAAAGGCACGCTTGGAAGAAATCCTATGATTTAATTCGTCGTCGGAGTATCGCAGTCGCTTGATCGAGGCCGACATTTTGGATCTCCGCAGTGGAAAACGCCCTTGTTGCGTGCCGCAGTCGGATAGTTGGACTATGATTGCTGATTCATCACGAGTGGTCCAGTTAGTATTGGGTCGCTTTCGTAATCAACAGTCTAGTTATGCGTTCGAAATTCTCATCAAAACGCCGGATTCTACTCGTAAAGTATTTCCGAAGGAACCATGAACAATAATTACTAGAATAATAAGATTATGTAATTAATAAACGTCGGTTGGAATTGGACGTCGTCGAGGAAATATAGAATGAGAAAATTTAATGCAGCTCTGTGGAATGTACCCCTAAATGGAATTTATATTTGGATCCATGATCCGAACACGTGGAAATTGTATCAGGTACTATAGTGTCAGAATTGTTTGAAATTGTATGAATTATCAGCATAATAATTATAAATCCATTGATGTCTAATAAATACTTCCTCACTATTGACTGTTATTTTATTTCTCAGATAAAAGAGCCTTTAAAATACTCGCCGGATAATTTATTTTCAAATATTCATTTTTAATTTGATTTTGTACAATTTATATTGTAGTGTCGTAAAAAATAATTTGAGAGTTAAGTATCATGAATTATTTAATAGTAGTGGCTCACCCTCGCTTCGCTCGGTTTCGCCTCTAGGAAAGCAAAAACCCATCTATCCCACGGGAACTCTTTAATTTTCCAGGATGAAAAGTTGACCTAAAATATTGACCGGGGATATGAGGTATCACCATGCAAAATTTCATTTAAATCGTTCCAACAGTTTCGGAGATTAGCCCGTACAAACAGACAAACGGAAACAAAAATAATTGAAAAGAAACCTGGATTTGTTCTATTTCTCTCCTGACTCGGTATTTAGCATGTTTTTTCTATGTATTTGACCTCTACAGTTTTATAATATGTATAGACTTTAATCTTATTATTTTTATCGACATAATAATATAGCCTAATTTGTAGAATTATCATTTATCAAAAGATATACAGTTATCAATGGATAAGAAAACAATGTGATATGTAACAATAAAGTAGTTGTGTTGGCGGATTGCTGCCGTCAACCAATGTATATTAATAGTGTTTATTAAATATGGTAAGTTACTTCAAATCATAATCAAATAAAGTAATTTCAAATATTTAAAAAAGTTATTAAATCATATTTACTTATGTAAAATATAAAAAAAAAAGTTATATAAGCAAATTAACTAGGTCTTTTATAATGATTATCCAAGGTTCTTTGAATATGAAGTAGAGTTAAACAGGCTGTAAAAGCTAGTTACTAAGAACGATCAATTAGTTCCAAACTATCTTATTATTTCCATCGTATAAAGAATTGAAATTTACAACTACGACATTTTGTCTGAATAATAAATGTTGCTTAATTATATAAGTTGATATTTATCATTAAGATGCGAGTATGGTTAGTGTGGACGGCGGTGGTGGCTGTGGTGGCGGGACAAAACCCCTTCACAATGGATGACTTTCTGTCCGGACAGTTCGGACAGCGAAGCTTCAATGGAACATGGATCTCTGGTATGATTCGGTATTTGTAGCAATGAGATTTCCAAAAAAAAGTATATAAAGCAGATATACCTACACGTAATCAGTAGACTAAGACAGGATGTAACAGAAATTGGTTTATTTTGGAATACATTTTTATTGAGTTCAGAATTATGATAACACGTTTAATAGGTTCTAAGAATTCTAATTATATTAGTGCTTATAGAACAAACGTTAATAAAATTAGATAAACTTTGACCTGACGTCAAGTACCTACCTAATTAGAATCTAACTCAAGATATCGTTAAAAGTTGGTACCTACGTATATATAAAGGCAAGAAAGTAGCAATAAAATATGTTTTCTAACTTTACTTGTAATTCTATTAAAATAGATTATAGAAAAACCCATCCTGCCTAGAATTTCGGGGGTTCTTAAAAACCTTTCTGGTTTTTTAGTCTAAAAATTATGTTTTTACTTTGTTGTTGTTTATAAAGTCTTAACTTTTGACAACGCTAGGGCTAACCCCTTTTTTTTTTTTTTTTTTTTTTTTTTTTTTTTTTTTTTTTTTTTTTTTTTTTTTTTAACGTCAGGAAAACCCCTGTTACGGGTACCCGCTCGCCAATGGGGAAGCGAGTCGGGTTATGTGGGACTCCTCCTGCCGCGATGTGCGGCAGCCTACCCACTAAAAACCTGACCAATGTTCTCCTCGTCGCCATAAGGCCGGGGCCGCGGGTACCAAAAAGACTCTTCCGCGACCCCGACGGCGAGCGCCTGCTAAGGCCCGTCTCCATGTCAGGGGCTGAGATGTTCGACCACCCCTGACGGCCTCCTCCCGCCAGAACAGTGGACGGCCGGCCTCCCCTAGCCGACCGCCCTCTGGCACCTTCCAATGGTTTGGCGGACACCAAACCAATGAGGCTGCTCCAAAGTCCACTCTGCTAAACAGAGAAGTACCCGGAGCAGCCCCACCAAACCTCACCGCCCACCGAAGTGGGCAACACTACCTCGGCTGCAGAGGACAGGGAGAGCGGCAACGAAACACCGACACGCCTCTTCCCCTGCAGCCCCACCGCGTCCGCCCCCCTCCCGTCCGATCGCAGGATCGGCCAAGCAACCCCGCAACCAGTGGCCGCAACGCCGTCAGATGCAGCCACGACGAGAGAGAGACCCCAAATCCACCACAAAATGTGGCACCCATACCACCCACCGAAGTGGGTCCACACCCCCAATAGCCGCAAGCGGCCCCATCCTCATGGCACCCCAACCGCGTTCGACGGCCCACGGTCAGGGCACCCACCACTACCCCCCCGTCAGTGGCCGCAACGCCGTCAGATGCAGCCACTAACGAGAGGCCCCATCTGGTCCATCGTAGTGGACACCCGTCTGCCCACCTAAGTGGGCTCCCCCCAAACTGGTGGCCGCAACTCCGGAAGCCGAAGCCTCAACGGAGAGCGGCCCCGTGCGGGGTGCCTCAACCGCGTTCGACGGCCCACGGCCAGAGGCACCCCTCCTCCTGCTGTTGGTTCGCGCCGGATTTCTCCGGTACCACCCGCTGGGTCCAAGCGGGTGGCGTTCCCCTATCCGCCACCTGGGGACGCGCCCGGTAGGAGTCAGCTCTCCCCCGGGAGGGCTAACCCCTACTATGAACTCACTTAGAGAGAAACACTGTCCTATTAGGAAGTACATGGCGGGTTCGATTCCTGGATAGGGCCAATTCTTGTAGTGATACCAATAACTAAATCTAAATAAGATATAAGTACTTTGAAGAATTTAACTAACAAAACATTACAGATACTGAATTTACGTACACGATTCCTGGCGAATCCGGAATCTACGTTTATGATGTGTCCAAACTCGAAAGAAATGTGCTTGTATCAGGGGAGATTATGGTATGTTGATAAAAAATCATAAATAATATTGTAATTATTATAGACTTACCTAATTAAATAATTAAGAATGCGCTAAAAGTAGGTACTTACATAATAATATATCCAATAGTATGTTTCTTTGATATTAAGTAATACCTACTTTTGATTGTGTGTGATCATAGTTGCCGACTTTTTAGGGTTCCGTACCCAACCCAAAGGGTGCCAAATGCCAATGGAACCATATTAATAGCCCTCTGCTGTCCGTCCGTCTGTCTGTCAGAGGGCTGAATCTCATAAACCGTAATGAGTAGAGAATTTAATAGAGTATGTATTTCTATTGCCGCTTTATAGCGGCAATAGAAATACATACTCTATTAAATTCTCTTTTCTTTCTTTTCTTGTCGTTAATAATAACAAAAAATAAAAATACAAGAAACATTTTTTTTAAAGTTCGTAATCGATCATTGAAGTTAATATACTACATACATACATACAATAAAAGTCATATTAATGAAAAGTACGACATGTACGATGGCACGGAACCCTTCGTGTGCGGATTCGACTCTCACTTGACCGATTTTTTTTAAATTTACGACTATTATAAATTAATAAAAATTAGGTGACATTGGGTATGCAAAATATATAAATATTTTTTTAGAGCAATGTATTTTTGAATGCGTGTCTGTCGTTTTTGTTTTTTAAAAACTGTCCCTACGGAATGTTATATGTACCTACCTAATATTTTTAAAACTATGATTACTGAAGATTAAATTCTTTTTCACAGGGTTTCTTAAATACTACCAATCCTATATTGTCAGCGGATAGACAATTTATATTGGCTCCTAGTGAAGTTCAATCTGTAAGTATTGTTTATAAATTGATTTTATTTTAGCATGTTTCTGTCCCAAATTAAGTGTTATTTTGCTTATCTTTCAAACATCATTATCATCAATAATTATGGTCGGCTATAAAACATAAATAAAGATAAATTCGGTTAGATAAGTATAATCCTAGTAGATTGTTAGATATTATTAAAATTTTAATACGACAGTTAAAGTTGATTTATCTTACAATTACTCTACGCATTTTATTGTTGCAGGTATATAGATATTCGACAACAGCCAAATATGCTCTGTATGAAATTTCTACTAGGTAAGTACAGTTTGTTTTGAAAATTATTAGGGGCTTAAACGAAAATATACTTATTTCTCTACTTTAAGCCTTTATATATAACATTCGTTTTTTTTACTTAAAAAGTTTATTGCAGCGCGTAGTATATATGAGGAAAACTATACCTATTAAAAAATATCATCTTATTATGTAGATATCTATCAGTGGTGCTATGCTTTAATTCTATGCGGAAATCGAACTCCAAATGAACAATTTGATATATCATGCCCCTAGATTCGTATCAGATTAAGGTGTCGAATTGTTAGTATCTTTACATGTTATATAATTTAGATGATATTATATGGTCACAGAGCACACTTAATAGATACTCATAACTTTTTTCTCACTCAAAGCAATATTCGCACCAATAAGAGAAAAGTTAATGCAGTGATTTTTAACACTCTACCTCAATACAATTCAAAAACCAATTATATATTTTACTTCTATGCTCAGAAAATTGACGCATTTTTTTAATTATCTAAAATTTCAATGAAATTGTGTTTAATATTGTTGAAGTTATACTTCTTTTGCTTTTTGAAAAAAATAGAAGAGTAAAATTTTTACGATGCGCGCGCACACCGACAGCCAAAAAGCGACATGATAATATTAGCTGAAAGCGACATGATGAAAATAGCTACATTCCTTTTACAAGCAGAGAGTTGTGACATACGGGATGAAATTTTTAGCTATTTTTGTTCTGTAACGTCAAAGAAGTATAACTTCTTACGTGCTTACATTATATACTTACACGTTTTTTTTATTTATCTAGTCAAGTAACATACATTGCAAATCATCAACGTCTTCAGCTTTGTATCTTCGGCGGGGGACATTCCTTAGCATATGTACTGGATAACAATCTCTACTATCTGCCAGAAAACACAAATCAGTCAATTCAAATTACTTCAGATGGTATACCTGGAGTTATATACAATGGTCATGCTGATTGGGTCTACGAAGGTAAATTATTAAATTATATTCAGCCCTTTTTATTTTCCTGTTGCTGGGCACGGGCATCCCTATACGATGGGGATCAGGCTATAGTCCACCACGCTGGCCAAGTGCGGGTTGGTGGGTTGGTGGACATGAAGATTTCACCACGATGTTTTCCTTTGCCGTAAGACAAGTGGTAATCATGTTGGAAATAATTCGCACATGTAAATATCAAAAGTGTGAGACTCAGGATTTGAACCCGCTTCAATCGGGTTCCTTAGCGAGCGGATTACCACTGGTATATCACTACTTTAATTACTAAATAATTATGTTTTGATGTACTTGTTTTACCACTTACGAGCAAATAAATATATCCAGAGCTACTTGAACTCCATATTCTATGGTACCTTAAAAAATAAGAGTCATGGACACATGATGGACCTGTGCTTCATACTAACTTAAAAAGTATAAGTTTTTTATGCCAGAACAAATGTCAATACAAATTAATTAGTTATAAATCATTGCTATATGAAAGACTAACTACTCACTCTCGCTTCGTTCGGGTTCGTCCCTAGGTTGATTCTCCATATAAACTTTCATCCCCATTTTAACTCCTTTAAGAGATGTTTTCCGAGGTAAAAACTATCCTATGTCCTTCCTAGGGTCTCAAACTGTCTTCTTACCAAATTTTATCTAAATCGGCCCAGTAGGTCGGAGCTCATTCGGTACAAACAGACAAACAAAAAATCTTTCCTTTTTATAATATTAGTATAGAAAAAAAAAATTGTTAAATTTTTTATAATATTATAATATTTATAATTTAGATTTCTATGTGTTTGTAAAAACTTTGTTCTTATTTGTATCGTACATATGTTGTGATTTTAATGCTGTTTTATTTTTATAGAGGATGTTATGTATACCGGCCAGGCTACTTGGTTCTCTCCCGATGGTACATACTTAGCATTTGCCAGCTACAATGATACTTTGGTGGAAACTTACTCGTACTATTACTACGTAGACAAATCTGACCCGGATGATTTGTATCCAGAAATCGTCGATTTGAAATATCCAAAGGTAATATCCGCGTAACAATTAGCACTTTATTAAGTAATTTGTAAGGTTCCGTATAGAGTTAGGAAAGAAAATATAGAGACATTTATGGTATTAAAACTTTTCTTACGGATTCAAATCTGATTTAGAGCAAATGAATTAAGTTATTTAAAAAAAAAAAAACTAATTTTGTGATAAGTTGTAAGCTCAATACGAGATTGTATGAGACTTTGAGCCTACATAATATGTAACTATTACATATTATGTAATAGTACAAAGAAAGGTGTATATATTATACGTACAAGTTATTTGCTTATTACCTTTTATTTTGAGGTATTGCCTCTTTTTTAACTTTTAACTAGACCATTATGGTTATATTAGCAAACAGTAACTAAATTAAAAAAAGAGAACCCTCTGTGCATAAATCCGACTCGCGTTAGACTGATTTTTGTATGCTAGCTATGTTTACATGGTAATATTACGTCAGTATAAACAATGTGTATACGTACATTTTGATATTTTACCTAGTGTTTAGCCTGAGGATACAGCCATATATCAAGTAGAGAGGCATGTAATTCTAGATACTTGTTTCCAACTTCATAGTCTTAACTAGAACGGTAAAGCGTGTTAAATTATACACACAGAGTCCGAACGCTCGACTTCCACGCGAGATTAGATATTCTATTAAAAAGTCGCCGGTCCTAATTCGATTTCGACGACACGTTTAGTTTAGTTTGTAGTGGCGTCTACGTAGTGTAGGTCGCAGGTTCGAGTCCCGCTAGGGACATTCATTTGTGTGATGCGCACGAATGTTTGTGCTCCAGTCATGGGTGTTTTCAGTTGTGTATATACAGGGTGAATTTTTCAAGTGGGCGTGCATGGCTAAATCCTAAACTATGAGGAATAGCGAAAAGTACTCAAAGGAGTCTCGGGCCCGATTTTCATGAAAACTAAAACTGCATCATTGGATTTTTTAAAAATCAATTTTCCTAGCCAGGAATCGAACCTGTTGATTTTGAAAAAAAAAAACACATATTGTATAATTACACCATTCGATAGTGTTGCTAATAAGGAACGCATTCTGGGAAGTCATGACAGGATACCTAAAAGAATACCTACTAGACGAATGTTTAAGCAATTTCTAATCAATTAAGCTGTGACAGAATTAGTTTCGAGTGGTTTACCTTAAATACTTTTTTAGATTTACGTGAATATTTATATTTTAAAAGAATCATCAGTCTCCCTCATTCAGTTTGTGTAAAGCATTCGAAACCTCGGAATCTAAAATAAAATAAAACCGCCAAAAAAAAAACTAAAAATATTTTCATTTGAAAAGCTTACCTATGAGTAAGAATTTAAGACCAAAATTGAAGGCATATCTGTTGGAAATTTTATGGGTTAACCGGACTGACATGATAGTGAGTGAAGATTAAAGACATTATTTCATCATCATCTCCCTGTCCATTTCCCAATCACTTGAGGTCGGCACAGTAGGTACATCTTCCATACCTACTGCTGATAGGATTTGGCAAAAGTTTTACGACCGGCCGCCTGCCTGACATCAACCCTCCTTGGGAATGCTACTGTATAATTAAAGACATTATTTATAATACTAAAATTTGAATATGAAAAGGACAAGAGTAAGGGTTATTTTGTTTTAAACATACATCATGTTCAGGGTTAGAACTGTAGAAATAATTTAGGTTTTTTGTAATGTTAATTCGAACAAGCAGTCATTAAACTGACAAGGTTTTTACGTCCATTCTTATTTTTTGTTTTGTATTTGTTCAAATAACTCATGTATAAGGAATAAATTACAATATTGATTAGGTAGAAATAATACTTTTGACTATCTTCAAAGGAGAAGTAATTACTTAATTTCAGCGTATGTTTTTAGCCTAGTGTTTTTAATTACTTTTAAAACTCTTTTCTAAATTTGGATAAAAATACACTATTGTGTTAAAACATACATATATTTGTAATTTTGCACGAGTATATATATATTTTTAACTTAGAAATTATAACATTTTTTTTTTATTTTTTTACCTACGAGTTGGTATGCATGTTTGTTTAAACGCACATTACTTTAAAATACATAAACTGATTTCATTGTGGTTTTATTAAACATGTTTTTAAGTTTAAGACGTAGTTTTGCACCACGTACATACATATTTAGGTTTATTTCAATCGGTGGGTAAATAGATTTAGATTGAACTCATTATTTTAACCGTTCCCATTATATAAAGCGGAACTCATGTAGTTACTTCTAATTGAAATAAATGTGCAAATTTTTTTAAACTTGAATGCCTTATATTTTTTCACTAGCGGCTCACCCTCGCTTCGCTCAGGTTCGCCTGACAAATAATAACAAATCTATCCTACGGGAACCGTACTTTTTTCCGGTATAAAAAGTAGTCTATTTGTTATTCTGATGTATGAACTATATTATTGCAAAGTCTCATTAAAATTGAATCAGTAGCTTTTGTGTACTAAGCTGTATAAGTTACTATACTTTTTTAACTATCCCACGGGAACTCTTTAATTTTCCGGCATGAAAAATATCTAAAATGTTGACCGGGGATATAAGGTACTACCATGAAAAAATTCGTATAAATCGGACCAACAATATCGGAGATAAGCCCGTACAAACAGACAAACAGACAGAGAAACAAAAAAATTGAAAAAAAAATATGGCTTTGTTATATTTCTCTTCTTACATCTACTGTATAGATTATGAATATTCCAAATTGCTATAAGAATCATATATCAAATTTATATTCATGATATTAATCTTTTGAAGTCTTAATGATTCGTTGGTACTTTACTTCTATTTTAGTTTCTGCACACGCTTCATTATTATTTATTACTAAGGCTATAACTTAAAACAGTACCTACATTTTGTTTTACATTGCCTCTATAAATAAAAAATGATATAAATACCACAAATCATATTAATAAAGCAAAGAAAGATAATTATTTATGTACAATAAATATTGTTTTAAAAGACCGAAGAATCCGCTTTCACTTGTAGTTAAATATCAATAATTACATACTTACCTATAAATCCTTATGATTATGATATTATATATTCACATATAATGGTGAGTAACTTAGAGTTACGAATGTCGTATTTTATCAAAAAGCAATTTTGGTATAGGTAGGTTGAAAAAAAACTTGTTATACCATAAGCTACAGTTCCTTAACGTTTTAAGACCTTGCACAGTTTTGGAGAAGAATTTTCAAATCTTTTCTTGGAACAAATGAACACATTTTATTTTGTATGTTATTTCAGCCACTGGCACCGGGGAATAGACTACTTTTTCTATTTATTAATTAATATTAATACTTTTTCTGGTGTCTTTTTAAAATTTAACCCAAACATATTTTTTCTCTTGCTGTGTAAATACTCGTAGAAAAATAACACTTTATTTCGTATCATTTTTTCTCAAAGTTGCTTCATTTTTATCTATTGCAGGTTGGCCGCATAAATCCAACAGTGACTCTTCGAGTTGTAGATCTTAGAACAGCAGCAACTAATCTTAATTTTACAACTTTCCAAGCACCAGAAATAGTGACAGACGACCACATCTTAGGAGGGGTTATATGGCCAACTACAACAGAAATCGCAGCCCATTGGCTAAATAGAAGGCAGAATTACACTGTGCTAAGGATTTGTGACATTGTGTCAGCTCGATGTGAGGTAGGTCTTCTTAAAAATGAAATAAATACTTGTACGAGTACAAAATACGATATTATCATAGTATAAAAAAGTAATCTATATCATCTTTCCACTCATAAATTATCTCTATTCAAATGAAAATGTTTACATCGAATTTCTACATTTATAATATATTATATTAATAAGAATCTCACTAGCGGCACGCATGTTTAATAATAATTGAGTATGCTCGTGATTATTAAGCCCGAAGTAACAGGTTCTAAGTCTGCGTCGCGAACAATTTGTATTTGCGCCATTTGCCTGCAAGTAGAGCTATATCAGAACCAGTTTGTATGCTTTTATGCGTCATGAAAGTTAAAAGCGTAACATTACATGAGATCTAAAACGAAAGTGTACTTTTATAACTAGTATATTATAATAGCGAAGTTATATCCGAATGATATTTAAGTATATTGAGCAAAATTGTTCTTAATATTATTAAAAAACGAAAAATGCATCACTAGTGACAGCACGTTTCTTAACAACAGGAACTACTTGATATAGGTACAGCGATGAAATCTGTGCCTGTGTCATTTTCCACATGATAAACTGAGTGTGGTCGCCTGAAAGAAAGGCAAAGTAACAAACAAACGTTATGATATAGTATCGCCTTAGTGCTTATTTGTTAAAACCACCAATATTTGTTTTACTTTACAGTAGAGTGTTTTCCTCTATTTTAAAAACGAAGCTTTATTTCTAGGATTTAAAAAATATGCATATATAAAGTATATGTTTTAAAGTAAAATGTTATTACAGCAATAAAATTGACATTTTAAAATGGTATTAAAAACTCAGTAAATTGGTAATTTGAATAAATAAGCACTGAGACGACGATATATATTACTAACGCACTCAATAAGCGAACATTGTTCTGCCACGGACCTCATTTAATTGTATTCAGCTCTTTTTAACGTCCCACTGCTGGGAACGGGCCTCGCTTCAATACGAGGGGCATCAGGCCATAGTCCACCACGCTGGCCAAGTGCGGGTTGGCGGACTTCACATGTCTTTTGAAAACTAAATTCAACATTTAATTGAAAAATTACAAAAAAATCTGTCTCTCGACAACAGTAACGCTTGCTAAGTCCAACGTTAAAAACATTATGAATCATCAAGGGGTACCCATAAGTACACATTTTTATTATCAATAGCACACAAACACCGGAATTTTGGTTTTAATAGATCAAATCAAATAGACTTTTAGAAGCACTTTTGAGTCATAAATATTCACATTTAAAGTAAATGTTAGTATTCAGTAAACAGTATAAGTCTATAAGGAAGTCACCAACGTATTCACACATGTTTTAAATATATAATATTATTATTATTATCTACCAGGAAGAACATCGTCAACAGTCTAATGGGTGGGTACCAATTGCATTGCCAAGATTCAGCAGTAAGGGAGACCGCTACGTATCGACGCGTTGGTCCTTAGAACAACCAGATGGCTATATATGGCAACATTTATACGTCAGTATGCGAGTTAATGGTCAAATCGTATCTACTTCTATTACTCCTGGAGCTTTCACTGTCAATAACTACGTTGGTATGAATGAGGATAATTTGTTATAGTAAGTATATATGAGTTTTTATTTTTAAAGGAAATTCCTAATTTTCGTTTTTTAGTTTATATGCTTTTGACGAGTTGGCTGTTGGTGGTTAATTTAACGTTTTTTTCTTTATGAGACTTGCTAAGAGTTACGAAAATAATTTAGTTTTGATTCTCACACAGGGTAATTAACCCTGTGTGAGAATCAAAACTAAATTATTTGAATACATTTTCGTAATCTTTTGTTATTCAATATATTATGCTCAAAACAATTGTTTTGATAATTTGCTTCATGAATGCACGGTGAGAACATATTACAGTTATATTAATTCAAATAACGTCATAAGATGTTAGGTACCTTTCCTAATAATCTACATTGCTCCAATTTACGAAAGTTGTACTTAAGTACAAACTTGTATTGTGTAACGTGTATACATAAATACCACAATATATACAATAGTAGCTGTACATTATTTTATTCATATTTAGTGTATATTTTAACAAAAAAATACAATTTGTAGCAAATATATGAACGTTTTAAGATATCGACTCATTGCTATGCGGAATGCAATCTCGTTTTATGCTAGAAGTGCATCGAGTAACTATTTTTAATATTGAACTCACGTAAATTGTTCTTGGTTTTCAAATAAATATCCATTTGGTATGTGATTTACATTACATTTAGAATATTTTATATAAAATCTAAAATTATTATTTACTTCTTAAATGTACGTTGTTTACAACAAGCTTGACGAAACTTTCGTCGTTTCGTTTCGTGAAAATGAAAATCTCTTGTTTTTGGTTTTTTTATGTTAAACTAAATAGCTTATAGTTTTAATATTAATTTTATTTTTTTATAATACATACCGATAACTACTAATTAATGAATCTATTATTTTGGATCCCTCAATTGATCCAAATAAAGAATACCTATATTGTAGTTTTACTTTTAGATTAGGTTACCAGGATTACAGAAAAGCCCTTTTCTATCTAACTATTGTCACGCATGTGACAGACAAAGAATAAAGTTAAAGTTTTTTTTAAGTGCATAAAAATAAGTATACCTATATTTAAAAAAAAATGATTTCCAAATATTTATACATTAAATCACCATTGAGTTAGTGAATGGTAGTAGGAGCAGAAATACCGAAGCCGTGGGTCGTTTTAAGTGCGATCTGAAGTTACCAAAAGTAGATAATGTATTACAAAATCTTTATTGAGTTGTAAAAATAATACTTTAAGATTATTTAATTAGTTAGGTATTTTAGTATTAAACGGCTTAGTATTAAACGGAGCATAGCAAGCAGAAACAAAGGGCGGTGAAACGCATATTTTATTTACTACCTAAAGTTATCAGATAGTGTAAACCTTTTCAGAATTTTAATAAAAATAAAATCAAAATCAAATTGTGAATAAATTTCTTATATAGTTTAATTACCAAAAATAGATAAAAAACTAAATATCTGAGCTGCGACAGCGATCTGATGTTACCATATTGTGTCAATAGTGGCCTTACACTAAAACAATTTTAATTCGTTGTTAATTATTCAATAACCAAAATAGAATTTTATTTAATAATGTTTCCATATCTATATAGTATAAAACAAAGTCGCTCCCGCTGTTTGTACGCTTAGATCTTTTAAACTATGCGGTGAATTTTAATGTAGTTTTCAGCAATAGACAGAGTGATTCAAGAGAAAGGTTTATATGTATAATATATGCATATTATATTCATACTAACCGTTAAAATGTACCGTAAAAGGGACGAACCCGAGCGAAGAGGGGCGAGTCGCTAGTCTATAAATAAAATTATAAAGAGGTAAAGTTTGTGAGTTTGTGATATTGTGAGCTTGTGACGTTGTAGGGGGTAATCTCTGGATCTACTGAACCGATTTAGATAGAATTTAGTAAGAAGATAATTTGAGACCCTGGGAAGGACATAGGATACTTTTTATCCCGGAAATCGTCCCTTAAATTGGTGAAAATGGGGATAAGAGTTTGTATGGGGAATCAAGCTAGGGACGAACTCTAGCGAAGCAAGGGTGAGTCGCTAGTCTATACTAATAATATTATAAAGCTTTTTTGAGTTCGTTTGTTTGTTTGTTCGTTTGGTTGAACGCGCTAATCTCAGAAAGTACTAATCCGATTTGAAAAATTCTTTTTGCATTCGATAGTCCGTTAACTGAGGAAGGCTAGGCTATATATCATCCCGGAAAAATGTACGGTTCCCGTGGAATAGATTTGTTTTTGTATAGGGACGAACCCGAAGCGAAGCGAGGGTGAGTCGCTAGTCGATAAATAAAATCGAAATTGAGATAGTGTTGTCAGAAAATCTTGCATTGTTCAATTTGGTTAGCTACTTCACCCGTACGGTAACAAACGCGCCGTGGCAAGCAGAAGTGCACGTGGCCGGGTCGCGGTCGGCGTGCCTCAGCTGCGAGCTGCGGCTGCCTGGCGGCGGCCGCTGCACGTGGCCCGTCGCCTCCGCCAGCCGGGGAGGCTCGTACTTGTCCATCTCGTGCTCCTCTAGTGACGAACCGATTGTTACTTACATTTATGATCCCTTGGTAAGTTTTTCTTTATAATATTTGGAAATAATAACAATAGAATTCGTCTTTGTACATGATAATGTAAATGGTATATTTTTGTCAAAAGAACAGGTGTTCTTTCCTTTAAAGAGCGTTATACTAGTCTAGTTATTTCTACCAACATCGGGACAATGTGAGAATGTAATCTATGGTTTGTGTCTATGGTTTGCATCTTGATAAGACCATAACCAACATTTGTGTGGTCAATTCTAAGAATTCAAACTTCACACTTTATTCATGGCTTTATATATGTAGATAATTGTATTTTTAGAATAATCGTCCTGTTCTCGTATGGGAAGACAATCAAGTAGTCAGAGAACGTCTTGTCGGTAAAACAAGACCGCAAAGTATTATAACAACGGTTCCTTTAGAAGATGGCCATCCAGCATCAGTCAGGTTGTTTCTTCCCCCCGGACTTAATGTGAGCGACACTAATACTAAATATCCCGTAGTTTTCTACGTATATTCCGGGCCGAATACTAACACTGTGATCGATAGGTTTACTGTTGGTAAGTTTATTGTTTGTTACATATCTCGTATATATAGAAACATTCATGCATGCATAAGTATGTGAATACAGAAAATTCTTAGATTTTTTATAGCTTTTACTAAAACTATCGACTTACCCGCACTTCGCTCGGGTGCATCTCTAAATATAATGGTTAAGGAATTTTTTATGGCCAGGAGCTCTCGCAAGCTCTTACAGAATAACCCACAAAGGTTTCATCACAACCGGATCAATGGTTTAGGAACGCGTAGAGGACAAACATTCATTTTTATTTTTCTTTTAAGTTTCTGAGATTAGCGCGCACAAATGCACAGAAATCATCGTTTTGGGTTCTTTTAATAAAGACCCACAATAATAGATTTTCTCAAATATCTTCCATATACAGACAGCGATCAGTTACACTTTTAATATACGTATAAATATTTGTTATAACAGTACATATGTCATATGAAATATTTATTTTGTCTAATTATAAGTACTTTATAGAAATACTTTTTTAGGTTACCATTCATATTTAACCACTAGTCGCAATACTATATACATGATGGCCGATCCACGCGGCGCGGGACTGAATGGACAGAAAGTATTGTATTCGTTAAACAATGCTCTGGGAACCGTCGAAATATTTGATCATTTCCTTATATTGAGGTATGTATGACATATGAAGAACGTGTATGCAATAAAATTTTTTATCAGAATGTCAGATACCTGATTCATATTTATTTTATTAAAAATGAGCTCTTAGAATGTTAGAAACTATCTGTCTGAATCATGTAGAATGACTTGTGTGTTCCTTATCATGTGAGTTTAATTACGCCGCATATATAATTAATCAACGGTGGATTATCAATAATTGTTTATTTTAAGTAAAACTATCTTTTCGGATTTTTTATTTTGGTTTCTATTTCCTGACGTTTCAAATACTTTACAGCAATCATGGTCACGGGGGAGATTCTCTCCCGGATCACGGAAGACACGGGTCTCTTCCGATTCTGTAATTTTTCTTCTACCATGATTGCTGTAAAAGCATTTGAAATGTCGGTAGTCAAAAACCAAAACAAATCCGCGAAAACATCCCAAAACATAGTTTTATTTAAAGTATCATATATTCGCGTAAATCTAAGAAAGTATTATTCGATAAATGTTTATTTATTTAAAAAAATAATAAAACAATGCAATTTAGTTTTTCCAAATAAAATGCAGACTAGTATAGTAGGAATTTTTATGACAGACATAACGTCGTCTCAGAGCTTATTTGTCCAAACGACAAATTTTACGAAAGAGTTTTTAAAGTAGAATATTGACTTTTAAATGTCAATTCTATTTGTATTAAATATACTGTTCACAGACAAGAAAATGTATTTTATATTTATATTGTATGTATGTATATAAATATTAGAAATAAAGCTTTGTTTTTAAATTAGAGTAAAAAACTCTACCGTAAAGTACAACAAGTATTGGTCGTTTGAATAAATTAGCACTAAAGTACGATATGTATATTAGAGATAAATAGTTTGCGAAGTAGTCTGGTAATAAGTATTATCTTATATATTTAAACGAGCAATTCTTGTATATTTATATCTTTTTCTTTATTTATTTATACCAGCGATCTCAGAAACGGCTCTAACGATTTCGCTGAAATTTGGTATATGCGGGCTTTCGGGGGCGAGAAATTGATCTAGATTAGTCTCATGTCTGGGAAAACGCGTGTTTTCGAGTTTTCATGCGGTTTTCTTTTGCATTATTCTATGCAGAATATGGTCGATAATTTGTTACACTCGGATGTAAACATCGTGGTCAAGCGGTCAAGGCGCAAGTTAGACAACACATATGCCCGCGATCGAGTCCCGGTCGGTTTTTTTTGTATTTATTCAAGTTTTTAGTATTTTTTTATCTAAAGAATACGATATAGCAAAAAAGGACTCCGAGCGAAGCTCGGTCGCCCAGGTACTTATAGAATAATTAGGTAAATCCTAATGCATTTATTGTTAGGTATATGGGGGCGTAAAATTTTAATTTTTAAAGGTTAATTTGATTAATAACCTATCTGGTACCTCTAAGCTATAAATTACTAATTTTGCTCAAAATCATTTCTGCCATTTAACTCGGAACTATGCAACATGCATATTGGATTTACCTTTTTTTGAAGTATACCTACATGCAATTTGGGTTCGATACATAAAATTTTGAGAATTTTCTAAAATATACCGTTTATATTATAGGCAAGTTCTAGAACGTTACGCATTTATGGATCCCGAGCGAGTGTCGATGTGGGGTCACAGTTACGGCGGGTACGCGACTCTCCTGACTATGGTACACGATGACACCGGCATGTTCCAGTGTGGCCTCGCCGGCGCACCTGTTACATCGTGGTTGTATTACAGTAAGATAGTTATCTATACAGATAAATAAAATTGAAGTGGGCCACTTTTATTTTAGAAAAAGAATTAGAGTTTTGCTCAAAAAAATTAAAACGTACCTAGGGACGCACCCGAGCGATGCGAGTAATTCTATATAACTAGCGTTTTCTCGCGGCTCCATCCGTGTAGTTTACTTGTGTGTCATCATCATCACCCTGCCCATTTCTCAAATTACTTGGGGTCGGCGCAGTACGTCTTCCTTTTCCACTATCCCCTATTACTCCTCACTTCATCATTCATCTTTTTCTCTTTCATGTCCAGTTTCAGTGATGTTTAATTATTTGTTATATATTTTTAAATTATAGCCTACGTATAAACTATTACTTTGTAGTTTCATGAAAGTCTGTCCGTTACGGGTAACTGCCTCAATCGTGTAGTGGTTAGAGTGTACATATACAAATCTGGAGGTCCTAGGTTCGATTTCGAGTGAGGAATAGAAAAGGAAGTTGACGTCGATCCCTCATCTGAGTCTCTCATCTTACTTTGAGAATGAATGTAAAGAGTGCACGTGTATTTACGTACATACTTTGCATTACAATATTACCTGCGCATACGGGTAGTCTAAGTAAGATTGGCCGCCGTAACCCCATTTGGTTAAGAGGTCATCATAGCAATTATATTATGAAGATAAGTAGTTTCACTGCGTCTTCTTCTGTAGGTTTTTGCAACGATCGATGGCGCAATAATATTGTGAGGCATTATCTATTATACTGAAAGTGGCTAGTTTGATTTTCATATATTGGCCATACAATCGATTCTTGAGATTGGTCTGCCTAAGTCAAAGTCTGGCATAGGTTTCTACTATCTTACATGCGATACTTTATTTCGGATAGTGAGGAAAAAACTTAAAAAATAAAAACTTCTTAAATAAAAAAACCGTATGTAGGGCCTTAAATGTAACTAATCCACCTTTAAGAGTAAATTTTTTTCTTGATATTAGAATATTATTTAAAATCGGTTTATAACTAAAACATACATTCGAATAGGGAATTTTTTCCTTCTTTAAAGTCGAGTTAAAAATGAACTAAAATTTGAATTTTCAGACACCATGTATACAGAAAGATATATGGGGTTGCCTACTCCAGAAGATAACCTAGCTGGTTACGAAGCCGGTGATGTAACTCTTCTAGCAGAGAAGTTACGAGGAAAAAACATTTATATAATGCACGGGAATGCAGACGACAATGTGCACTATCAAAATGCGGTCAAGCTTTATAAGAAGCTGCAACAACTTAATATACCTTTTGAGCAAATGGTAAGTATAATTGTAGATTTTATAACTTTTTAACGCTAGGGATGTAATTTTTAGAATTTTTTTTTTAAGTTATACTTCTTTTTGCACGCTTAGAAAAAAATATGAGAGAGATTTTTTTACGATGCGCGCGCACACCGACAGCCAAAAAGCGACATGATGAAATTTGTTGAAAGCGACATGATGAAGTTAGCTGCATTCCTTTTACAAACAGAGAGTTGTGTCATACGGGATGAAATCTTTAGCTATTTTTGTTATGTTACGCCAAAGAAGTATTAATTCTTACATGCGTACATAAGAACACACGCGTTTTTTAAATAATAGATACCATTAACATTTTATATTTGATAAATTTTTGACTTGTCAATTAATTCTCATGGTACTTATTTTGTTTTTTATGTTGTAACATTGCCTTTAACAAAGGAGATTTCGTATTCGATTCAAATACGATACTATTGTTAGAATGGCATTGGGTTCCGATACATAATATGTAATACAAGCGGAAAGACCGTGAACAGATTGATATGATTGATGTGAGACTAGGTTTCTTTTACTTGAAAGATTATACGTCGATACATAATAATAAAATAAATACCTAATACTTTCTTAGATTTACGCGAGTATTTGGCATTTTTTTATCGATTTTTTTCACAGATTTGTTTGGTTCCTAACGTTTCAAATACTTTACAAGCAAACATGGTCAAAAGTCAAAAGAAACTAAGGTTATCGACCTCTCAAAAACTTCGAAACGTTTACAACCAAAAACTAAAATAAATCTGCAAATAAAAAATATTTTATTAGATGTATATTTTTAATATCTTTCACTATAAAGACGTCATACTTAGTTCTGGAAAACAAGTGTAAACCACACAGGTCTGCGGTTAGCCAATACTCTTATCGGTGATTGTGCACTAATTCAGTCTGCACTCTGCGGTAATAGTTAATCGATGACGATCTAATTCGCGTTTAAGTACTATTAAAACTCATTATATCGTAAAAGAATATAAAATCAATTAGCAACACATTTTAATATGACATTTTTTGTTTTTTGTTAGTATGGAAATAATTTAATTTTTTTATGGAAATAAAATACTCTAACACAGTTTAAATAATTAAAATCTATTAAATATTAAATTTTATTTAAAATCAACAAATATTGTAAGGTACTCTGATGCTATTTTTGAATTTTTGAAATAATTTTTTAAAATTGTGGGTAGGCACTGTCTGTAACAAGTATATAATATCTTTACGACGTCTAAGAGCTTAGTCTCTCCCGTGACCATGATTGATGTAAAGCATTCGAAACGCCGGGAACCAAAAATCAAAATAAATTCGCGAAATAATCCGAAAAGATAGTTTTATTTAAAATGTCAAATATTCGCGTAAATTTAAGAAAGTACTACTCTAACATAGCTTCGCTCGAGTGCGTACCTTAGTGACTAACAGTAGCCTATGTTACTCCAGATCAAAATCTGTCTGTGTACGTTAACACAGCGTGCGATGTAATTAACTAAACTAAGATAACTACTTCTTAGACATCAATGCCTTTATAATTGTAAGTGGCGGGCTTAATGTCTCAAGCATTCTCTACAACACAGCTCAAGGTTGTAGAGACGCGTTGTTCAGCGGTCTGAAGTTGAATATAAAATAAAAAAATTATAAATTAAATTTTTTTAGTCTGCAGAATTAATTTTTTTTATTTAATATTAAATTTTTAATGTTTCGTTTAATTTAAATATAACAATTAAAAATACATTCATGTTACATCTCAGGCAACAGTAAAATGTTTTGTATTTTTTTAATACTTTTGTTTTTAATATTTTATGTTATTTTTTTAATGGCTGTTGATTGTTTTCCTCATGAGGTATTCTGGAAAATAAGATAATGGAAATAATCAAAGGAATTTCATCCTGTTATTTTACTAACTTTTTTATTTATACGTAATTTTTGTTTTTAATATCTAATTTTATTTAATTTCGTTTGCAGTCGTACCCCGATGAAGCTCACAGTTTATCTGGTGTCAATAGGCACCGGTACAATGCGATGAACCGTTACTGGGAGAAATGCATCGGAATGCCAGCCGAATCGTAGTTCCTTTTAATGTATAAAAAATAATAACAAGTCATCACAGATACGGGAAAAACAAGTTTTTGTTTAAATAATTGCTCTATTTCTTGCGTCCTTGACGTTTTATCGAAGCACGTCGTTTAGTTACTTTTACTTCCACATGCAACGTAAATTACGTACCATATACAACGGTATTGCTTCACGTTTACTACATACAGTTTTATAAATAAAGTATTTTTATATAAGCTTTTTTGTTTTTATTATTTCCTTGATAAGTAACGGATATACACTTTTAGTTATAATATGACGATATTAATATTAATAATGTTTTTGCTAAATTGCCACACGAAGTTAAAACATAAAGTAATGTTTGTCTTTATATAAATTTGACAATTTAAATTGATTTTGACGAATCATCTGTCATTCAATTTACCGACATTCAACATATTCGAAATACTTCAGGTTTTCCAAAATGAGACGTTTATTATGGATGCATAATAACTAAAAAGATAAAATGGTTTAAATCAAAGTTACCTTATAAGTATATATACCATTATTAAAAATTGTTACAAAATTGTTAACAATGATGTTTAACAAAAATGAGTTAATCCTTTTTGTCGGTCGGTTGGTCTTCAATACACAAACAAAACAAAGAAGTCTGATGCAAAGCACATACAGTATACTATTAAAATTGAATGATACATAACTTATAATTCAATTCAAGAATGAGCTATAAACAAAGAATATTACTACCCATTTATATGACCGGATTCAAACAAAAAGATTTGGTTTGGTTACTTTTAAATAAGAATATGTTTTGCTGTACCTATTAATTATTTCAATACGTGGGATTTTACACATTGTCAATAGATTACTACCTGTTTTCAAATAATCTATACAATTAAATAAAATTGGAGTGTCTGTTTATAATATTAAAATAACCGCTTTTTACTAAATGCATATGGATGTATACACGGTACATATACCAAAACAACATTTCTTACCATTTTTTTGTCTGTCTTTTTGTTCCGGCTAATCTCTGAAATGGCTGGACCGATTTTGACAAAAAAAAAAGCAACCTAGGGACGAACTCGAGCGAAGCGAGGGTGAGTCGCTAGTAAACTATAAAACTGTTAGCCGTAAAGAACCTAATTTAATGTCTTCTCAAAGCAAAATAGAGGTGAAACATTTTATGTATCTACTACTGTAAATCTAGAAAGCATTTTTTATAATACTTGAGTTATGTAATACTTATAATTAATAGAGGTTTATGTTTCAACTGAGAAAAAAAAACTTTATAAAAACCTATGTTGCTTTAACCCAAAGAATCTTGAAGAATCAAGGCTCTAATATATGTATCTAGCTTGGCCAAACTAGGGCGGAAGTGTAGTATAGCAATAGATTAACAGCGGTGGGCGTATACTTCTGGCATGCGGATGTATGATAATACAACATAATTTAAATGAACACTACTAACCCACTATGATCCATTGTGATACTAATATATGCGATGCGCCTATGGAAACGAGCACAGGTTGGCGTCCGACAAAAGTGAAAGGTATTATGATCATGATTATACAATACTATACGAAAATCTATACTGTTATTATAAAGAGGCAGTTTATTTGAATGAGAAAATCTCAGGAACTACTAAACCAACGCCTTGCGGTGTTGCAGATGTCCATGGGCGGCGGTAATCACTTTCCATCAGGTAAGCCTCCTGCTCCTTTGCCCCCTTGTTGACATAAAAAAAAAAAACCGATTTGAAAAAATATTTTGGCATTAGATAACTAGTTTATTGAGATTAGCGCGTTCAAACAAACAAAAAAAGAAACAAACAAACAAACTCTGCCTCTTTATAATGTTACTATAGATTACAAAATACCCTGAAGTGCATATAATAATGAACAATAATTAAAGAACGCGTGCTTTCTAGTAAGACTTGCGCTGAGCTAAGTCTGGCTATTAGTAAATATAATTAAATTATAATGCTCGATAAATAAATTTATGTTATAATATCGAGTATTATTATAGTAATACGGCACCCTAAAAATCACCATCTGCCGTAGTGGTAAGATCATCTGTCTGCACGCTGGACGTTGCGGATTCGAGTTCCGCTCGGGACAAGTTTTATTGTGGGCCATTAACTTTGTAGACTGTTTATATATAATACTTATGCTCTCTAAAAAATCCCTGACCGATTTCAGCTATGGCGGCCAAGCTTAATGAGACTAGCCAATTGCGCAGTAGATATTATAAAGGACAAGTGTACGCGCGGAGACAAGTGCACCGATCCAGGACTCAAACCCAGATCGGATCTGCAGCCGTACATGCTAGGCAACCGTGGCCGAGGCAATTTATAATAGTATTATTATAGAAAAGTCAAGAGCAAATATTTTGAAAAGAGTTAGTTCTATTATCGTGTTACAAAGAATTTTAATAAAGTAATTCAAACAGAAGAAAGACAGAGTGTTATAGATCGTTGCATTTCTATTGTTTTTTCAAAGCCATTATTATCTTTACGCATGCTCTCCACTGTAAGTGATGTTTATCATTATGAAAGTAACACAAATCATAGTTTATGAGAACTCTACATACTCTACATTGCACACAGTTGTGTGCGATTTACGCATCAGTTCAACTATAATTTGATTAACACCGTGCGTCACGCGATAAATTTTTAACTCATTTTGTTCAATTTGAAATTATAAAATTTAAAATGAAAACAGATAATTACTACTATCATAACTTTTTTTTTCGTGTATAAGTTTCTTACAATTAATTGTTATTAGATGCGAGAGCAATCGATTTAAAATATAATATTGGGAATAATACCCATGAATAACCTTGAAAAACAATATGTACCTACGTACTACTTTTTGAAAAAAAAAGAGCACCCGAGTATAGCTGATGCGTGTTGTTAGAATATATAGTATTACATACTTATTCATCTTATCAAAGTATGGTATCTATTTCTAACGTAAAGTAGTAAAGCTATGAACTTTGACATAGTACTTACCTATAATAAAATTTTATAACTGATATTGTTGCTGCATTAAAGTCAATGAACTCTTGTGTGACCTCTTACGGTTATTATAAATTAGATAAAAGTTACATCAGAAAAACAATCATACAAGTTAATTTATCTATATATACAATGAAATCGTAACTAAGCCGAATCTGTACATTAAATATTTTTTGGAAAATCTTATCGAAATAGACTTTATTATAGATACAGAGGCCGAATCTATAGTTTTTAGAATTTTTGTCTACCTACCTGTCTGTCTGTTACCGCATCACGGAAAACCACTGGAGTGATTTTGATGAAATTTGGTATTATGATGTTGGTTATCCGGGTCAACATATAGGATACTTTTTACTGCGGGAAAATATCTCATCTCTGAAAAAACGTTAAAATGTAAGTAGTGACGAACCCGAGCCGAGCGAGGGTGAGTCGCTAGTTTCATTATAAACGCTTCAAATTGTACCAAGGGAGCTAACTAAGGTCTAAGAATCTTGAAACCTTTCAATAAAAATATAGGTACATAATATAATATAATGGTACTTACATTAAAATATAGTCGTAACAATCAACATTTAAAAGAATAATTATTCACACACTTTTTAAAAGAAATCGCCAGAATTATTTTTGACTAACATTTGGAGTTATTTCGGCTTTATTTCAGTTATTGGAGTTATTATTCCTCTGAATTTTGGATTAAATATGATTAAATTTTATTCTATCTTTAACATTTATTTATTTTTTACTTGAATAAAATTCTTAATGTGGTCACTATAATATAAATTATTGTGAGAATAGTATAAAAAATTTCAGAGTTATAATTTAAAATCGGCCTAAATTGCAGTGTTTACAAATATAAATTTTTTGAAGGATGTTCGTAAAAATAGAGCCTAAAATATAATGTGTATCATGTCGATATTTGGTGCTTCCTTCCGCTTTCTGCACGAAAGCTTCCGCAAAAGATTCTCGATAGCAATATATCCACATGCTTTTATGTAACTTGTTTACATAACCAAAACCAATAGCAAGGAGTATATATATTACTAGCAAAACCCGTGGCTTCGCTCGCGCTAAAACTACAACAAAAAACTTTAAAAAGGTAGGTTTCATACAAAATTTCATCCCTTATTTTATCTCCTTAAATATCAAAAAACGCTAAAACACGTATTTATTTAATTGTATTGAAGAGCATTAATATGAAGTTTCAAGAAATTCTGATCATAAATATTTTTTGGGTTGTGTTATAACGTGTACTCCCGTGGGAATGAGATAATCTCCCGCGGTAAAAAGTATTGACCTGGATATCCAGCTATCATCATACCAAATTTCATCAATTTATTTATTTTACCATACTTATTTTTTTGTACGTTTATTGAGACATCAATAAAAATGCTCATTGGAAACATTATCTTTATCTTGCCAGGTAGGCAATATCTATACAGATAAATAAAATTGGAGTGTCTGTTTGTAATATTAAAATAACAGTTTTTTACTAAATGCATATATCCATATGCATTGTATACACGGTACATATACCAAAACAACATTTTTTTACAATTTTTGTCTGTCTGTCTGTCTGTTTGTTCCGGCTAATCTCGGAAACGGCTGGACCGATTTTGACGGGACTTTCACTGGCAGATAGCTGATGTTATAGGGAGTAACTTAGGCTCCTTTTATTTTAGAAAAAGAATCAGGGTTCCGCGAAAAAAAATTAAAACCCATGAAATTGTGAATAAAATCCGCGTACGGCTACGCACCCGAGCAAAAGGAGGGTAAATTGCTATATAATTTAAATGAATATCTTAGGAGTAGCAAGCTACTATTTATGTATACCTAAACATAGCTAACCGTGAAAACGTACCTAGTAAGTACCTAGTTTTAGTAAATACTAAAAATTGATATTTTGAAGCTGCGCGTTTTAAAAGGTAAATTTTAATGGAACAATTATTAAAACAATTCTACTTTTTCTTCGAAAAATAATCTTCTTTGAAGACGATTGAGGCAATAGAAACAGAAATATACTGCATTTTTCTAGATTTGATGCTCAACATAACGTGAAGAATTTGTATAACAGTAACTGCTAACTGTGTGGTCACGTATACCGGTTACAGAGTGGATAAAAAGATCTCTAAGATCTTGAAAATATTTATCCAGCTCTATTAAATAACGAGAAACCAGCTGAAAATCCTCTACCATTACAAATGAGTAAAATTTTTTTTTTGTATTTATAGATAATCTCTGGAACTTTTACAAATAGAAAATTACGCTGTGACTTTGTGACATGAGCCATTTTTAATCAGTCACTACGTGAATTAAAACCATAATGTCCCTATCTAAAATTTAATATACTTGAAGGTTTATAAGCTAGGTAGTATTAAGCGTCATCTTGGCCGTATTATTTTTATTGTTAGCGTTTGAAAGGTGTTGTGTAACCCGTGTTCACATAACTGCACTATGGCGAGTCGCACTCGCCGATGTTGCGTCACATTATTTACTTCGCAGTCGAATTAAGTTGGTTGTTGGTGACTGACACAAAATTCATTGTGACTGGAATAAAAATTTATGTTGCTAAATAAAACATTACAAAATGATGTCACATGTTTTCAGTGCATATGAATTTGAAGTCAAGGACGTTTGATTTGAATTCTAACACGAATAAAATTTTAATAATGATATCGAAAGAAGGTTTCATTATAATAAATAATCATTTTCCCTTAACGTCTCATAAGGTAATTATAGAGTTACAGCGTTTAAGTAGAACCTCCAGGAATATGTAGGGGTAGAATTATCTTTAGTAACTACGAAGTTAATCTTTTATGCCTACGTAAGTACATCAATATTAATACTTAAATGTTTATTATTATTCATACATACCATAATTATTGAGTTACGTAAGATAATCAAAGTATTTTAAAAACAACGGCCAAGTTTACCTTATGTTACTTACAAGTGATTGTGCTTTAATGTTTGTAAATGGAACAAGGCTCAGCTAATTGTAATATATTTTATATTATCTAGTCATTCCAGTTCAATTATCTCTAAGATGAGATGCTTCAACTTTTGAGGATGTTGAGGTTAGGTATTCATATAATTTTAATACTGAAGTTTTATTGTTGAAGGTAATTTAGACAGTAAATTTCGTATATTTTCTTGTAATAAGCCTTTTTTAAAGACTCACTGCTGGGCACGGGCCTCCCTTCAATGCGAGGGGGATAAGGCCATAGTGCACCATGCAGACCAAGTGCGGGTTGGCGGACTACACACACATATCTTTTGAAAACTTGCTAGGTTCTCTCAGATATGCAGGTTTCCTCACAATGTTTTCCGTCACCGTTATTACAAGTCGTAACCATGTTGTAAATGATTCGTATATGAAAATACCAGAGGTACGAGATCCGGGATTTGAACCTGATTGAACTTTATTGCCTCACTTTATTTTCTTGAATACTATTAATTTTATTGATATAATATAAATTATTTATTAGTGAAAATCAAAAATCAAAATCAAAATATACTTTATTCAAATAGACTTTTACAAGCACTTTTGAATTGTCAATTTTACATTTTAAATTTGAATTAAATGTCAGTGTAGTCAGTCCGTGAGGAAGCTACCACTGGATGTTTGTTACTATAAACGTAAAAAAGCAAAGTAAGCGGATGCTCAATATAATAGGTCAAGTCCGGGGCCATTATAAAATATATAATAATATATTTTTATCCCAGTAATACGATCTCGTATTTTTATTTTATTTTAAATACTGTAGCTCTCTAAGCCTGGCCTAAGACCGTTAAAAGAATAGAAATATATAAGGCGGATAAAGTCACGGACAGTAACTAAGTAGTATTATATAAATTAAATGTTTAATAAGTAAAAATATTTTCCTCGTAACTAGTCCTTTTGTTTACGCCACATGATTTACTTGATAATATTTTCTTTAATTCTCCAAAATTTACACTTCATACCAGATTCTTATAAATATAATAAACATCTGTAATTGCGTCATCTAAATATAAACATTAGATATGAAAAAAAAAATGTTAGAGACAGGGAAAAGACGTTAGTGCATAAGTATTACCGACCTTAAATTATATATTTTCACGAGTTCATTGGCTCAATAATATCTCTCAAGCTACGCAATAGTTGTTTTTTACATAATATGAACAACTTAAATTAAAAACTATCCGATTACCTACACTGCTATAATTTTTTGCTATAATATGCATACGTGGATCGTACATCTAATGCAATAAAAATTAAAATCTTGAGCTCAACTGTATCTGAATTTCACACAAAAATGATTTAATTAACACCAAGTAGCAAAACTATCTAAAAAGTCATATATTAAGCAAGACTACGTTAACGTATAACTATAAAAATAATATTAAACTGAATAAGTTAGATCTTTAAACCAGCACAGGTGTACCATACATGTTTCAATAGGATTAACAGCTCTATAAAGAGTCATGTGTATCAATATTTGTAATGCAAATTAGAAAAGACTATAAAATCTTTTCAAATGTAAATTAATATTTTAATGTAAACGCGTATATATGTAATATCAATTAAACAGTGCGAAAATGTGTTGATTGTCATCAAAAGGGAAGATGACAAAAAAAATTGTTTAATACATTGTTTTGTTCAAGTTTTGTACCTATGTATTGTATTTTTTACAACCATTATATAGGTACTGTTAAATATTCGTTATGTTACTGGAAAATTAAAATAAACGGATAAGTGGGACATTGACTCGCAATTCGCATACGATAAAATAATAAATATAACAATAAAATGCTATGTTTTACGTCATTTGTGAAAAAAATAAAAGTGTATTTATTTTATGGACGTCGTATGTACATATGTAATTTATTTAAAAATATATTTAAATTTGCTGTAATTGGAGATATTAGTAAATACTGTATATTTGTATGAGATTCTTTTTTTTTTGGAAAATGAGGGAGTGCAGTAGTCGGGGTATTTGGTTACAGTCTGGGTGTACGTAAAGTTTGACACATCTATCTCAAATTAAAAACAAACCTATTCAAAGATAAGTACTAGTACTACTTAAAGTTTTCTCTAAAAAAACTCTAGAGTTTTCCCCTCAGTTACATGTACGTAGAGCCATCATTATTCTCTTTTGTAATTTGACCACAGTGTGCAGTTTGGTAAGAAGTGTTTAACCAAATTAGAGCATCAATAGTCTCAGACTAGCTTGGTTGTGATTTACGGACAGAATGAAATGATGAAATTATAATAGTTTCGTTTTTGCCTTCTGGCTGTATCTTAAAAATAGTGCTAAAAGATGTATATGCCGTAATTTAATGGAAAGCTTTAAACTACCTGTCTTAACTTATTTACGCAGAGTTTTGTGAATTTGGATATAGATAGTCTATAGGTCATAGAGTAACGATTTTATAAGTAATTTTTTCGCAGGACATGTAGTACGTAGCATTTACGATATTAGTCGACTGTAAAAAGCATGCCGAGTGCTCACTACACCTTATTCTGACGAGCTCAAGTATTCCTAACTTATCAAAATATTTTGTTCGGCTGCTCTAGACGCGCGACGTTACACAGAGGACTTATATATGGTAGCGATACACAACCGAGTGCAAGGTATTTCTCCTTATGTTAATCTGCTACGATTGAATAAATCCCCAAATCCACTCTTGAGTTCCCCTAATATAGAGGTAATGAATTGAGTTTAAGCTAATCATGCGATTGGTTATTATAAACATTGTTTGTCTAACTTTTATATAAAAGTTATATACAAGACCATATATAAAAGTCCTGAATAATGTTTATGTCAAGTTGTTCTTATTAAAATTGCATACGACGTCAGGCCTTGCGTCAACGCACATACCAAGCTCGCTAAGACGGTGACACAAGTTGCTCCGTTCCATTTGTTGAATTCAATTAGAGCGTGGCGAAGTAAAGAGCTTGTCGTCTGAGAGAAGTAGACCGCTCTATATTTTTTGTGTATTTTTTATTGAAAATATAAACACTATTCAATAAATAAATATTTGTTAGAAAAGGGGCTTACCATAGGTAAATGTGACTAAATATTAGAGAATGTCAAACGTAAAACTCAAAGTTTATGTACAGATAGCAAATGAACGGCGCTACAAATATCTTTTAAATAATCATAATGTGATTCAAGAGCATGATGTAGCAACAAAGTTAAGTGACATCTTGACACTGGTCCATTACTTAAATTCAATTAGAACGTCTCTAAGCGTGATGTTTGACATTGGTGACCATTGAGAATGGCTGACTTACTTTCCTTCAGAACTGTTATGAAAATTAGGCTAAACAAAATAGATTCGTATTTATTAGAACCTATTCAATTTTATAATTAATATGTCAATCAATAATTCAATACGTACGTTTCTCAAACCTTACAGAAACATGTCACATAAATAAATAATATATCTGGATATTTAAAAAAAAAGGATATACATATGTATATTTTTTTTTAATTTAATAATGCGTACAAATCAGGAGAAATATCTTAAAATTAATAGTAAATTAATAGTTAGTATATATTAATTAAAGAACAAAATCTCTATTTTTAGTATCTATTCATTTGAAAGCTATGAGTATCATTCTTTCCATTCTAATTGTAACGAATTGCAGACACGAATTGTTCTTGACAATTTTATCTGTACATTACAGTTTTTATTTATTTTTTGTTCACTATTAAATTTCTCTTTCACAGTAGAGTAAGTACACATAGCAGGTATGTTTATCGGGGAGTAAGTGTCTTTAAAAACTATTAGTGACCATCAAAACACCATTAAAAGAATGTTTGCATAATTTACACTATTTACTAAAAGTAATTCAATTCAATTTTCTTGCTAAGAGTAAATTAATTATTATATAACCAATCATCCAAACATCCATCTGAACTTTCATATTCATAATATTAGTAAGATGTCAACTTATTATCAACCACACCACTATGTATGTCGCAGAGAAATGTTTCTAGCTCATATAGCAAAATCAATCATATAAAAGTTATTCTAAAACTATGCATGCTCATTTAGAGAGGATCCACTATTTGAAATTAAAATGGTGGATCTTCTCTATTTAAAATATTATTTTATTTCTTTATATTATACGTACCTATTACAAAAATAATTATCTGTTGAAATTAAAATGGGAATCATTTTTATATTTAAGATGGCAGTATTGATTTTATAAATTACAACAAAAAGTAATTTTCACGCTCTTTTATAATTTTTTTGATGAGCCACCTACCACTGAATTACCTACTTTATATTTCTTACTTACAGCGTCTATTTTATTCTTCAGCAAAATCTAATCGCTACAAACGACGCTCATTATTCTTCTTACTACCAACTTTTCTTTTTTCCTGAGATTAAAGCTATAAATATGAACCGAGCATTAAACAATGTCTGACCATTCATCCTCCTTTTATATCCGAAAGATGCTGGACGTAGTCCTACACAAAGATACTCAAGCTAACCGGTCTTAAGTCATCTACGTCCAGTGGATTCCTTCGACTTTCACCAGACCGTCAGTCTGTAATGAATTACTTAACCGCAAACCAGGATAAATTAACCTCGATATTGTCAAGATGTTTTAAAATACTTCAACTAATTATTCAGCCAACAAATAGTAATTATGGTTTCTACATAACAAAAGAACATACCAATTTTATAATTAAACTTCAACTTCACCATGATGCAAAAAATCCATTATGATGCATAAAAAATCATTGTATAAATATAGACTTTAGTTTACATAAGGCCTTGATTGAGGCCAAAATATTATTGTTATAATGGCATTCTATGAACAGGAGTCATAGCATAGGATACAAATCAAAATACTTGATATTTTAATTTGTATCCTAAAGTGGTTAAAATGATCACATATGGGCTTAAAGATTAAAGTAGGTCTGAACATTTACTTCAAAAGTCCGCGTGTTCTTAAGTGCGCGAGCGCAGTTTGCGTTCGTGCGGTGTAAGGCGAACTCGTGAGTCGTGCGTACTGCATTTGATCCGGTGGAATAGTGTGTGATGTGATCTGATTGGACCACTTATATCATTGAGGAGTCGTCCTCTTGTCCTGTGACTCGAGCATTCATTCACGTAAAATGGCGAGTACTCATTGATTTATTCAATCTGTTTCTATTTTTGTTTTTATTTTAGATTTAATTGTAATTAGTAAAAAATGGAGAGTGGCTTCTAATTTTTGAATCATTATTTCTGTTGAGTGTCATTTGAGTTTCTTACAATCATTTATCCAGGTTTTGACGTTGGCCGAGATCCTTGTAGTTTCATCAATGTTGAAATTGTAATTACATTTCTCTTATTGTCTTAATTGAAATTACATTTAAGTAGATGACGTATATTTTTGTTGATAACAATTTAATTACTAATTTAGAACAATGCTTAAGAAATATTTATTTTTTAGTTTAAATATTATAGTTTTTTTTTTATTTCAATAGTAAAATAATATTATTAAAAGTATTTATTGTTAAAAAGAATAATTAATTAGCATTGTAAAATATAATGCAGAATTTTCTAAAAAATTTTTTTTGTGAGAGCAAAAGTACCTACTTAATAAATTACAGCAATTACAAGGTGGTTTTTTGCCAGAAATAAGACTGACCTACTTGTGCCTTTGCAATCTATGTGAAGTTAGTTTTGGCAATACAATAAGACTCAATAAGTTGGCTAAATACGTGTTATGAAAACAATAAACATTGTACAGATTGTTCGTCGCTAATAGGTCATAGCTATTTCTTTCACGTTATTACAAGAAAATAAAATCTTAACAATACCTAATAAAGTAAAAGATATTTTAATATACAGAAGCCATTGTTTTAACTATACATTCTGAAATGGAGATCGATTAATTAATTATTTATAGATACCTTGTAATTATTTGCAGTGGTGTTTTGCATAAAATTCAGGTCTGTTAAAATAGCAATGAAAGGTTAGCAGAATCAATCAAACATACATAGTATTTTATAACTAATTTGTTGCTAATTATTTAAATAAAACTATCTTTTCGGATTTTTTCGCGGATTTATTATAAAATTTATTATAAATCCACGAAAAAATCTGAAAAGATAGTTTTATTTAAATGTCTAATATTCGCGTAAATCTAAGAAAGAATTGTTGCTAATTAGTTGCTAAAACCCCGATTTTGTTGCTTTGTCATACAGTTTGTGGTAACAAGATGATGGCATGGATTTTATTGCTGTTCGCAAATAACATCAGGATACCCCAAAGAGCCAGCAAAAAAATAGAAACTAAAAATCTGCTGCACCCGGAGACCTGGAGCCGTATCCATGCTATCTTAACATGCAGTTATTTTAACAAGACGATGACATGGCCTGGAGACTACCAGTGTCCATGCTATCTTAACATGCATGTTTTCTAACAAGACCGTGGCATGGATTTCGTTGCTGGTCGCAAATCATATCAGGATAACGCAATGAGCCAGCAACAAAATAAAAACTAAAAATTTGCTGCTAGACCTGGAGACCTGTAGCTTTGTCCATGCTACCTTAACATGCAGTTTTTTAACAAGACGGTGGCATGGATTTTGTTGCTAGTCGCAAATAGCATCAGGACATTCTAGAGAGCCAGCAACAAAATAGAAACTAAAAATCTGCTGCACCTGGAGACCTGGAGCCGTATCCATGCTATCTTAAGATGCAGTTTTTTTTAACAAGACGGTGGCATCAATTTTATTGCTAGACGCAAATAACATCTTGCAAGTTAAGCAAATTCGCAACAAATTCTGATGTATAATTGCATTAATTAATCCCTGCCGATTCCTTGAGTTTACTGCTAGCTTAACGTTGAGATATTAGTAACTCTTTTTACTTAATAATATAATAAATAATAATAATAACTTAGTTTTTGAAATCGGACAAAGCAACAAAATTGGGGGTTTTAGCAACAAATTAGCTACAACATACCATGTAGGTATGTTTTGATTGATTCTGCTAACCTTTCAATGCTATCTTACAGACCTATAAAATTCTACTGAAATAATTTTTTTCTTATGTATTTAGCCTCCTCGTAAGGCCGACGATTCTATTTACTCATGTAAAATATACGTTATTAATTTTTAGCTATTAATTAAAACTACTTGATCTTATTACTTATTACGAAATAAATGTAATTTAATTATAGTTTCATTATAATTTAAGCAGTGATTAAACTCTTCCTACAATAATATTGTAGCTTCTAACGTTAGGTACTTTTTGTAAGAGATTGCCTCTGTCCATTGTTTTTATCTGTTCATGACCTTGAATCAGAATAACTGACTGCGATCGAAGCTAAACGATTATTATCATAACAATATTACCCTTACCTTATCGCAGTTTTACGCTTTTCTAGGTATAACAAACCTTTTAACATAATAATACATAACACAAAAAGTACTCGTATAAGACAATGTAATTAATAAAGTTTAAGAAGTCAAAGGCCAGAGACGTTGATGGGTAGTATCTCAATTTTTTGGTAAAACTTAATTTTGATAACAAATTATGTATCTGTATTTAGCTACTAATTACATGTGTTATTTTATTTTGAAATTTTACATTCAGTTATTTTTATCATTGACGAGGGAAAATGTTATACTAATATAAATGATTATTGATTTTAATGCTGGAAACTATAACTTTATAAGTGTTTTCTTTAAGTCTTACTTAACATTTTTACGACAACTATACTGCCGTACAATAATATCAATGAATTATAAGTAACTTAAAAGTTTAAACTTAAAAACTTAAAACTTAATATTTATTTAATTGCCTAAAAAGTTTTTTAGCAAGTATACAAAGAATATAATATAAATATAAACTACAATGACCTAACACGGTACCCCGCCGCCATGGCGGTTTACAATCCAAGTCTTATGTACCATCTTGTATGTAAACAAAGCCACTTCCGAAGTTGAAGTGATGTTCCCAGGATTAGTAAGCGGTAAGCTTAATCTCAAATCACAATGTAATGGCCAAAATAATTAGATATACGTTCATTGACTGCAAGAGGGCACCTGCAGAGCAAGCACCTGTGAGCTCGTTGCATCCAGCCGTTCAACTACTGAAGCTTTTATCCTAAATAGAGTCCTTTACGATTCCTCCAAATAATAAGCTTTCTGTGTTCTCAGATTCATTACAATGTTGTTACGACTACGTTTGAAATTATAACCTTCATCAATTTACTTAGTTAATACTTGTTGCACAATACTAATTTTCTTGCGCATTCTTAATACTTACCAAAAAACTACTTTATATCAAATCAGAATCAGAACCAAAAAGTTATACAATTACAGCAATTCCAATTAGTCACAGTACAATTTTGAATTTATTTTTTAAATTTAATTTCAGTGACTAATTCTAAGACTTTTTTTTTGAGCAAACCAAAATAATCTAAAATACTAATAGACAAATAATACAATAACCTATTAAAATAATACAGTTATGTAGTCTAGTGATGCGTCAACCTAGTTTACTAACTCAGATTAACCCGAGTTAGCGTCGCGTTAAATCAACTCGAGTTGAACTCGGGTTAGATCCCGACACCGAATATGTACCCAATGAAGACAAGCGACAACTTATGGGCAATACCTTTTGATAGCTATGAAAGAAATCCTAAGACCTAATTAAAATTTATCGAAAATTTAGCCATGGTTTGATTAGTTATCAAACCATGGCTAAAGGGGAACACTCTGTCACTCTGTGTACCATTTTAATTTTAAGACTATTTCAATTACATTGCTGTGTTGTTAAATTTAGTAGATAGGTTTCTCATGTAAACCGGTGAAAACAATATTATATCATCTACACAGTAGATATTGTAGTCAATTAACAAAAAATAATAAAATATATGGATGAGGGTTACTCTTTTTCGGAAAATATAGATAGATCATATATATAGCACCATCTATCAAGCATACTAAAACTCCCCGTTCCTCATATAGGGATGTACATATCATATCTATCTATCTAGATAAATAAAAATAAATGATGCTAAGCGCAAAACTCGAGAACGGCTCGACCAATTCAGCTAACTTTCGTATGTTCCTTAAGGTACACGGAAAGTTTTAATAAAGAGAAAAATATAAAATAACCTGCCTACTATTCTATACCTATGTATATACATTGTATTTACCGTTTAAACGTATGTAATTCGGGCCGAACCCGAGCAAAGCGAGAGTGAGTCGCTAGTATATAAATAATAAAGCACTGAAAAATAAAAAATAACTAAACGGGGGTTTTCATTTAGAATAGATACTTAATCAGATATTTTCGAAGTCGGTGCCAGCCAATACAAATCAAAGCACACCGACTTCGAATATCTCCTTTCCAACAAAAAAAGAATTATCAAAATCGGTTTAAAAACGACGAAAAAATCCGCGAACACACATAAAAAAAATATATACGGTCGAATTGAGAGCCTCCTCCTTTTTTTGGAAGTCGGTTCAAAATAAATGGCTAAATGTGTTGCTAAGCGCAAAATTCGAGAACGGCTGGACTAATTCGTCTATTTCTTTTTAAATATTCGTTGAAGTTGAAGTCCGAGGAAGGTTTTATGAAAAAAAAAAAATTGGAAATATTTTACGGAAAAACGTTAAATCACATTTTTCTTTTTCCTTACTACTATTACTTCATAATTATGAATACAATGTACATTGAATGCACACAATTACTTGAATGCATTTGTAGATTTGACACTTTCTCTTTCTACGATATACTATTTGACTTTATTTGTTCGCATTTCACATCGAAACAGAATAACGGATTGGCGTGATTTTTTGTATGGAGATAGTCGGAAGGCTGAAAAATGTATATATATATATATATATACATATACTAACCGTCAAAAAGGTACTTAAGCGACAATGCCGAGCGAAGCGACAGTGAGTCGTTAGTTTTAAATAAAAATAGAGTTTTACGATTCTTGAAAGTTTTTTATTTATATTAGTATTATCTTTAATTTATTATATAATATTAATTATTATATAATTAATTTATTATATAATAATATCTTTAATTTGAATTAAAATTACTCGCGCTAGCACCACAGTCTACGTTCAATGTTAGTAAAGTCATCGATTTTAATGAAATAAAGACTAACCTCGAGATATAGACTATGGATATATATCAAATCCCTTAAATTCAATTTAGCAGTTTTACTAAATTAAAAAAAAAATACGCGCCGACGTATATATATACATACTCCTATAACTAATATTGACTTTATATTTTTAGTAGGCTTATATTATCAATGTTCAATAAGTAATATATTATTTTATATTTCAGATGAGACCATTGTTTTCGCTCATCTTAGCTTTCCTTTGCGGTCTGGCAGATACTTTTGTATCTCCACAAAATTTTCTGAAGACCTTTACTTTAGAAGAACTGGTGCCTTTGCAGCCTGACTTCTTCCCTTTGCGAGTATCTGCCGATTGGATATCAGGTGAGAAAGCCATATCTTCTGCGCATATTATGTGTGCATATGCGCATATATAACATGTTTAAATTATTTTTAATCCCAAATTTTAACTTTATGGCTCAACAAGGATATATAACCAATTAGGTATAGAATATTTTGCTAGCTATTTACCTTTTGCATAGATTTATGACGTTAACTTTTAATTCATTGACAATTAAAAATTGATTGTAATAAGTGTTTCTGGTTTTTTATCAAACATGTCTATTAATTGTAAATAAAATGCATAATTAAACAAATAAATTTTATAGTCAGAATTTTATGACATATATTCAGAGAATCTTTTATACTATTTAATTTTTTATATTATAAAATAGTTTAAAATTAAAAGACATATTTTAATAGAGAAATTTTCTTTTGAGTGATAATAATATTTGCATTAAAATATTTAAGTACGTAGTTTAAGATTATATTTACTCGCTTCCTTCTAGATACGGAGTATTTAATAGTGGAACCAGGATCGATAAATAAATATGATGCCGTAGCTGATAATTTTTCTACCATCCTCGATCAATCTGAATTAGTAAGTAGTCTATACTAATATTATAAAGAGGTAAAGTTTGTAAGGTTGTGAGTTTATGAGGTTGTAGGGGGTAATCTACTGAACCGATTTAGATGAAATTTGGTAAGAAGAGATTTGAGACCCTGGGAAGGACATAGGATACTTTTTATCCCAAAAAGCATCCCATAACAGGGTGAAAATGAGGGTGAAATTTTGTATGGGGAATCAACCTAGGGACGAACCCGAGCGAAGCGAGGGCGAGACGCTAGTTCTAAATAAGTATGAAAATCTTTAACTATTTTTGAAGAAACTATGTATAATATAATCTAATAAATAAATATTAAATTTTTACAGAACAATTTAAGCCGTTTCTCCGTTTCATCTTTTTCAAAAGACCAGAAATATTTACTTCTTACTACAAATAAGAAAAAGGTGAGTTACTAACTTAAATAGCTATATATTATACAATATTATTTGTTTAACTTTGTTCTTTGTCAAAATTGTAAAAAAGAAGTATGTTAAAGTAAACTAATATAAAATGACTAAGTAGGTACTATAGTAATATAATATACTTTTCGGATTTTATCGCGGTTTTAGATTTTTTGTTCTCGACGTTTCGAATGTTTTGTAACAGCAAACATGGTCATGGGAGATTCTTTGTCGTTATCAATGTACTGATTTTCCTAAAAGTCATAAATATAAAAAATAAGAGTTTTACGATAATGTTATACAGAACTATTGTAGAGCAGAAGTTTATTACACGTGCAGTGCAAAGATATAGTAGTAGTATAGTATTATATGATCTGTGATATTACAATTACACAATGTTGTAATTGATAATTGAGAGTTAATTGGACATATATGTATAGTACGCACATTCTAGGATATATAAGTACCTTTAATTAATTTGGTTATAGTAAGTTTATTATTGTTCATAATGTACCTAATATCTAAACACACTGAAAATTCTTGTCTTGTCTCTGTCGCAGGCTTCATTTAAAGCGTATAATTATATAGTATATAAATTATACTTATTTCAGTTAGTTTTGGAATAAAGCAGATACTAACGTACGCCTATCTAAATATTTTTTTTATTAATGCTTTACAAACAGTTGGGCTTGCACACCAAAGGTTTGAATTGGTAAATTTCGTCATGTCCGTCAGCCCGTATGTCACAAACCTTACACTCGGGTACTATTGATACTATGTAGCTGAAAATTTAGTAGATAGGTTTCTAAGTAAATTGCTAAATAATAGTGAAGACGACGAAACGTTTACGAAAAATAATGAAATGAGATAAATGTTATGATAATATCAGAGATTAATACGCTTTTTAGCTTAAAAGGGAAAGGATCTGGTTGATAAAAGTTTTATCTAAACTCGTTTAGCAAAACTTGTTTGAAATACGATATTCAAATTCTCACTGCCATAAGTTATTTCTGCAAGAAAAATCTCAAAGAAAGGACAATGAAGATGAAATCTAACAAAATATTTACGACCTGTGGGAATTCACTTCCATAATTCAATCTTTTATAAATGGTCAGAATATAAGAAAACTGACCACTGATTGTAACTGTTTGAAAATACAACTGCCATTTTTCAATAAAGGTTTTTATTCAGTCGTTATTGTTGTGGACCACAGGTGAAGTTATGTTTCACAAACGACTCCATATTATACGTACGTCACTTTTACTGCTTATACTTCTAAGTTCACGAGCTTAATTAATTATTTTAGAAAGGATCAGATTAAGTTAAATCACATGAGTATCTGTCTCTGAATGTATGCTCGTTGATGTATGTGTATGACGACACGTTTGGCTCAATTTGTAGTGATCCTACTTGCTGTGCCAGCGGTCGCGAGTTCGAGTCTCGGGGGGATTCATCAACAATTTATAATATGTATGTATTTAAAGTTATATATGTATAGTGTATCAATTATCAGGTATCCATAACATAAGCCTCGTAGCTTACCATGGAACTAGATGGTGCTGTGTGTTAATGTCCCAACATATTTATATTTATGTGTCCCGCGGTGTTATAAGTTACTATGATTTTGTCCTGGCTAAGAAAATGTTTAGAAACTTTATGTTGTAATGATAGCAAAATATCAAGAAAATTTGTGATAAAATTGCGACACGGTGCATTTTCAAGACCTTAGTTAATTAGTTATCATTACTATATCATTTTTCAGGTTTATCGATATTCAACCTTGGCAGAATACTCGGTCTACGACCTTGAAAATAAGTAAGTATAAATTCATAAATAGGGAAATTATAAAAATTTGGCTTTTATTACAATAATTATTAGCCTTCAAAATAACTATTAAATCTTTTAATCAAAAATTACCATTCACTTTGAAAATTTTGTTATTTGTTTAAAATTTTGATTCGATTATCGATTATCGATTTATACCGGCGATCTCGGAAAATGGCACTAACGATTTTGCTGAAATTTGGTGTGTGGGGGTTTTCGGGGGCGAAAAATCGATTTAGATTAATCTTATGTCAGAGAAAACGCGTGTTTTCGAGTTTTTATACGGTCTTTCGCATTATTCCACGCAAAATATGGTCTATAATTTTTTGCACTCGTGGTCAAGCGGCTGAGGCGCAAGATAGATAATCACATATGTCCGGGATCGAATCCCGATCGGGACACAAAATTTTTACTTTTGTTTTTTTTATTTATTCAAGTTTTTGTATATATAACAAAAAAGAACTCCGAGCGAAGCTCGGTCGCCCAGGTATTCATCTTTAATGTAATAAATTTTAGATTGAATATATGTATAATATATATTAAGAGAAAAACGCAAACTATGTGTGCTTTTGACTTACTATGCAATACTATATTAGGTACTTTGATGAAGAAAATCATATTAATAACATATTGATTATTTTTTTGTAGAATGGATATAAAAGTTATTTTTTATATTTATTGATTTTTGAATATGGTATTACATATTTATTTTATTCTCATTGTCTAATTTATTTACTACTAGTGGCTCACCCTCGCTTCGTTTGGGTTCGCCTTTAGACAAACAAAAAAAAACTATCCCACGGGAACCGTACATTTTTCCGTGATAAAAAGTAGCCTCTTTGTTATTGTGATGTATAAACTATAACATTGTAAAGTTTCAATAAAATCGAATCAGTAGTATTTGTGTACTAAGCTGTATAAATTACTATAGTTTTTTAACTATCCCACGGGAACTCTTTAATTTTCCGGGATGAAAAGTATCTAAGATGTTGACCGGGGATATTATAAGATACCACCACACAAGCTCCATTTAAATCGGTTTAACAGTTTAGAAGATTAGCCCGTACAAACAAACAGACAGAGAAACAAAAAATTTAATAAATCTGGATTTGTTCTATTTCTCTTCTTACATCCTCCTAACTCGGTTTTCAGCATTTTTTTTCTATGTACAGACAGTCGACCTTTACAGTTTTATTATATGTATATAGATTGAGGCACACTAATTTCTTACAGAAGGTAATAAGTATATTTGTAATTTTCTTTAATGTAAATAAAGAATTATAGTTTTAAGTAAATCGTCTAATAAAAAGTATTCTACCATATGTCCACACGTCAATCGAAATTAATATATTTACATTCGGTTAATTTATTACTAGTACCTGGGCGACCGAGCTTCGCTCGGAGTTCTTGAAAGATTGTATATTTTACATTGACTAAGTGTTACTGAGAAAGTTGTATAGATGTCGCGATTAGAACAATTTTCTTTTTAATTTGGCTTAAAAATAATTTTACATTAGGTGACTAAGTGTTACTGAGACAGTTGTATAGATGTCGCGATAAGAATAATTTTCTTTTTAATTTGGCTTAAAAATAATTTTACATTAAGTGACTAAGTGTTACTGAGACAGCTGTATAGATGTCGCGATTAAATTTTGCGTAGAATAATGCATAAGAAAAACGCATGAAAACTCGAAAACACTCGTTTTCCCAGACATGTGACTAATCTAGATCAATTTTTCGCCCCCCAAAGCCCCCATATACCAAATTTCAGCAAAATCGTTAGAGCCGTTTCCGAGATCGTCGGTATAAATAAATAAATAAATAAATAAATAAATATACAAGAATTGCTCGTTTAAATATATAAGATTTATTTAATTCAATATTAGTAAAGGCCTCAATGCCAATTGAATTCCAGTTTATCCATCATTGTGTCGATAGACAAGTTTCTAATACAAAAAACATCACAGGTATTATAGTTTAACACAATAGGTTATTAGGGGTATTAAATGATGTTTGTTAATTTTCTAATACTTATATCATCTAAACAAATATCTCATCGAATTTATCGGATACCTACAATAATAATAAAAATATTATTATTTCAAACGTACTTGCTATATTACACGAGATTTTATTACCTAACATGTTACGTGAGATAATATGATCGGATATTGTCATTATGTTTATGTTTTAGGTCCATTGTAAGCATAGGCAATGGTTCGCTTCAAGTGGTTATCTGGGGCAATGACCACGCGCTTGCCTACGTGCAAGACAATAACGTATATTACGTGCCCGATGTCTCTAATCCTGATGATGTTACACCACTTACTACTGACGGCATTTTAGGCAACATATACCATGGAGTAACTGATTGGATATATGAGGGTAAAAGTCGCTTCAGTTAACCTATTGTATTTATTCAATTAAAATTAAAATCAGATCTTTGTATTGTTTATAATAAAGATATTAATTTAATAATACTTAAATTTCAGAGGAAGTGTTTAATGCAGCGGAAGCGACGTGGTTTTCGCCTAACGGAACCTATTTGGCTGTTGCTTCCTTTAATGATACCCAAGTGGAATCGGCTGTATATCCGTACTACGGAGAACCTTCTGAAATTGATAATCAATATCCCATTTTGGTTCATTTTAAGTATCCTAAGGTTGGTTCAAAATATCAAAGCTTAATATTGTTTAGTATATTGGAAAGATTTACAAATATATTTAATTTGTCAGGCAGGTCGCACAAATCCTGCAGTTGGACTGCGTGTATTTAAACTTAATGAGTCAAAAATAGATATGATGACCATACCAGCGCCAGTAGATATTATTGGTTTGGATCACATATTGGGAAGAGTAAACTGGGCTACTGATCAAAACCTTGTTGTGTTGTGGCTTAATAGAAGACAGAGCGTTAGCGTTTTAGTTAACTGTGATTTAAATTTCGACAAGTGTACTATCTTAAAGCAAGAGACAGAACCCAATGGATGGATTGATATTACTCCGCCATTTTTTGATACAACCGGTTCACAAATGTTGGAAGTTCGACCACTGCCCCACAAAGACCAAAGATTTATGCATTTGGCACGTTTTGATTTCAATACTATGAAAACTGAGGACCTTACTCCTGAAAACTCAACTGTAACTGAGATTTTGGGTTGGGACCAAGAGACAGATACTGTTTATTACATAATATCGCCAGGAACGGAGCCGTGGAAAAGACAGTTATGGGCAACAACAGAAGGAAAAATGAAGTGCATATCTTGTAACATGCCAGGGTGTAATCAAGTTGATGGCATATTTTCACCTGGTGGTAGTTATGGAATCATTTCTTGTAGCGCTATAAACATTCCTCCAGTAACTTACTTCTTTATTGGTCAGGTAAATTATTTAATAATAAATAAAGCATTTATTTAATATATTTTTTTATGTATGATTTCTTAATATATATCAAATAAAATAAAACTGTACTAGCCAATTTTCCTTTAACAGACCAATACCTTCAAACTTTTAACAGAGAATGCAAGATTATTAGATAGGTTAAGTCATTACAAGTTACCTATGGTTTTGTTCAACGTGGTATCTTTAGAAGAAGACTTAAAGGCACATGTCAAGTTACTGTTGCCTCCGGAAATGAAACCGGGGAAGCAGTATCCTATGATCGTGAGATTGTACGCCGGTCCCGGAACGACTAGAGTTAGGGATAGTTACGACCTGGGTAAGTTTTACTAATCTATATACCACAACTTGGTACGTAGGTACTAAGTAATAGTTACATAATTTTAAGTAAGCGTTAATCAAAGTAGTAATAAAACAAATCGTATTTAACATTTAAATAAAACTATCTTTTCGGATTTTTTTGCAAATTTATTTTGATTTTTGGTTCCCGAAGTTTTAATTGCTTTACATCAATCATGGTCACGGGAGAGAAGGTGTTAGATGTCTCAAAGGTATTTTATAGTTGTTACAGACAGCCTATCCACAAAATAACAAAATGAATTCAAAATTTTGAAAATTGGCACCAAAGTACCTTACAATATTTATTCATTTTAATTTTCTACAATTTTTATAATTTTAATTACTTTTATACTTGAAATACGGAATATTATTTATATAATTTTAGCTGTTATTATTATAATTATTACAATTTTTTAGAAAACTTTATTGATTAGTAATCTATATTTAGTGTTGCCATTATTATGTTTATAACTATAAAGAAAAATAAAATATTAATTATTTAAGCCACATTTTTTCTATGTGTAGGTACTTTAGAAAATTAAAATTAATTAAGAATTACATTTACAAATGAAAAATATTAATTTGAAATACTGTTATTTTGATCCGCACAGTAAGAACTTAGGTACCTACTACATCTGTCTGCTATATTTAGATTTATTATTCGATTCGAAGATTATATCTGCGAAAAAATCCGAAAGATAGTTTTATTTAAATGTCAAATATTCGTGTAAATCTAAGAAAGTATAAGATCGCATTTAAGTTAATTTGATTATTTTAGAAAGTAAAATTTTTAACGAGAATGTGCAAAAAAATAAAACTATAAAAAAATTTTTTTTTTCTTTTTGATTTATAAATTTATTGTTTTAGAATACTACAACATGTATTTGAGCAGCAATCGTAGCTTCATAGTGGCGTCAATCGATGTAAGGGGATCTGGCGCGATGGGAGTAGAGGCAATGCACGCGCTCAACAATGCTCTAGGGACAGTTGAAATTACAGATACTTTAGCTGCTATCAGGTATTATTAGATTGTTAATAGTCATTGTTGTAAAATCGATTTGAGTGAAATATGTTCTATTAAAAGCAATAATGATAACATTGGCACTTTTAATAAGACATTTGTAATTAAATTATACAAAGCAGTTATAATTTTTAAAGCTTACAAATAATATTTTTTTTTTACAGGAAACTTATTAAAACATACCAATTTATCGACCCTGATCGAATTGGTGTATGGGGCTGGAGTTATGGTGGGTACGCGAGCACCATGAGTTTAATCAAAGATGAAGAGAAGATTCTGGCCTGTGCTGCTGCTGTTGCCCCAGTCACATCTTGGCTTTATTATGGTAATTAAAACATCTTCAACTCCCTTGAAACCCATTCTTTATATATAATGTGCCCTGATCCCTTTCCCTTTAAAGCAATATTCTAAAAATTATTAAAATACTTTGTACCAAAAGAAATACACGTGATTTTGGTTAGTCTAAAACCTCACCACGTATCACGGAGAGGGGAATGGACGACCACTAAGAGCCGGTCACAACGCTTGCTTTTACATCAAGTTCTTTGATATCTTACTGAATGTTGTTGATTTTCTTTCCAATAATTTGAATACACCTACATATGTATATACTCGTATGTTAATAAATACCAAACTATTATCGGTTCTTGTTTCGTTAAATTCGTTAAACACATAATAGAAACTCAATACATAAGTAAAGTTCTAAGATTTGAAATAAATCCCAAAGGTCGCAGGTTTAATTTTAACGCAAAATGCACTATACGAAAGCTTGAAATAAACAGTCCTTATCCTGGTAAATGAACCAGAGGCTATATGAGAAATATCTATAAGTATTTCTATTAAATACCAAACGGAAAGTGCAATTATGGATAATTTGAAACACTACCTACTTTATTTTACAGATACTATATATACCGAGAGGTACATGGATACGCCTCAAAATAATCCTTCAGGATATGAAGCCTCAGATGTGATGATTGCGGCAGAGAAGCTTCGGGGCCGACGCTACCTGCTCATACACGGCACTGGCGACGACAATGTGCACTTCCAGCACAGTATGCAGCTGGCTAAAACGCTACAAAGAGCCGACATAGAATTTGAGCAAATGGTAAAAGTTTATATTACATACTTACAAAAATATTTTTATTACATATAAAATTGTTTGTTTATGTATCTGAGTGATATTTACGAATAAAATGATTTTTAGTGGGTTATTGTTCGCTGACTTGCGAAGTTTTTAATGTGGTCAAGTCATATTAGTAGTCACTTTATACCCAAGTAAAGCTAGGGCGGGTCGTTAGATTTATTTTTACTTCTTTTCCACGCTACATAGGATATTCAGCACACCATGTTTTCTTATTTCATTTCCCTTTCTCAGCCCTCATCTACGCACCTTTCACATATAACCTCTTTAACGTAGTCTACTCATATATTCTTCAGTCTACCTATACCTAATACTCTCTTGCATTATGAATTCCCTCTTAATGAAATGTGTATACCACGCTAACCTACAACTTCTTAGCATTCTCTTTCATTTGTGATAATTAAAGTTCCTCTTATATATTAATTCTTAATCTTGTCCCTCTCATTACAAGCTGACTAATAAAAAATAACAAAGCAAGAAAAATAACAAATTGTTAACAAGCATCAATATAAAACACAACAATACTAGGACAAACGATACCAACAGTTAATTTAAAGCATTTCCATCGCAAGTCAATTTAACCATGATTTGGCTATTGTGGCTTCATTTACATATACAAATGCATAAATGTTTTTGTACTGCAATGTTTATTTTAGCATTTTCCCTTTTGGCTCGCGGCTTTGTTTCTAATTTTCTAATATTGTATACGTTTTTAAAGGCAACGGCAAAAATGCAAATTTTATATTTTAACATTATAGTTTACTCAACTACAATAATAATATCATATTATAAATTATAATATCATTGGTTAAATACACTTATCTTTTGTTGCAGAGTTACACTGATGAAAACCATTCTTTGCGAGGTGTGAGTCGACACTTTTACCACACGTTAGACCACTTTTGGTCAGAGTGTTTTAAATTATAATGAAAGTATATATTATATTATATTGTACTTTGGTACAATGAAAGACTGTGATTTATAGCCATTTCAGCTTGTGACCCTATTAAAATGGTTTATATGAAATATTCTAATAAAGTGTATTGACTTACAAGAATTGGTAACGCGCTAGTAAATAGACGAATTCTTAGGTATATTTAATAAAACTCACATCCATAATAATATTATAAATGTCAAAGTGTGTTTGTTTTTTATGTTTGTCTCTCTTTCACGCCAAAAAAAAAAAGTGGCGCATTAGCATGATTTTTTATGTGGAGATAGTTGAGGAGAGCTGGAGAGTGACAAGGGCTATTTTTTACCACCGGAGATTATTTCATTCTCACGGGAAAACACGTTATAATACAATCCACAACAACTCATCATACCTATGTATATATATATATATATATATATATATATATATATATATATATATATATATATATATATATATATATAGTATATTATATATGTATATAATATATAGACTATCTATTTCGTACTAACCGTTAAAACGTACATAGGGGAGAACCTGAGCGAATCGAGAGTGAATCGCTAATTAAATTATTAGTTTTTAAATTCGCAACAAATGCGTGTTAATTGGTGTTATCATTTAACAACGTACATAATATTATCTACTGTATTTTAACTAATTTGTCAAACGATCTATATCAGTTCAATTATATCGTGTCCTTAATTAGTGCAAGTGGAATGTTTGTGTACAAAGTTAATTTTATTATTATCGTAGACATAGTGGTTTCGGCATAGCGTTCGGGCTTAACCAGTAAGTACTCAATTTATGGATAGAATATCAAGAAATTATGGTGCCAAATGCCATGAGTCACAGTAGGCATATGATGCATATGTGTATGTCTTTGAATAAAAATAAGGATAAAAATTCGCTTTGTGTCCTCCTAATTCACTTTTTCACTATGTCTATGTTAAAAATAAACATAAATACTGACCTACCTTTCAATATAATATTTAAGTTAAAGTATTAAATTACAAGATTTTGTTCAAAACTTGAAGTTTTATTATTTATTATAACCTTGTTTTAAGGTGTTTATTATATTTTTATTAGGTCTGTGTATTATAGTAAGACATTTTTTAGCTTGTAACTCTTATGTAATTTCTTTAAATACTCGTATGACTGCCATTACAGAGAGAAGTTGATGTGACGTGCTCTTCCATAATAAGTGTAAGTACATGAATCTTTATGAGAAAATAGAAATGAGTAAAGTTGAAATACGAGTACTAAAGTAGTGATATAAAAATTCTTCCTAAGTATTGTGAATGGCAACAAAAATAATGGGAATAAAGAACGTATGAAAATTATCATAATATTATGCATTATAATGATAATAAAAGTACCTATGTCCTATACATAGTATGTAAATAGCAAATTAGCTGAAGCTGAATATAAAGATGGTGCATCTTAATTACACTATCGGGCTTAGAGGGATATGTCGTAGGTTGGTGGATATTTTGTAACGTGCATTCATCATGTCGTGGTGGTGGGTGGGATGGCTCATTAGCTTCTACCAGTTCAGCCGGATGCGAAGCCATAAAACGCACAGGGAGGTGGTCCATATCGGCGGCCGCTGCACCATAAGAGTTACTCCTACTACTTCTTCTTCTTCGGGGCTTCGTGGTTGAATGCGTAAGCAATCCCATTCATCACATCACATGAAGTGACATCCCATTAAAATGGGTTTGACGAAAGCTTTTGTTTTGTTTTAGTGGGTAGTACTGGCTTTTCTAGCCGATGAGTCCCACATAACCACATGTTTGTCTACAGGTGGTATGCAAAAATGCATTTTCCAACATTTAAAAAAATAGATTGGATATTTTATACTAAAAACTTTTTTTTTATTATTTACGAACTTATTTATCGACCTACTTATTTTGAAAAAAAAATTATTAGCATTATATAGTCGCAGTGTATTGTCTATTAGTACTAGTCATAGATTTAATACATGAATTCAACAGAAACTCCTTGAATAACTTGGGACGGGCATTGAAAATATAAAATATTTATTTAGATCGATAGAAAAAAAAAGAAACAATGACTTAATGTGACGTTGACAAACAAAAAGCCTGTTGGATTAAATTATTGAGTTTTACACTTATGAAAATTTTTAGTAAAAGGGACCTCTGTATACTTAAATGGCTGAGGATACCAGCAAGATGGTAAAATATATTTATTTATTGTTCCATGAATACCCCAAAAATTGATTCTCTTAGTTGCATATTAACTTCCTGTAGGAGTTCCGACAAAGCCTCCGCTCTAGTCGAATGTGGCCCCGACCTAGAAGATCGTGGGATTTGTGCTGTCGATCCTTGCGATCCTGACAAGTTTTTTGCTGAGCCTCGAGTGGTGATAATTGGAGCTGGTATGGCAGGCCTCTCAGCTGCAGCTAGGCTTTCACAACGAGGCATCAATAATATTGTCGTTTTGGAGGCTTATGAAAGGTTTTGAAATCATTTCATAAAAATAACTATTTAGTCGTTGGAAAATATAGATATTATATTATTATTTTATTTAAAGATATTTTCATATAATTACAAAATGTTTTTTACAGTCAAATGTGGTAATAAAAATTACTCAACTATTTAGACAATAATATCTTTGGTGGCGAATACATACAATATAGATTAGTATAGTTTGATTGTCTTTATATGTTTAACTTTTTAGGCCAGGTGGTCGGATACATTCTTGTTGGTTGGGTGATATAGTAGCAGAACTAGGTGCTACTGGAAAATCAGAGGATATTACCAAACATCCAGTTTACACTATGTCAGCGAAGGAAAAGCCACCTAAACCTGGCTTGCCTGGCATTGAAAATTCGCGCGGCCTATTTAATAAAGTAGTAACTGGAAAAATGGCATTTCCCCCTGTAGTTACTGCGTATTATAAATTTCGCCAGATTGAAGAAGAGGCTGCTAAAATTTTCTGCCTCGGTGGAAACAAGCAACACGGCTCATTAATAAATTTTATGAGTCTTCGAATTCAACAGGAACTTCATGAGTATCCAGAGGAACAGCAACATGATGCAGCCAGGATAATGTTTGGCCTAACCCATATGTTACGTGCCCGATGCGGCGATGATACTTCAATGCTATGCGCTGATAATTCAGGTTGTTTTATGAATATACCGGGGGGTGAGGTACATGTGCCACTAGGATTGACTGGTATTTTGGCACCTTTATTAAGACAGATTCCAGAAGGTGCAATTCGCTATTGCAAGCCAGTTAATTGTATTTACTGGGGCACTTGCCAAAAATCAGGATATCGTGCCACAGTATGCACAACAGATGGCGAAGAATTTCCTGCTGACTATGTCATAACTACAGTATCTATAGGTGTGTTAGCAGCTAACTCTGCACGAATGTTTTGTCCAGCATTGCCCGCTTCTAAAATAGATGCTCTGAGGTGTTTAGGATTTGGATATTGCAATAAAATTTTTTTAGAATACTGTCGACCATTTTGGTATTGGCATAAAGGTGAATTGAATTTTAAATTCAATCCTAATAGTTTAGTTAGTCGCACCGACTGGACGCGTGGTATTAGTGAAATACAAGCTGTACCTACAAGTAAACACGTTATATGTGCTTTAGTAATTGGAAATGAAGCTGTAACTATGGAGGGACTTTGTGATAGAGATATAGCTGAAGGTATAACAAGCCTTCTTAGAACGACATCAGGAAATAATAACATTCCTTATCCAGTTACAATACTAAGGTCACATTGGACCGCTGATCCATATTTTTATGGTGCTTATTCTTTAGAATGTCAATGCAGTGATGGTCAGGTACAAAGAGCGTTAGCATGTCCCTTACCTGGACCAAGTGAACCAATTCCTCCAATCCTTTTATTTGCGGGAGAAGCAACTGTCCCTGGTCATTTTGCTACAGTTGATGGCGCTAGAATTAGTGGTGTGAGGGAAGCTGAGAGAGTTGTACAGTTAACTTTACGCTATAGAGGACCACCACTTCCAGCATGCATACCAATGAATAATTATAATCAGATGGCTGTTCAGTGTCCGTGATAAAGTTTGTTTTATTTTTGGTAAACTTGACGTGAATCAATTGATAATGTAAAAGACGTATTATCAGTTCGTCTAATTTCAAGTACACTCTTTTTTTTATAATATTATTATTATTTTTTTATATATAATTATATTTAATTATATATAATTATTTAATATTTTTAATATTTTTATATATAATTATATATAATTATTTACCTAACTTAAACTAATACACGTACCAACCTATATAGTTAAAGAAAAATTTTTCACTTGATGGTATATGCTATTATTATTATTATTTTTTACTGTTATATTGAGGTTTGTGTAAAATATCGGAATAAGGCGGACAGTAGAGTATGTAAGAAGTAGAGTATGTCAGCTTCTAATAAAATTTTATAAAAGAAATGTTACAAAAGGTTTAAGTGTACTCTTATTCGCTTTTTGACTATTTCATATGCGCAATAAACATTCCTCAAACTTACTTTTCATTTAATTGAAAAATCGAACTAAATCTATTTTAATATGCTGAAAGTCTTTTTACGTTTAAATTTGTTATACATACCCCATACATGTTAATATTTTTTAACAACGTATATGTATAAAATTTATGCTTCAGTATTATTTTAAATGAAAATGTTCAGCATATAAAAATAAAACAGCAAGCACGTAACATTTTTACTGTACATCAAAGTGAAATATGTTTTACCTTCCCACTTCGGATAGATTATTAGAACTAAGCACAGATAGGTTAAATGTATTTTTTAAATTCAACCTCAATTAGGCTGTTTTTTGATCGAGAGTTACATAAATTATTCTCCTACTTAACTCCTAATACCCTACAATATTACTTCGGCAAAGCATCTTGGAAAAAATAAAGTTATATTTATTTACTTTAGTTTAATTGCAAAAACTTTTCTCAATTAGGCCTTACAAATACAAAAACGTTTTGTTGCCAAATTTTATCAAATGGGTCTCTTGTGCATTATTGCATTTTAACAATGAGTGTTAAAAATTCTTTGCTGGCAATGAGCGAGTCTGGCGCTTGGGCTAGGCGCCGAAATGGCGGCAAGTGAAGCGAATAAAGCATGGTTTGGCTTCTCTTTTGATGATAAATCTATAGTCCACTAGCACAATATTTACTAAGTGTAATGAAAATTTACGCCTAAAACTTTGCGGAAAAACATGATTAGAAAGTTTTCTAATTGTTTTATAAGTAAAATGTAAAGGTTTACTTAAAAGAAATTACAATGACGTTTATGATACACCATGCTTATATGTATACGAAAATTCACTTTTGAGTAAATTGCGGCATTTTCATAATATTTTTTCATAATACTTCTTGAACCTCTTAATAACGCTTGTACTAAAAATAATTAAATTTAAAAAACTGATCGAAGATTATCACCAACCTTATTGAAAAACTTTTTAATTTATAAAAACTTGATAAAGAGTGGAATCACTATGTTAACTTTTTATCCTGTTCAAGTAAAATATGATCAGGTTAACTTTTAAACTATAAAATATAGGACGTATATATTTTTAAAGAATGTGTTATTATAATGAAGTCTATTGTATCAAATATAAAGGCAAAAAAACTATAAGTGAAACAAACGACCCTTGCTGTAAATTTACCCATCTTTTATTTCTATGCTTTAAATAAAATACTTTTCCAACGCCTGTATCGAAAGCTCCAAATAATTTTATTTGCCAACATTGACGTTTTCGTGAAAATACTGGCCAAACTAACATTTTTATAGGATGTCGCCTATGAAATGAATGTTTATTTATTAACCACACATGCCACTAGTACCTGCGACGGCAACTGCGATTCCGTAACTGGGGGAAAACAAAATGTATGAATCTGCCGTCGGTTAATGTAAAACCACGTCATACACTTTTATCAAATATCTTGTAGGGGCGGTGCTGTTGCCCATTTCTGCTTTTAATAAACATTTACCTACATAAATTTATAAAAATGACTGATAATAATCAGTTACTCAGTTATTTTTATTATAATTTTTTTTTATGGTACTCAGTGATAAACGAGCAGACAGTCCACCTGATGGAAAGCGATACCTGTCGCCCATAACACCTACGGTTCACGCACTTAGGTTTTATGTAACAAAACTGCAGAACCGCCAGTACGTTATCACTGTGAGGACTAAGATGATATGCCTCTTGCCTGTAATTGCGCTGGCTACCTTACCCTTCATACCGGAACACAACAATGCAATCATTGTTGCTTGGCGGCAGAAATAGATAAGCGGGTGGTACCCATCCAGTCGGACTGCTCAGGCTTGACAGAGTCCTACCACCGGTAAATTATGTATTTAATATATGAATATAGAACATGATGTGATAAATCTACATACATATAGGTATGGCTAACTCAAACAGTCATTACCATAATCGAACCGACATCCGACATCGAAACAACAAAATATGGCATATTATACACACCTATGTCGTACACATAGTCGATGACTAGCGACTAACCCTCGCTTCGCTTCTGGTTCGTCCCTAGACAAAAACCGTAAATTTTCCCGGGATGATAATATATAGGCTATATATTATATAGCCTATAGCCTTCCTCAGTTAACGAGCTATCTAATGCAAAAAGAATTTTTCAAATCGGATTAGTAGTTCCTGAGATTAACGCGTTCAACCAAACAAACAAACTCTTCAGCTTTATAATACCTATTAGTATAGATTCAAAGAATTTTGTTATTTTATAATTGGCCTAGCGCCTTCGTGATCAGCTAAAAACATTTAGACATGGTTTAGATTTCATTAGCCACTTTAAAACTCCATTTTCAACTGTTTCAACCACTTAGATAAACTTCAATTTGTTCTATGTTTTAGTTTTGTAATATACTAATTGATTATTTGTAAAATTAAATTGTTAAAGTTGTGCTTTAAGATAGATACGTATATAACGCATACACAATAACCTATTTATTGAGGCCATTACAAAGAGCCTAAACACGATGTTTCACTGTATGTATGTTAGTTGAGATGAATATCTTGCAGAGAAAAAGGTTACAACGGTTATCTATAGGTTATCGTTGCAACGTCATTCAAGTAATGGGATACCAAGTTTCAAATGGATTAGATTTGTAGAAGTTGTGCATATCCTTTTACCGTCTAAAAAAGAGCTTGCAAACCGCTGAATAGATTTTCTTGATTTATAGCTAAGAACATTAGCGCTCATACTCTAGTCACTTTTCAAACAAAAAAAACTAAATTAAAATCGGCTTATCCATTTGAGCGCCACGATATGATAGACAGACACACAGATACACGGATACAAAGATACACAGACACTTAGTTTAGTTAATAAAGAAAGAACTTCCAGAAGAGTACAAAAATATGTTATAAGGTATTATGTCAACAATTTGGTTGACAATTCAACCATTTTTAAATTAAGTGCCATAGCGTTGATTTTTTTTTTGTTTTTACGCTGAATCTTATCTATACATATAATAAAATTGTATCTAATCCGAATTTGTACATTAAATATTTTTTGGAAAATCTTATTGAAATAGGCATTATTATCGATATAAAGGCCAAACCTACAGTTTTTATAATTTTTGTCTGTCTGTCTGTCTGTCTGTTACCGCATCACGAGAAAACCACTAGACAGATTTTGATAAAATTTGGTATGATGATACTGATACTTTTTACTGCGGGAAAATATATATCTCATCTCTGAGAAATTTATACTAAAAGTTAAAACGTAAGTAAAGACGAACAAAAGCGGAGCGAAGGGTGAGTCGCTAGTACATAAATTAAATTAAAGTATTGTCCATCCCGATACCAAAGTCGAAATAATTATTTATTATTTTTAATCTTAATTTTTTAGCTAAATTTAAAGACAAAAATAATAATAATCTATACATATAATAAAACTCTAACTAATCCGAATCTGTAAATTAAATATTTTTTTGAAAATCTTATTAAAATATACATTATTATCGATACAGAAGCCGAAACTATAGTTTTTAGATTTTTTGTCTATCTGTCTGTCTGTCTGTCTGTCTGTCTGTTACCGCATCACGGGAAAACCACTGGAGGGATTATGATGAAATTTGGTATGGTGATAGCTGGTTACCTGGGTCAACATATAGGATACCTTTTACTACGGGAGAATATCTCATCTCTGAGAAATCTATACTAAACATTAAAACGTAAGTAGGAACGAACTCGAGCGGAGCGAGGGTGAGTCGCTAGTAATAAAAATGACTAAAAATGCAGATGACATTTTTTTTACATACATCACAAGTGTAGTACCTACCTATGTTTAAGCAAAATTGCCGCACTCCTATGCGCCGTAGCATGGTCTTCGAGCCTAGGTAGCGTATAACCCTTTTTTAATAAATAGGGTATAAAATGCAAGAAGAATTTTTGAAGTCAATAAAAACATTTTAATGTAAGGAGTCAATATAATTTTTAGGTTTCATTGCACGAAATCCTATTAAACTAAATTATTTCACTTTAAAAGATCTTATCCAGAAAAAAACAATAATTTTTGCTTAAATTTCGGTCGCAGAGAATCAATATTATTATTACAAAATAATTCAGGAGTTTCGAGTGTACATGTACCCATTTGCTTATAAGTTAATATTTAAGTCATAAGTCATTATTTATATGAATAATAAATAGTGCACACTTAAACTAGACCAGCTGCTGAATTCTCTACATCATCGAACTTACAACCACTGATCATCGTTACATATAAATTATATTTTTATTATATTACAAAACTGTAACAATACCAAGTAATGTTATGATGATCATCACACCTCAAACGCATTTCAGTTATCTAAGTGAATGTCAAAAGTGAGTGACACGTAGGGCATTAACATCGAAGCAATGTGAGAGGGGCAAGTGGCGCGCCCAGACCGCGTCTCTGCAGATGGCGGGCGAGCAAGAAGTCGAGACAGATGCGTGACGCAGCGCGCAGGAGCGGCCCCCCGCGAGTGCGTGAACCCCCCGCAGGCCTGTGCTCTCGCTGTTCCAGCTCGCAGAGTCGACGAGAACATCGATACCGCGGTGCGTGAGGCTGCAGCGGTGACAGGTGGCCGGGCTGTGTGCAGCTGCGGTGCGTGAGCCGGTGCAGGCGTGCGTGGCGTGCGGCGCGGCGGCGCGGCCCGGGCGGCAGTCGCTCCTCGCAGGCGGCCGACGCGGGTCGCTCTCGCCTCTCCTCGCCCACTCGCGTTGTGCACGGATTGCGCTCGCATACCGTCAGGTATATGACGCGCCGTTTAAACACAGTAGTTCTAACTTCAGTTACATATGCACTTTCATTTATCACATCGCAAGTTATCATGCGGCTCACTAGTTCTCCGGGACCGTACTCGCGTAAACGCTCGGCGAACCGGTTCTTTTAAAAGGGGAGCCAAAAGCTCGCCTTTTACAAGTACTGGTAAGAAAAGCTTTATCTTATTTCATGTAATTAAAATTGTTTTAGTTATAACTTATAATAGCAACGGTTTATAGAATTGCCTTATTTAAATAAGCAGTATCGATTGCGAGCTAAAGCTAATATTATAATTTTTTTACGAGAATCGGAGAAATGCGGACAATGTATTCAGTACATTTCGATTTAAAGAATGTGTTATATTTTATCTTATAAGAGATGTCATGAGAGAAAAGAGCAATAGTCACTGGCTATATGCCAAAAATGTCGTCCACGCGGTCTTACATTAAGAAAATAGTTTAGAAAATAGGCGATATACGCGTAATATTGCAAAAGCACATTTAAATCCACACCGCTTCATTTCTACGAGACCGCTATTCATCATTTGTTTGTAAAAGTAGATGCCTACATCGCATTTCTCCTAATTTAAAAACTGGTTATACAAAATATAGACCTTTTTAGGATATTTATGTAAAAAAAAATATATAAAATAATGTATAAACATGTAACGATCGCTTTGTGTTTGCCAATTATGATTTACATTAGAAATAGTTAGTAATTTTTACCCTTTTTTATAGTCAATATAGAAAGAATTTAAATCATAATTATATTTGTCTTCTATAAATATAACGTTTAGGAACAGTCGTTTAGTTATTCACTGTAAACGAAGATCGATATTTTGGCAGCATCATTTCACGCCCATATATTTATCTTTTCTTACAAAAGTTTAAATATATCGATTATATATATAAACCAAGTGGCATAAATTTATTTTATAAAGTTTATGTTTATATTTTAGAAATTATGCACATACTCACATGTAGTGTCTTTAAATGATTATTTTTATAAAATAGTATTATAGTATATAGTAGGTATATACCTAGCATACCATATGTATGTGTGTACTGTGTAGTGGGATCATCATCGAAATATAAAATATGAAAAATAAAATAAGTGGCACAGATTTCTAAAATTTATTTTTTCAGTAGGTATAATTAAATTATAATTAGCTATAGGAATCTTTAAGTGAAAAAGTGATCACTAAGTACTAAAATCTTATTGTTTTAATAAATTATGAAATTAATAGCAATTGAAATATTTGCTCAAATTTCATTATTTATCTATTTCTTTTGTTTTATTTGAAATTAAAATTGAATCTTATATATCAAACGATGGCTCTTTTATCCACTTATGTGGGAATGGTTTCAATAAAAACACCTCCCGTGCCGAGCCAAGCCTGGCACCAGAGACCCACTAATTCTCATAAAACCTTACCCTACCGGATTGTGTTTTATTAGCGCTAACTAAAACAAACAATCTGATTTTTCCCTACCTATATTTAAACTTGCGTAATTTCCGCGTTCCCTTTATAATGCGTAAACTTAATATTAAGAGTTTTACGCTGTACCAGCCAACAATAAATGGCCCATTTACACGAAACTTTGATTTATGCTGTCATTCGAAATTGAACAAAATACTTTCCATTGAAATACCAAAAAAATAGCTTAGGTATTCAAATATAATAGCACTACAGTAAGAATTTGTTCATAAATCAAGTTAGCATAACCAAAGGAATAACAGAAAGGCGTGAAAGAACTAAGAAAATGACAACCATTCACATCTGACTCCAGTGAACAAGTCATAACATTTCTGAACTTGTGGGTCCGGAAAACTAATAGGAACTGCAAATTGTCATTTTAGTTGGAATGTTGCTGACGTTTAGGGCAATTTGTGAGTTATCCCCAAGAGATGCAATTTCCCTTTCCGCCTAATTGCTCTCAAGGTTTCAAAGCTAGTTAGAACAACCCTTGGCCACTGGACGGTCGGTGTGATGACGGTCAGCCTATTCAGAACTGTCAGATACGATTTATTTTCTAATATCCAAGCAAGCTTATCTTATAAGCTTGCTAAAGTTAGACTTTCATACGGAAATCAAATTTTTTTTTCATTAACTTTAAAGGTTGAATTTATTACTATTCAAACATTTGATTAAATAGTAAATAGTATAGTGCGTATTAAGGCCAGGCTGTCCGGGCGAAGTAGGCATTTAACGCTACCACCCCTCCCGCAAAGCAAGCTGTGCGCTCACGTCGCCGGCGTGAACTCATAACTACAGGTCAAGCGTCACAGAGTACGCAAGCGCGTCTGTAAGCAGTAGGCCAACTTATCAATTTGATTTTAATATTATTAAAATTTAAAATACGGGAATTGATCCGATAACATTTTATTTTATTATAATACGTATATATTATAATACGTATATATAATCGCGAAAAGCTAAGACGTTTATTCCTATGCAATAAATGAATTTGAGTAGATATTGAACATGTAAATTATATTTTATTCAAGTATTTATATATTCATAATAATATATATAAATACATATTTAGGAATTTTATCAGGAAATTACTTATGTTTTTGTTAGTTTGATGTTTAAAAATTTACAAATTAGTATGTAATTTTTGTAGTATTGAATAAATAATAATCAAAAGCATATTCACGTAGCGGTAAAAGCTGGGTCTAATAACTCTAAGGTCGTAGGTTCGATTCCCCGTGCGTAGTCTTTTTTTTTTTTCTTTTTCTCATTTTTATATAATATTATTCATTTTTCAATTATGCAAAGAAATAAGTATTTTATTTATTTACTATCATTTATCGTTTTTTTTTATTTATTTACTAGCGACTCACCCTCGTTTTAACGTTACGTATAGAGATTATTATTATTATTTTTATTCTTAGAGATGAGATATTTTCCCACAGTAAAAAAAATTCTATGTGTTGACCCGGAATCCGAATAACCAACTATCACCATACCAAATTTCATCAAAATCTCTCCAGTAGTTTTTCCGTGATGCGGTAAAAGACAGACAGACAAAAATTCTAATAACTATAGATTCGGTCTCTGTATCGATAATAATGTCTATTTCAATAAGATATTCCAAAAAAATATTTAATGTGCAGATTCGGCTTAGTCACAATTTGTTTATATGTATAGATATGCAAAAGTCATAGAAACGATAAAAAAATGGGATTTTGGACTTTTCAACAAGGGATAGTAATTAAAGCGCATGCGAAAAAACTTTGTATATGAAAATTCAAAATTCAATATATAAATTGAGAAAAAGGAAAAAAATGTCTACACACGAGGGGAATCGAATCTACGATCATCGAAATTCTAGTCCGAGATCATACCGCTACACTCACTTTTGCTTGGCTTGCGAATTGAAATACGTGGTTCAGAAGGTGCGAAACATTTTTTTATTTTTTACTAGCGACTCACGCTCGCTTCGCTCGCGTACTTCCCTAGGTACGTTTTCACGGTTAGCTATGTTTATTTATACACTAGCGGCTCACCCTCGCTTCGCTCGGGTTCACCTCTAGAAAAAACAAATCTATTCCACAGGAACCGTACATTTTTCCGGGATAAAAGGTAGCCTATTGTTTATTCTGATGTATATCTACTATATTACTGTAGTTTCATTAAAAGCTGTATAAGTTACTACAGTTTTTTAACTTTCCCACAGAAACTCTTTAATTTTTCAGGATGAAAAGTATCTAAGATGTTGCCCCGGATAAAATGTACCACCATGCAAAGTTTTATTTAAATCGGTCCAACAGATTCGGAGATTAGCCCGTACAAACAGACAGAGTAACAAAAAATTTGAAAAATAAAACTGGATTTCTTCTATTTCTCTTTTTACATCCCCCTGACTCGGTTTTTAGCATTTTATTTCTATGTACAGATATTCGACCTCTATAGTTTGGTTATGACCTTTTGAACGAAAGTCATAGTTATGCTCATTTTCTTCATATCTCAAGGTCAAAGCGAAACACGATAGTAAACTCGTATAAATCGATTTTCTACATCAAGCACTTATTGATTATTTTTATTACCCTATGCCCTTTACCCACTCTACGCACTATTATCGCCTTACGCACGTTTCCCGCCCTATACACTTTACCTGCCATACGCACGTTACCCGCAATACACACATTACCTACCCTACACACATTACCCGCCATACGCACATTACCCGCACTACGCACATACCCAGGAGTATATATAATCTCACCGGCTCACCCTCGCTTCACTGGGGTTTGCCTCTAAACAACAAATCTATCCCACGGAAACCGTTCATTTTTCCGGAATAAAAAGTCGCTTATTGCTTATTCTGATGTATGAACTATATTATTGTAAAGTTTCATTAAAATCCAATGGGTAGTTTTTGTGTAGTAAGCTGTATAAGTTACTGTAGTTTTTTAACTATCCCACGTGAACTCTTTGATTTTCCGGGATGAAAAGTATCCTATATGTTGACCGTGGATATAAGGTACCACCATGCAAAATTTCATTCAAATCGGTCCAGCAGCTTCGGAGATTAGCCCGTACAAACAGACAAATAGACAAAGAAACAAAAAATTAAAAAAAAATTTGGATTTGTTCTATTGCTCTTCTTACACCCCCCCTGACTCGGTTTTTAGCATATTTTTTCTATGTACAGACATTCGACCTCTACAGTTTTATTATAGTATAGAAGAAGAAGATAGATAAACAGTAGCTTGCTACTCCTAAGATATTCATTTAAATTATATAGTGATTTACCCTCGCTTCGCTCGGATGCGTACGCTTTTCGTGGGTTTTAATTTTTGTTTCGCGGAACCCTGATTTTTTTTTTCTGAAATAAAAGTAGCCTAAGTTACTCCTTATAACATCAGCTGCCAGCGAAAGTCCCGTCAAAATCGGTGCAGCCTTTTCGGAGATTAGCCGGAACAAACAGACAGACAGACAGACAAAAATTGTAAAAAATGTTGTTTTGGTATATGGACCGTGTATACATCCATATGCAATAAATAAAAAGCGGTTATTTTAATATTACAAACAGACACGCCAATTTTATTTATCTATTAGCAACTCACGCTCGCTTCGCTCGCGTTCGTCCCTAGGTACGTTTCCCGGTTAGCTATGTTTAGGTATATATAAATAGTAGCTTGATACTCCTAAGATATTCATTTAAATTAAATATTATGTAGCGATTTACTCTCGTTTTGCTCGGGTGCGTAGGCCGTACGCGGATTTTGTTCATAATTTCAGGGTTTTAATTTTTTTTTGCGGAACCCTGATTCTTTTTCTAAAATAAAAGTAGCCTAAGTTACAACTATATATACCCTATAACATCAGCTATTTATCTGCCAGTGAAAGTCCCGTCAAAATCGCTCCAGCCGTTTCGGAGATTAGCCGGAACAAACAGACAGACAGACAGACAAAAATTGTAAAAAAAAAAATGTTGTTTTGGTATATGTACCGTGTATACATCCATATGCATTTAGTAAAAAGCGGTTATTTTAATATTACAAACAGACACTCCAATTTTATTTATCTGTATAAATATAAATTTGCTTTTTTTTCTAAGCGCTTGGCTTTCTAACCGCTCGACGCCCGCGCTCAGCTGATTGCGCTCACTGGCCACTGTGCCTATTACACCAGGGGCGCCACTTCAAATAACATATTTACACTAACTTTATACATACTGCTTTATCTTACATAAAAAAACTTCGACGATGTTATGATGTAAATAATATATTCACAAAAGGTCTTCAGTAAATTTAAAATGGCCCCGTATATACTTATATGTACATAATAAAAGGTAAAGTTATAAATATGAAGATAATCTGCTGAACTACATATGTAGATAGGTACCTACCAGTCCGATTTGAAAATTATTTCTGTGATAGAAATCTGCATTATCCTTGAGGGACAAACATAACCTATGTTTTATTATGATAATACTTACTTACCCGTACTAGTTATGGTTAGCTAAGTTCGCGTTATGTTTATGAAATTTGGTAGGTATGTTACATGTAGATTTATTTGATACCCGCGTCCAAATCCTATGCGTACACTCGCTTGATGAAGTCGTGGCAGAGTCGGTAAGAGTGTGTTTGTGTGTATGTCTGCTTCCCGTAACATAGACTTTTAGAAAAAAATAAAAATGCAGCGGTTCTGGGTGCGTGAAGCATATCTTCCTATTATTGAAAGCCTTTTTATAATCTGACTAGCTTTTCCCGCGACTTCGTCCGCGTGGATTAGTGACTGCTCGCAGAGCTACTGGCGCGGCGGCCAGCGCCCTCCCCCCTCACGATCGCCCCGCACTCGCCTTGTATCGGGCTGAGCGCGCGCTCACCCATAGACCGCGTAAAGTTAAATATGTATATTTTAAAACTATGATATCTCCTAAGATATTCATTGAAATCAAATGATGTCAAGGGCAATTTTATTCAAAATTAAATACTTGTGATGTATAACGTGTTTATTTGGATAAGGATTAATATCATATTTTGAAAAACATCTTCGAAAGTATAGCATTATTTTAGAATAAATTTGATTACCATAAAAATGGTTATATTGAGTCAGCCTTAAAAGATTGACATATGCTGTCGCGGACTTTTTTTTAGAACTTTTAAAGGGGAACAATTCCGTCATACATAATTTTTGCATAACTTTAACCGTTTACGCAGCGCACGCAACGGAAGCTCTCAAAAGGAATTAATTTTTCCCGTTTTTGCAACATTTTTCATTTATGCTCCGCTCCTATTGGTCGTAGCGTGATGTTATATAGCCTAAAGCCTTCCTCGATAAATGGACTATCCAACACAAAAAGAATTTTTCAATTTCAACCAGTAGTTCCTGAGATTAGCGCGTTCAACCAAACAAACAAACAAACAAACAAACAAACAAACAAACAAACAAACAAACAAACAAACAAACAAACAAACAAACTCTTCAGCTTTATAATATTAGTATAGATTATCTAATTCCAGAGATTACAATATTATCAACATCTTACATAAAAACCTTTTCATACCTACTTATACCACCACGAAACGAAACGAAAGTTCATACCTACTGATAACACACTTGTAAACTCTAGAAAAGTACGTAGTACGAAAGTAATAAGCGTACATATGTATGTATGTATGTTATATATACAAACACTTACATACATACAACGCGCATAGTAAATGTTTTATATTTATTAATTATATTATTTATTCATATTTAATATTAATCACAAGCATAGCCGCGCGAAACCCTTAGTATACGACAGAACGGAATCATCGATCACTAAACTAGATATTACACAAAAAATCATAAGCAAA